>OY804607.1:1200000-1800000 GCA_963680895.1 Fragum sueziense | reverse complement strand
TCTATCAATGATATTTATCTGTTAAATGCAATATGAACTTCCTCAATGTTGTCCATTAACCCTTATCAACCCTTAACATGAAATCTTAACATTAAAACTAATTAACATGAAAACATTGGCCTTTTCTCCAAAAGTATTTCACACACAAAGCTAAAATTTGGTATGTAACCTTCTTTTAATAATATCTATCTGTTCCATGCAATATGACCTTCCTCTTGAAAGCTCATCCATTAACCCTTATCAACCATTTACTTAAAAGTAGCTTAACATGAAAACTTATCATTGGCCTTTTCAGAGGCATTCATGCTTCACAAACACATCTTGTTTCAAGATTTGGCTGAATTATATATATGAATTCTTGAAAGATAGCCAGTGATGTGCATTTTAGAAAGTAAGACCAATTTAAAGAGTTTAATTTGTCAAATGATGACCGAAATGTCTTCTGCATGATAGTTGCGTAAAGCAGAAGTCGTGCATAAACTCATTGTTTTATTCATTTTATGTATCGTGTATACTTTACTAAATATAATGTTCTTATATTCAACACTATCCTCATCATCACCATCATCATCAACATCAACAACAACAAAAACAACAAGACACATGAAGCAAGAACCAGACTTTTGATATCCATCTAGCTACCCTATACTAAACATTTCAGTACACTTAACTCAGGCCATATATACTAATCATTATCACTGTCTAATGCACCAAGATACGTCTATTTATACACAATTCTGGCTCACAAACACATACATCAGTGCATAAAAGATCTTCTCTTAGACACTTACACCTTCGCGTGTGGCAGTCAGTTTAACACGAGCATTTTGTGATGCCAAGCAAAGCTAGAGGTGCAGGATCTTTACGCATTCTTATAGGAACTAAATTGTTGTTGCCATTAACATTGGCATTTTCTCCGAAAGTATTCAACATAAAAAGCTCATTTGGTTTGTACAAGGGCTGTTAATAAAGTATCCGGAATTATGTCATAACTTTTTCATGTACTAACTGTTAGGATATTTTCAAAACTTAAAATTTAGGAAATTATGCTTTTGATCCAGCAACAAAATCTAAGTTTTTTGCATAAGTTGCATTCTACAGTTGTTATGGCAAGTTAGGGTCTTATTGAGCGGTCTGAGATGGATACGTCAGGAACGTCTGTCTAACACATCATATATTTACATCTGCCACTGCACGATGTCCACATTTCCCACGTATGAATTTATTTCTCAAAGAAGCGTCTGAACTGTAGTTGGAAAATTCTAAAGATAGTTTCTGGGAAATAATTGGCAAGTCATTGACGATTTCGCCGACGTCCAGATCTATTGAGGTCAGAAGCATCATGGGTAAAATCATTTATAAATGCATTATACCACTCATAAATGCTTGTTATGCCCCCGTATCGAGAGATCTGGGGCATATTGTTTTTCTCCCGTCTGTCTGTCTGTCCGTCCGTCTGTCTGTCCGAAAACTTAACATGAAAACTTAACATTGGCCTTTTCTCCAAAAGTATTCCAAATACAAAGCTCAAATGTGGTATGTAAGTTTCTTTCAAAGATATCTATCTGTTCTATGCAATTTGACCATCCTCAAGGTCATCACTTAACCCTTATCAACCTTTTACTCTACGAAAACTTAACATTTTACTCCGAAAACTTAACATTGGCCATTGGCCTTTTCTCCAAAAGTATTTGACATACAAAGCTCAAATTTGGTATGCAACTTCCTTTCAATGATATCTGTCTGTTCCATGCAGTTTGACCTTCCTCAAGGTCATCCGTTAACCCTTATCAACCCTTTACTCTACGAAAACTTAACATTTTACAAAAATGGCCATTTCGGGGGCATTTGTGTTTCACAAACACATCTTGTTTTTTTCTCATAGAAGTATTGCTGTACGTGTTCATAATCATAAAGATCGTCTCTGATTTTTATTTTCCAATTTACACTCAAATCATTATTGAATACCATTGCCCTAGCATCCTATTTGCGATATAAGCTAAGCGATGTATTCACCTACAGTTGTTTACGGAAATTGACTCCAAATGTCAGTTGACGATGTTACGTTTGCCGAGAATAATGTCCGCTCAAAGGTAACAAGCATTTTTGACAACTGTTGAAGTGAAAAATACAAAATATGTTCACTTTAAAAGCGACTGATAAGTCATTTTTTTGTAAATTATCCAAAGTTTTCCCGCTCAACTTGACCCTATGTTTCCATAGCAACTGTCGAATGCACCCTTATCCAAACAGCAGCGTTTTTGTTGCAGGATCAATTGTATAATTCTTCAAAGTATATGTGTTTAAAATTTCATCTCAGGTGGTTTGAAAGTCAAAAAGTCATACTACTGCAAACGACAAAATGGGTGATTTAAAAGATTTGATTTGTGTACAATATAGCCTAGAAAACATTGAGGCAGAAGAACATGCTGATAATCAGATTTTTCTCCTTTTGCATGAATTATGCCCAAGCCTTTCTCCTAGGGACCTCAAAACGAGGTCTTGTTTGGGGAAAGGTTAATGATTTCTTTGATATAGATTACATAGATACTTACAAAATGATAGATGCACAATTGATTACAACAAAAGTTATTACCAGGAATAGTTTTAGCCATGTAATAAGTAAACATATTGTCCACATTTTTGTTAGTTATATTTTTTGTGGGGTTAGAGCTATAACAACCATAGGTCCGAAGATTCCCACTATTTTTATACCAAAAATTTTCTCTGTGTCTACTCAAATGTGTATTAGTCGTGAATCAATAAACAAGGTTATGTTATCATGATGGGATTGTGAAGGATGGATCAACAACTGCGGTATCTTTACTTTCTACTATTCACTTGTAACATAATGTCACATGCATTGAATGATTTGCATAATAACAGATATAGGGACTATTGGGTTCAATTTCTTGTATAATAATTGTTCAGCTGTCGATTATGCTATTACGAGTCTTGCTTTATATAAAACATTTTTGTTGATGCTTGATAAATATTCGTTTTAAGAGTCATTGCTTTGGCATTATGGTGTTGATATAATCTGTATCCATCTCACATGCTGTTTTATTGAATTGTTATTATGGCTCTTAAAATTCTAATTAATTTCCAGGAATATGCATTAAAAGCTTTACAAATCACTGCAAATATGATTTCAAAGGCATAATTTCTGTTACATTTGTAAAACATCACATTTATGTGTAAGATGTTTGTTACATCAATGTTTTCATATTTTGTCATTTTTGGGAAAATTTACCCCACCCACTTTTAGCCATGACTACAAGCCTAAGCTAAAGACTAATTCTGTGAAGAAATACATATAAATCAAGAACAGGTTTCTGGGCAATTTTTAAGTATGACTTCAAGCACACAAACATACCTTTTGTATTTTAAAAACTTTTTTTTCACTTGTAGACAAAACTTATTTTGGTTATTTTTAGCCAATTTTTGCTATATTTATGAATATTCACAAAAATACAAAATCAAAAAGCTGTTTATTATTCATGTAAGTCAAAGTGCAATTTATCGGCTTTATTTTGATACCAAAATAGTTGTTTTATCTTAATAATTGAGTAAGTTATGGGGTATTTTAGGAGGTATGTATGAAAAGTGCACCGAATGACCTTTGACCTTGATTTTATAAAAATCCTACCACTTTTAAGCATGTCATCCACCCTTAACCAAAGCGTGGGACCCTAATTTATTGAAAAATACCACTCCAATTTTTATAGGTCACCGGTTGCAAGAAAAGTTCCATACCAGGACCTGGCTCCTAGACTAATAAGGTAGTAGAAACATAATATGGTCCATCAGGCGTATTAAAATCATAAATTGACTAGATATATCTACACTTTATCTTCAAAATTCTTCTAAAAAAATTTGAGCCATGATCTTGAAAAAGGTCCTGTAAGGCATTTGACAACAACATGGATCCAGATTATATTGCTCTCCAATAGCTCATTTATGACCAGTAGCAATTGTAAGTTAGTAGATTAGATCCATTCTAGACTACATTGAACCACAGGCTTATCTCGAAATTCTTTTTTACAAATGCTACGAGGTCCCCTCTTCCAGATTACAGCTTGTTTGTATTTGTCCAAAACTTAGTCGCCTGACAAAGAAATCAAGCAAATTACCCCTGTTCAGGATCCAGCACTATGCCAAGGGGCTGCTCTAAGTTGTCTTTGACCACTACAGGATATGAGCCATCTTTCCTTGCCACTGATATATGGTTGTAGGTCATGTCTGTCCAAAATAGATTACCCGTCACCCAGTCAAATGCCATACCTACAAAAGAAGTATATAATTGGTGTACATACAAAATTTGATGTTTCTGTGTCTAATACTTTTAGAGACAATACCAACGTAAATTTTTCACATTGATTTCTTGTGTTAAGTTGCATGGTAAGGGTAGATAAGGATTAACCCTTTCCCAAACAAGACCTGGTTTTGACGTCCCAAATAGAAAATGCTTAAGAAAACATTGAGACAAAAGAAGAAACTGCTGATAACCAGCAGTTTCTTCTTTTGTCTCAATATTTTCTTTGCCATTTGTTACACTAATCATATCTTTAATAGCATCCATTTTGTCATTTGTGGCAGTTTTTGAAGTGGATCACCCTAAAATTTTGTCGTTTGGGAAAGGGTTAAAGGATGACTTTCAGGAAGGTAATATTGCATGGAACAGATATGTATCATAGAAATAAGGTTACATATCAAATATGGACTTGAAATGTCTAAAAGATCTACTTGTGGAACAAATGTCAATGTTAAGTTTTCACGTTAAGTTTCACACAGAATGACAGATGGATGGACAGACAGACAACAGTAAAAATGTGCCACAGATCTTTCGATACCAGGGTATAAAAAAAGCTTAAAAAATTGAAATATACTTTTTGAATATGCTTAGGTGAACAGAGAAAGGTGTGCACAGTGTGCACTGATTTTTTAGCGATAAGCCCCCCTTTTTCTATGATGCAGAGAAAATATGGATGAAACTTGACATTGCACAAAGGAAAATCCAATGACTAGAAATATTCTGGGAAAATTTAATGAAAATCTGTCTAAAAATGTAACAGTTGTTTAAACAAGATGTGGATGTTCAGATGGGTGGACAGATCCATGGAGGAGATCACTTTACCATACAGTGACTCTTTTTGACTCCCCTAAAGCAAATGGCTTGGGAAAACATTGTGGAAAATGAAGAAATTGCTTGTGACAAGCAATTTCTTAATTTTCCATGATGTTTTCTACCAAAAAAGACCAAAAAGTTTAAATTTGCTTAACTTGAAATTGTCATCAGCAACATCTTTGAATTTGGACCAGTCCAAAATTTGTCGTTTGGTAATGGGTTAATACTTTGGTGGCATTGAATACCAGACTTACCCTGAACTTCCCCAACACCTTTCAGAATAGTTTCACCATCTTCACCAAATTCCATATTAATACGCCCAATACTGTTGGTCACATTTTCTGCGTAATACAGGACATGTTCCCTGGCATCATACGTCAACCCGAGATATCCTCGGCCATTTTGTAGAAAACATTGCGAGTCTAACGAGATGTTGTACAGGGACATGTCTGGGAGGTTGACGGGGTACTGACAAATGGCGTCACGGATTGAATAGATATGACTGGGAGTGGAGAATTTGTTGGATGCTGAAAGAACAATTAAACATTTGAGCAGGGATCGGGAAAAAGAAGGTCTCTATGGCAAATTATACCAACATGGATCTAGATCAGTTGGTACCTAAATGTAGTCTGAAGTTATAAAGTTTTAACAAGAGGGCCAAGATGGCCCTGTATCGCTCCACTGGCTTTTAGACATTTAGACCATGAACTTCTTCAAGGAATACAATAGAGGTCTATTCAAAGAAGATTCTCATGCTACACCAGAATGAAATCCAATAAGTGATTAAGGAGCAGAAATGTTTTTAAAAAATTTCTTAAAATTACACTGTCTCATATAGCAAATCAAAGCCTAGCCCACAGCGGCCAAGCTTTCCATCCGATCGTGAAGGATTTTTGAAGAGATTCGTGCAAGGAAGATTCCTGTGAAGTTTGGTTGAAATTGGTCCTGTAGTTTTGGAGAAGAAGATTGTTTAACAATTTTTCGAAAATTCAATTTTATCAAATTTATTAAAATTTAAGTTCTACACGGAAATAATTTTTTAAGGAATTTAGAGGAGATAAATGCAAGGAAGATTCATGTGAAGTTTTGTTAAAATTGGTCCAGTAGTTTTGGAAAAGAAGATTTTTCAAAAATTTCATTTAATTTCAATAATCAAAATTTCATTTCTACATAGAATTTATTGTTTTTAAGGAATAAAGAAGAGATTAATGCAAGGAACATTTCTGTAAAGTTTGGTTGAAATTGGTCCAGTAGTTTTGGAGAAGAAGAATTTTTAAAGATTTTTCGAAAATTTAATTTAATTAAATTAATCAAAATTTAAGTTCGTCATAGAATTTATTTTTTTGAAGGAACTAAGAAGAGATTAATGCAAGGAACATTTCTGTAGAGTTTGGTTGAAATTGGTCCAGTTGTTTTGGAGAAGAATTTTTTTTAAAGATTTTTCGAAAATTTAAATCAATTAAATTAATCAAAATTCAAGTTCTGCGCGGATTTTATTCTTTTGAAGGAATTTGGTATAAATTCATGCAAGAAAGATTTCTATGGAGTTAGGTTGAAATTAGTCCAGTAGTTTTGCAGACGAAGAATTTTTAAAGATTTTTTGAAAATTTAATTCAATTAAATTAATTAAAATTCAAGTTCTGCATAGATTTTGTTCTTTTGAAAAATATTGGTAGAGATTCATGCAAGGATGATTCGTGTGAAGTTTAGTTGAAATTGGTCCAGTAGTTTTGCAGACGAAGAATTTTTAAAGATTTTTTGAAAATTTAATTCAATTAAATTAATTAAAATTCAAGTTCTGTACAGATTTTGTTCTTTTGAAAAATATTGGTAGAGATTCATGCAAGGATGATTCGTGTGAAGTTTAGTTGAAATTGGTCCAGTAGTTTTGCAGACGAAGAATTTTTAAAGATTTTTTGAAAATTTAAATCAATTAAATTAATTAAAATTTAAGTTCTGCGCGTATTTTATTCTTTTGAAGGAATTTGGTAGAGATTCATGCAAGAAAGATTTTTGTGAAGTTTGGTTGAAATTAGTCCAGTAGTTTTGGAGAAGAAGAATTTTTAAAGATTTTTCGAAAATTTAATTTAGTTTATTTAACTAAAATTCAAGTTCTGCACGGATTTTATTTTTTTGAAGGAATTCAAAAGAGGTTCATGTAAGGAAGATTCCTGTGTAGTTTGGTTGAAATTGTTCCAATAGTTTTGGAGAAGAAGATTTTTTTTAGATTTTTCGAAAATTTGATTTAATTTAATTAATTAAAATTCAAGTTCTGCACGGAATTTAATTTTTTGAAGGAATTTGGAAGAGGTTCATACAAGGAAGATTCCTGTGAAGTTTGGTTGAAAATGGTCCAGTAGTTTTGGAGAAGAAGATGTTTAAAGAAAAAGGTTTACGCACGGACGGACGCACGCACAGACGGACGGACGGACGACGGACACAGGGCCATGACATAAGCCCCGCTGGCCTTCGGCCAGTGTAGCTAAAAAATCATCAACTTGAAATTGCCTTCTGCAAAATCTTTAATTTGGAGTTGTCTACAATTTTGCCATCTGGAAATCTGTTAATTACATATCAGGGCAAGAGAATCTTTCAAAGCTCAAAATTACATACATGTACATGTATCAACGTTTTTGCTTTGTAATTGTTTGGTAAAAGGATAGAAATATTTAAAACTGCAAACCTGTGCATGAGACACCATCCTTTTCGAGTATAAAACCCTCCCCACATCTACATAGAGGTCCTGCCAGCGGGTCATAGAAACAAAAATGTTGACAACCTGCATCTTCACATGCTGCTGTAATACACAAATACACATAAGTTATTGATCATTTAACCCTATGTTAACCCTATGTTGTAGGTACTCATTGTATAAAACCCTCCACACATCTACATAGAGGTCCTGCTAGTGGGTCATAGAAACAAAAATGTTGACAACCCGCATCTTCACATGCTGCTGTAATACACAAATACACATAAGTTATTGATCATTTAACCCTATGTTAACCCTATGTTGTAGGTACTCATTGTATAAACCCTCCACACACCTATATAAAGGTCCTGCTAGTGGGTCATAGAAACAAAAATGTTGACAACCTGCATCCCCACATGCTGCTGTAATACACATATACACATAAGTTATTGATCATTTAACCATGTTGTGGGTGCTCAATGTACATAGAGGTCCTGCTAGTGGGTCATAGAAACAAAAATGTTGACATCCTGCATCTTCACATGCTGCTGTAATACACAAATACACATAAGTTATTGATCATTTAACCCTATGCTAACCCCATGTTATGGGTACTCATTGTATATAACCCTCCCCACATCTACGTAAAGGTCCTGCTAGCGGGTCATAGAAACAAAAATGTTGACATCCTGCATCTTCACATGCTGCTGTAATACACAAATACACATAAGTTATTGATCATTTAACCCTATAAAAACCCTATGTTGTGGGTACTCATTGTATAACCCTCCCCACATCTACATAGAGGTCCTGCTAGCGGATCATAGAAACAAAAATGTTGACATCCTGCATCTTCACATGCTGCTGTAATACACAAATACACATAAGTTATTGATCATTTAACCCTAGGTTAACCCTATGTTGTGGGTACTCAATGTACATAGAGGTCCTGCCAGTGGATCATAGAAACAAAAATGTTGACAACCTGCATCTTCACATGCTGCTGTAATACACAAATACACATAAGTTATTGATCATTTAACTCTATGTTAACCCTATGTTGTGGGTACTCAATGTACATAGAGGTCCTGCCAGTGGGTCATAGAAACAAAAATGTTGACAACCTGCATCTTCACATGATGCTGTAATACACAAATACACATAAGTTATTGATCATTTAACTCTATGTTAACCCTATGTTGTGGGTACTCAATGTACATAGAGGTCCTGCCAGTGGGTCATAGAAACAAAAATATTGACAACCCGCATCTTCACATGCTGCTGTAATACACAAATACACATAAGTTATTGATCATTTAACCCTATGATAACCCCATGTTGTGGGTGCTCAATGTACATAGAGGTCCTGCTAGCGGGTCATAGAAACAAAAATGTTGACAACCTGCATCTTCATATGCTGCTGTAATACACAAATACACATAAGTTATTGATCATTTAACCATGTTGTGGGTGCTCAATGTACATAGAGGTCCTGCCAGCGGGTCATAGAAACAAAAATGTTGACAACCTGCATCTTCATATGCTGCTGTAATACACAAATACACATAAGTTATTGATCATTTAACCATGTTGTGGGTGCTCATTCTACATAGAGGTCCTGCCAGCGGGTCATAGAAACAAAAATGTTGACAACCCGCATCTTCACATGCTGCTGTAATACACAAATACACATAAGTTATTGATCATTTAACCCTATAATAACCCCATGTTATGGGTACTCATTGTATAAATCCCTCCCCACATCTACATAAAGGTCCTGCCAGTGGATCATAGAAACAAAAATGTTGACAACCTGCATCTTCACATGCTGCTGTAATACACAAATACACATAAGTTATTGATCATTTAACCCTATAATAACCCTATGTTGTGGGTGCTCAATGTACATAGAGGTCTTGTTAATGGGTCATAGAAACAAAAATGTTGACAACCCGCATTTTCACATGCTGCTGTAATACACAAATACACATAAGTTATTGATTATTTAACCCTATGTTAACTCCATGTTGTGAGTGCTCATTCTACATAGAGGTCCTGCTAGTGGATCATAGAAACAAAAATGTTGACAACCTGTGTCTTCACATGCTGCTGTAATACACAAATACACATAAGTTATTGATCATTTAACCCTATAATAACCCCATGTTGTGGGTACTCATTCTACATAGAGGTCCTGCTAGTGGATCATAGAAACAAAAATGTTGACAACCTGTGTCTTCACATGCTGCTGTAATACACAAATACACATAAGTTATTGATCATTTAACCCTATAATAACCCCATGTTGTGGGTACTCATTCTACATAGAGGTCCTGCTAGTGGATCATAGAAACAAAAATGTTGACAACCTGCATCTTCACATGCTGCTGTAATACACAAATACACATAAGTTATTGATCATTTAACCCTATAATAACCCCATGTTGTGGGTACTCAATGTACATAGAGGTCCTGCTAGTGGGTCATAGAAACAAAAATGTTGACAACCCGCATCTTCACATGCTGCTGTAATACACAAATACACATAAGTTATTGATCATTTAACCCTATAATAACCCCATGTTGTGGGTGCTCATTCTACATAGAGGTCCTGCTAGTGGGTCATAGAAACAAAAATGTTGACAACCCGCATCTTCACATGCTGCTGTAATACACAAATACACATAAGTTATTGATCATTTAACCCTATAATAACCCCATGTTGTGGGTACTCAATGTACATAGAGGTCCTGCCAGTGGATCATAGAAACAAAAATGTTGACAACCTGCATCTTCACATGCTGCTGTAATACACAAATACACATAAGTTATTGATCATTTAACCCTAGGTTAACCCTATGTTGTGGGTACTCAATGTACATAGAGGTCCTGCCAGTGGATCATAGAAACAAAAATGTTGACAACCTGCATCTTCACATGCTGCTGTAATACACAAATACACATAAGTTATTGATCATTTAACCCTAGGTTAACCCTATGTTGTGGGTACTCAATGTACATAGAGGTCCTGCCAGTGGATCATAGAAACAAAAATGTTGACAACCTGCATCCTCACATGCTGCTGTAATACAGGAAAAGAATAAGGATAAGATAAGGATTATGACTTAATGCAATAGACATTTATTGATAATTAAACCATTTTTGGGGGTATAAATTGGAATACTAGTAGTCCATGATGCAATATAAACATTTCCATGTTTGTCTAATTCCTGATTCCATGTCCATATTCCGTCCACATTACTTCCAAAATCATACTGCATGGGTCCCCTGTTTAAGACGTGCTCTGGCTGTGATGTGGACGTGGAATGGTGTATGTGTCTTTTAAAGTTTTGATGTCCATGTTTCATATGCTCTAACAAACTTATTTTTATAGTGGGAACAGGAATGATTTACTTTGCAATCTTGGAAAACATTAAAAATATAAATAAAAGCACAACAAACTTGCTTACAAGAATTTCCCTCTTGCGTTGTGTTATCGTACATAATAATACCGTCTGGTATATACCCCAACTGATAGTTGATCTCGTTTTTACCGGTCATCTTGTCGTAAATATGTAAATGACCTTCATTTTGCTTGATTTACTTGTTTTGAAGTATCATAAACTAGTTTGGAAAGCAGTGAGAGAAAAGAAGAAAATGCTGATTATCAGCATTTTCTGCTGTTTTCTCAATGCTTTCCAACCTTTGACATCTACAATTACATAGAGTAACATTAAAATTTTATTTTGTCATCTGCAAAGTCTGATTCGTGCAATGGCTACTGCTTTAAATTGAGACCAGTCTAAAATTAATAGGAAAGGATTTTTAAAGGACATTCGTTGAGTAAAGTAATTTCTTACAAGAATTTCCCTCCTGTGTTGTATTATCATACATAATGATACCATCTGGTATATAACCTAGCTGATAATTGATCTCATTTTTACCCGTCATCTTGTTGTAGATTCGTAAATGACCTTCATTTTGCTCCGTCACAAATACATAATTCTGAAAAATGAAAAATTAGAACTTACGATAAGTTAAACAAGATGACAGATGGTCAAAGAATTTTTAGTTTGTTGTTTCTATTAAAAGTCCTAAGTTGTTGGTTCATATTTAAAGTGTCTCACATAGAAATTTCTAATGAAATCTAACAAAATTTGGCCATCAGTCAAGTAAGACAAGTCTAGAATTGTTTGTTAAAAAGAATTAAATAAGATCTGTTTGTGAAATTAATGCCCCTGAAAAGGCTAATATTAAGTTTTGCCGACAGACGGACATACAGACAGATGGATGCAAGTAGAACAATATGCACCCGATCTTTCGATATGGGGGCATAAAAACATGTTTTAAAGCTTTTAAGAAAATTCTCTACCTCAAAAACAGCCAATCCAAAAAAAATTGTCCCAGCTTGGTAAGCCACAACTCTACGATTATTCCCATTAAAGTCAGCACATTCTATCGTATCTTTCTTACTATCCACCCAATACAGTCGCTGGTCGTCAAAGTCTATAGCGATCCCATGTGGACGTTCAATATCATCGCTGACGACCGTTCGTCTGTGTTGCCCCATCAGATCAGACGCCTCTATTTTACCCGGGGACCCTGCGTCTGTCCAGAATAAATATCTGTAAGTTGAAAACATTATGAGGTGATCAATTAGACAAGGAAAGATCATTTTCAGCCTGGTCCGATTTCGAAGGTGTTGAAGAAAAAGTCAATGTTAATCACTCTGAGAAAGAGTTAATTAAGTATAGCATAGAACACATTGGAAGAATAGCCAAAAATGCTGGAAATCAGCATTTTCTTCTTTTGCCTCTATGCTTCTACAGTGTTTTTTTCTATTATCCTCTATTAGGAATATCAAAACCAGACTTTGTTTAGGAAAGGATAATTCATGCATAGTTACTCTTTTATAAAGAGCAGGAAATGGGCACTTGTGTCAATGAATTGCACTAAAACATGTCCTGGATTAAATATTTGGAACCATGTTCATGATTACTCTCAGACTTATACACTGTTTTGAAAATCATTTGGCAGCTTTTACTATAGAAAATACAGAGAGAAAAGGAAAATGGCTTGTCTATCTTCTTTTACCATTCCTGACATCCTTAGAGATCTAAATACATGTTGATACTTACCATGCCCTTCTTTTGCTATTTTTGGCACTTTGGTATTACCTTAAGTTCACATGTGTGCATTCTGACCCTTTTATACACTGCCTCATAGTAATTACCCGCTTTTTTGGTACTCAGCTATGCTATGACATGTGAGTTTGATAGACCAGTTCTGACTATCAGGTTATACACCGACGCATCATATCAAAATAATGAAGCCAGAAAGCAAGCAGTATAGACCAAGATCAGACTGCATGTATATGCAGGCTGATCTTGGTCTTTACTGGCAACTGCTTGCATAAAGCATGAACTTTCAAGTATTAGCAAAACAAGTCTTAAAACCATGAATCATTTCGGATATGTTCTGCATTAATTGAAATTAGCCTACCCCCTTTGTGGATGCACAGCAATGCTATGCGGATTCGACAGCCCAGTTCTGACTATCAGTTTATACACAATCTCAGCCAGTGAATACCAAGATCAGATTGCATGTATTTTCAGGCCAATCTTTGTCCACACTGCCTACCACAGCATTAATATTCCAGTATCATTGGATTACAATAATGAATTGCTTGGAAATGGTTTGGATGAAATCTACCTACCCTCTTTGTGGATGTACAGCTATGCTATGCGGATTGGACAGACCAGTTCTGACTATCAGTTTATACACGGACTCGTCGTCCGATGATAACGGAGCTGCGACGATCCAGTTGTACAGCGAGTCCGCCCAGTATATGTTGTTAGACAACCAATCAACGGCAAGTCCCTCAGCCATACTCGATGTGCCTGTGTAGATTGTTTGTGTCTCTGTCGTGCCATTTAGCTTTAAACCCTGAATGTAAACAACATGTATTATTAGTCAATGGTGGATCCTGTGGGGGTTTAAGGGGGTTCAAATGAACCCCACTCTGTTGTCTGATCATTTCATTTCATGAGGGTTCAGTCAAAATTATGTACAAGAATAATAGAATCTAATAGGAAAACCCTTTTTGTATGCTCGAACCCCTCTCACATAAATTCTGAATCCACTGCAGGTAGATATGAAAGTTGGTTGATCGCTTGAATGGGATTTAACACCATTTTAACCCTTTCCCAAACAAGACCTGGTTATGATGTCCCTAAGAGATTGGGCTTGAAAAAACATTGAGACAAAAGAAGAAACTGCTGATAACCAGCAGTTTCTCCTTTTGCCTCAATATTTTCTGTACTTTTTTTTCTACACAAATCCTGTCTCAATCAGCATCCATTTTGATGTCTGCAGCGGCTTTTAAATTGGACCACCCTGAAATTTTGTTGTTTTGGAAAGGGTTAAGCATCCTGACATCCTAGTCATTGGAAGTCTAAGACAACAGTGCTTGCATTTCTTATCAACATCTTAGAATAGTGTAATCCGAGTCTTCTCTGAGGAAAAGTCACTCTTTGATATTTGGATGTTGCTATTTTCAACATCCAAATATCAAAGAGCAAATTTTCATCAAAGAAGACTCAGATTAAGAATAGTGCTGCTTGTGAATTGCTTCATTTTCAAACATTCCCTACAAATTTTAACCTGAAGTGTTCATCTTTTTTTTTCAAAGTTTTAAAAGATATGAAGTTGTATGACTCTGTCATTTTTAGTCATATTGTGGTGCCTGGAGCACCTAACCAAGGATTCCTATCTTTCTATCGCAAGTACAGCCACAATATCCTATTCGAGCCTCAAGCTGCTTATCCTACTTGGGTTACAATAAGTCATTTTCCAAGCATGGGTTGGAGACAAAGAATATTTGCCATGCCCAGGGAATGTTAGGATATGGGGGTCACAAAGCAAGGGCGGTTCCAAGAGGGGTTAATTTGAGCCATCCGAACCCCTTGGATCTGCCATTCATGACCCTTTTCATGACCCCAAATGATTAGGATAAAAGAAATATAAAACCTACCTGTATTTTCTTGTTTGTAGATTCTGTCCAGTATAGCGTTTGTGTGGCATAGTTGTAAGCCAGGCCCTTGAATTGCCATCCGACATGTGGAGCACTGTAAATAATGCGAAAATATTTTAAATCTTTTCAACACAATCTGTTTCCCAATCTCCATATCTACCATTCCCAATGATCTTATGTGCCGTTCCCAATGGCCAATGCAATTTAGTTTGGCTGGAAATATCACAATAAATGATTATTTTTAATTGCCAATACATCCAAACACTGAGTTTAGACAGATCCAAATTCAAAGTTCTAAGTAACAGACCACTTATATAACAGCTAGGAAAAGATGGAGAACAATGAAGCATTAACATCTAAAAGCCTTTTGAATTTTCCTCCAATTCTTTCATTAATCCTTTCCACAATATTTTGGAATGGTCAAAAATGACAACAAAATTAATGCTACTTTAAAAAAAATATAAGGCAGAATTTGTATATTACTACATCCAAAGTATTGAGAGAATTGGAGTGAATGCTAGATTTCAGCTTTATCTACCTTTCAACCATTTCAAAATGTATAGATAATCATATTCAAAATATATGTTCACTAGTAGCTTCCTGTTAAAACCTAGATCTTACAATGGTTTGTGGAGCAGAATATAGCCCCTAATGATAGATAAGATGCACTTAAATATTTCCCCAATTTGAAGAATTCGCGACTTATTCATTCCCAATTTTAAAGATTTCGCGATGTGAAAAATTCCCAATTGTAGGGGTACAGATACCTTTCCCAATTGGCCAGAAAAAAACGCTGCAGTATGACACTTATTTTGATCTACAATATAGATCTAGTGACTGATAGATCTAGTTTCAAGCGCGGATCCAGGTATTTTTCCAAAGGGGGGGGGGGTCCGATCTTAAGCCCCCTTTTTTTGCCAAATTCCAGGGGGGTTAGGCCCCCTGACCCCCTCTGGACCCATGCAGATACATATAACAACGGTTTGGCGTGGCACACCGGGACAATTGACACAGCTTATGTTGGACATAACCAGTAACAATCTCCGAGCAGAGTTGTCGTTCGTTACTGTCACATACATCTCTGCAACGGCCTGGGCGTATGAATGACAAGAATCTTGTCAAACCGAGGAAAATGTGTATTATTGCTGTTTAACTGTTTCATGTGTAACATAATAAAGTAGACAAAGAAATGATGATTCTGGTTACATTTGAAAGGCACTATAACTGATGAAATAACCCATATACAATGGAACTATTTTCTCAAGCCTCCTTACCAATGGCAGGAATTTTGTGCTAAAAATAGACTAGGTTTACGTTTTGTTTTGATAGATCGTCGGTGTTGTTATATAATATCGTATCTACGGCTTGAATCAAGTCGTAGTTGTGAGATTTTATAACAACACTTACGAAATACTATTGTTTGTCCGAAATATGTCACGGTTAGCTGGATAAAATTGTTCCCTATCAGAATGAAACGTACAGAAAATTTGAATGAATGACATCAATCTAAAAAAATTAAATTATTTTCGTTGGAAAATGATATTAGAGATCTAAATTTTAAGCAACGTGAAGTATGACATATTTTGGACTTTGGAAAAGAAAAACTATTTGTTATTGCCGTTTTGATGTGATAGAAAGTGACGTAATCTAGCAGATGATGACGCAATAGAGTAAAGACACCTTAAGAAGAAATGAGCAAAAAAAAGTTATGGCAAAATATTCTGGAGAATAAACATTTATCAAAACGGAAGTTGGCTTGATTTTTTTCATTTGCAAAAAACGCCGCCCGAATACGATATTGTCGTTGTCGTCTTTTTTCCCGTTAAATCATGGGACCCATCGTAGTATAAATTCGACACCTTGCGGGCAAATTCGACACCCCAAGAATTTGTGTATGAAAATAATCAGAAAACGATGTTAATATCTCTTATAAACTACAAATCATGTGAATATATTGATTACGACGATGCACTTGATTTTTCTTCATTGAGATTTTTATTACCACCCACGATTCGGAGACAGAGAGATCAATTTGCGAAATGCGATTTTTTTAAATGTTCATCCGCGCAAAGTCATTCCCTAAACCACAAATATTCCCTTAAAGCATCTATGAAATATTCCTTCTTCATTTAAAACACCGCGGTTGCCAAACAACAATGTTTTGTTTAGGAAGTTAATTGTCTCCTCTAATGAAATGTAAAAGTAATACCTTCTCGCTGAAATATTCCAATTAATGGTTCAATTAATCCATGACCAAATTAAACTTAACGTAACATGTGCAGCCCGAAATTTCAACAACTGTTCCCTTTTAAGTACTGTTTGGGAATGAGTCTATTTCTATTTTCAGAAACTGTTCAATAACAGGTGTTCCACGCGCGGCTGCGCGGCTTTGTTTGATGTTTTAAACTCTCCCTCAGACGGTTAGTGGTATGACGATTGTATGACGTCATTTTGTTCCGACAAAGGAATGAGAAATCAGCACATGAATATCTCTGTCAATCAAGCATATAAATAATCGAATGGGCGGAGACTGACAAACTGTTCCAACCAATCAATTAAACACAATTTGCTCAGTAGATTTACAAGGCGGTGCCACGTGAATTAAAAGAACCGCATTCGGGTGTTTTGATAGTTGCTAAATAAGGAATTTGTGCACCTTCAAACAAAGGTCAAATTTTTGAGTGATATTCAGGGATAAAGACTGACAATTTGAACTTAGGGGCCCAGAATAGCAAAATTCAATACTTAACATTAAGGGCATGGGCATTTTCTCTAAATATTCAGGGGCCCAGCCCAAAATCTAGGAGCCATGGGCGACTGGGCCCCTGCTAATCTTTATCCCTGATATTTAATTTTCATGCGTTGGATTGTTAACTTTTGTGGTGGAATTAATAAGGATGTTTCTTACAAAGTAAGACTCGCTTTATTTAATATATTCATCTACTACAGTCGAGAACTTTGACTGACCTCAGAATATGAATCTTATGGAACAGTTTACTGCGTGAAACGTTTCAGATGCAAATTGATGTGGGATTTTTTAATAATATGCATATTTAGATCAAAATTGTTTGTTGGTTGATGAAAAAGGCATCAACGCCATTTCTACTGTTCAAAATAAGCGCAACAACCAAACTGTTGTCTGTTTCTGTCGACGTAGGAACATTCAAATTCAAACAATTAATCACGTTTTACGGCATGTCGAAATTATACGCTCTTGAAATATTTTGTCGTATAAATTCGACACCCTTTCTCAAGTTGAAAATAAAACGGAGAGATGCTTTTTATCAAATAATTTATGAAAATATATACATTTCCGGCATAGTATTGAAACATTTATCATATAAAAATGATTTTCATAATTTTTCATATGGCTTTGTTTAGAGACACTTTCTTACGATAATCTGTAACGGTCATTTTTGCTCATCAGAAAATTCGACGACCTTTTTCTTCCGAGATTTTTTCGGGTAAAGGGTGGGTATTTGGAGGACATGAAATATTTTTATACGTCAGTTATTGCCCCGACATAAGGTTTTCAATATTAGAATGCTATTATCACGATTTTTGTGTCATGTATTGTAAAAATTATAAAAGGGTGTCGAATTTTGACGACTTTCGAATTTACCCGACTTTACTCTACTCTCTGAGGCAACTACAGAGGTGAATGTAATGAATGAACCGTGTGCAAGAGAGTGAACCAGTAATTGTTTTGATAACCCCTTTTTTTGCCAAATTCCAGGGGGGACATGACCCCCCCCCTCTCTGGATCCGCGCATGAGTTTGTTCCACAGGGAATTATAACGATTTTGATGTTGCCTTCCCTGTGGTTTGTTCAGAAAAAAAACTTAGATCTAGATCTATTTGGTCCACGTAAGACAATACGCTTGTAAGAATGACAAGATAAAGCATGTGAAAATTCATACATTTTAAAATTTTGATCACACAAACCAATACCCATCAAGTTTGTGGCTACGATATCGCAGCTAAGAGGGGGCAAGAGCATTGGCCCATGAAAATTCATTAAAAAGCCTTTTCACAAATTCGAGAGGGGACTCGTCCATTGTGATAAACAATTTCTCCATCTCCAACAATGTTGTCAACCGAAACACATAGAATCTATCACATGAAATTGTCGTCTGCAAAATCTTTGAATTTGGACGAGCATCAAAATTTACCGTCTGATATTGGGTTGATCACCCTCTTTCCAAAATTTCCCGCTTCTGTCACTTGAAAAAAATCATTCGGAATGTTTGGATTTTTAATGGTCAAAGGGAAATAACTCCAACGACTTTCATCTTAGAAAGGGAAACAACTCACCAACGGTTGTTTCCCTTTGACCATAAAAATCTCAACCACTTGTTGAGTTATGTCCCTCTGACCATTACACTTAGGTCTAGCAATTTCTTCTTTTTCTCTTACTGTTTTCACAAAATATTTCAACTGGAAATGAAATACCACTCGACACCCATTCTATTCTCAAAACCAACAATGCTGGGCAATTTCTCCTTTCTCTCAATGATTTACAAACGTTCTTCTACCAACCTGATAGGCCCTATGTCTATTAACTAGAAGACGTTCCCGTTCAATACCCACTCTGACGGAACTCCATCTATATAGGCCTTTGCCAACATTTTGATTTGGTTTATGGGGGTTAAAATTACGCCGTTTTCAACTGTTAATGTCATATCGAGCGGCTGGAGCACCCAACCATGGATTCGTGTTGTTTCTCATATCAGTACTACCACAACACCCTAACCGAGCCTCCAGCTGCTCGTCCACATAATAGAAGGTTCACGATATATCAATCCAACATTTTGATCACCAGTGTTTTAATGCTTTTCAACAAAAAACCTCGTAGCTGCAGCTTGTTTAAAGCTGCAGTTACGAGGTTTTTGTTGAAAAGTGACGATTTTCAACTTTTCTTTCATTGATTTTAAAAGTGCCGAAGTAAAGACAGGCCTACCCACCTGATAGATCTATGTCTAACTTGGACGTTTCCACTCGACACCCATTCTGACGGATCTCCCTCAATACCCACAATTCATGACAAATTCTCCTTTTCACTAAATGATTTAAAAACTACCAACCTGATATGTCTAACTTGAACGTTTTCACTCGATACCCATTCTAATGGATCTCCCCCAATTCCAACAATTCTTGAAAAGTTCTCCATTTCTCTAAATGATTTAAAAACTACCCACCTGATATGTCTAACTTGTACGTTTCCACTCGAAACCCACTCTGAAGGGTCTCCCTCAATTCCCACAATTCTGGACACGCCCATCTTTAGCGCGGGGGTCTGGGTCCATATTAGGTTCCGGGCATGGCGGACTGACAAAATATCATGACAAAATAGAAAATATGAAATATAAAATACTGAATTCATGAAAACAGTGCATTGAAACAATGATATAGGCCTACATGAACATTGATAAGTGAATCAAGCCACGAAAAAGAGTTAACTTTATTTCTTTTACATTCGAGTATCATACTTTACATGAGAGCAAATTTTCACTGGCGTATGTCACTATAGACATGCCTGCCTAATTTGTGAGAACATGGTGCATCCAACAGGAAAATATTTGGGAAGCATTGAGGGTAAAAAAAAAAAAAAAAAAAAAAAAAAAAAAAAAAAAAAAAAAAAAAAAAAAATCTTAAAACTAGTTATAATATAGGCCTACACAAATCATATCTTAAATAAATCTAATATCCACGTTGCTGTCTACACAGCTTTCAATTCAGAATATTCCGATTTTTATGATTTAAGATAAGAATTTACAGGATCATTCTTCCTGAAATAGCCCTCAGACAATTTATGCACGTAAATGTATAGATGGCGCAACTTAAGAGAATCAAATTAGGCTATTCTAGAGGCCATGTATTTTTTTAATTAAAATCTTTGAGGGAAAAAATGCTCATTTGGTTTTATCCATTATGAAATTCCTCACCCCCGTGTATCCTGTCGAACATGCAAAATATTCCAAATAAAGTAAAAATGGTATAATATTCCATAATTTTCATTGTTTATATTTTTAGAAATTGTTTTTGCACCAATTAATCAAAACACCAAATTAGTGAACATCAAATAGAGAAAGTCAACAAGTGTCGAATGCAGATCAAGGAGTCAATGGTTTGGCAAAAGACGCTTCCAAAAATGAAAACAAAGACTAGTTAGTATATAAGAATCAAGTAGCCCAATTAACCTTTTCCCAAACAAGGCCTGATTTCGGCGTCTTTGTTATAAATGACTTGAGGATATATCGAGGCAATAGAAGAAAATGCTGATAATCAGCATTTTTCTTCTTTTGTCTCAATACTGTCTGTACCATGAAGAACAAAAAGTCCATATCAATATATATCAAATTTGCCATCTGCAGAAATTTTCAAATTGGACCACCCTAAAATTTTGTCGTTTGGGAAAGGGTTAACTTTTTCCAAAACGAGCTCTGAATGAAGTTAGATTAGAAATCATGTACAGAACAGCAGAAAATGCAAATATTCATCATTCCCCGATTTTCTCTCAATATTTTAATTAATAGAACTTACGCTTATGTAAAAACTACTTCATTTCCTGCAACAGGTCTTTGAATTTGGACTGGTTTGAAAATGTGTTGTTTAGGAAAGGGTTACGAGATTTTGGTGCTGTCGTGAGAGCGGTTTAATAACCCCTTCCCCAAAACGACAAGTTTTTATTAGTCAATATGCAAGCAGTTATAGATGGCAAAATGATTGTCGCTGTAAAATATAAAATTTGTTTACAATATAATACAGAAAATATTGAGACAAAAGGAGAAAATGCTGATTGATATCAGCATTTTCTTCTTTTGCCTCAATGTTTTTCACAAGCCTTTTTTTCTATTAGGGACGTCAATTTAGGTCTTGTTTGGGACAGGGTTGTCGGTACTTGGAAGTGATTGGTCGCGAAGGTTACACATACTTAATCGTTGACCCTTCAGCAGCATGCGCAGAGTTTGGCAGCAGAAATGTCGTAAATACGACTTATTGGACCTGCATTTACTACTATTATGATCTCATCTAAGTTTTCCAATGGTCCATAACTTCTTCAAAGATACAAGAGATTTCTTTAAGTTCTTTTTGTATTGTCAATGAAAACTGCATTTTGTTTTATTCAAAATGATGCCCGACTGTCATATTAATGTAATGTCAACTGTTGAACAAAGACATTCTTTTCTCTCATCTTTCACAAATTCTGACTTAAATGTTTATTGCATTAGAAGTCTTTCCCCAAAATGACGGACGTTATAAGCACGCGTTCGTTAATAAAATACGTCTACTTTGATGTAGTTGAGGGAAACGACGACCTTCCATTTAATAAAATAGCCATTTCTACATTTTCCTTAGTATTTTCTATGCTCAGTTTACAGATTTAATTAAATACGAAAATTAGCGTCTTAGATTGCTTTCATTTAGAACCAGAACTTTGTCAAAAGGCTAAGAAGGATGTGCCGTAATAGTAAATTTCCTAATTAAGCATCTACTGGGGCAACTCTTATAATGGAGTAGGGTTGAGTGGTCCTTTCCTTATTCTCTCACTAATTAATCGCTTTTTGTTCTTAATCCTTTTTATAAATAATGAATGGTTCATGGGTTTTGACGTTCTTATTTGTAAAGACTTTAGAATATATTGAAACAAAAGAAGAAAATGCTGGTGACCAGCATTTTCTCCTTTTGCCACAATGATAATGATATATAGTAACCTACATGTAGGCCTATGTCACGTGTAGCAGTTTTCAAATTAGAGCTGTAATTTTCTGTCGTTTTGTAAACAGTTAAATCTCTCAAAAACAATGAAGCGTTAGGCCTACCCGTCTTGAAACCCTACAAATGTTTGTAATTTTTTAAAGAAGAAGACCTTGGTGTCCAGTATTTTCTCCTCTTCCCTTCATGTTTTCCATTCTATGATTTATCAAATTTCATTTTTTCAAGTCTCCTTATTTGGTATCTTGGAAAGGGTTAAACTTTAGCAATGGATTGTCTTTGCGCACTAATATAAATAAATAGGTAGATAAAGAGCAAAATTGTAGTTTTCAAATCAATTTTTGAGCCGTCTTGTTTGTAACTGTTGTTTCACTTATTTAGATTATGTCGTAGTCTAGATCTATATGCCTCTATATTTTCCAACTTCCATTTCGTCACTTTTTCATTTTTTTGTCGTCTGGGAAAGGCTGAAATAAAGAAATCTCGCCATTATTTTCAATAAATGACCCGGATAATTATATAAGATCTAGCAGTAATTGGCGCTTATAGTAAAACCACTTACAAATTGCTGTACCGTGCAAAGGCAGATCCCGGCAAGAGAAGGGCCACTGAAAGATCTATGGGTACAAGCGGGTGGGGAAGGGTGTTCTAAGATGACTGCATTGTTGCCTTTAACCCTTTCCCAATTGGCAAAATTTTAGAGTTGTTTAATTCAAAAATTGCCAGAAATTACAAAATGGAAGGTATTTAAGAAAGAGTTTGTGTAAACTATGGCATAGAAAATATTGAGACAAAAGGAGAAACTGCTGGTTATCAGCAGTTTCTTCTTTTGTTGCAATGTTTTCCCAAGCCTTTCCTATTAGGGGCCTCAAAACCAGGCCCCGGTTTCTCGAAAAAACTTAAGTACATTCTCATGAGAACATGCTCAACTTCAAAGGAATACTCTCCAGCTTTGAAGGGTATTCAATTGAAGTTCACGTGGATTTCGTGCGATTTGAGCACGGTGCTCAGATTTGAGCATGAGAACGTACTTAAGTATTTTCGAGAAACCGGGGTCAGGTCTTGTTTGGGAAAGGGTTAAAATGTCAGAAAGTAGAATGAAAAAGGTGACAATGCTAGCCATCAACCGTTAATGTTAAAATTCTTTAATTTTCAATAAAAATTCCATCAACGCTTCCAAGCTATAGGCCTTTAATGTACAAATTCTCCATTTTCCACTTATTTTGTAGACTGCAGAATGCTACGAATTGGACCAGTATACTAATTTGTCGTTAGGAAGACGGTGAATAATGAAATAAATTCGTCTTCTTCGCATCAGTGGATTTGTATAGTTTAACCCTTTCCCAAAACGATTTAAATGGACTGATCCAAACCAGATGATGTTGCAGCCGACTAAGTAAATGTTACACAAGGAAGAAAATTTGGAAAAATATAGCATGGAAAACATTGAGAGAAAAGGAGAAAATGCTGGTTTCCAGCATTTTCTTCTCCTCTCTCAATGTTTTCAAAAGCTTACGGTTTATTCACAACAATGTACTGTTTGGAAAAGGGAAAGTACAAAACTTAAGTTTCTATTTATATCTTTATTTGGATGTAAACACCGGAAAAGATGGTGTTTAAGCCACCATCTTGAAAAAAATAAATAAATAATACGTTGTGTCGACAAATATTATTAGGCTGTAAACAAATAAACAAACCTACGATAAGACGGATAAGGATTAAGATCGGACGTGATATATTAAGGTGATCTTGGGACCATATAGGACCATGGGTAGAACGTCGTATGATTTTAATCAACATGGGGCACAACCTCAGGAGGTAAGATTGTAAACATTTTTATCAGCATTTGCTTCTTTTGTCGCGATGTTTAATGCTGGTTATCAGCATTTTCTTCCTTTGTCGCAATGTTTCCCTTGCTTTGTATGTAAACGTCAAAACCAGGTCTTGGCAAAGGGATCAGCAGATATAGATCTAGGGCCTAGTTGTGTTTTTATTTTTTTCAAAAGTTGATACGTGATGCAGAATAGATTAACGTTTAACCCTTTCCAAAACAAAACATGGTTTTGACACGCCAATACGAAATATTTTGGAAAACATTTGGACAAAAGAAGAATATTCTGTTTATCTTTTCTTTTTTCCCAGTTGTCTCAATATTTTCTCTGCTTTTATGCACATAGCTAATCTTTATCAATATTGACTTTTGTCAAATGGACTAAACGAACAATTGTCTTTTAACATTGGGAAATACGATCGACTGAATATGGGGTTTAACGGCTATTATGGCCTAACACCTTTGATAATATCGCAACGGATGGAGTACCTAACCATGGATTCCTGGTAAGTTTTGGAAAAGATCAAAGGACACGTGTAAAAAGCATTTATTTCTTGCAGGTATACGACAACCCGACGTTCGTCATAGGAGAAAGTCAAGTCATTACCCCACCCACCTTACAAACCGGGGAATTCCCACCAGCCAAGGAAATCCGGAAATTCCAGGAAATCCCTCTAACCCGTGTTGACGTCATCAAGCTAGGGCTGCTCGTGGCTTTCATGCTTGGTGCTTTTGTCGTGGGCGTAGTCGTGACGGGGGCAAACGTTTGATAAAGACATGGACAAACGCCAAAACATTTTGTAAGAAATAATGAATAGATATGCAGAAGTTCTTATACGTATCTGGAAAAGCACCTTTGCAGCATTGAGACCATCAAAGACCACCGATTTGTGCTTTCGACTGAAACACTTTCCATAACAATAGATCTATATCTACATGGTTTTGACGTCCCTACTAGAAAAAACATTTCTGAAATCTTTCAGACTCTGATAAGAACATTTTGATAACCAGCATTTCCCCTTTGTCTCAATATTTCTGCGCTGTTTTATACTGTCAATATCCACTTTGTTCTCTACAGACAACAACTTTCAAATTGGGCCAGCCTAGAAAAATAACAACAACAACAACAACAAAAAAAAAAAAAAAACAAAACAAAAAACAAAAAAAAAAACCGTTCCGTTGTGCCGATTTTGCCGTCATATCATTCTACTCTCTTAAAACAAAGTACATTTCCTCTTCCTTTAAACTTCGTATTCAGTAGACCTCGGCTTTGGAGAGTACGTCATATCATACTTGCCATTTTTAAAAACTTTTTGTCTTAATTATTTTTGTTTATTTCACATGCAAAGATCTGTATTTCATTTAAAAATATGTAAGTACATTAAAATGTTTAAATATCTTAATCATTTCTCAAACAAGACATGGTCGCTTACAATTTCACGTTCACATCTCGGCCACTTTGCGTCCAAGCTATGCTGTATGGCTGACAGATTTTTGGACATGCTCCGGCCGTGATGTGAACGTGAATTTGCGTATGTGGCCAGGCATTTTGTCCGTTCGCTTCAACATTGGAAAAAAGGAAAATGTTTTGAATGTTCAACAATATCGTACAACGTAAGGTTGAACAAAACGTGACGCCATTTTGAGATTCATAAAACATCGGCTTTTTTCGAGCGGATGCGTACGTATCCGGACCTATTCGGGCGCGGTCATAAACATTCGGCGGTGGAGATTTCCACCGAATGTTTTCGATCGCGCCCGAATAATTCCGACGTCGTGCGAATCTCATTAGGATGGACTACCTTAAACACGACATTCCTGATAGGTCTTTATTTCAGTACTAAATTTTAGATAGTCAAGAATCGTGATACTTTTTTCCTTATTGTATATCGCTGTTTTTCAGCAAAAATTTCGTAACTGCAGCTTATAACAAGCTGCAGTTACGAGGTTTTTTCAAATTTTGAAAATCGACGACATAGTGCCATACATGTTGCTAGAAATTAAGGGAGGCTATCGATGACATTTCCCACAAAATGACATTTTAGGTTATTTCCCTTTACCCTCAGTGGTCTCTCTCTTTGTGTGTCTGTCTCTATCTCTATCCCCCATTCCGATCCCTCTGCTCTAAGGGGCATAGCCAGGAA
Source organism: Fragum sueziense (assembly GCA_963680895.1). NCBI lineage: Eukaryota > Metazoa > Mollusca > Bivalvia > Cardiida > Cardiidae > Fragum > Fragum sueziense. The sequence continues at coordinate 1,773,456 of OY804607.1, read as the reverse complement.
ATTTGTAATCCTGAAGCCCAAGGCGTATTGTCGAGTTCATTTGACGCATTTTGACGCCCCAAAGACAGGGAAAGCTCTGGAAAATATTGTGGAAAATTAAGAAATTGCTTTTGACAAGCAATTTCTTCATTTCCCACAATGTTTTCTACCCAGAGAGACCAGAGATGTAAAATTACATGTACTTGAAATTGTCGTCAGCAACATCTTTGAATTTGGGAGAGTCAAATTTTTGTCAAATGGTAATGGGTTGTCGGGGATCCATCTACGGGGCCTGTTTTTGTTTGTTTTGTTTTCTTTTTTTTACATTTTTTCATTGAAAGGCCACTGGGCACACTTGAAAGAAATAATTATGTTGAAGCCCAGGCTTTCAGGCCTCCGCCTAGATACGCCTCTGGCTCTCTAACTACAATGAGTGGTGAATTACATGGGCATATGAAGGTTTATAATATTTGGAGAATGTTTAGCGTCGCTAGGGGGTTTGGGGGCATGTCCCCTAGAACATTTTGAATTCTAAGAAGCCATTACCTGCAATCTAGGCACTTTCAAACAGCATTTTATACCTGGACCTTTCTTGAAGGAAAATATGGGTGTTTTATTGGGGGGGGATAGGATATGCTGGTCCCCTTTCCAAATTATTGGGGGCTGCCCCCTGGCTCACTCTTCCAACGCCAGTGGATTAGGTTAATCTATTTTTTTTATTTTTATTTTTTTTTAACTTTATTTTAAGAGGTAGCACAATTGGACAAGCCCAGTCTTCCCTGTGGCCCTCTATAAATTTACACATAGGCCTATTTACAATATATACAATATTTACAAGTTGAAAACAGACATGTATACAAAATGAGAATAGAAAAGTAGAAATTCTTATTTAGAGCAATATAACAGTTTATCAATGTCAACATTCAATCGATGTATAAGGAACAATATTTCTACATCTGAATTATTCAATGTATAGAAATACTTGCAATTGTTGTGTTCCACCATGTCAGGAATGCAGATTTAAATGTTTTCAAATCATCTGCGATCCTGACATGAAGTGGAATTTGATTCCACAATTTAGGACCTGAGTATGCAAGGGAGTTTCTATAGAACTCAATCCTTGGTTTGGGAATAATTAGAGTTTGTTGACCCTGTGATCTTAGTTTAGTATTGTCTGATTTCCTGAAAATTTGTGTCATGTAATCTGGAAATTCTTTATTAAGAGATTTGTAGATGAATATTGCTTTTTATAAATAATTCTATCTTGAAATTTCATCCAATTTAGGGGAAAGGAGAAACATTCGAAAACCGACATTAGACCTATCGCTGTGGAAATAATCATCTTCTTTTAACACAAGCACTTTCGCTTGCATTTCCTATAAAATGTGAATCACATTCCGCGCGCGTTTACCTCTCTCGGTAGGATCACGAAATTGATCAGTTTCCAAATAACATAACCTGGAAGTAAAAACATCGTAACTATGGATTATAGATGCTTGATTTACGATGTTTTGTGTGCTAAGATATGGAATTGTCTGAGAATAACAGAAAACAAGATGAATCATACAAACAATCATTTCCCTCGCCCACGATTTTGGCCTTGCATCACAGAGTAGGTTTATGCTACTAAGAATATGCCTGAAAAAGAGTTTTGTCTCTGCTTAAACCTTTCCCAAACGACAATTTTTCTGCAGACGACAAAATAGGTACCATTAAGTATAAGATGTATGCACAATATAGCACAGAAAATATTGAGCCAAAAGGAGAAAATGCTGGTTATCAGCATTTTCTTCTTTTGTCTCTATGTTTTCTCAAGCCTTTTCTAATAGGGACGTCAAAGCCAGGTCTTGTTTGGGAAAGGGTTAACACCGAAACGTCAATAATTTGTATCGGACCTTAGGACCAAGCTGCTGCAAACAAAAGTTCGTGTTGAATAAGAGAACATTTGTGCACAATATAATGCAGAATATTTTGTGGCAAAAGAATAAAATGTTGCATATCAGCACATTCTTTTGCCTCAATGATTTCAACTGTAAACACTTCCTATCAGTGACGCCCCCAATTTATCCCAAATATTTTGAAGTCAACTATCGTTTTGTAACTACTTTTTAAAACAATTTACAAAAGATTGTCGCATATTTTCAACAAAAACCTCGTAACTGCAGCTTAAAAAGCCGCAGTTACGAGGTTTTCAGTGAAAAGCGACCAGCAAGTTATAATATCATTTTTTTCGAATTTCAAGAGGAAATTTGGGTAAAAAATGCTGTGTCTTTAACCCTTTCCTAAACGATTGAATTCATAGAATGGTCCTAATTGAAAGTTACTTCAGACAACAAATTGGGCGTTGTTGAAAATGGAACGTTTGTGTACACATTTAGCACAAAAAATCATTAATATTGACGGAAATGCTGATCACGATGCTGCTACAGTTAGGAATTTAATATATATGAGTGCCGTTTTCCTAAGCATTTCAACCTATCATTATCAACAAAACACTTCGCGCATATTCCGATATCATCCGTGACAACGGAAATTAATGACCAACCCTCTCGTCGATTTCCGGGTGTCGTCCGTGGCAACGGATATTGACGAGGGTATCCTCGTCAATATCCGTTGCTACCGATGACGCCCGAAGATGCACGAAGTGTTTTGTAGTTAATGATGGGTTGTAATCCTTAATTCCAAATTTCCATGCATTGCAGTTTTTGCTTGGTTTACGCACGTTGTGCGTCAATATTTCGCAACATCAACAACAATGTTTTGACGAATCCCAAGAATGTGTTGACTCTATTTCAAGGATAAAAAAGTATCGTCGCTTTTCAACAAAAACTACGTAACTGTAGCTTAAAACAAGCTGCAGTTACGAGGTTTTTGTTGAAAAGCAGAGGTACGCTTTATGGCTCATACTTTGTCTCTTGTTTACCATTTCCCAAAGTGACGAAATATAAATTTTGCTGTTTGCACCATTTTTGATTTTGGACCAATTTGAAATGCATTAAAAAGGAGAATTGCTGGTTAGCAGGAGAAAATGCTGGTTAACAGCATTATTTTTTCTTTTTTTTTAACTGTTTTCCCAAAGTCTCTTCTGTTGGGGATGTCAAAAACAGGTCTTGTTTTTGAAAGTGTTAAAGAATTTGACCGATTTAAAAGGTCATTTCGCAAATCACTGACCGATTTTATTTAATGGGAATTCAAATTGTAAATAAGTGAACAAATACAAAAATCCATTACTGCTTTAACCTATTACCACACAATGACTCTTTTTTGACTCCTTATAAGATAATTGTTCTGGAAAACATTTTTTTGAAAATGAAGAAATTGCTTGTGACAAGCAATTTCTTCATATCCCACAATGTTTTCTACCCAAAATGATCAAGAAATGTAAAATTTCATTCACTTGGATTTGTCGTCTGCAGCATCTTTGAATTTGGACAAGTACAAAATTTTGCCGTTTGGGAAAGGGTTAAACATCACGGGGAAACACGTGACACAACAACTACAGAAAAGTTTTTTTTTGATATTTCTGGTAAAACGTGACCGATTTGAAAACGGGAGCCCATGAAGTAGAGAAGGTGGAAAAATGTCAGGAAAAGATGGACATGGATGATGGTATTTTTTCTTTTTTAAATAAGCTATAAAAAAGTTATGGACGACCAACCATTTTTTTTTTCAATCTTTTTATCAGCTTATTGTTAAACGATCATCGCGTTTATCAAATTCCATGCGTTTTTTCCACCTTCTTTGCCCGAAATCGAACTCAAACTGGACAAGTATTGACAAAATTGTTGACGATTTCCTGAAAGTATTGTGTCACGTGATTCTCCACACTGTTAAAGAATACCTACGTCGGATATCGGAATATTTATCATAATTTACCGTGAATCTGGAAAAAGGGCATTTATTTCGTCCGTGTTATTGCAGAACCTCGTAACTCCAGCTTTAATCAAGCTGGAGTTACGAGGTTTGGCAATAAAACAGACGTTATATCATTTCAAAACTACAATGTTTCAAGATCAGCATGTGCGTGATAAGTCCTCTCTAATCTACTCTCTTAAGAACAGAGCACATCCTCTCTTCATTCATTATGATATAATGATATTTGATGGTTAATCAATAGACCTCGGCTTTGGAGAGTATCTTTAATCAGGATCCATACAGCTCTATTGCAGCCGCTACATGCACTTTTATGAAGTTGCGATTATAGAACAACATGAATCTTTATCAGATAATGTATAAAATTATGCAGGCTGATATGGACCCAAATGATCTTAAACGTTTAACAGGCCCATTTTCAAGAGTCGTTCCTCATAATATCGTTGGCCCCGTTCGAAAATGTCGCAGCCACAGCTTGAATAAGCTGTATCTACGACATTTTCGAACGTGGGCTGGCCAACGATATATTCTTGTAAAACGAGCCAAATATCGATATGCACCACCCACAATCGATTTGCTAACGTAATTTACAAGATGACTTTCAATTTTGAATCGATGCGAAAGGATAAGACAGACAATTCGAACAATGAGGAAAAATATGGTGGATTAAACAAATATGTGACGAATTTATATGAAGACATAAAGTCTGTACATTGAATTCATAATTCACCACAATTATACTTGTAAATCTTCGAATAATGTCACAAATCATCGTGTGACATGTCAAAAAGGGGTCTTGACTGAAAAGAGGGGGTGCTGTGTGCTGGGTTTACGGATTCAAAAATACAACGAAGATATATCATTGATGCTTTTTTAACTTTTTCACCAACGGATAGGAAACAAAATTCTACAAATCAACAAATATACTTGTAAATCTTCGAATAATGTCACAAATTATCGTGCGCCGTCTCAAAAAGGGGCAATGAAATAAACGGGTTGGGGACGGGTTGGGGTTGGGGTGTCGGGGGGGGGGGGGGGGGGGGGGGTTGAGGATCTACGGATTCACATAGACCATAAAGATGAATCATTTCTGCTTTTTTAAGTTTTTCAACAACTTGAAAAATAACAATTCATCACAATTTTACATATTTTCGCCCTTCTTAACAGAAAATATTGTAGAAATGAAGAAATTGCTTGTCAAAAGCAATTTCTTTATTTCCCACAATGCTTTCTAAAGCCATTATCTTGTAGGGAGTCAAAAAGAGCCAGTGTGTGGTAATGGGTTTAACTTTTGATGAAAAACAAGTTTTGGTAAAACTCGTTTAGTCACGTTGCGATACAATTACCTTAAGGGAACGTCAAAAACTTGCATTCTTTACTGGTTTTTGTAATGTAAGACTAATAATTTACCATTTTTTGTGAATCGGGAAATTGATTCATTCGCGCGAATACGTGTGGCGCCAATACCTTAAACGTAACCTTGCCATAAAGAAGAAAACGCCTTTGGTAATACAATACGTGGTGTGTGTTCTAACGATATCCAAATCCATGGTTTTGATGTCCTTCTGAAAAATATTTTCGGAAAACTTTGATTTTTTTCCTTTTCTTTCTCCGTTTTCTCTTCCATTGACGTCAAAATCAGGTATATTTCAAGATAGGTTTGTTTATGGTTTAATAATGATATCGCTGATTGGTCTCATATTTCATGAATGTACGAAATAAACCGTTTGCAAGAGAGTGCTGGTCTTGACGCATCTTTTATAGATAGCTCAGGAAACATCGAACGAAAAGAAATCATTGATGATCAGCAATTTCTCCTTTCCTCTCTGTACTTCACCTGCTTTATCATAGACAAACCCTATCTTTATGAACATAAATTTTGTCGTCCGTAGAACTTACAATAGCGAGCAATCGAAATAGCAATGAATTTTGTGCTTGAAATAGACTAAGTGTATCGTTATGTTTTGATGAACCGTCGGTGTTGTTATAAAATATCGTAACTACGTCTTGGACCAGGCCGTAGTTACGAGATTTTATAACAACACATACGGAAATAGTATTGTTTGTCCGAAATTACGTCACTGACCATTACGTGAAGAAAATCGTTCCCCTTTAATTCATTCACGCGAATACGTGTGGCGCCGATATTTAAACGTAACCTTGTCCTAAAGAAGTGGTCTGATTAGCTCAGTGGTATCGCGTCTGACTTCGACACCAGAGGTCCAAGGATCGAATCCCACGTTGGGCAAATGTCTTGGGGCGTCCGTGGCCGAGTGGTTAGAGTCGCTGACTTAGGATCACTTGCCCCTCACCTCTGGGGGTTCGAATCCCGCCAGGGACGTATGAACTTTCATGTGAGGAAGCTATCCAGCTGGCTTGCGGAACGTCGGTGGTTCTACCCAGGTGCTCACTTGGGGTCTTCCTCCACCATTCAAAGCTGGAAACAGGTCAAAAGAAGGGATTTCCTTCCTGGGCACGCCCAGTCTACTACTCGGTCATATGGGCAACCGGCAACCGAGGATAAATAACCTAAAAAACACACAAAGAAGAAAACGCCTTTGCTTTGGTTATACAATACGTGTGAAAACTTATTTATTCTGTTTCCGCCAAAGTTTACCACATTTTTCTTTATCAAAATCAGGCTGGTTTTTTTTCAGGATAGAATTAAGCTTTAACGCAATTTCATACAGTATTTCATTATATCGTAGCGGCTGTCCAATGCACCTTCCCATGGATTCCTGTCGCTTCTCATTTGACATTTCACAATTATTTTTACACAAATTTTACTTTTATTCTATCTGAAAGAGCATCTTTTCTTACGGAAATTCTGAACATTTCAAGTCAAAATATTGAACCGTTTACGAGAAATAAATATTTTTATGCTAAAATTAAACAAATTGTTGTGGACAACAGTTCAGATTGATATAGAATTGGTCATTTCTGTCTCAACTTTATAGGCGTATTTTTCGCTTATGGATATTAACTTCAATAAACTGATAGCATTTCTACGCATTAGAATAAACAATCTTTGCATCAATACATACTTTTAAAAAATGAAAGAAATGTGAAATGTCACTTTAATAGTACTACATGTTCAATAAGCTGTAGTTACGACATTTTCGAACGTGACCGACGATATTATCCTTTCCGGTATTCTAGCAGCTCATCTCACACAGTTTTACGAGTAACCAACGTCAGCCTGCATAAGCTTTCGACGTTTTTTCCACAACTTCCAAGCGATTTCTTTCTTTGATTTGTGTTACATTTGATGCAGCAAAATAGAATAGTGGACAACTGAGACCAAAATGGATGAAGTTTAGCTAGTGCATACACAGAATCTATTCTGTCATGTTTTATTTTAAACATTTAGTACCGATAACTGCAAGAACATAAGGGCTTAAACCGTGGAAAACATTGAGGCACATGGAGAAAATGTTTTTAATCAGCATTTTCTTCTTTTGCTTCAATGTTTTCTCAAGCCTTTTCAATTGGGGATGTCTTTCTGGAGAATGGGTTAAAATGTCACATGTCCTCCTTTCGCAAATCATGCTTCATTTTTTCGAACTTTTGTGGCAACTAGATCATCAAAAAGATAAAATCAAACTTAGCTTCTCAATAAATATTTTATTTATCAAATTATATATATATCAAATTGATCAACCTCCTTATATTTATTTCTACATTTACAAAAGCAACCAATAAGAGGGGATAAAGACACTTTATCTTTTTTCATTTCAATTCTAAACCCTATATTGTGGGTACTCATTTGAATTGTCTCAGAGAGACGATTCAAATGAGTACCAACAATATAGAGTTTGACGAACATTAAATGATTTTTTAAACCCTTTCCCAAACAAGACCTGCTTTTGACGTCCCTAATAGGTAAGGTTTGGGAAAACATTGAAACAAAAGAAGAAACTGCTGATAATCAGCAGTTTCTCCTTTTGTCTCAATATTTCCTGTGTCATATTTTACACACTATCTTTGATAAAATCCATTTTGTCATTTGTGGCAGTTTCTGAAGTGAATTACCTTAAAATTTTGTTGTTTGGGAAAGGGTTAACAAAAAAAGAAAACCCTTTACCCCCTCCTATTTGAAGCCCAGAATTTTCACAAAATCAACACATATACTGGGAAATGTTTGTCCATTCTGAACACTTTCTTCAAGATTTTCTGGGTGTTGTCAAAACTTGGGCCATTGAAATCCTTTGCTAAACAATACACACCTAGAATGTTCAAAACTAAAAGGAGATGCAGAGATGCAAAGTGTGGGAAAAGGTATAAATCAAAACATTAAGAGCATTTAGAATGAATGCTAATGATCAGCATTTTCTTATTTTCTCTCAATGTTTTATAATTTGTCATCAACATTAAGTAAAGTTTGTTAAAAGTTGATTGATTTCCACCAGAGACAGTACTTGGTTTCAGTAAATTTCTTTTTGGAAGAACACATCAAAGAATATTTGAATTGATTCTCCACAATTTGGTTTTTGTGACTCTTAAACACATTATTGGAGTATTTTTTCCTATGCCTTCATTATTGCAGCTATTTATCCTAATATTTTCCCAAAGATATCGTCATCTACAACCCTTTAAAATTTGGACTATTCTCGAATATCTCAACAAGAGCTGTCCGAAGACAGCGTGCTCGACTTTCTAAGTTGCTTAGTATAAAGGGGGCATAACTCCAAATATAGTGGAGCCAGGGTCATGGGCCCTGATAGTAAGGTAGAGGGTGTGATGGTGAATAAGTATTCCAAGTTTGGGTTGAATCCCTTTGATAGTATGGAAGTTATTGATGTTTGAAAAAACTTTAACCTTTGTTACAACGCCGACGCTGACGCCAACGCCCGGGTGACAGTATTAGCTCTTTTTCGTCGAAAAGTCCAGCTAAAAAGGTTTCAAGGCTTAAAGTTTTGACCCACCAGAAAGGCTTAAAACAATCGCACAGTGAGCAACATTTGTATAAAAGCACCATTTTACACATGTACTTAATCATATAGCAAAATATATATATAAATGAGCAAGGATCTGGAAAAAACATTCCTTAAGGCTTTTGAGCCCAACATAGATCCAGATCAGCCTGTGCATACACACAGTCTGATCAGGATCCATGTTGTTGTCTAATAGCTTCTTTGTGACCTGTAGTAACTTACAGAGAGAAGCATGGATGCATATTGGACTGCATTTGACAACAGACCGATCTTCAAACTCAATTTTTAAAAATGCTATAAGGGACGTTTTTCCAGATCCCGGCTGATATATAAATGAGCCGAAATCTGGAAAAAATGTCCCTTATATCGCTTGAGATTACTGGCATGTTTCAAAACCATTCTGTGCAAAGTTGAAGACTTATCATATTCCATACTGTTCTGTTTAAAGCTGTGATAGGTTATAAAGAAGCTATTGGAGACTAGAATGGATCTTGATCAGACTGTGCATATGCACAGGCTGATCTGGATCCATGTTGGCCTAAAATGCCACAATGAGCCGCTTTTCCATAATTCAGCTCAAATCTTTTAATCATACTGGAACATAATTACATTTGTTCATCAAAAATATACAAACAAGAATATCAAGGAAAATCTATTGCACATAACCGCATTTTACCCTTTCCCAAGCAAGCCATGTGACATCCCTTTAGATAAAGACTTGGAAAAACATTGAGACAAAAGAAGAAAATGCTGATTATCCCCATTTTCTATTTTTGTCTCCATAGTTAATGTGCTAGATCGTACACAAATCATATTTATATCAACACCCATTTTGTCATTTGCAGAATCTTTATAGTTAAATGAAGTTTATTATTTTGCCATTTGGGAAAGGGTTGATAAATTCAAACTTTATTATCCTATTCTCTCATTCACTCCTCTCACATTTGTATCAAATTCTTCAAAGAGACTTTTAAATTCTATAATTCATTAGGATTAGATTCCTTTAACCCATTACTGCAAAACTTCAAATTGTCGTCTGCAACATCTTTCAAATTGAACCAGTCTAAATTTTTATCGTCTGGTAATGGGTTAATCAACATGTGTAGATCTTGAGACAAAATCATCCCGTGTCATAAAACTCATGCAATCCCTTAACCAAAGGTGTAGACAAAGATCAGCTTGTCTCGTTTCAAAGAGAAAATGTTAATCAAATGTGCAACATCTGATCAGATTAGAATCCGATTGGGTCTTAGTCACAAAAGTGTAGTGCAGTCATAACAAATGTCAATTAATTACCATTAAACAAAATTCAAGTTTTAATTTTATCAAAAATTGATGCAAAGAATAGTTATAATCATGCATTGAAAAACAGAAATTTTGTGGAAAAAGGAGAAGAAAATTACAGTAATTTCCATCATTTTCTACCTTAACTATAGAATATTGAGGTAAAGGGTTAAACAATTTTATGGTACACAATCAAACAATTTTAGAACAAAAACTTCAGACCAGAGTGAGAGATAACTGATGAAATCGGAAAATACAAAAATACCAGTTTTTAATCCTTTTCCAAAACAACACATAATAATGTTGATGAAAATGTTGATGAAGACGACAATTATTATTGTTTGCAAAGATAAATTTCATTAAAAGAAGCAGAAAAATGGTGTGGCAACAGGAGAAAATGCTAGCATTATTCCCTCTAATCTGAAGTTCTGTTTAAAACAAGTACAAGATTCAAACAAACTAAAACAATCCAAACTTGGTCCTGTCAAAAGATAAAAGTTTGATTGTAAATCTGTGTAGCCAATATTTAAAGGGACCATCTTTGACTTAACTATTTTTCTTTCTTAACCGTTTACCAAACGACAAAATTTTAGGGGGGTCCAATTAATAATCTGATGCAGATGACAAAATGGGTGTTGTTAAAGATACAATTTGTGTATAAGAAAGCACAGAAAATATTGAGGCAAAAGGAGAAACTGCTGGTTATCAGCAGTTTCTTCTTTTGCCTCAATGTTTTCAAGAGCTATTTCTATTAGGGACGTCAAAACCAGGTCTTGTTTGGGAAAGGGTTAATTGAGAATGACATGTCTTTTAATAGGTTACAAAAATATTATAATCTGATATGTTACCAACTTTTTGAATTTATTTAATAAGACTTTCCCAAACAAGCCTTTGCTTGGATGTATTCAATTTCGGAAACTTGAGAAAACATGGAGAGAAAAGAAGAAAATGCTGGTAACCATCATTTTCGTCTTTTCCCTCAATATTTTCTATGCTATGGCTTAGAAATCCCTTTTCAAACAGAAAACACTTTGTCGTTAGCAACCACTTTCAGTCATTCGTTAAAGGGATAATCAAATATTTCAAGTGCCTAAGATGGTCTCTTTGTACACATATTGGCAACATTATGAAAGACACTGGGTATTAGTCTAAAAACACTCCACGCAGGAACGTCCCCATTTGTATGTGTGATTTCTCTTTCTATCCATATCTGCATGTTCTACCTGTCCATAGCAAACAGTTTTCACATTTTCTGTCCATTATTCTGTCTCAAAACTTTTTTTTAAGTCTAAAACACTCCACGCAGGAACATCCCCATTTGTATGTGTGATTTATTCCATCTGTCCTTTGCAACCACTGTACTTCTTATTTTCCATCCATTATCCATTTATTCCGTCTCATAACTGGATTTTTTCTTAGAGCTTTACAGTTTTTCACTCCATTAATGTGAAATTTAGTGTAACACCTATTAACATGTGCATTAAGAAAACATTGCAGAAGATAAGAATACTTGTGAACAGCATTCTTATTTTTCCTGCATGTTTTCCAAACTTTTGGAGCCAAATTCCTTTGATATCTTCAAGGATTTCAATTCCAATCAAATTTCGAAAATCGAAAATTAATTTTCGAATTTGAATAATGGATTTTCATTCCAGTTCTTTAAACATTTACTTCCTATATCGATAAATCCTTTCACAGTTTCTTTACTCAGTCTCTTTCCTTCCACATCCAACGAAATGTTCCGTAAATCACTTCTTCCGAACTTCGGAGCGACCGCTTTATCACAGACAAGTTGGGGTAGGCAGCTTGGCAAGGCACAAGGCACTGTGGGTAATCTCAAAAGTTGTTGCTAGGCAACAGATTTCAAAGGCTTCACACCTGCCATACAGTTCCTGAGGATTCTTCGGTTTCTGACCCACTTTTTGACTGAAAAGAGAAAAAGTTTGTCTCATTAGTTTTACAAAATACTTTGAAAAATTTCTGAAAAATTTCTATTTCAGTGAATATCATATTGAAATGTTGAAAATAAAATATTGATTTTTTTACAAAATATGCTGTCTTAAGAAATGACAGTTAGCTTTCGCAATTGGCATTTTTGGAAATATATATAATGACAAAGAAGATTGCAAGTTTGGCCCTGTAAAAAACATGCTTTAATTTTGACAAAACTCTGACTCTTAAGACAGAATTTTTTTCCTCATTGCTTTCCATTCTATACAGACAAAAGTATGATTTGATTATAAAATAGAAACTTTTTCGATTCAAGCTTTTATTCAATTGTGATGTTTAGTGAAAAGTCAAATACACACCTCAGATTTCAGATTCTGTATCTTTTCAAAAAGGTCATCTTGCGACGCTACTAAACTGTACGCTTCCAACGCGCTGGTGCTTCCCGTCTTTTTGTGTCGAACTTCGAGAAGCGCCGCAGCTTCCTGGCTGTTCTGCCGACTGAGAGATCCGCTTGCGATCAGCGAGGGTCGTGGGGAATGATGTGGCGTACAATAAATGGTATGAACACTACTGCTTCGAGTCATTGGTGAACGCTGATATATACGAAGAATGGATTCTTTTTCTGATAGCTGGGATGTGAGAGATTTTACACTGAAAAGAAATGAGATCATTTGTTATAAAATTGTGTACCCAGAAAGTTAATAAAATTTTGTGTTGGAATTTGCAGAATTTATACATCGTAAACTCAAGCATATTCCTCTAAATGTCTCGTCTCGTCTAACAAACTTTTTGCCAAGAACAGTTTTTGAGGAGAATTTTACCGATATGAAATTGTTAAAGGACAGGAATGATATGTACCATGATCCATGAGGACAATACAAATCATCTGACATGTCTCATATCAAATCAGATGTTATATCATTTAGGAATATAGAGAATATCACTTTTCTTCAATATCAAGCTATGGTTATGGCTTTTTTTCAAAGAAAACCAAGGGCATTCAGAACTACTTTTAAATGCAATCTTAGATATGACATAAAATAGTCTGGCATACCTGGCCTCTAATTCCGCCACTTTTCTGTTAGCCTGGTAAACCTCCTCCATCTGTTTAAGTTTGTCCACCTTCGCTTCGTTGATCAACGTTTCCGTGTTCATTCCGCTCGTCGCTTGTTCATATTGTGGAAGGCGGGGAGTCAGCTCGGCCTCTGACTCTTGAAGTTTTAATTTACGAATACTTTCTTCTAAATGTTGTTCCTTCCACTGAAATTTGATTTAACATAAAACTCTATTCAATGGATATATAAATGAGAGATTACAACACATGAACAGTTTAAATATTTGAAAACATAGATTATGAAGAGACATATAAACATAGACATTAATTATAAACACATCATATCTCTGATGTATGAATGCCAAATATGTAACAATATACAATTTTCACATTATTTCAATCTAATAGCTAAAGAATCTATCTTACTTTCAGTATCTAAGTATCTGATTTATTTAATATTGCTTTTGAAATTTACAATACAAATGCAAAACAGAAACAATATGTTTAAAAAGATGCATTTGAAAAACATTATTGCCCCAAAATGACATTAATTACCAAATCAAGTTTCAAACAGACAGGTGGACGGACTTACAAAGGTTAAAGCATATGCCTCCAAACTTTTAATGTGGCAGGAATAAACAAGTTAATTAACCCTTTCCCAAACGGCAAAATTTTAGGGTGATCCACTTCAAACTCTGCCACAAATGACAAAATGGATGTTATAAACGATAAGATTTGTGTAAAATATGGCACAGAAAATATTGAGACAAAAGAAGAAACTGCTGGTTATCAGCAGTTTCTTCTTTTGTTTCAATGTTTTCCCAAGCCTTTTCTGTTAGGGACGTCAACACCAGGTCTTGTTTGGAAAAGGGTTAAAATAGTTAAATATCCCACCTTTATTAATTCTTTCTCTAGTTGTAAGATTTTGGCCTCTTTCTCATCTAACATTCGCCTCACTTCCGAATTTAGTTCCTTTTTACCCTCACTTCGACTTTGTGACGGTAATGTTGAGGCTTTATGATGTAAACGATAATATTCAATGTCTTGTTCTAATTTTTGTCGTATTTGTTTTTCTGTTTGTTCTTTCTTCTCATATGCTGCCTTTATGGATGCAAGCTCCTGTTGGATTTGTTCGTCATATTCTGCTAGTATTTGTTGCCTTTGGTTCTGAAAAATATGAAGTTATTGGTTAAACCTCTCACAAATAGCAAAAATTTAGGAGTGCAACATAAAACTTGCTGCAGACAACAAAATTGAAATCTCTGAATGAAGAATTTGTGTACATCATAGCCTGGAAAATATTGAGTCAGAAGGAGAAAATGCTGATCATCAGCATTTTCATCTTTAGTCTCAATCTTTTCTGAAAGCTGTCTATTAGAAAATTGTTTCAGATATACTGGGTCCATCAAAAAGCTACTAATGTCTTTACTTTTCCTTTCAAAATGTGATGATGAAATCACAAGAAGTACTAAAACTTGTTCAAATTGAAGTTGTTTCGCATCTAGATAGAACTTTAATCAATGTTTTCAAACCATTCCACTTTTGATATTAAAACCACTGTTTGTATGAAAATGGTTTAAATAACAACAGAACTGCAAACAAGCTCTTGTTTTTTACATGCCTACAAATCATTTTGACAAAATAAGGAAATGACGGTTACCTCTTCGAACTTTGCCGAGTTAGCCTGTACATTTCTGAGTATGTCTATCTGTGCTCTTTGTTCTTGCACAGTCATTCTTAATGCTTCTAACTCCATGTCTTGTCTTTCTTTGAGACTCAAAAGTTCCTTGTCTGTGAAATAGAGTGAATCAAAACATAAAATAATGTGTAATTCTAGAGCTATTTATGAATTTCTTCATCTTCCACAATGCTTTCTAAAATTCTTATCTTGTTGGGCATGAAAATGCTTCATTATTTGGGATGAGTTAATAAAATATATCTTTCTCTAACTTAATGTTTGCCAAGTCGACTGACAACATATTTTCTCAATGACTTCTACGCTAAAACCTTTTACAGTACAGTCTTTTATTCTGCAATAGCTTCTTATACCAAAGATCTTGCTTTTTAATCCATTCTGTATAAAGTTTTATCTTAAGAACTTTATCTTTATAAAGCCTCTGTTATATTTGTATTTAGAAATAACCATTACATTTTCACATTTCACTTACGTTTCCCGAGAAGATTGGCCATACTCCCGTCTACCGGGTCTATGGACGCCAACATGATTTTCTCCGAGACAGCGATCCCCGCATTCTCTAACTGACTAATTAACGCCATGTTCATCGTCTTGATGGATTTTATTTCCTCCTCGTAACGTTTCTTCATCATGACTTCGAGAACTTCGCGCTTCTTCGATGATCTCACGAGACCTTCGTATGCTTCGTGGACCTTCTGTATCTCTATTTCAAACTGCAATATGGAACAGAAATACATGATATATTGCAAACAATTACAATGAAGTAAAGAAATATGTGATTATTGAGCTCTGTATTAACCCATTTACAAACAAGACCTGGTTTTGACATCCTTAATCAAAACCCTTTGGAAAACATTTAGGCAAAAGAAGAAAGTGCTGATCATCAGCACTTTCTCCTTTTGCCTCAATATTTTCTTATTTTCAACCTGGGCTTTTTAGGAAAAGGGTTAAGCTTTTTATTGACTGTATGACATTGCTAAAGAACCACTGATTTTAACATTCCTTAAAAAGCTTAGGAAACATGGAAGAAAATAATCCTCATTTTTTGCAACTCAATCTGTATTTTTTTCAAATAATACTGTAATTTTCTATTTATCCTCTGGCAAAGGGTTAATTCAACATTTCCCTGTACTTCCCTGTTTTCCTTCAATGATTTTTAAGGATCTTTTCAATTCAGAAAGTAATTTCATATCATTTGGCAGGCATAATTCCGGTTAACCTTTTTCATATTGTAAACATTAGTACCCCTTTTAAGACGACAATGCTCAAATATTTTATCTTCTCTTAAGGCTTTTTCTATCAAGAAAGTTGTTTCATATCATTTGGCAGGCATAATTCTGGTTAACCTTTTTTCAATTCGTTACATGTATTTGCAAACATAAGTACACCTTTTCAGACGACACTGCTCAAACATTTAATCTTCTCTTGAATGACTAATCCAAACTTAAACATACCTCAAAGTCAGCCAAGAAATTGTTTGATCGGATATCAAGAATGTGTTTGGCAAGCGCCATGACAAAAATACACAACATGTCTTTTGCAGTTGAGATAGTGTTGTTTTTTTTTTTTTTAAAAAAAAATATATGTTGGGAATATAAGAATTACACTTTAACACTTTCCCAAACAAGACCTGGTTTTGACGTCCCAGGAAGAAATGGTTTGGGAAAACATTGAGACAAAAGAAGAAACTGCTGATAACCAGCAGTTTCTCCTTTTGTCTCAATATTTTCTGTGCCATAATTTACACAAATAATATCTTTAATAACATCTATTTTGTCATTTGTGGCAGTTTTTGAAGTGGATCATCCTAAAATATTGTGGTTTGGGAAAGGGTTAAAGAGTTGTGAGTGCTTTTATAGTTGTTCTCTTTTTCTTTCTAAAATATCCAGAACAACAGATAAAGGCCGGAGCTACAGATTAGAGTCTATGGTGTATTGGCTTGCTCTTCAAAATGCAAAATATCATTTTATTTTCATCAAATCCTATGTTGTAGGTATTCATTGAAATGATTCAAATGAGTACCCAAAACATAGGTTTGGGATATGAAATACAATATTATCTTGAGATGATTGAAATGGGTACCCACACCATAAGGTTTGATTTTGAAATTGAGTTTTATTTTCTTATCTAAAAATCTGTATTTCAAATACAGAACAGAAAACTCATCAAGCATATTTCATTCTATTTCTAAAATTGATTTATCAAGAACTATTAAAATTGTGTTTGTTTAGTAATCTGTTAAAGGCAGACCATGCAGGCTGATTTTGTCTTAAAACTGTTTTTAAAAGCTATATCTTTTACTACTATTCAAAATCACAATTTGATTAAATCAAAATTTGAACAAACGCTCCCTTTTCCCAAGCCTCGCTTCGACATGACTTCAATATTATTGTGTTTCGGTAGGCTACAGGGAAGGCATGCCAAATATGTCGTTTAATCCTTTCCCAAACTTTACAAAATTTCAACTTTTCCAATTCGAAAGCTACTCCAAAGAATTAAATAGATCTTGATAAGCAAAGAATTTGTTTACAGTGCAACATAAAAATATTGAGGCAAAAGGAGAAAATGCTGGTAACAAAATGCTGGTTACCAGCATTTTCTTCTTTTGTCTCAATGTTTTCTCAAGTCTTTTTAGGGACATCAAAACCCAAACTTGTTCGGGAAAGGATTTAAATACATAATCGCTCTGCGTGAAGATTCAATCGAAACTTTATACGCGTTTTTTGACACATTTAGGTATTTCAATTGGACGTTAGCCAAGTCAACCAAAGAATTTAGTAAATAACTTTAACCCTGTACGCTACTTGAAATTCTTTTCTTTAAAATTATTCTCACTTTGATCTCCCTCTAGGGCTTTCCCAAACAAAATATTGTTTTGATGTTATCTTTGTAGAAAGAATTTTAGAACACAAGGCAAAAAATCCTTTATATTTTGTTGAGGAAAAATACTTTATATTTTGTTAAGGAAAAATACTTTATATTTTGTTATTATTTTTCTAAATAAATATTCATCTTATATTTTCTATTTTCTCCTTTTCTTCATTGAATCCAAATGTTTCCTTTTCCCAATCAATGATGTGAATTAACCTACCAAAACAAAAAGTTAAAGCAAGGGAATATACTGAAGAAAAGGACGAAATGCTGATTTTGATGAGAGTCGGATTAATTTTGTTGTCTGTAACATCTTTGAATCTATGAAGGACCAAATTTGTCATTTTTACAAGGGTTAAGACATAATACTTTTTTTGTTAAATCATTCAGAGAAAATGAGATTATGCGAATGTTTTTCCACCAACCTTTTGTAATTTGGAGACTTTTCTATCATACATGGCAAGTTTTTCTCGTAGAGATGTATTCTCCTCTGTCAATACTTCTACCATCTGTGTGGCCTGCACCGCGATCTGGTCTATACCGGAAAAGTTGGACTGCTCTTGTAAACTGTAAAACAAAATCAATAATTTCTATATTAACCCATTACCACACAGTCACGCCTTTGGGCGCCTTACAATACAATGGCTTGGAAAACATTGTGGAAAATGAAGAAATTGCTTGTCACAAGCAATTTCTTCATTTCCCACAATGTTTTCTACCCCAAAAGACCCAAAAAAGCAAAAATTAATCCACTTGAAATTGTCGTCTGCATGATCTTTGAATTTGGAATGGCCCAAAATTTTGTTGTTTGGGAAAGGGTCAAAACTTCTACCATCTGTGTGGCCTGCACGGCGATCTGGTCTATACCAGAAAAGTTGGACTGTTCTTGTAGTCTGTAAAACAAAAGTTTTAATGTTTTTTATAAATAATATAATACATAGCAAGTTT
Source organism: Fragum sueziense (assembly GCA_963680895.1). Lineage (NCBI taxonomy): Eukaryota > Metazoa > Mollusca > Bivalvia > Cardiida > Cardiidae > Fragum > Fragum sueziense. The sequence goes on along the minus strand of OY804607.1, from coordinate 1,754,867 downwards.
TTCTCGTAATGAAGTACTCTCCTCTGTTAAACCTTTTGACGCCTCTCAAGAAAAAGGCATGAGAAAACATCGTGGAAAATGAAGAAATTGCTTGTGACAAGCAATTTCTTCATTTCCCACAATGTTTTCTACCCCAAAAGGCACAAAAAAGCAAAAATTATTCTACTTGAAATTGTCGTCTGCATGATCTTTGAATTTAGAACAGCCCAAATTTTTTGTTGTTTGGGAAAGGGTCAACACTTCAACCATCTGTGTGGCCTGCACGGCGATCTGGTCTATACCAGAATAGTTGGACTGTTCTTGTAAACTGTAGGACATAAATATTACATTTTTATACAGAGATATTGTTTATTTTGTGCAAAAAAAAACATTTAACAAGAAAATGAAAGGCTTTTTTTTTCAATTCACATTTTGATGCTTTTATGCACACAAGAAATATTTTACACAAACAATTTAAAAATCTCATCTCTTTTTATTGACATCAGCCTCTAAGTGTTTTTTGAAGCTTTTGAAGCAATGTCTTTCAAAAATCCTTTAATTTTAAGATTGAAATAGTAAATAGAAACCAGCATGTTTAAAATCAATGTTTTGTCCTTTTCCCATGATTATAAATTAGAAATCTTCATTTTTTCTGTAACATTTACTTAAGTTGTCATCTATTGCTGGTCTCCAAATTGAACTTATTTCAAAATTGTGTAGGTTATAAATTAGTTTAGTATAATAGATATAACTCTATACTTACGTTTGTTCTAAAGATTTCTGTGACCCTGTATCCGACCCTGATCCTGCGTTCTTCAACATCCCTAAATACTTTGATTGTACATCACGAAAATGACTAAGGTCTGGTTGCGATCGCGAACCAGGAATTTCATGTTTACCAATCACTTCATATGACCGCCGAGTGACATCTGATTGTTCATGATTGTCCTGCACATGTGCGCCGGGATATTGCGGAGGTGGCGGGAGATTCGTGACATATTGCTGTAACATTTGACCCATTGGCGAGCCGAACTGTGGAGGGTTTATAAATTGTGGTGGTGGTTGTGCGAATGTCACTGAATCTATACCGCCTGTCGGAGTCCATTGTGGATAATTGGCGTAAATTGTTGAACTATTATATGAAGAAACACTAGTGGGAGAGGAGAAATTTGACACTGAATGTCGCGCGGACATGTTCGGTGATCTATCACAGCTGAATATTGAACTATTTAACGAAATATTATGATTTGAGCCTGTATCCGGTAGCGTCAATTTCGAACTCGATGTTGAAGCACTAGAAAAACCACTTTCACTTGAGACATAAAAATTAGACGAATGTTGCGGAACAACGCCCTGAACACCGACTGAAGGAGTCGTAGCGAAATGAGGTCCGTGCATTGTCGTTCCTGTGTTTCCTGTGACGTATATTTGTGGTGCTGGGGGAGATTTAAGCTCCAGACCGGAGGTGCTCATGCCGAGTCTGGCTAGAATGCTGTAGTCACTGTCCGACGTGTTGCTCAGATCATACGAATGACACGTCTGCGGGGCGTGAGTCTCCTCGCCCTGAGGTTCTTGTCGTTGTGATGATGATAAATTCTCCGTAGATGAAACCGAAACATCGGTGCTAGTCTCACTGCCAGAAAAACTTTGTCTGAGCCCTGAAAAACAGAATAAGATAGTTGTTATATCGCTGCTTTTCAACAGAAACCTCATGACTGCAGCTTAAAACTAGCTTCAGTTACCAGGTTTTTGTTGAAAAGTGACCATATGATGCATGCACATTCAATGCATCCTTCACTATACAATGTTTTCCAAAGTGCAAATCGAAATCAATTTTGATAAAATTCCAAAATATGACCGAAAACCTTTTTCATGAATTTGTTTTAGCAATCCATAAACAAATTGCAAACTTGATGTACATATGTCTATTTCTTCTTTTTTCATACAGGCCAAACGACTGAATCATTTTAACCCTTTCCCAAACAAGACCAGGTTTTGACTTCCCTTATAGAAATGGCTTGAGAAAACATTGAGACAAAAGAAGAAACTGCTGATAACCAGCAGTTTCTCCTTTTGTCTCAATATTTTCTGTGCTATATTGTACACAAATTCCTTCCTTTTTAACATAAATTTTGTCTTTTACAGCAGCTTTTGAAGTGGATCACTCTAAAAGTTTGCCGTTTGGAAAAGGGTTAAAATGTTGATGTTTACAAAAGGGGTAATTAAAGAACATGACTTCTAATGAGACAAACCTGGTGTGCTTGTTTGTTTTGGAGGTCCAGGATATGGTGGGGGTTCTCTAAACTGCGACATATTGGTGTGGAATTCTTTGTATAGTTCCTCTGGACTGCTTAACAAACTGCCAGAACAGAACATGGGTGGGTGGGGTAAGATAAATAAAACATATCTACACTAACCTGGTGTGTTTGTTTGTTTTGGAGGTCCAGGGTATGGTGGTGGTTCTCTAAACTGTGACATATTGGTGTGGAATTCTTTATAAAGTTCCTCTGGACTGCTTAACAAACTGTCAATAAAGACCATGGGTGGGTGGGGTAAGATAAAGAAAACATATCTACACTAACCTGGTGTATTTGTTTGTTTTGGAGGTCCAGGGTACGGTGGAGGTTCTCTAAACTGTGACATATTGGTGTGGAATTCTTTATAAAGTTCCTCTGGACTGCTTAACGAACTGCCAGAACAGAACATGGGTGGGTGGGGTAAGATAGATAATACATATATCTACACTAACCTGATGTGTTTGTTTGTTTTGGAGGTCCAGGATATGGTGGGGGCTCTCTAAACTGTGACATATTGGTGTGGAATTCTTTATAAAGTTCCTCTGGACTGCTTAACGAACTGTTGGTACAGTCTGCAAATACATGAAATATTTGATTTTAATAAAATACAACTTAACATTCAACACTAACTAAACCTTTTTTTCAAAACAGTAGATCTTTGCAAAACTGTGAAAAAGGTCTTTAACAAACTCAGTTTATTTGACAACACTGGAAATTGTAAAGGTCTTGATAAATGACCTGGCAGAGCATCACTAGCAAATAGCAAAACCTATAGCTCAGCTGGAAACATTAAAAACAAGTCAATATTTAAACATACTATTTGAGCCTCTTGCTCTCTTATATTGCTCTTCTTCATGTCCTTATTTGAAATGTGTTTTAGATCTTGTTAGGGAAACAAATGGAAGAGAAAAATGATTTAACCCTTTCCCAAACAAGACCTGGTTTTGACATCCCTAATAGAACATGCTTGGGAAAACATTGAAACAAAAGAAGAAACTGCTGAGAAACAGCAGTTTCTCCTATTGTCTCAATATTTTCTGTGCCATATTTTACGCAAATCCTATCTTTAATAACATCCATTTTGTCATTTGTGGCAGTTTTTGAAGTGAGTCACCCAAACTTTTGTCGTTTGGGAAAGGGTTAAAGAGCATTAGAATTTTTACCGTTATTAAATTGTTGCCAATCATAATCCAAGTGCATCACATTCAGAACCATTACTTAAAATCCCAAAATCGATAAAAAGATCAGCGACACTTGTTCAAATTCACTAGAAACTGTCATAAAAATCCCAACAAATTATCAACAAATCCAATATTTTTGTACAACAACATCCAAACACACAAAATATCTTTAATTTTCCAGAGTCAATATGTAATACCACCAAGATCTAAAACCTTTAAAACTTCTGGAAACTTTACAAAATAAAGTTGAAACACATGTAACGTTTTCAATTTTCCTCTGTTTAATATGAAATAATCCTTTAAAAACTTCGAAAATTAATATCTCCAATATAATATGTCCGCTCTTCAATATGCACTCTACAATACTGTTTACTAATCCTTCGATCCTACAAAGTTCAAAACCGCCAAAACTATTTTGTGATTACTCAACCCCGCGTGGCCTACTTAAGAGAGGTATTTATTAACAATAGATTTTTTACTGATTTTGAGACACAAATTATTAAGTTGACACTTGAAAGACGGCCAGGAATTTAATGACGTAAATCGATACAACTTGTTCAATATCCAATGACAACATATTTTGTGACACTTCTTTATAAGTACATTGTCAACGGGCTGTCAAAAATATCTTATCTACTGTACTTTATGAATGGTATTAGGGCATTATGGCCACATATCATGGAAATTATCAACTTGTCAAGTACATAATTAATAGGCATCATTAAGGAGGATAATAGAAACCGCAAAATTGCAAATTCATGCATGCCATATTTCAAAATATGTAAGAGAATTAAGATTTAATAAGACATTTAATAAGGATTTGTTTTTAAATTTATAATCATTTTCATTCCATTTGAAGGTCAAAGATTTAAGTTTTCAAGTTAACTCATTACCAGACGGCAAAATTTTGGATTGTTCTAGTTTGAAAGGTGTCGCAGACGACAATTTCAAGTTGACAAAATTTAAAAATCGTTCAAATTTGGGTTTAAAAACATTGTGGAAAATATAGAAATTGCTTGCCACTGTGTTAATTTTTGGACAGGCAGACTGTCAGCTACCTCTCCCCCCCCCCCCCCATCCCTACATTTTGAATCTTTGATATGGGGGCATAAAAAATATCACAGGACAAGAGCATTAACCAAAATTTCATCAAATTTTCTAAATCATTTTGTAAGTCTTTTCATCTCCAGTATGAAATTGTTTATCGTTAACACACAGTATTGTGAAATATCTTGACGTCCCCCATGTGAACTAAAATGTCAAAACTCACTGAGGAATTTACAATAACCCTTTCCCAAACAAGACCTGGTATCCCTAATAGAAAGGGCTTGGGAAAACATTGAAACAATAGAAGAAACTGCTGATAACCAGCAGTTTCTCCTTTTGTCTCAATATTTTCTATGACATATTTTACACAAATTCTACCTTTTAACCCTTTCCCAAACAAGACCTGGTTTTGACGTCTCTAATAGAAAAGGTTTGTGAAAACATTGCGACAAAAGAAGAAACTGCTGATAACCAGCAGTTTCTCCTTTTGTCTCAATATTTTCTATGCCATATTTTACACAAATTCTATCCATATTATACCTTTAATAACTACATTTTGTCATTAGTGGCAGTTTTTGAAGTGAATGACCTTCAAATTCTGCCGTTTGGGAAAGGGTTAATCTAAACTTGACATTCAGTAAACAGATACTGTCTTGACATGTTACCCCCCTTGGTCTTCATTAACCCTTTATCAAACAACAAAATTTTAAGGTGATCCACTTCAAAAACTGCCACAATTGACAAAAAGAAATGTTATTAAGATAGGATTTGCGTAAAATATGGCACAGAAAATATTGAGACAAACGGAGAAACTGCTGGTTATCAGCAGTTTCTTCTTTTGTTTCAATGTTTTCCCAAGCCTTTTCTATTAGGGACGTCAAAACAAGGTCTTATTTGGGAAAGGGTTAACCCTTTATCTAACAATGCCACCTTTTTGAAACACCTAATAGAAAAGGCTTTTGAAAACATTGAGGCAAGAGAAGAAAATGTTGATAATTAGCATTTTCTCCATTTTGCATCAATTTTTTCTGTGTAATACTGTTAAAAAATCCTTGTTTTATTGACATCCATTTTGTCATCTAAGGTAGCTTTCAAATTTCACGATCATTGATCATTTCCCAAACAACAGCTTAAACTAGGTTTAAGATACATAGTTTTCGGTGAAAAGCGAATATATTTAAGGCACATTCCCATTGCTGTCCAAATCAACTCGATCAAGCTATCGAGTACTGATCGAGCTTGGTCTGCAAGATTGATTGGGACTCGATTGCTTGATCGGCAAAAATGATCAGGAATTAATCAACAAGAAATAAAGAAGAAGTCCTGTAAATACATTTAATCGCGGGTTTGATCGGGGAATTTAGGCAATCAAATTGATCAAGTTGATTTGGTCGGCAATGCCAGGGAATGCGGCTTAAAATTTACAGAAGCACTAAGAGATTGCTGCTGCCTCATGCTAGAAGCTTTTCTACCATTCATGTCTATGTGCAGAGTTTTCCCCAGAATAGTTTGAAGCTGTAGTGGCAAATAAGTAAACGTTGAAATTCATTGTGTTTAAAATAATAATTGTGAATAAAGACATAATGGGAAAAGAAGAAATTGCTCATTTTGAGCAATTTCTTCTTTTCCCATAATGTTTTTATACAGAATTGGTAGTTTTTAGTTTAAAAGAATGCCCCATTTATCAGTTTTTGGCATGAAATATCTCTAAATATCTCTCTTTGGTGACCATTTTGATGAAATTAAGCTGCGGGGTACTTTTGAAGCTGTAGTGGCATTGCACTGATTTCCATGAAGCTGTAGTGGGGCCGATACAGCTTATTGGGCTGGGGAGAACACTGAAATTCATGTCTATGTGGCCATGAGACCAGAGGAAAACATTGAGGGAAAAGGAGAAAATGCTGCTAGTCAGCATTTTCTTCTTTTCTCTAAATGTTTCCCCCAAAACTTTCTCTTATACCTGGATTTCTGTAAGCTAGCTGACTCATGCTCTAAGCTTGTATACCATTCATTACAATGTAGGCATCCTACCAGAGGAAAACATTGAGGGCATTTTCTCCTTTTCTCTCAATATTTTTCGAAGATTCCTATGTTATCTGGAACTCTGTAAGCTAGCTGACTTATGCTATAAGCTTTTCTACCATTCATTACAATATGGGCATCTTACCAGAGGAAAACATTGAGGGAAAAGGAAAAAATGCTGCTTAAGTCAGCATTTTCTCCTTTTCTCTCAATGTTTCCCCCCAAAATTTGTCTTACATCTGGAACCTTGTACATGTGTAAGATTTCCGACTCATCCTATAAGCTTATTTACTATTCCCTACAATGTGAACACCGTATCACAAAGAAAAACATTGAGGTAAAAGAAGAAAAACATTTCTCCTTTTCTCTCAATATTTTCTAAGATTCCTACATTATCTGGAACTCTGTAAGCTGGCTGACTTATGCTATAAGCTTGTATACCATTCATAACACTGTGTGCACCATATTACAGGAAAACATGGAGGGAAAAGGAGAAAATGCTGCTATAGTCAGCATTTTCTCCTTTTCTCTCAATGTTTCCCCCCAAAATTTCTTTAATACCTGGAACCTTGCAAGATTTCTGACTCATGCTCTAAGCTTGTATACCATTCATTACAAAGTGGGCATCCTACCAGAGGAATTTCAAGAAGGCTCATAATAATGATTACTTAAACAGTTCTTTATCCTTTACCGTCTACAAGAGCCTGTAGTATGATCGACTCTATCATGAGATTGTGTTTCTAAAATGCAAAATTCTATTGTAGAGTGGAACAGTTTCTTTTGGATCAAAATTCCAATGATAATACCATTGAGTGCAGACAACATAGGACTCCAGATAATTATTTTTGTAAAGTATTTGCTATTCTTATAGGTTGCTCAGTGTCCGCCATTTGTAGATAAAAGCTAAGGTTCATTGTATCACACAAATTATAACAACAAAAATATTATTATTAATTCATCAAATGTCATACTTATTTCATAATATTCCTTGTACATTTCATTTGAAATCCCATCCAGATGCTTTACTTGTTAATCCTTCCTTTTTCACAACTAAATAATACTGAATAGTCAACAATAAATAATATCCTCCTTTGCCTTTTTTCACTACAAATTCTTGATGATGAAATTTTCACATAAACAAATTAACTACTTTTTAATAAATCCACCCTTGCTATTACAACAATTTCGAAAGACTGACTGGCCATTTGATTCTTGATCTACATTTATACAAGAATTTATGTCAAAATGGTTATGCAATAGTGCTGTAAATGTATTTCATAGTACATATCCACTTACAATTTTATAGCGCTAGGTCAAAGGTCAATAAATAGATAGTCATCCATAACCCTTTTCCCTTCACCAACAATTTGGTTTTCCTCAATTAAGAAGGTGCTTTAGGCAACAAAATGGAAATAAATTGACAATATTTATGTTCAATATAGCATGGAAAACATTGAAACAAAAGAAGAAAATGCTGAGTATCAGCATTTTCTTCTTTTGTCTCAATGCTTTCCCAAATATTTTCTATTACAGTCATCAAAACCTGGTCTTGTTAGGAAAAGGGTTAATTCTTATTGGACATAGTCACATACCTTTCAATTTTCACCTGTGCTAGGTATGTAACACCTTTGATGTTAATGACACTTAGCCCTAAATTGTTTGATGATCGGACAAATAGATAATGATTAGACAAGCAGATTACATACCTTACACATGGTGATAAGCACTTACATACCAAAAACAATGTTTGACCAGATTTTAACAGATTTAAGCAGATGAAAAAGGAAATTGATTGCATTTTTGCCTAATTTCTTTGATATAAATATTTTGCGAAAAATTCAAAAGTGTTTGAACATAAGCTGTGTTTTTGTTTTGAAAAAAAAGAAGACTATTGACCGAATGAAAACAACATTGGTATTTTTTTTTATGAAAATAATTATTACAAATTGTTTAAATTACTCTAACTGACGAAAAGGAAACAAAATACATTTTTTTTCTTCTAAATTTCTATCAGAGTATCAAAACATGAGCCTTATTTGACCAGATTTATTAGATGGGAAAGGAAATTTGTCAGAATTGTTCGATTTAGCCCTTCATTGTTTGATGATAGGACACAGAGGTTGCTGCTTTTCATCAAAAACCTTGTAACTGCAGCTTGTTTTAAGTGGCAGTTACAAGGTTTTTGATGAAAAGCGGCAAGATAATGATTAGACAAACAGATTACATACCAAACACAGGGGTGATAAACACTTACATACCAAAAACAATGTTTGACCAGATTTTTAACAGATGAAAAGGAAATTGATTACATTTTTACAAAATATCTTTCACACAAATATGCATAAGCTGTGTTTGACAAATGTTTTCAGATGAAAAGGAAATTTATTACATTTATACTTTATTTCTATCAGTGATTTTTAGGTCGGGAAATCTCTTTGAGATTTTCACGTCCTATAGCCATCCAACTCTTCTAACGCTTTTCTACGACTTTTCTACGAAAATCTCGTATCTGCTGCTTGTTTTAATCTGCAGATACGAGGTTTTCGATATAATTTGGTCACCGCATAGTCGTTCAAAATGTCTGAGTCCGCCGAAAAAGTAGACCTACCTTTGAACAATTCAAAATTACTCAAATAACATAATCATCGTAAAGACTTTCAATTCCTAATTGTTTTATCAAAACAATGCAGCAGTTTGCTCATAAGTGCGAAAACTATCAACTTCTCTTTTTGCCGGAAAGGTTGATTCGAACTATTCTAACTGGTGTGGCAGACTAGAGCAGACGAGAATTTCAACACCAAATTACTGCGCCACACAGTTCGTGTGATCGAACATTTCCGTGAAGCACTCGTAGATTCACGGAAAATCTATTTATATCATGACTCTAGTCGAGTCCTTCTCCTTGTTCAATCGCTATAGCGCACAATCGCATTTTACAACACATGCGTTTTATCGGGTTATACGCTCACGTGTTAACACTTCGCGGTGTAAAGCTAGTCTCCTATGTTTTGACCAACTAAAGTGTTACCGTAACAGCGTTGACGGACTTTGAGCCGTCTTGAGTACATACAACGTAATTTTCATAATTTATTTCAATCCTTGTTAATCCAGGCTTAGGTTTAACAGGAATTTAATCATCTTTCTTCGACCGGGCTTGAGACATAGGCTATTTATGAGTTAATTGTAGGCCTCTGTCTCTGCAGATGATAGAGGTGATAGAGTTATCTCTTTCACAAACGACAGACAGAACAATCCAAAGTGAAAGCTAATGCGAAAAGCAAAGAGGACAGCAAAAATAAAAAGAAAACAAGATCTAGATTTGTGTGCAGAAAATACGAGCTCACTTTTTCAAATTCTGAGTTTAACAACACATACTCGTATTATTAGAATTGTTGATCAATGTTTACCATTATTTACAATGTGCTATATGGTAAATTTAATTATCTAAATCTGGTCAGTTCTCATGCCATTTTTGTGAACCATATTAAATTTAACTTCATTCCTCATTCTGAATTTTGCTCAGAAATTTTCCCGTCATAATATTAATATTTTTCATCGTGCAAAGTTTAACCTTTCCTAAACAGTAGAATGTTAAACTGTTCTCAGGCCCGTAGGAAGCAATTTGATAAGGGGAAGGGCTAAAAACTCTGTCCGGGTTAGTGTCTGAACATCTTAAGGGCTAAATTGGCCTTTTCTTCAATTTTCTATGTAAAATGAGGAAATTCGATATTTTTGGCCAACATTTGGGGCTTATCCCATCCCGTAGCCCCACCTGTGCCTACGGGCCTGCATAAAAAACAGAATACTGTTGCTACGTGTAATGTCAAGTTTGTGTTGATAATTTAGATAAATATTCATGTAAAGTTTAGCTGAAGAATTGTTGAAAAACAGATTGAGACAAAGAAAAAATGTTGAATAACAAAATGTTTTCGTTTTGCCACCATGTTTCCTAAAACCTTTTTATAATGGATATCAAAATGATATAATGTTTTACAAACTGTTAACCCAGACAATTCATTAAGGCAGTCCATCCGTAATGAGATTCATGCGACGTCGGATCTTTTCTGACGACGCCGTAAATATTTTTAACATACTGTTAGCCGTTCAACACGGACACGTTACGAGTTAAAAGAAATTGACACTTTCCATCACCGAATGTTTACGACATCACCCGAAAAAATACGACATCGTGTAATGGGTTTGGTTTATTGGGGTTTTACGCAGTTTTCAACTACTAGGGTCATATCGCGGCGGACCGTGTAATGGAGTAGATCTATATTGTTGACAATTACCCTTTCGTCTCTTATGATTTCTTTTCTAAAAATATAAAATTTTTGCTTAGGTAAACTCGGGAATAAGAGTATAAGGATTAATTTTAATGTAACAACAATCAGATAACAACATTGAGAATATTTTACGAATTCAATGTAAATTTAAGAAAATTGACCATTTACTGTATTTTGAATCCTCTGTTTCCCGACCTTCAGTACTATCAGTACTTTGATTTTTTATTAATTTTTGCTTTTGCAAATATCCAGGAAAATATGTGATAAATGGCAAAATTTAGATTTCTAAGGCAGCAGCAGATCCAGGAGATTCCTGTGAGGGGGATTCGAATAATTACATATGTAAATGGGAGAGGGTCTCTTCTTAGTATTATTCACTTATGACTGAATTTCTGCATGAAAATGAAATAATCAGGCTACAGAGGGGGGTACCACCAAATGTCCTCTGAATCCGCTATTGTAAAAACATGTCATGAATTCCCAACTGTGACAAGTAACAGATGTTGCTCATACAGTGAAATAATTAACATGTTAACACTAAAACAAGGCAGCATATTAACAGAATGATGTGGACCACCATGGTGAACGTTTTTAAGTTGATCATGATGCTTGGTATAATTTTTATCCCCTTTGCCTAATATATTTCCGTATGCAATTTGATAGAAGATGCATTTTTTTTTACTTTCGCACTTACAAGTTTCAGACGGTCAAACACAGTGTTTCAAATCTTTCAATACTGTACAGCTGCATAATATCATAGTATCTTTACATCTTAACCCATTACCAAACAACAAAATTTTAGCCTAGTCGAAATTCATAGGTGTTGCAGACAACAATTTCAACTGAACAAAATTTAACATTGTTTGGTCTTTCTTGGTAGAAAACATCGTGGGATTTTCCACAATGTTTTCCAAAGACTTTTATATTTTGTGTGGCGTCTAAAAGAGTCAATGTGTGGGAAAGGGTTTTTAGACATGTCATATTTGAAAGCTAAGCATCTATAAGGACAAAATGGATGTTGATAAAGAAAGTATTTGTAACCAATATAGCAAAGAAAATATTGTAACAAAAGCAGAAAATGCTGTTTATCAGCATTTTCTTCTTATGTCTCAATGTTTTCAAAAGCTTTATCACTTAGATGCCTCAAAAGGCATCAACATTTGGGAAAAGGTTGAACAAGATCGGCCATAATTTTCTCATGAAGGAAATATGTAGGTACAGTTTATCAAACAACTAAGCAACAGTCAAATTTGACATAATTCACCTAATTATAACCGTAACTTCCTTATATGGTATGTCAGTATATTTCAATGTCATTCTCACTAATTGAGAAATACCATGACAAAACTGAATGGTTCACTTCAGTCCTTTTTAGTTGCTTTTTTTTTTTTTTTTGAAAATCCTTGTTTTAGATGAAGAATTGGATTTCAGTTGTTTTCCTGAAAATTCTCTAGGTTCTCCATGACCATCTTGTCTCCTTTTCTCTCCTATTTTTTCCCACAAAATTACTGGCTAACCAACATTACATCGTTTTCCGACATTATATCTTATATTTTGTCCTTTACTTTCAAGGTTTCTAGCCTTTGATTTTTGAGTTTTAACTGGTCTAAAATATTGTATGAGGTAAAGGCTTGCAAAAACATTCGAAGAGAAGAAGAAAATGCTGATAATCAGCATTTTCTCCTTTTGCCTCAATATTTTCCATGTCATATGTGATTGTTCACACTCACATTTTATCAATATCCATTTTGCTGACTGCAACGGCTTTAAATTTGGATTAGCTCGAAATTTTGTCATTAGGTAAAGGGTTAACCTATTACCACATGATTAGGCCTTTAGACGCTCCACAAGACAAAGGCTTTGGAAAATGAAGAAATTGATTAGTATAAGCAATCTCTTCATTTCCCACAATGTTTTCTACCCAAAATCACCAAAAAAATGTTAAATTTCATTCACTTGAAATTGACATCTGCAACATCTTAGAATTTGGACTGCCACAAAAACTTATGCCATTTTGTAATGGGCTTGGATGACTTTGTAATCAAATATTGAAATAAAATATTAATCACCTGTAAATCCCAGCATTTTCATGTTGGCGTATGTCGGAGATTTGTCTCCGTCTTCGACCGTCATCATCAACCAAAATTCCAGAAATATATTACATAAATCAATCACTTTTTTGTAAAAATTCCTTTTTTCTGCGAAACAAAGTTCCTCACTTTTCACTTTATTTTACACCAACATTATTTTCTTTTTCATTATAGGCAAGTTTTATTCATTTTCCTGTTTTTTTTCTTAATTTCACATTTTTTCAACAATTTCATCCAGATTTTTTGAATTCCTATTTAATTTCCCTCTCTCACTTCTTTTTTTCGAATGTTAGATCTCTAAAAATTTATTTGATTGAATGTAATTCTTTATTCCATTTCTGATCTGATTGAAAGTCTTTACCCCAATGTTGATATCAAAAATGTGCGAAAACTCAAAACTTGTAATAAATCTCCACCAAATCCTATTATCCTGTTATCACAAAATTCCTTTCCCAAGAATGTTAATTCTCACTTTTTTCTGAAAGGAATAATCCTAAGAATAGATTATAATCTAAGATAATAATCAGATAAATTTGTAATTCCTTTCTCTAATCAACGGAAAAAATCTCCATGTGTGAAAATCTCTGATATGAATAATTTCCTACTAACAAACCCAATTCAACAATCCACCACTAGCAATAAGGATAAAACTTCCGATAATGATCTAAATTTCTTATTTCTCATTCAAACCCTATGTTGTGGGTACTCATTAGAATCGTCTCGATGAGACGATTCTAATGAGCACCTACAACATAGGATTTCATGAAATTTTGAAAATATTTTTTAATTTTCATTTACCATTGTCGGCCATATCTGAAGCTCCATAAAGGTATTGCAAACATTCCTAGCCTTCTCTGAACCATGACACGACGGCTCGTTTTCTATTCATAATTCCTTTGTTGACATATTTCACAAATTGTGTATTTCATAAAGCCAGTGACATTTTACTGTCTTTGTGTCCTTGGCTTACCCTTTTGTTGGAACAATTTCAAATTTCGTTGCCGAATTTTGAACACAGCAGAATTTGGTAAAACCTTGCTTGTTGAAACGTAAGCTTTTATGACTTTGATACAAAATCTAGTTTGAATTTTCATTGATTCACAAGGGCCATGTTTTACAAATAAACATACTATTATTTTTTGGGTCATAACTTTTAACAACCAACCTGATTGGCCCAATCTGATAAATTCTGATTTCTTGTGCAATCAGAGGTTTTTAATCTGGACTTGTTCTCAAAGTGTCAAATATTAGACTGTTTCGATTTGAAAGCAGCTATACCTCACGATAAATGACCTGGCTGAGCAGCCCATGCTAATTGAATAGAATGCTCTGCCAGGTCAATTCTCGTCCGCTATACAGAAAGCAAAATGTTTGTTGATAAAGAAAGAATTTATAAATGTACATTATCCCACACAAAATATTGAGCAAGATGACAGTGTTGTAATCAGCATCTTCTTTTGATTCAATGTTTTACATTCTTTTTTTACCAAACATTCTTGTTAGGGGCGTGACATCAAAACAAGGTCTTGTCTGGGAAAGGATTAAACAGTGTATGAAAAAGTATCAGGGCAGAGGCCCCAAATTCCCTTTTTTCTCTATTTTTTCTCTTCCAAAAATGTATAACCACAGATTTGTCCCTCTCTCCCTGGCTCAGGTGTAAAAAGTCAGAAAGTCATTTGATTCTCATTATACAGAAATAGGTTTACTATCTCAGTAAAACACATTCCATTCATGACAAAATATGTAACCCTTTCCCAAACAAGACCTGGTTTGACGTCCCAAATAGAAAAGGATTGGGAAAACATTGAAACAAAAGAAGAAACTGCTGATAACCAGCAGTTTCTCCTTTTGTCTCAATATTTTCTGTGCCATATTTTAGACAAATTCTATCTATTATAACATCCATTTTGTCTTTTGTGGCATTTTTTTAATCGGATCACCCTAAAATTTTGACGTTTGGGAAAGGGTTAAGTAGGTTTTATTATTACCCTCCAGACATTTAACCCTTTTACAAACAAGATGCATTTTTGATGTTCCAGACATTACCAGCTATTTCTCCTTTTGTCGATATTTTCTGTGCCCTACATAAAATATAATATTAATCTGATATCCTGTCTTGGTCAGCATTTATCAAACACTTTCCCAAACAAGATAAGGTTTTTTATGTCATCCCTGACAGTAGCAGCTTCGGAAAATTCTGTAACAAAAGAGGAAAATACCGATAAAAAAATTGGGAATATATTAAGACAAAAGAAGCATTGAATGCTGATTTATAATCAGTATTTACTTCTTTTGCCTCAATATTTTCTGTGCTATATTGAACAGATATACTTTCCTTGTCAGCATTCATTTTGTCATCTACAGCAGCTTTCAAATTTGAACAGTATAAATATTTGTCATGAGGGAAAAGGTTAACTTAACCCTTTACCAAACAAGACCTGGTTTTGACGTCCCTGATAGAAAATACTTGGGAAAATAATGACACAAGAAGAAACTGCTGATAACAAGCAGTTTCTCCTTTTGTCTCAATATTTTCCATGCCATATTTTACACAAATTCTATCATTTATAACTTCCATTTAGTCATTTGTGACAGATTTTGAAGTGTATCACCATAAATTTTGCTGTTTGGGAAAGGGTTAAGCGCAAAACTGGGCTAACTTTGCTACAGCTGCTAGATTTAGCCCTTTCCCAAACAAGACATGGTTTTGATATCCCTGATACAAAAAGGCTTGAGAAAATATTAAGACAAAAGGAGAAATAACTGGTAATCGGTCAATTCTCCTTTGTCCTATTTTGTGTGCTATATTGGTCACAACCATACAAATCCTAAGTTTGTCAGCATTTGTTTTAGAAGTCCTTCAACAATCTAAATATTTGTTGTTGGGATAACTTTTTTTGCAAATAGATCTAATTTCCCATCAGTCTTTCATAAATGCCCCATTCAACAATTATTTAGTTACTGTTCATTGTGATTGGTGGTGCACCTAACCATGTGTTCAAATGTGTACCTACAACATAAGGTTTGGATTTGATAAAGAAATATCTTGTATAATAATTTGTTTTTCTGCATTCTTATTACATTATAATCAGATACCGTAGGCACTTATCTATCATTCCATCTTCCATTCCAAATGCTATCAATACAATTGACATCATTCTGACATCTCAGTGTTCTCCCCAGCCCAATAAGCTGTATCGGCCCCACTACAGCTTCATGTAAAACAGTGTAAGGCTCCTACAGCTTCAACAGTAACCCACAGCTTAATTTCTTCAAAATGGTCACCAAATAAAGGATTTGGGGCATTTTAATTTAAGTCAAAAACTGATGAATGAAGGCATTTTATATTATAAATCTGCATAAAAACATTACGGGAAAAGAAGAATTTGCTCATTTTGAGCAATTTCTTCTTTTCCCATACTGTTTTATACACAATTATTGGCATTAACACTATGAATTTCAAGGTTTACAACGTTAAATGATTAAGCACTACAGCTTCAAATTATTTTGCGGAGTCAAGCCTGCACCTACGCACACATGCAAGGTCAAATTCCACAAATCCACATCTAGACCTTGAAGATTCCAACAATTTCCGACAACATAGGGATTGGATTTCATACAACAATATCTAATATTGTAAGTGAGGAATCTAAACCTTGTAACTTCAGCTTGGTCAAGCTGAAGTTACGAGGTTTTGACTCCCCACTAACAATATTCTGCAATCTTATTACATCTTAAGCCGCGTTCCCATTGCAGACCAAATCAACTCGATCGCCTAAATTCCCCGGTCAAACCCGATTAAACTTGATCAAATGTATTTATACGACTTCTTTATTTCTTGTTGATTAATTCCCGATCATTTATACGACTTCTTTATTTCTTGTTGATTAATTCCCAATCATTTTTGCTGATCACGCTCGATAGTCCCTATCACTCTTGCCAACCAAGCTTGATCAGTACTCGATCGCTTGATCAAGCTTGATCGAGTTGATTTGGTCGGCAATGGGAACGCGCCTTTAGGATCTTACACATTCACTTATCTTTCATTCCATCTTACATACCAAGTATTATCAATTCAATACAATAAATACCTGCAATCAGATTCCAGATCTTCTATGATTCCAATGAATACATGTACTCACAACATTGGGGTTGGATATGATACTACAAATTATCTAACATGATTGGGGTTTTTTTCTGCTTTCTTTTGCACAATTTGCTGCTTTTCAACAAAAACCTCGTAACAGCAGCTTAAAACAAGCTGCAGTTACCAGGTTTTTGTCGAAGGAGTGACAATATTATAATCAGATGCATCCATTTATCTTTTGTACCATCTTACATACCAATATAATAAATACCTATAAACACATGCAAGGGCACATACCACAAATCCAGATAAGATGGGAGAAATGACTTCAAGTTTATGCAATATATCATCATGTCTTCACCAAATCCTATGCTGTCGGTGCTCATTAGAATCGTCTCAGTGAGACGATTCTAATGAGTACCCACAACATAGGGTTTAGATTTGAAATAATCATCTTGCATACCATTACCAATATAATAAATACCTATAAACACTTGCAAGGTTACATACCAGAAATCCCTGCGGAATCTAATCAGATTATCTTCATGGAGAACAAGAAATCGCTATTGTTGTTTGTCAAAATTTGTTTTTTGTACACAAGCTAGGCTATATATTCAAGTTGCTATCAGCATCTTTGCAGCCATACCACAGCAAAGTTCACATTAACGCAAGACAATGCCAGGTTTTGATAGTCCAGAAAGGAAAAGTTTGGGATAAACGTTACACTGCCTTTTTTTGCTTTTTCTGAAATGATTACACAAACAAATGCTTCCAAAACGTTTATTTATCAATTAAGTGTGCCATTTGACCAACTGTTTTGGCATTTATAACACAAGAAATTGTTTTGTCTGGGAAAGGGTTAAGCTGCAGGGGTGAATGGGGAAAAGAATCAAGCAAAACTAATCATTTTAATAGGATTATAAAGGTGTATTCGAGAGGAAACTGCCGCTTTCCTCCAAAAACCTCGTAACTAAAGCTTAACACAAGCTGTAGTTACGATGTTTTTAAAGAAAAGCGACGAAATATTTTATTGCCCGTTTTTTCACATTCCTAACATTGTTGGTGTATTCAACAAAATATCACATGATATTGAATCAAATTAAACATAAATTCTTTCCCCTTTCGGGCTTTGACCTAAAAGGCTTTAATCATTTCCCAAATAATTTTTTTTTTGAAATAAGCATAATAAGCTTACATTGAGAGAAAAAGAAATGTTTATAACCAGCATTTTTTTTTTTCATTATTTTCTAAACTGTAACATACTTTTTTTATTTATCACAACAACGATTTTGTTATTGGCTTTGTAAATTACAACTTAGAACTTTTGTATCCTAAATACTGTTAAAGAATGCTTATATATAACGCAAATGCATAGGAAACGCCCATTTTTTGTAATTCTTTGCCAAATATGAAACTATTGTTAGTGGGTTATGGCCTTACAATAAATTTGCACTAAAAATCTATTAACCCTTTCCCAAACAAGACCTGGTTTTGACGTCTGTATTAGAAAAGGCTTGGGCAAACATTGAAACAAAAGAAGAAACTGCTGATAACCAGCAGTTTCTCCTTTTGTCTCAATATTATCTATGTCATATTTTACACAAATCCTATCTTCATTAACTTTTATTTTGTCACTTGTGGCAGTTTAAGAAGTGGATCACTCTAAAATTTGCCGTTTGGGAAAGGGTTAACCTTTTACCACAAAAGAAAATTGCAGGTTTTGACATCCCAGAAAGGGAAAGTTTTGGATAAATGTTACACTGCCTTTTTTGCTTTTTCTGAAATGATTACACAAACAAGTGCTTTCAAAATGTTTATTTTTTTAATTAAGTGTGCCATTTGACCAACTGTTTTGGCATTAATTTTATAACACAAGAAATGTCTTGCAAGTCTTGTTTTCTGGGAAAGGGTTCAATTGCAGGAGTGAAAGGAAAAAGAATCCAGCAAAACTAATCATTTTAACAGGATTATAAAGGTGTATTCGAGAGGAAACTACCGCTTTCCTCCAAAAACCTCGTAACTAAAGCTTAACACAAGCTGTAGTTACCATGTTTTTAAAGAAAAGCGACAAAATATTTTATTGCCCATTTTTTCACATTCCAAACATTGTTGGTGTATTCAACAAAATATCGTGTGATATCAAATCAAATTAAACAGAAATTCTTTCCCCTTTCGAGCTTTGACCTAAAAGGCTTTAATCATTTCCCAAATATTTTTTTGAAATAAGCATAATAAGCTTACGTTGAGAGAAAAGGAAATGTTTGTATCCTGAATACTGTTAAAGAATGCTTATAAAACGCAAACGCATATAGGAAACGCCCATTTTTAGTAATTCTTTACCAAATATGAAACTAATGTTTGTGGGTAATATGGACTTACAATAAATTTGCACTAAAAATCTATTCATGTCTATGAAAAGAATTTTGTTACAATATGCAAGAAGCTACAAGCTTTATCTTGCAATCGGGTACATTTCATGTCATTCTTCTGTCCGACAATAGCAACAATAGATTTTGTCGTGCCAATGCCCATATCAAATAAATCTTGGTAGAACAAAATATGCATAAGCACTGCTTAACCCATATCATGGCTTTTCTTCGAAAGATCTTGTAACTGCAACTCATTTAAAGCCATAGTTACAGGGTTTTTGCAGAAAAACAAAAAAATATGTTTTAACCCTTTCCCAAACAAGCCCTGGTTTTGATGTCCTTAAGAGAATTGGCTTGGGAAAACATTGAGGCAAAAGAAGAAAATGCTGATAATCAGCATTTTCTCCTTTTGTCTAAATATTTTCTGGGCTACATTGTGCACACATCCTATCTTAATTAACATAAATTAAATTGTCTTTAGCAGCTTTTGAATTGGATCACCCTAAATGTTTGCCCGTTTGGGAAAGGGTTAAAGCCACATACCATGCCGGAATTTATTACACCCTTAAGCCATTGCCTTATTTAACTCTTTCCCTAACAAGAAAGTTGTAAATAAATATTATTTCTTATCTATTCAACATCTTTTGACACTTTCTGAAGCAGCAAAATGGATGTTAATTAAAGATAAAGATTGAATTTGTTCTCATCATAGCATAGAAGATATCAAGGAAAAAGGAGAAAATTTTCTTCTTTTGCCTCCTTGCCTCAATGCTTTCCCAAGTCTGTTGTTCTATAGGGGTATAAGTGATGTCTTTTTCTTCTTTGGCATAAATCTCTAAAATGTCTAAACAAAACATTTTTATCAGGAATGTCAAAAACAGGTCTTGTTTGGAAAAAAAAGTTAATCAGTGAAATTGTTGTCTGCAACATCTTTGAATTTGGAACAGTATAAAATTTTGTTGTCTGGTAATGGGTTAAGCACTTAATTTCTTATCAAAGAGAGAATGAAATATCCTTGGAATTTCAAGGGCTTGTTGCTCTTCACCAAAAACCAAATCCTTTCCGCAACCCCACACTCCCCTCCAGTTTTTGAAAATATTTTCAATTTTTGGTAAGGATGTTCAGCATGAACAAAGGAAGGAAAATGCTGATAACCAGAAAATAATGAGGCAAAAGGAGTAAATACTGATGATATTTAATGTTTTCCTAAACACTTTTCTATAATAAAAATTGAAACTACTTTGGGACAGGGCTATGTAAAATTATGCAACATTAAATGATTAATATGGATAATATTTTCATATAAATTTGATTGAAATTCATTCATATAAATAATTTGCTTTTTAACCTTAAACTTTAAAACTTGTCTAGACAAATCTAATCTATGCATTGTCAAAGACATTCCGCAGATTCCTTCATTACTTTCATCTGCAGCACTTATCCCATTACCAAAAAACAAATTTTAGACTTGTCCAAATTCAAAAACAAAGATGTTGCAGATGACAATTTAAATTGAACAAAGTTTTACACTTTTTGGTCTTTTTGTATAGAAAACATTGTGGGAAATGAAGAAATTGCTTGTCACAAGCGATTTCTTCATTTTCCACAATGTTTTCCAAAGCCTTCATCTTGTTAGGAGTCAAAGAGTCATTGTGTGGTAATGGGTTAACCCTTCACAGATAGCAAAATTTTAGACTACAGACAACAATTTCAAGAGAATGAAACTTATTTTGGGGTAGAAAACATTGCGGTAAAAGAAATTGCTTGAAAAGTTGAATCTTATTGAAAGCCTTTCTCTTGTAGCTCAGGTCGACAAAAAGCACCACTGTGTGTGATTGGGGTTAAGCAGAAGCTAAAAGACAGTGAGCTTACTCATACATTTATTGGGTTTAACACTGTTTTCAACTGCTTTAAACATATCACGTCAGCTGGAGCTCCTTACCATGCATTCCTAGTATTTGCCTCACCAGTACCACCACAATATCCAAAACTGAGTGTCCGAGCCTCCAGCTACTTTCTCCAATATCAATACAACTTAGATGTTTCACACCAATTGGTGAGAAAATTACTTCTGTCAAATGTCAGAATGGATTCTGGCCGAGCCGAGGTTTGAACTCACAACCCCTGGATTGACAGACTGCAACTTGACAGACTGAGCTATCCCTGCTCCCATAAATTATAATAGGGCCCTTTTTTCAGATCTCGGCTAAAATGATTCTATTAAATTAAAGAAAAATTCTTTAATTTGAATTATGCCAACTTATAAATGCATAAACCACATTCTAAGCAAAAGCTACTAATTAATATTTAACACATTACAGCAGTGATGCCTTTTGACTCCTTAACACTTTCGCAGAATTATTTCCCAGAAATGACTTTTTCCCTATTTCCAAGCACTTCATGTATACAAATGCATAATAGATAGATTTTACTGTCAGAAAACCCATAAACCTATATATCATTGGAAAGGTTATTCAATTTCCTTTAACAATATGATGAGTAACTGATAGAAAATTTGCATCTCATCAAAATCTCGACCTCTAGCCGCATGACTCCTGTCAGGCCCCCTGCCATGACCCCCGACCACCCCCACCCCTACGATTTGGGACTTGATTCGGTTTAGGGTTATCGGAATCACTATCGGGGTCAATATTGAAGTCTCCGAAACATTTCTAATGTTCAAATTACCTTTTTACACCCAAAAAATCAGTGTAATCGCTATCATCATCGTCTGGCACTGACATGATGATTCGTCAGACCGCAATATTTCAGCATGTATCCGGTGTCATAATAACTTTCGGTGTCATAATAAATTTAACGGTGTAAAAATTGCTTTTAAAGGCCCATGCCCCATCCATACCAGACCGAGTCAGTTTTTACAAGACATGTCCGTCGGTCTGACGAGTTTCGGAAAGACTGCACAAGAAAGGGCTTGGCAAAACATTACTGGTCAATATCAGAGCTCTAGATAAGAGGGAGTGATGACTTTACAAAAAAAAAAAAATTTCACTAATATGTCAGTCATCAAACCCTATTGAGACGATTCAAATGAGGGTTTGGATTTCAAATATCAAATTTAGGATGGCTTCACTCCCTCCTATCTGTTTCTCTGAAACATGTGCAGTATTTTCAAAACAAAGCGACTATTTGTCCTTTACTAGACAAATAGTCCATAATGTAGCCCTATATATATTCTGTTTTTATTCGGGAGACAGGGCGGAGCCTAGTAAACGGTTCATTCCATTTAAGCTTGGGGAGAAACATCCTTCTTGATAAGCGGTAAATCGTCGGTATTGTTGCAAAACATTATAACTAAAACATGAATCAATCTGTAGTTACGAGGTTTTATGACAACACATTTTATAATCGCTCATTCTTTCAGTTTCGAAATATGTTCATGCTCGTGTCGCATGTTTTTCTCTTCTATCTACCAAGTTATCGAGAAGTAAACTCGTCGAATAACCTCTTTACTTAGCCACACCCTCTCAAGTGAATAAAAACGGAATATACTATGCTTTAAGGGATTTCCATAGGCATAAGATTTGGTTAATTGGCAGTGTTTCCACTAGGATTTCAGTGATTTTTTTACAATTTTAAGACTGTGAGTCCTGAGGACTCGCTGGATTCCATATCAATGAGTCCGGCTACTAGCTTAGTGAGTCCAATACACTATTTTTAATAGGAAATCTGTAAAAATTGTTGCATCCTGGGACTCGCTGGAATTAAAACTTTGCATCCCAGAGACCAATTTGTGAGTAAATGTAGCAGGATGCGCAGGTAAAATAATCACTGGGATTTTTATTTAGGGGTTTTACACGCACTGTCATTGAAAAATGGGGGTATGGGACCGAAAATAGGGGTAAAAACCAATAAAACAATGAAATATGTGTAATTTGCAATGCATGCTTATTAAAAGTGTTGTGCAGAATTATCGATGTATTCCGATATCCTTCGCCAGCGATACATATCGTGGTATGATTTGGAAATATTGTTTTTTTCTGGAATCATCAGTAGTTTCCAACTAGAAAGACCTGAAGGTCTTGAGTCGCTCCACAGGCCTGAATTTCTTGTGGTTTACAATAAAAAATTTGACAAATTTATCTAAATGCTTAAACTTATATATTATTAAATTCTTGTGGTTCTTAGAGCAGAAACAAAGTTTAATACAGCAATGCGGTCAAAGAAAAACTAGATTTCTCAAAACTTGTCGTTCTTAGAGCGAAATCAAAGTAAAAAGAAGCAATAATGTGGTCAAAGCGAAAAGAAGGTAAATGACTGACCAATATTTTGAGGATTTTTAGAGTGATGATAAAGCTGAAAACTGTAATTATGCCAAATACAAGCTGGGCACATAATTCAGTATGTTAGTTTATAATCAAGCTGAAAATTAAACTCGTGCAAGATATTATGGTCAGCATCATTCTGTCCAAATTTTGTCATTGTTAGTCTATAATCGTGGTCGCAAAAGTGAAAAAAGTGTCTAAAACTGAAATTTTGTCAATTTCAAGGGCACATAACTCAGATTGTAGCAATGCAATCATCCTGAAAATTACACATAAGCAAGATCTTGTTGTCAACTAGATTCTGTCCAAATATCATCTTGATTGGTTAACAATTATGGTTGTTAGAGTGAAAACAAAGTCGAAAATGGCAATTTTGTCAAATTCAAGGGCACATAACTCAAGATGTAACATTCTGATTAAGCTGAAAATTACACCCAGGCAGGATATTATGCAGATATATATTCTGTCCAAGTTTTGTCTTGATTGGTTAATATTTGTAGATTTTAGAGTAAAAATAAAGTCAAAATCAGCTATTTTTGACATTCAAGGGCAGATAACTCAGGTGATTCTGGTTCAATCCAAATTCTTTGAAGGAATCTGAGAGAGGGTCACTCAAGGATCATTCCTGTGAAGTTTGGTTGAAATCCATCCAGTAGTTTCTGAGAAGAAGATTTTTAAAGAAAAAGTTTACGGACGCACGACAGACACATCGCCATGACAATAGCCCGCTGGCCTGAAAGGCCAGTGGAGCTAAAAATCATATCAAAATACACAAAAAATTGCTTTTTTGTTATGTTTCTTCGGTATAAATGACAGAGACAGGGCTTACGCTGGCGATCACCACATCAAAAGCGAGTAAGGCGACAATTTTTAAAAAAAGTGGGTAAAAAAATCAAATGTGGCTCAGACTTGACTCTTATCTTTTACCGTAAATGATAAATCAATCGCCAATTAACATTACTGTCAACACTTACTTTTTATTTAATTCGAAAGATAAATTTGCTGTCTAAATGGTCGAGCAAGCACACCAGTTTAATATGTACAAATAACTGACAGAATTCCTTTGTGTAATCAAAAGTCGATCTGTGTAATCGCGAGGCGGCATGAAAGAAAGAGACAATGTGTCGGTGCTAAAACCATCTAACGTCAGTGTATTTACTTCGTAGATAGCATGTTGTTTTCATTGTTTCATCCCATTTCCCGCGCTTTCTGGCACGCACAACTTTTGTAAACAAATCGTAGTAAAACGTAACCTTATTTGGATGCGTAAACATCACATGATTATATTGAAACTGGAATGACTACGTCATCAATTGACTGTGTTTGTGGCGTTTTTTGATCTCTCTCAAATCATCGAATATGAGTAACACAGATTTACTCTAGTTTCCCTGGTTAGTTTTACTTTCGGGATTGTTGGAAGATGCTGGTCCAAATTTTTGTGCGTGAAATCGCGTACGGGACCATAATTTTGTATGTGATTTCTTTCAAATATGCGTGTTTCACGCACAATTTGGCGTGAATGGAAACTCTGATTGGGGTTTTACGCCATTTTCAATTCCTATGGTCATAGCGCGCTTTTGGAACACCTAATTGATTCCGTTCATTTCTCATGTCAATACTACCACAATTCCTTAACCCAACCTCCAACTGCTTGTCCAAATTATTAATAGTAACAATATTTGCTGTGGTCGGGTATAGAACCCAGGACTTCTCAAGTTAAAGGTAGTTGTGCTACCAGTAACCACTTGCACTATGGCCCACAGACCCATGGGCATAAGAATATTGGGGTCTTGGAAAATCTCCCTTTAAAGAATGCGCCTCTGGACATAGCCGAAAATGCCAAAAATTTCATCAACAAGGTTATTTTCCTAAGTGTGAAAAACAGAGACAATTTTGAATTCCTTATTTTCCAAGCTGAAGGACCTTTTAATCAAATGTAGTCAGTAAATGGATCCCAACAAGTCAGATGCTAATGCAAAACCATTATGTAAAAATAGGTATGAATTTGTTTGGGTACGAATGTAGCTGTTTGTGAAATACGCATATATTGGTATGCAAAACCAATAAAAGAAATGAATGGATATTTTAGATGTAAGCAAAGATGTATTCGATTATGACACCAAACCAAACTTTGGTTTAATTGGATTTACAGAAATATCAACATGTTGCATTCTCAAAGAATGAGATCATCAGGCAAAATTCCATCACTCGCGAAAACCCATTACAATCGACTTTTATAAATAATCGCAACATTCTTAGAACATTAAAATGTCAAAACTGTATAATTGAACCACATTATACAATTTTAAAAGTAAAACACATACCTTGAATGTTTTAGCAGTGTACTCAATTAATAACCGATGTTTTGACCAGGACCGAAATGGAGTCTGAGTGGAACAGGTGCGCGCCTAATTAGGTCATCGCTCATCGGTCAGTTCCTCTCAGCCAAATACACACTTATAAAATAAGCCCATTTGTGTCATAGATTTTAGTGTTTTTACTTGAATCACAACGTTTCTATAATGTTTGTGAATTAAAAGTTCAAGTTTAAATAATATGTACTAATCTATTGGGCACAAAAGCAGAGAGATGACGAGAAATTAGTAGTGCAAGGGAAGCTAATACAAAAATCTTCAAAATTAGGCAAGTACCAGTTATTTCCCTTTGACCATACCGCCACCAAGCCTTGTAATCCTGTTATAAATACAAACGGCAAACAGCATAACGTTGGTATGGGAGTCAAAACATCGTAACTACAGCTTGAAAAAACTGGAGTTTACTGTTACGAGGTCTTGACTTCCCACCGACGATAATTTGAAAGCTGCTGTGGACGACAATTTGATATTTTTTTTACAGAAAAATGAGACAAAAGGAGAAAGTTCTGGTTATCAGTCAATGTTTTCTAAAGCTATATAATTATAATACATAGACATACGTATCTTGCTCAGAACATGTTCCGCAATCTGAGGCAGATCAAGGTTTTTCTGCAAAGGGGTTTGAACATTCGTGTTCCTAGTTTAATACAATTTTGACTGAATTTCTAATAATTTTCTAAGAGCTGGAGTGTGTGTGTGTGTGTGTGGGGGGGGGGGGGGGGGTCGAACCCATCTTAATCCGCCACTGTTCTCTGATAAAGTGGAAACTATTCCTGGTAATCAGCATAAGTTGTCTTATTTTAACCCATTACCGGCAAAATTCTAAGCTTGTCCAATTTCAAAGAAGTTGCCAGCACATATGAAAAATTTATGTGTGTGAAATTCTTACTGTAGTAAATTAAATGTTTCGTACCAATATGTTTCGCTACCATATTTTCACTAATATAACACATCATTACAATTTACCATTTTCGACGGTAAAAGTGTATTTATTATGCGAAACTGATTTCCTCAAGATGGAAATCGATTATTTAGAGCAAGGCAGTCGTAAGTGTGTATGCAGTTACCACTGTTTTGCTTCATTTTATTCATGTGTAGCTGATAAAAATTGCTGTAATTCACTAATAAGTGCGCTGACCTATACATTTTCTTCTTGAATTATTACCAGAACATGTTGTTTAATACAACGAGGGAGTTTTATCAAATTCTATTATGTATAGCTTGAAATATTTCCAAAAATATGCAAATTTTGACATAAAACACTCCAGCTTCCTTGGTCTAACAGAACACGTGAGCATGCTGTTTTATACATTAACCCATTACCACACAGTGACTCCTTTTGACTCCCTACAAGATAATTGCTTTTGAAAATATTGTGGAAAATGAAGAAATTGCTTGTGACAAGCAATTTCTTCATTTACCACAATGTTTTCTACGTAAAAAGACTAAAAAATTCAAAATTTCATTCACTTGAAACTGCCGTCTGCATCATCTTTGAATTTGGACCAGTCTAAAATTTTGTTGTTTGGTAATGAGTTAACGCGTTTACAATAGCATATATTTTGGGTTTTCTGTTCTTATTAAATGTAAGACGTTACTTTAAATCCGTTTTCGACACTAAACGATGAACATACAGCATTTTACTAGCATTTTAGTGACCTTGGACAGGTGCAAGAAATTGTGATTTTTTTATGTAGGGGTATGTGATACGAATGCCTATAAAATTCAAACAAGATCGCTGACCATCCATTTTCATTTTATTTTTCAGCTGGTAATAACATGTAATTTCAACATACAAAATATAAATAAATTCTATTATTGGGAAAATTTTTAGGAAACTGGAGCATTCCCCCTTAAGTGACTGCATGTTATAAGATAGGCCTCATGCGTGGATTCCGAGGGGATCTGGGGGTCAGATTCCCAACGCCCCGAGGAAAATTCGACCCCGCCCGCCCGTGAAAGTGAATGCTTTTTGGCCTATGCTTCTACTATGGATTGTTATTTCCTTACATTTATAGGAAAATTTCCTTAAAGTGAAAACCAACCCTGGGGTCTCGAGTTCGAACCCCGGCTCGGCCAGTATCCATTCTGACATTTGACAAAAGTCATTTGTCTCTCACCAATGGATGTGAATCATCTATGTGAGAGAGCAGCTGGAGGCTCGGTTTGAATATTGTGGATGTACTGGTGCGAGAAATACCAGGAATCCACGGTTAGGTGCTCCAGCCGCCGCGATATGACCATAGAAGTTGGAAACGGCGTAAAACCCAAATAAAATTAAATTAAAGTGAAAACGTTTAAAGAAAGAGAAGAATTTTGCTGGAAAGGGTAAAAAGGAAATGATCGATTCATGGAAGGAAATAAAGATACGGACTTTGTTCTACATTATTAATCCTGTCACAAACAAAACTAGTTTTGGCAGGTTTTCCGACAATGCTTTGTGAAAAAATGGTGAAAATTGGGAACAGTGCTCAGCAACATCTGGATTTGACGTCCTCGACGCAGAAAACGTGGGAAAACATTGTTGGAAAAGAGGAAAATTCACTGCTCACCCCCATTTTCTCTCTTCCTTCAATAATTTCTTGTTGATTAGAACTAAAAGCAAATGTTAGCGACAATAAGTAAAATCAGGCAATAAGCTAATGCCTAGGCAATTAGTTATTGCCTAAAACTTTCAGGCACTAAGCTTATTGCCTGAAAAGTTTCATCCCAAATTGAGTCTATTGCCTATCATATGTTAGCGACAATAAGTAAGTTATAGCAAGATTTATGTTGTTCTCTGCAATAACTTTGAAGATGGACCAGACTAAAACTTTGTGGTTCGGAAATTGGCTTGTATATTTAGAGACTATCAAGTAGGAGTGAGAACTGAAACATGCCCATCATTTAAATTTAGTCTACAATAGCAAAGAAATTTATGCTAAAATAGACTTGGTTAAACCGTTTTCGTTTTGGTGAACCGTCGGTATTGTTATAAATCCTCGTAACTGCGGCTTGAATCAAGCCGCAGTTACGAGATTTTAAAATAACACATACGAAATTATATTGTTTGTCCGAAATTACGTCGCGGTAAACTCGATAAAATCGTTCCCTATTGACATTTGACAACCAAATAAACTTTTAGTCCTACATATGCGGGGAATCACCATTTGGAACACCTCAGACAGTCCTATCGAATCATTGCCTCGGAAGTATGTGTACTAAGAAATGCTAAAAATGCGATTTCTTAGCCGGAAGTAGTTACGCTTCATAAAGTAGTTTTCGAGGTCATCCAAATGAACAACCATGGCAACTTACGGGACTTGCAGGTTGTAATCATTCTAACAAGAGAGGACACTGGAACTGCCAACAATGCATTTCGGTATTATTGTCGCTTCATTGTTGACATTAGTTGATGACATAACAATGTTTATGTTGTTGTTGTTTTTCTTAGTCTAAAAGTAGGCCCACGACTTACCGCCGAGGTATGATTCTATAGAATTGCTCGAGGTGATCCAAATGGGAGAATCACAAAATGTCATGTGATTCCCCGACGCGACACCTATACCTATATTGCGGAGAACAAAATGTCGATTATCACAATGTGTCCAGTCAGGAAACACGACCACTGCCAATGAGGAACATTGATTTCCATTAAGCTTTAACCCTTTCTCAAAATGTCAAATTTTGATACTATTGAGTATTCTAATGTTAAAGCCGATTGGAACGACACTATGGATGTTGATAAACACGTAATAAGCATAAACATTGGCATGGAAAATATTGAGACAAAAGAAGAAAATGCTGGTTACCAGCATTTTCTTCTTCTGCCCCAATATTTTCACAAGCCTTGCCAACGAAGGACGTCAAAAGCCAGGTCTTGTTTGGGGAAAGGGTCAATGCCAGGTACTTGTTGCGTTCTCTTTGAACTCTCGCTTTATCTAGCCAGCTCTTTTCCCGAGTTGGCAAAATCATCGAAGAACTAAAACATGGAATGAAAAGGAGAAATTCCGTTTGTTTTTGCATTTTTGTACGCTTTGTTAGAGACTTTATATTTTACTTTCAACCCAGAAACGGCAAAAATATGGTGTGTTTAATAAAGGGTCTTGTTTGACATTGTGTAAAATTTAATTAATTTTAATCAAAATGGCAGATGTCGGTTGCAAAAATGCATAAAAGTGCGCGAAATATCTAAATTAGGAAATGTACATTGACATGACATGAGAAAGGACATTTAACTCTTTTCCAAACAACACTTGGTTTTACGTCGCCTACAGAATGAGCTGGGGATTGTATTGAGACAAAAGTAGAAAATGCTGATAACCAACAATTTCTCCTTTTGTCTCAATATTATCTGTGTATTATCATATACTTAACCTTTCTTTATTAAGATACAATTTGTCTTTTCCAACAGCTTTCAAAATATGAACAATTCTGCTGTTTGGGAAAGGGTTAAATGTGTATATAAGTTTTGTTCTCCCCTGCAGCATTAAACATTTTACAAACAAGACGTCATTTTGACGTGCTTAAAAACATTTTTTTGTGAAAACAATGAGGAAAAAGAAGACAATGCTGATGATAAGCAATTTCTCCCTTTTCTTAAGTTATCTACGCTAAAGCGTAGCTAAATAGCCTACAACCCCTTTTAATATTTAGGCATTTATTCCGTTATAATTTTGACATTCCCAAAGTTTGCTGTTTGGGAAGTGGTATAATAATCGTCGACATTTGTGGAAATTTTGTTAACCCGTCGTATAGATGTTCAGCAAAGTTGGGATTTTTTTCTTCTGAATTCCGGTATATCACCATCCTAAACGAATTACGTCATGTGAAACCCTTTCCCAAACGACAAAATATTGGGGCTGTAGACGACAAAAATGAAAATAATAAAAATATAATTTATGTGCGATATAGCATACAAAATATTGAAGCAAAAGGAGAAAATGCTGATTATCAGCATTTTCTTCTTTTGCCTCATTGTTTTCCCAAGCCTTGTCTATTTAGGAAGTCAAAACCAGGTCTTGTTTTGGGAAAGGGCTAATTAAGCTTGAAGGTCAAAATATGGTGCAATGCTGCATCGCGTTGCACGTATCGTGCATAAAACCTACAAGTCGATAAGCCTCGATTGATCCTTATCGATCTGATCTATGTCGCACTTTTTTTATCAACTTGTTTTGACCCATTAGAGCGCAGATCGGCGCAGATCATAAAGCGATATTTTATTGTTGTAATTTCAAGTTATTGTAATAATTTCGCGGTTTCTGTATATAAAGGGTCTTTGACATTATAATATCGCAAAAATCAGCTGTTTGTTCGCCTTTGTTTACATTAACCAGTTCTATAAATAGCATCGACCTTCACCTATTGGATTTCATCAGCTGATTAGGCCAAGCAGGTTTTATATATACGGTTCTGTGTGAGCATTGTGCTAGAGGTATTGTTCATTAGTGAAGAACAAAATATTATAATAATTAACTTTTCATATACATGTACATTGTAGTTTAAAAAGGATAGACGGGTCCACGAAAAAGGTAAGAAAGACTTGTGTCTTTTCCCGTCGGGGTAGAATTCTATGAATGTAGGCATTGCATTCGCTTTTCAACTAATCTGTCTATTGAATAAGAACTAAAAAGAAGCTGAAGACGCTTGGTAGGCCTAATTGTTTTAAAGATATAGGATACATGGATTCAAAAGGTTTTCTGGATAATGTTTTAATTTTTCCCTTCGGTAGTGAAATTCTAATTTAACAATGCTTTGATTTTATGATTTCAACCCTTGGTCACCGCGTGGTTAGGGTTGAATACCCGTAATGTGGCCATTTTGCGATTCACAACACTTCGTTCTTTTCCCAGCGAGGTCGTTTTTCGGGCGCGGTCGAAAACAATCGGCGGTGAAAAGTTCCACCGCCGAATGTTTTCGACGTCGCCCGAGTAATTCCGACCTCATGCGAATCTCGCCTTAACTGACGCACCAGTAGGGGTTCGCATAATCCGAATCATATCTGATCAAAAATCGCTTTTTGACATTCGGATAACGCTCATTTTGATCAGAACTAGGTCCTATTTGAAAAGGCAAGAAAACAGCGCCTAAAGTTAGGCGGCATTTCATCGTCTGTTTATGTGTATTATATCCAACACTCGGTAAAATTCTATAGGGTATAGATCAATCAATCATTTTTTGTCATACTTGACCAAAAATTTCATTTCAAATCGGCCTGCTGGAAGAGTATAACCTTTCGAAACTCAACAACCCCCTATTTCCACTCCATTTCGTCGCCATTGTTATTGCAGATCACGTGACCAGGTCTCGTTCAAAAATAGAGCGGAATTTACCGCCACGTGACTATCACGTGATCGCCTTTGATTACGAATTTTTCTCAAGTCACGTGACAGCCTTTGTTCAGAAATTATGGAGTGTTCTTGTTGTGGAAATCAATTTATGTCGATCTGTTCAGCTTGCAACTTGAATGGTATTGCTTTTCCTGAGAAATTCCGTTTATTTCGTTCTCCATGCTCATAAGTTATGGAATTGACCCAACATAGTAGCAAACATTATTGGTGCGAATACTAGCTTTAAAACGTTTGCCGGACGTTTCTGATATATTTCATTTATTTATTTATTCATGTTATCAGTTTTTTTTAAACTCGTTATTGTTATATTATTTCAGAAGGGCCGTCAATTTGAAAAATAAAATAATCTTATTTCTTTTTTCTTTCAAATTCTACCGTTACGTCATAATCTGGGAAAACCCGCATTCCATGTGCGAGATTTCGCGTTGATCACGTGGTTTTAAATGGAAGGTCATGGTAAACAAAGGCTGCTCAGGTGAGGGTTGTTGCAAAACATTGCCTATAAACCTTTTTGAAATACTTTTTGGTCTTGAATTTTTTATCATACACGCCAATAAATAGTACATTGATCGGTATCATAAGGCTTTTTGGGGATAGCGTTTAAGATAATTAAACAATCGGACGATGAAATGCTGACATAACTTTTCTCCGGTTTTTGAATAGGACTCGGCTCTGATGTAAATGAGTGTCAACAGAATATCAAAAAGCGAATTTTCATCAGAGAAGACTCGGATTAGGGTTCGCACTATACAAGTAGCAACATTCACCCTAACTTTTGAAGCTTGAAAAGTGTTCTTCTTTTTTGCTTCCATGGAAGTTCGATTGATACCCTATATTCTGTGCAAGGACAGCTCCCGAGATTTTTCCGTAACATGTCACTGACTTTCTTACAGAAACCCGCAAGTACATCATCAAATAAGCTGTAGATCTACTTATGATGTTTTTAAAGAAATGTAGCTTAGCTATAAAGTATTTTGACAAACGGAGCATAACCAAGGCTTGTCACTGATTAATTATTTAATGTACTACATTGTTTTGTATTAACCTTTTCACAAACGGCTTAAATCAGCGTCGTCGCTTTACAACGAAAACTTCATAACTGCAGCTTGTTTAAGCTGCAGTTACGAGGTTTTTGTTGAAAATTAGCGATTTTCCAATTTCAAAGCTGCTGCAGACGACAAAATGGACGTTGATAAAGATACTGTTACTGTACAATGCTGTACAGAAAA
Source organism: Fragum sueziense (assembly GCA_963680895.1). Classification (NCBI taxonomy): domain Eukaryota; kingdom Metazoa; phylum Mollusca; class Bivalvia; order Cardiida; family Cardiidae; genus Fragum; species Fragum sueziense. The sequence continues at coordinate 1,721,293 of OY804607.1, read as the reverse complement.
GAATAAGGCAAAAACAGAAATTCTGTTTATCAGCCTTTGCTTCTTTGCCTCAATATTTTCCAGTACTATTTCTCCTACTATGAGCGTCAAAACCAGCTCTTGTTTTATAGGGCATGTTTTATAGGAAAGGGTTAAGCTCACACTGAATTTTGACGTATGAACATTTCTACACTAATTATTGTCATGTTGGCAAACAACGTAATCAGCAGTGAAATCCCTTTTCAAGAGGGGTTCGGAATGGATTTTGTGGGAGTACTCGGAGTAAATTGTCGTATCACGTGATTATCCACCGTGTGAAATGCAGCTTAGATCTGTGGCGTATCTTTAACACGACGTCGGATCACGCGACATTTATTCGATTAAGGTAGTCCTAATGAAATTCGCGCGACGTCGGAATTATTCGGGCGACGTTGAAAACATTCGGCGGTGGAACTTTCCACCGCCGAATGTTAACGACAGCGCGCGAATACGTTCGGATACGTAACGCCGCCGCCCGAAAAAGGCCGATGTTTCATGAATTTCGAAATGGCCACAATACGGGTATTCTACCTTAACCCTTTCCCAAACGTCAAATTTTAGGGTGATCCACTTCAATAAATGACACAAATGACAAAATGGATGTTATTAAAGAGAGGATTTGTGTAAGATATGGCACAAAAAATATTGAAACAAAAGGAGAAACTGCTGGTTATCAGCAGTTTCTTCTTTTGTTTCAATGTTTTCCCAAGCCTTTTCTATTAGGGTCGTCAAAACCAGGTCTTGTTTGGGAGAGGGTTAAGAGAAACGCATCCCAATCAGTTCTGGGAAAATATGACCGATTTGAAAAAGGGTCGAAAATATGACCGATTTGAAAAAGGGTCGAAAATATGACCGATTTGAAAAAGGGTCGAAAATAATTATGACCGATTTGAAAAAGGGTCGAAAATATTTGAAAAATCAGCTTATAAAAATGTTATTCACGACCTACCCAAATTGTTGGTTGATTGTCAATTAAGCCCCTTTATTAGCAGAAATTACCACATCCAACCAATTTCTGGCGTTTTACCACCATCTCTGCTTCAACCCGAATTCAAATTGGCCTAAGTAATAACAAAATTATTAACGATTCTCAGAAATTGGTGTGTCCCGTGATTCCCCGCCGTATACATTGTAGCGATCAGGGACGGAACAGGTTGATAACGCTATCGGTCATTAAGTTAAATATGATACATTCTTGGCTTACTCGTAACTGTGTGGTTGGATATTTATTAAAAAATTCGACCCTTTCCCAAAAACAAGACCTGCTTTTGACATCTATGTACCCCCCCCCCCCCCCAACCAACCAAACACACTTTGAAACATATTGGGAAAAAGATGTGTTTTGGGATGGGTTTAGACCAGTTTCTTAATATCAGGTCACTAATGAATTATTCGACATGAGGAGGCAAAAGGAGTCCTACTGATATGCCTCCAAAAGTAAAAACACATAAATTAACACGCCGTTATCTCAAGACCGGGTGATGTGACAAAGCCAATTAACGTTTATAATTTTAGCACCCTATATTGTTAGTACTTAGGAGGACTCTGAGTACCTACAACATTCATTTGCATGAAATATCTATTGTTACAGTGAAGCATGTACATTCATATAATTATGTTAGCCTAAAAAATTAACAGCAAAAGCTTAAACCCTGACCCAAACAAGACCTGGTTTTGATGTCTCTAACAGAAGTAGGCTTGGTAAACATTGAGGCAAAAAGAAGAAAATACTGTCTATTACACTGATAACCAGTATTTTCTTCTTTTGTCTCAATATTTCATGTGATATATTGTACACAAATCCAGTATATATATCAACTCGTTGTGTGCAAAAGCTTTAATTTTAAATAGCCTAAATTATTTTTGTTTGGAGAAAGGATTTACCCATTACTGCACAGTGACGCCTTTTGACTCCCTCGCAAGTGAAAGCTTGGAAACCATTGCGGGAAATGAAGAAATTGCTTGCAACAAGCAATTTCCTCATTTTCCACAATGTTTCATAACCCAAAATGAAATTATTTTTGAAATTTCGTCAGCTTGAAATTGTTGTCTGCATATCTTCATTTTACAAAGAATCATTTTGTAAAAATATAAATTGTTTTTGTATCAATGACAATGAAAAAAAAAACAACTTTAGAGTAAATCTACAAAGCATTCTTGAACTGAATTTATTTGTTACATGATTGTACTGTAACTTTGTGAAAAGGTAAGAATTTATTATAAATCTTTTTAATTGGTTCTCTGATACACAAGTTGACCTCTTCACACATTAATTATTGCACTATCAAGAAATAGTTATATATGTCTAGATAGCCTATGTTGGGCCACTCTTTAGGATTGTTTATCCAACATAACCTGTCAAAACTGTTTGGATCCGGTAATGTTTTATGAGAAGAAATGGTCTTTATCCAAGTAAACCACAAGATCAGATGCTGTTATATTAGCAGCATAATCCGACATTTGTAACTGTGAAAGGTTAAAACCAGTTGTCATGTTTACATTTCTATAAAGTGGTTAATACTAGTTAATTCTACTGCACACTATACTCAGTTATCATCTTATGGCTTATCAGTGGAATGTTTTGCCTCCCGTGGTGGGGCAATTATGCAAATGAGGTAAACTGTTCTAAAAATAGCGATTTTGAAAATGGTCTATATGCTACATTGTAGCGATCACGGACAGAGCAAGTTGATAACGCTATCGGTCATTAAGTTAAATGTGATACATTCCTGGCTTACGGTGTGGTTGGATATTAAAGAATTTAAATCTTTCCTAAACATACTCTCTTAAAACAGAGTACATGTACATTATACTCTTCGTTTTACTACAATACAATAATCAGCATCTGCTCCTTTTGCCTTAATATTTTCTGAGCTATATTGCACATACATCCATTGTTTATTTGCATCCATTTGTCATATACAGCGACTTTCAAATTGAAGCAGTCTAAAATTTTGTTGTTTGGGAAAGGGTTAAAGTATGTTCAATCCATTACATGACTTAATTGTTATTTGCAGAAATGGCGCCAAATAAGTTAATGGGACCTATTGTGAAAACCCCGGACGTATCTATGGAATCTGATGACGTCACAGACGAATCGCCGCGTGAAACAGAACCGTTTCCTGTTAGAGCAGACGACAAAGAAGAAGAAATAAACGATGTGGAAAATGAGTCTGAGGTTGCCAGAAATCGTGCACGAAATTTGCCGATAGATAGAGGCTGGGCTTGGGTAGTTCTGGGTGGTAAGTTTATTATGTGGATAACGGCCCAAAAACACACATTTTATGCAATAGGCTAATGTAAGATAACAACCGAATCCAAGAACTCTGACACGACTTTAACCTTTTCCCAAACAAGACCTAGTTTTGACGTCCCTAAAACAAAAGGCTTGGGAAAACATTGAGACAAAAGAAGAAAATGCTGGTGTGTTTTGGTCGCATCTCCCAGAATTGTTTTGAAACGATGTATGCTTATGAAATACATACCAATTGCCCACCTAGATCCACGAATGGTCATTCGTGGCTTCTGGTGGGTATCTGGTATGTATTTTAATGGCGATTCATGTGTTTATTTCAAGGGAAACAAACAATGGGGAGAATCACGTGATTGACAATGGTATTTAACACGAAAAAATGGCGACGAAATGACCGCTTCGCCTTGAAAATTCAAACTTTAGAAAGGTATGTATTACATCTACGTAGTCTTTCAGACAAGCCACCTATCCTAAAGTACCCGCTATTGTCTAAGGTTTCCAAAGATACCCAACTTTCCTCTATCCGTTTGCTGTATTTAGAGAACACTCAAAGAATATTTCGGAAATTGCGAAAATTTTGGATGTGTGTTAAGCACGTCGCATCATATTTACAGCTTTATTTTCTAACCAAAGATCTCTCTTTTCACACCGTATATTTCTAGACCCTTTTTTATCGAAGCCATTTCATTGTAGCCCATTTACATGGTCCGTGTTAAGCGTGTTTACGAAAAAGATGTTAAACATACGTACAATGCTGTAGTGTTTGGCACGCCGAGTTCTTGTGAGTGTGATGTTAAACACGCACATAGTTACTCGTGTACTAGGAAAGCCACGGATATTGGACAAATTGGTTGTTTATACATGGCCCAATCTGATTGATATCTGGTGTTAACTTACAGTAACATATGAAAGACATCACAAGGGGTAATCTTTTACGAACTTAGGAAAAAACGAAATCGGCTATGATTGCTCTAACTAATCAAATCATTTGTTATATACAATTTCCATGACAAATTCGTGCGATTTCCATGACAAATTCACGCAGACACAATAATTCTGAACTGAAATGTGATGTCCTCGCTAACCCTTCTGGAAACCGGGATATAGACTCTTTGGTGAAAGGTTTATACAAAAATTATGAGTGGTCCGAAGAGTCAGGGTGATGCTTTCATGAAGGTTTGTGGGTGTGATCAGTACTCTGCCAAATCTGCAGATATTAACTTTGCCGTTTCAAATCCAAAGATTCTCCGATCATTTAATCCGTATGATATCACCGGAGAAAGAAAACCAGGTAGAGATGGAGACATTATGTCAGGTTTGGCGGAGAATCTTCAGGGAAATCAGCGTGTCTGACGTTCGACGAAAAAAAAAAAAATAAAAAAAATAAAATAAACCGGGGTTAACGGAATAATTTGGAGATGTGGATCTATAAGATTTTACAATAACAGCAACGAATTACCTTTATTTGTAAGTAATTACGTCACGGTTAACTGGATAGAATTGAATCATTTTCTATCATATCATTGTATTCCATGTGCAATTGACACATTCTTATATTACTTTACACTGTGTAAAGTGCATCAAATCTTGCTGAAACTGTATTTTGACACTATCAGATGTGCATTTGCCCAATAATGTGCCAGACTTTAACTGGGCATTGTTCAGATGTTCAAAAAATTTCAATCCACAAAATATACCTCCGTAAGCCAGATAATAAAAACCTTCTACAATGCAACATCTTTAATGCTTGTGACTTGGCAAAAAAGGGAATTGTCGTTCAATACTACTAAATGCAAAACCCTATACTTTGGAAATGAAAGCAAAAACCAATACTTCATAAAAAGCACAGACGGTTCCATATATGATATTCAAAATGTTGACAAAGAAAAAGATCTAGGTATCATTTTTGACTCCCAACTTACTTTTCAGAGTCATGTTAATACCATAGTAAACGTTGCAAATAGAAATATGAGAATTATAATGAAATCTTTCACTTATATGGATAAGAAGATGTTTTTTGCAATTATACAAGTCAATGATGGTACGTCCACACTTAGAGTATGGCTCAGTAATTTGGAGTCCTAGATACAAAAAGGATGCAATCGCAATAGAAAATGTCCAAAGACGGGCTACGAGAATGGTCAAAGAACTGAAAAACAAATCATATACTGAAAGGAAAGAGCAGACCTAATCCAGACGTATCAGCTTGTTAACAAAATAGATAAGACAAACAAAAACACAAAGGAAAGAAAGTTTCACTATGGGAAACAATTTAAAACTATTCGAAACAAGGCCTAGAACAGACTGTAGGAAAACTGCTTTCAGTGTTAGGGCTACAAAAAATTGGAATGGTCTTCCAAATGAGGTGGTACAGGCACCCTCCATCAATGCATTTAAAGCTAGGCTTAATAAAACAAGAGCTGTCACTGTAAGATGACAATGCCCCCGACACCGCTTTGATTTTAAATTATGGCCAATCTATGTTCAAGGTCAAGGTCATCCAGGGGTCAAGGTCACCAAAGTATGTGCCTACAGAAAGGTAATGTACCAAGGAATGTTGTGGTAAAGTATGAAGCAAATATGTTAAGTAATAAGGAAGTTATGGCCAATGTTTAAGTTTTTGGACGGAATGACGGACGGACAGACAGACGGACAGACAGACGGACGGACGGACGGACAAGTCAAATTTATGATGCCTCCCTATCGGGGCATAATAAGGAAACCAATCAATAACTTTGAAGCCAAATGCTATAGAAGTAACTAAGTAAAATGACTACAAGACAGAGCAGTACAATATGAAACATAAGAAGCATTTTCTATAACTATGAAACAAAAGAAACATTTACTAATACCATTACTATATAACTATAATCCTGACAACTTAATAAAAATAAAAGGGAGGACAGGAAAGCAATGGACTGCCATATTTCCTGATTCAAACCATTCAAATGTAAAATTAAAGCCATAACAGATTTATAAGAATAGTAATAATAATAAAAGTAATTCTGTATTTTCATACATGCAAGAATGAATAAGAGAAAAGTTACAGTTGTTATTATTACTATAGGCAGGGCCAAAATACGAATGAATAATTGATTATAATAAAACGTCACTATATTCAATTCAATCAATAATTTCCTAAGTAATATTCATAATTATAGGGCAAAAACAGGGCATATAAAGTAAATGATGACCATTTTTGGTAAACATCAAAGGTTTTAAAAGTTTATTTTTTTTAATTGTACATGATGCAAGTTTCTATCGTTTAAAATCAAAACCATCTTTTACCAAATTAAAGTTAAAAAATATAAATTGTAGTATAATTGAGTCAATATTATGCTTAAAGAATCGAAGAAAATGCTTACAAAAATAAGTGTACAAGTTAGCTTTCAATTAGTAAACGTAACGAAGAGTGATGTGCGAAAAGTGTAAGCAAAGTGAAGTGAACATATATGTTGATAAGCTATTGTGTGATAAACTTGTGAGGAACTATTGACCGAAAATGAAACCGGAAGTCCTCAAAAATAAACACTAATCAACGGGGAAAACGTATAAAAAGGCCATAAGAAGCATAGAAATGCTAAATGTGATCAGACAATCACATCTGGCTTCTATAACTGTATTAACTGTATTAAAAGCACAAATAAGTCAGCACATTCTACACAACTATGTACACTTGCGTGTTTAACACCACACTCACAAGAACTCGGCGTGCCAAACACTACAGCATTGTACGTGTGTTTAACATCTTTTTGGTAAAAACGCTTAACAAAGTCAACACGGACCTAGTAAATGGGCTAGAATGAAATGTCTTCGATGGAAAGAGGTCAAGAAATATACCGTGTGAAAAGAGAGCTCTTTGTGTAAGAAATAAAGCTGTAAATATGATGTGACGTGCTTAACACACATCCAAAATTTTAGCAATTTCCGAAACATTCTTTGAGTGTTCTCTAAATACAGCCAACGGATAAGGAAAACTTTGGTATCTTTGGAAACCTTAGACAATAGCGGGTACTTTAGGATAGGTGGCTTGTCTGAAAGACTACGTAGATTTAATACATACCTTTCTAAAGTTTGAAATTTCACGCCGAAGCGGTCATTTCGTCGCCATTTTTTCGTGTTTAATACCATTGTCAATCACGTGATTCTCCCCATTGAACAAAATCAAAAATACACTTTTGTTTTTAATTTTTTGCGATGTAAACGAAATTGCGTTTTCGCGTACGGTGGCTACGCCTATGATAGTAAGAAAACATAGATATAGCAAATTAGCCTAAAGTGAAGGTCAATTTGTAGCACTTCCCTGATGCCCTTTTTTGCAAAACGGATTGCATATGTCTAGAATGATATCATTTGAGCTTCCTATGTAGATCAACAATCTTTTGTGGGTTCACTAATGTACCTCTGCTAGTACGGGTACATGTACCTGGAGATATTGGTATGTTGAACATTTGGACAAAGAGACCGGAAGATTTTCAAAATTGTTGTCCACAAACCGGTTCAACCACTGATAATAGCAATCATTATACCTCACGATAAATGATCTGGCAGAGCATCCAAGCCTATTGGCTAGGGCTGCTCTGCCAGTTCAATTATCGTGAGCCATACATACGGGTAAAACGTTACATCGTCGGTGGGGAGTCAAAACCTCGTAACTCTAGCTTATTCAAGCTGTAGTTACGAGTTTTTGACTCCCCACCAACGGCATGTATACCGGGTAGGCATATTATCTAGAACGGGTAGGTCATTGTTCTCTTTCTTGACCGGGGACAGCGATATTATTACAATGAAATGTATCGTACTACAAAATTTTCAAACGTGACATACACACGTGTTCTTATTGCTTTCAACCAGAATTCACATTCTGCTATAGCCATATTGTTATCGAGTACATTTACTTTTTCACAATGCACCCCAAAGCATGGATGATTAGCAATAGAAAATCAAGATACATTTTGCGAGGGTCAAAGTGTGAAGAGAAGGGCATACATAATTCCACGTCCACATCACCTCCAAAATATGTTCCACAGATTACCTTTCTCGTACGCATTTGGTAGTGATAGGCCGTTAATCACAAATGTTCGGTTTTGAACGATCTTGAAATGACAAGGTTAATCTGTATAGATCTATATCTGTTTTTTTTTTCAGCGGCCATGCCTTATTTATCATTTATGGGCGGTATCTGTAAAAACTTTGATAATTTCTTGGTATTATTATTAAAAAAAAAAAAAAAAAAAAAAAAAAAAAAAACACAGTCTTGTAACAGCAGACACATGTATCTTTTTTGTATTAGCTATGTTTAGAGGCATACGATCTTGAAGGAACAAACATTTATTTCGCTGTATTTCTCTATTTTTCAGCGGCCATGTTTTATCTGTCACTTATAGGTGGTATCCGGAAGAACTTGGGTATCTTCTTCGTGTCATTTCAAAACCGGTTTAACTCCAGTGCGGCATTGACCTCCAGTTTGACCTTGACACAGAGCCTTGTTACAAGCGTCGGGTGTGAGTATGATTTTTCCAGGGCCAACTTCCAGTGTCGGATACAGAATTTCTGTGAGGGGGTTTGATTATACAAATGGTGGGTCGTTTTTTGCCATTTACACAGAATTTTGACTGAATGTCTGCATGAAAATGAAATAATCATGCTACAGAGGGGGTTCGTTTGACCCCCGTACACCTTTCTGGATCCGCCACTGACATCGGTTGAAAATATAGCTTAAGCTATCAGTCGGAACCAGTGCTTTTCTATTTATTCTAAGATCCACCACACGTCCTGTGTAAGCCAATCAAAATCTTTGTTTACCTCGACACTGATTGGTCGGTCAATAGCTTTCATCCAGGCGTTATGGCTAGGATGACCCAACCTCAGTTTTTCAGATGGTTAGAATAGTCTTTGCGGAAAAAGCGTCAAATATCCCGAACTATTAGTGTTCGTTTGGAGCGATAGCTACAATGGCTCAAGCCAAGTCTTAATCGAACTCGGCCCAGGTAACTAATTACCACACACATAGTCAACATTTTTGTAGATGATAAATTCAATTTAATACAATTTTACATCTTTTACGTCGGTGTTTCTTCTTTTCCCATAACTTTTTCTAAAACTTTCTCTGTTAGGATCTTCAAAATAAGGTACAATATTGGTTTTAAAGGGTTGCTAACTTGCGATGTTCGCCCATTTAAATGCAATTCAAGGGAAACAAACCGCAACAACATACATTTATCATTAGGTTGTCACCCGTTTTCAATGTTGCCCTTGAATGATAATTTGATATTATACAAGTCGTTGCTCTTCTTCAAAGTTTAAGAGCTTATCGTGTCTGATCATGCCATAAGATAGACGCTATAAGAAAACAACATGGATCTTGATCAGAATGTACGTATGCACATGCTGATCTGGATCTATGTTGATTTCAAATGACATAAAAATCGTTTTCCAGATACTGTCTAATTTATGTTTCCCCATTTACAGCACTTCTAGTTATGACTATTGGTATGCAGTATATGGACAACCGTATATCGATCATGATCGGAAGCTGTCTCATGACTATTTCATGTCTGATCAGTGCCTTTGCTACAGAGATTACACTTTTGTACCTGTCTTTTGGGTTCTTAGAAGGTGAGTGAGAATGCTTCAATTTGATCTTTAAGTACGCTAATTTGAAAGAGATATATCAACAGATCTGAGCAAATACATCTAAAAATCCACAGTATTTTAACAAAGAATTGCGATTTGGATAATCTTGGCTATATGTAATACTCTGTTGATTCAAGTCAAGTCAAGTAATCTGCAAAGTCGACAAGCTACATTAGGTAGCTCAGGATTTAGAGAGCTTTTAACGTCACATTGGATACGTGTACATTTTAAAGACTTTTAATTTCACATCCATATAAAGATACTCATCTACTATATCTGATACTGAGATATAGATAAAATAAACCATTGCAAAAGTAATTATTTCTTCTGCATTTTCAATCATTTCAGGGCTGGCCGTATCCATGATTCACGCCCCAGTAACAGCGGCAGTGGGCGAGTACTTCGACAAGAAGCGAGGATTCGCTAATGGATTAGCCTTTAGTGGTGCTAGTTTTGGTGGCCTTATATTTGCTCCCATCATAACAGCTTTGTTTAACTTATACGGATATACGGGGACCATGATGCTAGTCGGTGGTATGGCATTCAATATGATGATATCGGGGGCATTAATGAGACCCATGTCTTACTATGAAAGGAGCAGTTGTTCAGGAGAAAATGAAAAATTAACAGGTGAAAACAAAGAATGTGTTCAGAAAGACATTGAATTGACTACAATTGAAAATGGAACAAAACATTCTAACCATGTTAGTATTAAAGACAAGGTATATAACAATGTTAATGGTGTTCATAAAGATCATGAACCGGATGAATACGGTGCGGACAAACCGATTAATCCAGCCCTTAGACAAATGAAGAACCAACTTTCCCCTACACGTGCGTTAATGAGATCGGATTCCCATGATCCTAATTTAGTTAAAAACGCTGGCGCCACATCTCCCCTTATATTCCGACATAGAGCTTCATCGATGGGAGCTAGACAAAGAACTGTATCTGAAACATCGAGAACATCAAACCCCCTGAATCACTTAGTAGAGTCGTTATCACGCTCTAAAGTTGCTTTATACGCAAGTACTGAATTCGTTTATGGTTCCGTTGTGTCTATAAAGGAAATAACTTCACAAGAATATGTTGGTGACTCCGAAAGCGAAGCGAATGAATCAAAATCTCTGTGTTCAAGGTTAAAGAAGTCAGTGAAGGAAGCTTTTCGTGTATTATTCGACAAGGATCTGATAAAGAACCACGTGTTTCAGTTATTCCTCATCATGGCGTTCATGGTGGCTCCGTCCAATGTGTTTATGTGTGTGTCTCTGGCTCCGCACGCTAACGATATGGGCGTGTCGAGCAATGATATCGGGATATTGATGTCAGTGTTGAGTGGATGCGGGACAGCTAGTCGTGTGATCACAGCATTGTGTGCAGACAGGAGTTTTGTTAATCTGACGACGGTGTTAGCAAGTGCCTCCATATTTGTTGGTATATTTGCTAACTGTGTCCGGCTTTTCCAGACTTATGCCACTCTAGTCATGTTTGCTGCAGTATTAGGTAATTATTATTTTCTTCTCTTTGTTTTTATTTCACAAGCGAATTGGGCAAAAAGGAAAGTGATGTGTTCTTTATTGAACTACGAATTACAAGTTAGCAAAAAGTAATATTGAAAGGGATATGCACAATCTTGAATTCATCACCCCGTTATTATACTGCGATACATTTTCATTTAAACCTCTACGAAAATTATAAGATAACCATATACTCTTTATGAACTCTGTTTATCGTACCTCTTGTTTTTGCTTCCTGGAATTTCTTAAAGTTATATCCATGTAAAAACAACTGAATTATACGTAAAATATGTTTACTTGAATGTTTCCACAACTTAAAATCAAAACTTCTATTCATATAATTGTAAGTCAGAACAATGGTGGGATTGAGACGAACATGAGCCTATGCGTTCTAAGCATGACCAATGCTGCTAACTTCTTCTTCCATACCTCTTCGTAGGACTTGCAATGCGATTTCCAGAGGCGCGTTCTTTAGAGCGAGATTTTTTAAGATTTCTTAAGATGTTTTTGATATAGCGTCTTCGAGACCGAGATTATAAGCGAAGTGTTCCGAATTTTCCATACTTCATACAAATGACGTCATCATGACGTCATTTGTATGAAGTATGGAGCATTCGGAACTCCGCGGTTTATGAATCATGGAGCATTCGGAACAACTCGGTCAATTCTCTCCCATATAGATTCTACAGAATTTACCGAGGGGTTCCGAAAGAAGTATAGAGTAATGGCGGCTCGCAGTGATCGTCTTAAAAAATCTTGCCCAAAAGAGCGCTTTATCCTAAAACATCTTAAGAAATCTCAAGATATCTCAAGAAATCTCGCTCTAAAGAACGCGGCTCAGGGCTCTTGTCAGACTATCTAGACGCTGGTTGAGCTGGTTGCATGATTGTCTCATTAACCATTTTGAAAACATTCTTTTATATTTCCGCTCAATTTCATTTGCTTTTTTGCAGGTTTTTGTTGCGAGATCTATCAAGCCATCTATGCAGTCATTATTGTGGAGTACCTGACACTCGCCAAACTCAAAAGCTGTATCGGGTTTGCAATGTTGATTCATGGCGCATCATTCGCTGTTGTTTTTCAACTTGTTGGTAAGGATATTATTTAGTTTTGATAATGGAATACAAATGAGCCGGGGTCTGGAAAAACGTCCCTATAAGCGTTTGAAGAAGCCATATTTCAAGATCAGCCAGTGTCTTGATGGATACTGGCAGAGACACATACTGCTATTTTATGGCTGCTACAGGTCATGAAGAAGCTTTTCGAGAAAAAATGGTTCCTTATCAGACTGCGTATATACGCAGTCTGGTCTGGAACTACGTTGTTCTCAAATGCCTTAAGGGACCTTTTTCCAAATCCTGGCTCAAATGTATTTAATTTGAATACTTCTTTGTTATATAAATGGATTCGTAAGCGCCCAAAAGCTTATTTCATACAAGAAACGGAGGATTAATGTTTAGATGCATGTAATTTTGCATTATAGCCGAATAGAAACTCGCCTGACTGTTTCATTAAAAACATCCACAAAGCATTTTGTCTTTTGTCATTTTGGGAATTATTGGCGACTGACTTTGCCAATTTAGTAGCTAGATGGTACTGTGTACAGACTGGACTTTTAAATAAACAAATCAATAGAGAATTTCCACCTGAAAAATATCCCTTTAAATAATGTATAGGCTTTCAAAAGATTAACATACATTGTAGTAGCTCAATGTACACAGTTTTTTAGTTTTATCAAGAACGTTACTTTTATTTCACGTCTATTTGCAGGCGTAATGCGGGATGCGACAGGGGCCTACTATTTGCCGTTTCATGTCCTTGGTGCAATGGAAATCATCGGTGCTCTATTGGCTTTAGCTATACCTATTGTTCATAGGCGATATAATCTTCGGAATAAAGGAATGACTGTTAACGTCTGATACACAATTAAGGCGTAGGCCTAACATGAAATTGACCAGCCGTATACTACACCCGCTTTAAAGGGAGATCAAACGATGTATTCTAGAGGTTTATAACGCTTTAGTCAAAAGCATCAAGTATGCAGTTTCAATGGCATTTTGGACTACTGCTTTTTCTATACTACACAGTTGTGTCGGTCACTTTGGAACAGTGAAATTTGTACTGATTATATTAAGACAAATAAAGTTTTCAATGTGGATTTTGTGAGGTGATAATTACATGACTTAGGCTACATGACTTACTAATCCATTTGATCGGACAGTGTTGACGTTAGTTTCGTAATGACTGTAACTGTTACATGTATACATTCGTTTTTGTGAACATCTATTCTATGTTCGTTGTTAAGGTATTGTTTAATAATAAACGATCTGATTATTTTACACAAGTATAACCTGATTTATTTTATTCTTATTTAATCCCTTTCCATACAATATCTGCGTTTGATGACTCTCACGGAAAAAAATGACGAAAATATGGAGACAAAAGAAGAAAATACTGCTAAGTAGCATTTTTATTATTTTTTATCCACATTTTCTCCTAAATGATTTCTTTATCAATGCCAATTTTGTCGTCTACAGCAGCTTCTAAATTTAAAAAGTTACACGGAATAAAGGTGTGAAATGTTGATTAAGCATAATCTAGGTATACGAAATGAAGTTTTGCGTTCCACGTATAGGCCTCGATAAATGACCTGACTATTAGGTAGATTAGTTATCGGTACATAAGTTCATACGGAGACAGAATACCGGATAAAAGTCTCACCGTAACAGTCTGATCGAACTGACAACCAGTAAACTTTAAGTCAAGCACGTTAACACTACACGGAGTTTGTTACTGAGCGTATAATATGTACACACGTGACATTAAGCATCACATAGGAAGGTACACTGGCGATTGTTTCTGATTTGCTTGTGACATCAGCGGCCTTGACCTTGGATATCCAATCTGTTACTGTGGTTTCTAGAATACGCATTGGCATCGCTCCGTTCTCAAGGACAACGAAATGGAACTCTTTGATGTCGAACTTGGAACCTAGTGACAACAACAACAACAGCAACAAATAATACGCGTGTACATGATGTAACATGAAAATGAAAATCACCAATTTTCACGAGAATACGCGATCGATCCATATTCATTCTACATATTTGATATTCATTGATAGATCTAGTCCGATTATGGATTATAACCCATCATTAAGTACAATCTACTACGTTATCTCCCCTGAATTGGGACTGGGTAGATCTCTGCATGCACAGCTTGAGTTACCACGATTTTAGGTAATTGATTTTTTTTCATTTATATTTTTATTTAAAAAAGTAAACACATTTTTAGTAATGTTAAGAATATTAGGTGTCAGATATGAATCCAAATAAAAGATAGAATTAAATTGAAAGATGGTTTCAGAAGCGATATCTCGTTAATTTCCGTTGTAACGCCAGAACATGCACGGAGTGTTTGGTATCTAATGCATTCATTCAAAAGATATAACCTACCAAGCTCCGTCTCGGCTTTTTGTCTCAGTTCTTTGATTTTTATTTCTCCCAACTTGTATGCGCATGCCTGACCAGGCCACGTGATGTAGCGGTCTATTTCATTCTCAGCACTGCCACGACCGAGTGCTGTATGGTCCGTCATATATACAATGGCTTCTTCTCTCGTCCAACTAAAATAAATCCGCATATTGGTAATAAGATCATTTCCAAAGTAAAATGATATCTTGCATTCAAGTGGCATTTTTGGAGAAAGAATCGGTATCATTGAGAGAAAAGAAGTCAGTGTTGATTTTTAAACCATTTTCTTCGTTTACGCAATGTTTCTGATCTATAAGAATCAAAATGTATATGGATAGATTTGCACAATATTTTTTGCTATTACCACCAAATGGTCCATCGGATAGTATGTAGGCTACTTTCTTATTTAATAATCAATTTTAATAAATGAAATTGTTATGAATAATAATTTCTTTGCTTGAATTACTCGACAATTATAATGATAACTTCAACAGCAACACAAGCTGCGTCTTTCCTTGTATTTATATCGCACAGTCGAGATGGATCGATGCCAGAAGTATGAATTTTTTGGCTAATCGATATGAATTATTTTTTATTTCCGAAACAAGACTCGGTCTTGATGTCCCTTCTAGAAAAGGCTTTGGAAAATATTAAACGAAAAGAAGAAAATGCTGATAACCAACACTTTCTAATTTCTCCACAATATTTCCTGCTCAATATTAAACAAAAATTCTTTGTTTATCAATACCATTTTTGTTGATAGCATCAGATTCCAATCCAGAAAATACAAGATCTATATTTTGTCGTTTTTGGACTTTTTTTTTTTAAAAAAGGGGATACTCACTTTAAATAATGGAGTCCTGTATCAACCACCAGACGACATGCACGCATTATTTCGTAACTATAGCGACCCATTCTGAAATAACAAATGAAATATTAAAGGCTTTTTTCTCAGAATATCTTGGTGAGGAAATGAAAACATTTTGATTTACAATGATGATCTGTTTATTGCTCATTGTATTTATCAAAACTGTACACGGGAAATAGTCAATAGATGAATTAAGGCCCACTTGTATGTACAAGACATCGCAAATTATTATTGCGATAGAAAGAGCAAGTTTTGGTCATCCGCATTTCTTCCTCGTTATTCATGTACGCTTCAGCTCGACGAAACAAGAGATGCATTCCTTCTAAATAGTGAGATCTTTAAAAAAAATATATATCTTAAAGTTTTACCAAAAATATCTTAAGAAATCATAAAAATCTCACTCTATAGAACGCGTCTCAGGTATTGTTTGGTAAAGAGTTACACTTACAACTCGTATTCATCTTCATATAACCCCATTTCTTCACCAAGATATTCTGTATAATGAGCCCAGCCCTGGAAATGCAAGAATAGATTTAAGGTTTACAGACCCTGAAAAAATCACCATTTTCTAGCCATACGAAATGCATCAAATTACACACACTTGTAAATACACTTCCAATAAGTTGATTCACCGTTTCGGATTTCAAGATTATGCTTCAAGAAGAAAAAAAATTACAAATATCATTTTCCTCTATATTCATATGCAAGGGAGGTAATTTTGAACATTTTTGTCAAATATTTCCATAATTATGCATTAATTCAAAATTCTAAACCGTTCAAAATGCTTATATTTGTATTTGGAACTGAAATGTAACAAAGTTTAGGATTTACTGGCACTTTTCAAATTTCACAGCCGGGTCTTTGGTGCTTTTGAGGGTTTGGATGCCTTAAGGTAAGAATGGCCTAATTAGCACCAAAGAGCCAGCGGCAAAATTTGAAAAGTGCCAGTAATTTCTAAACTGTGTTACATTTCCATTCCAAATACAAACATACGCATTTTATACGGTTTAGAATTTTGATTTAATGCATATTTATGCAAATATTTGACAAAAATGTTCAAAATTACCTCCCTTGCATATGAATATAGAGGAAAATGATATTTGTAAATAATTTTCTTCTTGAAGCATAATCTTGAAATCCGGCACGGTGAATCAACTTATGTGAAGTGTATTTACACGTGTGTGTAATTTGATACATTTCGTATGGCTAGAAAGTGGTGTTTTTAATTAGGCACTTTATACCTTAAGCCGGGAACTGGAACATGGTCCTAACAGTACTGATAATGGCATTTATGTTTTAGCTAGAGACATAGTGGATTCTACCTCGAAATAAGCATTCAAATGCGCGCGGCGCATTGAATTTTTACATCTCGTCGAATCTACCATACATATATACATACTCTATCTGACTAAGTCATTCATACTGTTTTGGAAAACTCTTCCAACTTCGTCGCAATGATAATTTTCATAGGCACAATTATATTTCCAATAGTGCTTCGAAGATATCAAAAAACAGCAGTCAAGAAAGTCGCATTGAATAAGTTCATCGTTTACTTTACTTAGATTTATTCGTATGTGCATGGAGACTAACATTTTCTGCCAGTTATTTCAATCGAATAAAATGCGACTGTAATCCTTCAAAATAGATAAATAAGCAAGCCTGGATCTATTATAAATCATTACATTGGGCATGTTTCACCGCAAGTCTCCTACAGCTAGTCCATTCAAATAACTAACCTCGACATAGGCCGAGTAAAATGGATACCAATTTGGTAAAACATTGAAGGTCAGGATAGGATCTTTTCTGAAATCTGGTAGGTTCGCTTTCATCGAAAAGCTTTGCTGTAAAATAAAAAAAAGGTTAAGAAATGTAAAATTTACAAACTTTAAAACCTAAAATGTGTTCTCATTCACATGTTTCTCCGAATCTTGACATTAGTCGATGTATTTAGCACTTTCAATTAACCCTTTCCCAAACAAGACCTGGTTTTGACGCCCCTAATAGAATAGGCTTGGGAAAACATTGAAACAAAAGAAGAAACTGCTGATAACCAGCAGTTTCTCCTTTTGTCTCAATATTTTCTATGCCATATTTTACACCAATTGTGTCTTTATTAACATCCATTTTGTCATTTGTGGCATTTTTTGAAGTGGATCACCATAAAATTTTGTCGTTTGGGAAAGGGTTAATCGTAAATAAATAGAGTAGCTAGCCATATGCAAAGAAACTCCACTCCACAATTTGTGTTAAAAATCAACAAAGTTTCAGTGACGAAATCGTCGGACATTTTACGTAACAAAATGGACATTTTGATTGGTTAATTTAGAATGACAACATAATACCTGTAAATGATGTCCCGGATTAGCTTCGTGAAGAGATAGCACCATCATCTCGAAGAAGGGCCTGTAAGGGTAAGTAGAAATAACTAACTCGATGTTTTTGTAAGTGAATCCATATTTGCCAAAATCTTCCTTTGAAAATGTACATTGATGTTGAAAGGTCAGTTTGGGCTATTCAATGATCCTTCAAGTGACATTTCACGTTTATTTCATTTTTTAAAAGTATGTCTTTATCCAAAGATTGTTTATTCTAATGCGTAGAAATACTATAAGTTTTTTGAAGTTGTTATTTATAAGCGAAAAATATGCCTTTAAAGTTGAGACAGAAATATCAAATTCTATATAAATCTGAACTGTTGTCCACAACAATTTATTTAATTTAAGCACAAAAATATATATTTCTCGTAAACGGTCCAATATTTTGCCTTGAAATGTTCAGAATTTTCATAAGAAAATATGCTCTTTCAGATAGAATAAAAGTAAAATTTATGTAAAAATTATTCTGAAATGTCACTTTAAGGGTGTTATTTCAAATTATCAAAGTACTATTGATATTAACAACACGGAGAACCAGTACTTTAGTTGATGCTGAATAACTTACACTTCTTGTGGTCTAAACAAGTTTATAGTAAATCTTCCAGGCTCATTCTCTGTAGCTGAAGAGTACCCACCACCTAGACCATCACTGGTGGATGCAACTATACTGCAACAATATACAGTTTTTTTAAAATAGAAATGCACATACCGTTATCATATTCATTTTTAAGAATGTATACTTTATCATGTAAACTATTTCAGTCGACATTCGTTGTGTCGAAGTCGGAGGGGCCGTCAAAATACCTCGACATATCCGGAGTTCGACTCATCCGATTTTGTTCGGCTTCGGGATATTTAATGTTTGACCGTTTTTGAAACTTATCAAGTACGAATATTATTGAAATATAGTAGGAAAAGGAAAGAAATTGCTCGTGTCGAGCAATTTCTATCCTTTTCCTACTATATTTCAATGGCTATATCCAGTTCGAATATTTTTGTTTTGAAAAAAAATATGTCAATAGATGAGGACGGGACCAGATTTGAACTTCGACTTAAGCGAAAATTCGACTTATCCGATGTCGACATAACGAGTGTCGACTGTACTAGCAACAAGCCATAAGTGATTTCCTCACCTCCTGGTAATTCCTTACTTATTTTTAACATTTTACAAGGAACTTATGTTTTTATAAGACTTATAACATTATGGAATGGCCCTACATCAGCAATGTGGCTTCAACTAACGTAGATGACCACGAAAATTTAAGAATCTTATGTAAGAGAGGCAAAAAAGTTACTTCAGTTGAGTTTATATATTATGTATAAGAACACGCAAGAATGTTCACGTATCTGTCAGATTTTCTTCCAAATGACCCCTTTAGATCAAATCATTTGGGTTCAATGTTCGCAAGTTTTGAAGACGAAGTTGGATTCAACACACGCTGCACTTACACTAGAGGTACATTCGGTATATTCTTGAAATATTGTGACAATTTTGGATTTATCCTCTTGAAAACTGTATCGTTGTATTTCGCCAGAATTTCATCCTGAAAGACATGATACTTTTTTAGAGAGCTCATTATTTTCAATCCTTGAATTTCTTAATAAGACAGTGCTAACAAGACTATGTAGAAGAAAAGGTCAAATATTTACCGAGAAGATTTTTAAAGATTTCATCTTGTTCGATTTACTTTTCATGTTAAGATTATCGTATAATTATCATTGCGATATTCATCATAATTGTTTTTATCTTTTTATGAGTATTATTCCTTTTTGTTATACATTTATATCTTACGCTGGCCATTTGAAAAATATAGGATGCTATTCTTCCCTCATATACTACTATCATATGTTAGAAAAGTGCATAGACTTTAGAAGAAGGGGTACTTGCCGTATCATTAGAGTAGAACCTTTGATCGCCTTCCAAACTTGAGAAAAACTCACTAATCGACCCCGAAAACCCAAGCTTTTCCATTATCTAGAAAACAGAGAATATCAAAACCATGCGTCTGTAATCTTACGACAAGTTTCATCTGGTACCAAATCATTGATATGAAATAAAATTGAAAAATATTGTAATTACACGATCCCACACAAAAAATATACAAATCTGAATAGCCTCTTATACAGGCGGTATCGTACTTGATGATACCCTATAGCACCGACCACCTCATACCATATGAACATATACTCCCCGTTATAAGAAAGTAGCCACTTGTCTAATGCAAATGGTCGTCAATTTTAGGATAATTTATAAACGTGCCGAAAAAAATACAAAACGTTGGTGCATGGTAAGTAAAAACGCTTTCGTGAAAGTATCGAAAGCAGTCGAATTACCCAATCAGCTTTGGTAGCTTGGTGGTAGTTCCAGGAAATCCGTAACTGATGCGGTAAACACTACTGAAACTCACGGTCATATATAGGGCTAGAAAAGGGGCGAAAATGAATAAGGATATGTGTTTATGATACTGTTTTCATTCGAAATGTTTAGTAACTATTAAGCGATTTTCATATTACCCAAGACCCTTGCAAAATGGCGGTTTCCAGTTTTAGCCCAACCAACCTCCAATTTCCTCTCAAATGCTCTGTTTATTGAAATTTTGTTTCTGTTTGGTCTTTAGCAAGTTCCAAATTAAGAAAATGTTTTGCTTCACTTTACCCACCAACTACTTCCGGTTATTATCAAACATTCAATATTTAAAATTGCTATACTGGTAGTGCAAAATTTTCATAGATTTCTATCATTTCCATGGAAAAGTTGTCTGTAAAATCGAAATGGGACTTTTGTTTGGGTTTCAACAGCGTCAACTTATGCAGAAAGAGACAGCTTTAAACGAACGAAATTGAACTTAGTATCTTAAAATAGTGATTTGAACCCACATGGCAACTAACCATCTTTCCTGGCACGTTGAAAACATTTAACCATTGTGGTATAAAAAGGAATTATTGGGAATGCGCATGAATTTGTAAAAACAAAAACAAATAAAGAACTGTGAACATTAGGGCTATTAGAAAAGTGGCTACTTTATTATGACGGTGAGTATATATCTTGTGTATTTATATCTATCTTGTTTGCATTTCCACGAACTAGCATGGTTCATTTAAACAAAAAAGAAGAAGATTGTATGAAAAATGAACACACCGTATTCATGTTGTTCACAATTCTCCCAACCACTTCCAATCTTTTATTATGTACTTCCATAGGGTCATGTCAAACAACAGGAGCCACTTTAAACATGCTTTGTAACACTTCTTTGAAGTTTTGATTTTGTATTCTATTTTGACTTTTTAACACCGCTGTATAGGTCCCGATCAATGACTTGTCAGAGCATCTCTAGCTAATAGCTAGATATGCTCTGCCAGGTCATTGGTCGAGGGTTGTACAAACCTAATTCATGTTGTTAACAATTCTATCGACCTCTTCCAGTCTCTTTTTATCCAAATCTATAGGGTCCATTTCAATAGACAGATGCCACTTTAAACATGCTTTATAATAATTTTTTGGGTTACAAGGCTTTTGACTTGCACATATGTTGACTTTTAAACATCATTGCATAGCTCACGGTGAATGACCTGGCAAAGCATTTCTAGCTAATAGCTAGAGAAGCTCTGCCAGGGCATTTATCGAGCCGCATACAAACCTTATTCATGTTGTTAACAATTCTATCGACCTCTTCCAGTCCTTTATTATGCACATCCATAGGGTCCATCTCAAATGACAGATGCCACTTTAAACATGCTTTATAATACTCGTTGGTGCTGTCCCATGCGTTGACTCCCCATTCTTCCCTAGTATGCGGCATGTACTCCTACAATTAGGATACTAAATAACACCATTTTAAAGCCATAAGGGTTTGTTGCGTAAAACGGGATAAAAGTTAACATTGTGGTTAAGCAATGGTTAAAGTCACTGCTTAATCCGATGATTTATTAATACGTCGAGATTAAAGTTCAATGAGTAAAGATAGTGCGTTTGTTGTGGCATTCGAAAGAAATTGTTTATCTTCTTTGAGAATGGAATCGTGAAAAAATCTACAAATAGTCAGTAGACTTTCTTACATTTTCCATGAAGTTCTTTAGATCACGAAATGCATCCATGTACGCCGATACTGCATCTTTTCCTCTTGACTGTATGTGGCTCCTTAAATAAGAATACTGATTCAAAGTTATAAGCTAATCATGATCACATTTGAAGTGATAAAAAGAGAGAGATATAGAAATATTCTCATTAGCATATTCTCCTTTCCATAAAGTTTCTACCACATAAGATTAACTCTTTAACCCTTTCCCAAACGACAAAATGTTGTCCAATTCGAAAGCTGCTGCAGACGACAAAATGGATGTCAATAAAGATTGGAATTGAGTGATATATAACCCGATAAATACTGAGGCAAAAGGAGAAACTGCTGGTTATCAGCAATTTCCACTTTTGTCTCAATGCTTTCACAAGCCTATTCTTTAAGGGACGTCAAAACCAGGTCTTGTTTAGAAAAGGGTTAAGATCAGACCTTCATGAAAGGCATCTTCGAAAGCCAATTGTGATATCTACAACGTAACATCGTGTCTGTGTTGACTCTTGACGGATTTGGTCCAATCTCCTTAGTGCCGAGATAAACGTTTTCGTTGGACGCGATGAAATCCCATCGCTCCAAATCAAATGGCTCGATACAGGGCGTATTAAGGCCCAACCATGAAAATTGAAGATGTGAGAACGAGTAGAACTCGAGTGAACGCTCAATCAGAGTCTCAGATAAATGACGCAAATACTCTACAGTGGAAGCGTGATTTTTTTTTACATTTTGAATATTTGCGGTCAATTTGGGTGGGAAATCGCAATTAAAATAATCGAAAATGTGTTAAAATTTGATTTTCTCGAAAGGACAAGAAATAATCAGTTGATCTTACCACTCAGATTTTGGGATAGATGACGCATTCAGACGGTCCACAAATATTCTAGAATAATAGGGCGATTCTTCTGACGTGTTGAATATTTTACGGTCAATTTGGGTCGGTACTCGTGCCTATATAGTAAACAATAACGAGACATACAAAACATGCGTAAAACAAAGGTAGTATTGAAACGAAAAAAAACAAAAACAAAACAAACAGAAAAAAATGAAGGGATTGCTAATTTTGTATTTACAGATTATAAATCGTTTAGCATAATTCACGTTAATCTAAAGAACAACAATTTTAGGTGATTCCAGCCTTAACTTTGTACACAAAGAAATCTTAATGGCTGTCTGACGAAACTTTTGCGGTGAGCTCCCCACCGCCATAAGGTATCCAAACCCTCAAAAGTATCAAAGAGCCAGAGGCGAAACTTGAAAAGTGCAAATAATTCCTTAACTGTGTTACAATTCTATTCCAAAAACAAACATAAACATTTTGTTCGATTTAGAATTTTGAATTAATGCATACTTGTGGAAATATTTGACAAAAATGTTCAAAATTACCTCCCTTGCATATGAATATAGGGCAAAATAATATTTGTAAATTATTTTCTTCTTGAAGCATAATCTTGAAATTCGGCACGGTAAATCAACTTATTTGAAGGGTATTTACAAGTTTGTGTAATTTGATGCATTTCATATGGCTAGAAAGTTGTGATTTTTGAGGTGTAAACCTTAAATTGACACATTTCATATTTTAATCATAGGGTCAAAATGATATAAAACTAATCACGAATTGTGGGAACTGAACCTGAAACTGAAACTGGCGTTGTATTCAGCAACTACTCATATCACCAGTTTACCTTTAAAATTACAGAAAATTCCACCCGATCGTCTCGTCCAATTAGGAAGCTTGTAATGCGATTTTGATTTGAAGACAATCAATTTATTAATGTTGGTAAATAGATCTCCCTCTAGAGAGTCTGACTTACCAGTGATACGTCATGAAGCGTTCTATTTAGTTGTATGGCTAGACGCATAGAATGTTTCATTTCGTCTACCTGAATTGAAAACGGGCATGTCATCCTGATAAAGTTTGAAAACAAGAGCTTCGCAGAGCGGCGCATATACGCCCGAGAGGGGCTTGTCAGTAAAATTGGTCATTTTTTCAATTCAAGGGCAGATAATTCAAACATGAAACATTATCAAAATTTTGTTTGCACAACAAGACACCATAGAGATTCATTGTGGCTAGTTGATTAAATTCTGGTTGAAACTGTAGGAGTTGCCCACAGGAGAAAATGGGTATTTTTGAGAAAATGGGCATTTTTGAGAAAATGGGCATTTTTGAGAAAATTCAAGGGCAGATAATTCAAGAACGAAAACAGGTATCTAAATTTCATAAGCAGTGTGCAAAACTAGACACCATGGACATTCATTGTGGCAAGTTTGATCAAATTCTGATCAAAACTGTAGGAGGAGTTTCGCACACAAGAAAATGGGCATTTTTTTAAGTCAATGGCAGATAATTCAAGAAAGAAAAGAGTTAATTGAATTCCGTAAGCGGTATGCACAACTAGACACCATGGAGATTCATTGTGGCAAGTTTGATCGAATTCCGATGAAAACTGTAGGAGGAGTTGCGCACACAAGAAATTGCTAACGGACGGACGGACAGACGGACGGACGGACAGACGAAAGGGGCCATAACATAATACGACCTTTCGGGCGTATAAAAATGAAGAAAAAGACGAAGAAGAAAAAAGAAACGCATGAACATACACGAAATTTCCTATTACAGAATTATCATTAAACGATTATGTTACAGAGGAAAATAATAATGATAATGATAATAATTACTTATAATACAATAAGATAAGTGGAAAAAAGAAACTTAAAATGACACCAAACACTGACATAAAAATAAAGCAAATAAAATTATATAAATAAAAATGGAAATATGCCTATGTATCCTAAAATTTGAAAGTGTCAGATAAGATTTCGGGAGTCCATTAAGTGATTCATTTTGCACCATTTGATCATTCAAGTACCTGCTTCTGTACGGCATATAGCCTAGCGATATAGTTCTCAAAGTCACCACGAGTATTTGACTTCCACGCCATAGATGGACCAGTGTATAATTGTATACCGCCTAGAAATGTTACTGGACTTAAGGCGCCATACCTGTGACGTGCAAAGATTTTGATTAATAAAAGCATGTCATTTATTTTGAATACTTAGTTCAAATAAAAGAGATTATGACTATTATTTTTGGCAATTTATGCTTTTGTACGGCGCATAGCCTGGCGATATAGTTCTCAGAGTCACCACACGTACTTGACTTCCGCGCCATAGATGGACCAGCGTACAGTTGTATACCGCCTAGAAATGTTACCGGATTCAATGCGCCAAACCTGAAACGTGCAGCGTCATTAGATATTTCTAAAATCTATAATATTGAATACTTGGAAACAGAAAACAACATTTACATGAGGCTATGCATATTGTTATTGACCATATATCATTTTTGAGGCACATAGTATGACAAAGTAGTTCAAACAGTCTACAGCAGACATACCATTGTATATTTGTATATCATCCCAAAATGACCAAACTGAAAGCGTCGTATCTGGTCTGCATTTACTACGTTCAGTCGTTCAACATTTGCTGGAAATGCTCGTGAGACAAGTGAAAAATAAAAGTGTCGAACCTTAATTATATTTAAATCAAGTGTTGACTGGTCTATTTTAAATTGATACGAGGCAAATTCAGATATATGTATTGCTGTGCACTTGTAAGGAAATTTATTGCTCTATTCAAAGCTTTTCCCAAACGTATGTAAATAATGTTAATATTTTATCTGCTTTTAAATAATCACGAAATCTTACCTTGCCCATAAATTTCCATCCAAAAAAGTTTGAAGTGAATCCTCGAGAATGTCATAGTTGACCTTGTCCGACTTTTCAAGGTCGTTTTTATTTACAGCTTTCAACCGTTGTACGAATTCGAGTGTTTTGTTCTGAAAAAGAGACATTAATCAAATTCGAAAAGATGTGTTGAATAAGGGCTTAAAAGGTTGTAAGAAACCACCACCAACACCACTTTCAGAAACATGTTGATAACATACGCATAATTTGCAAAAGAATCATCTTCTTGATCCTTGGACAGTTTGTGCCAGGAAGAATTAGAAATTGGGATCAGTCTAGAGTTTTCTCCCCTGATACAGCATGGGTAAATGAAAAGACAGGATATGAAAAGTCAGAAAAGAGAAACATGCTTACCCTCATCTTCACAAGTCAAGGGTTCTACCTCCACTTTGTTCCTTACGTAAGGAACAAAGTAGAGGTAGAATCATTTGCTTGCGAAGATGGCTTACCCTATGTGTGTCAAACTTTTGTATATCGTACGGTTCCATCATGTCATTGTATTCGTACATGCCGACACCCGTGGATATTGTAGGGTTTATCAGCATCTGCCATGACCAGAAATCGTCCTCCAGTTGCCGTAAGTCCTCCACAGTCGTTCCTGATTCAAGTTAGGAATAAAGTTTGTTTTTATTTTGTTACGAACTTCTAAAAAGTTCACTTAAGGTAGTCCATCCCTAATGATATTCGGAAGTCGTCGGAATTATTCGGGCGAAGTCGAAAACATTTGGCGGTGAAACTTTTCCCCGCCGAATGTTTACGACCGCGCCCGAATATGTTCGGATACGTAACGACACCGCTCGAAACAAAAAAGTCGATGTTTTATGAATCTCAAAATGGCCACATAACGGATATTATGCCTTAACACACCATAAAATGTTGTTTGGCTCGAACTAAAATAAGACCATGTTTTCCATTACGAATTGAAAAAAATGTGTTTCGTCACTTGAATTCTTTTATGTAAATGTATCTTACATTAATTGTTTATGAACATTTTTGTTATAATAAAGGATAATATTACAGGAATTGAAGTTCAATCTCAGGGAAAAAAAAACACAACAACAACACTACTAGTACAAAACAAATGAACCAGGATCCGGAAAAAATCCCTTATAGCATTTGATACATCCCGTGTTGCACGATCAGCCTGTGCCTAAGTGAAGGCTGCGTGGGATCCATGCTGCTGTCTTACAGTTGCACAGGTCACAAATAAGCTATTGGAGACTAACATGGTTCATGATCAGACTGCGTGTATACGCAGGCTGATCTTGAACCATATTGGGCGCAAAAACATTAACTCAAATACCGCACAGTGACTCTTTTGACTCCTCACAACAAAATGGCATTGGAAAATATTGTGGAAAATGAAGAAACTGCTTGTGACAAGCAATGTCATCATTTTCCACGTTTTCTATACAAAATGACAAAAAAGTGTAAATTTTCATTCATTTCTAATTGTCGTCTGCAACATCTTTGAATTTGGAGCAGTCTAAAATTTTGCCGTTTGGTAATGGGTTAAAGTACCCTTTTCCAGATCCTGGCTCAAATACAAGAGTTTTACCTGTAGCCGGGATAAATAATAGAACCAGGATAATTGTCTTCGTAATAAAGAGAGATGGCATCCTGAAAAACGCGATGTGTAGGCCTAAGTTGTTAGAAAGAAAATGTTCTGAAACAAAAATCCCCCATCAAAAATGGAGAAAAAAAACAAACAAACAAAAAACAACCGCATCAACAAAAACAAACAAACAAACAAACAAACAATAAAACCCAATATCAGACCATACCTAAAAGCAAATGCACAAAGGCGTAGGAAGATTTATAATATTGGAGGGGGCAAATGTTTAAGTGAACTGAATACGACCGAGCGTAGCGTTGCTGGGGGGTGGGGGGGAGGGGGCGTTGGGTCTGAGGCATCTTCCCAAACAAAATTTTGAATTCTAAGAAGCGATTTTCCTGCAATTTGGACACTCTCAGACAGCATGTTAAACCTGGACCTTTCTTGGGTGTATTGTTGGGGGCATAGGATATGCCCCCCTTATAAATTATTGGGGGCCTGCCCCCTGGCCCCCTCTTCCTACGCCAGTGATATAGGCCTATACCACAAAGAGCATACAAATTAACATAATGTACATGTAATCGTTTCATGTATCTGATATTAAATCAACAAAATTGGCTAGTTCTATTGTCGACATTGATAAATAAATTTTTAGGCCTATATGCACCAAAATCTGGATGAAGACTCAGAGAATGGTATCTAATAGGAAATCAACCCCATTGGTTAGTCTTATAGTAGACAATAAAATTTCAATTTCATGACTGTTTTATACCAAAAAGAGAAAAGGAGAAATCTAATAAGATTTTTTTTTTGCCGCGGACGTAGAAACTAAATATTATTTCAGGAAGCACTCAACCAAAAATTTAGATTTAAAAAAGTTAGAGGAATTGTAATAAAAACATTTCGAAAAATTGAATTAAACTATGTAGAACACGTAAAATATTTATAGAAAATTAATACAGTTTAAATTATAATAATTTTAAGATAGACGTGAAATAAAATACACTTATTACCTGACTACGAAAGCCTAACGTTTTGTCGATTGGATGTGCACTATGGTTTGGATATAGGGCATTGTGTCTCGAGGGTTCTCGAGTTAAAACACAGGTACGCCAATAAACGTAATTGTCTGATAAGAAATGAATAATTATCGCTCTCCAAAACAATAAGAAGTTTACCATTCTTAGCTCTTTCGCAAAACAATGATATTTTAGGGTGGAATATTTTGAAAGCTGCTGTAGATGACATGATACATGTAAG
The DNA here is from genome assembly GCA_963680895.1 of Fragum sueziense. NCBI lineage: Eukaryota > Metazoa > Mollusca > Bivalvia > Cardiida > Cardiidae > Fragum > Fragum sueziense. The sequence goes on along the minus strand of OY804607.1, from coordinate 1,692,522 downwards.
TGTCTATGAAAACATGCAGAACATTGGTGTACAAAGTTGATTTTCAAAGTTTTTTCTTTTGCCTTAATGACACGCACCCACAACCAGGTCTTGCTTGGGAAATGGTTTAATATTACGTTAATTTGAATGCCATGAAAAAGAAGGTTCGAAAATACTGCTGTGCTACATTCAATCTAGAAGTGAGAGAAATAACAGGAATCCATGGTCGGGTGCTCCAGCCGCCATGACATGACTGCTTGCAGTACTGTTTGTTTCAAATCACGTTGAACCCATCTTATCAACCATGTTTAGATAACTAAAGGTGCTTTCCTTTTTGGAAAACATTTAAGCATTTCCCACACTATGGCCGCATAAGGTAAAGGCATGGAAGATATTGTGGAAAAAGACAGAAATGCTTTTGACAAGACATAACTTCATTTTCCGCATTGTTTCTTAACCCAGTAACCCGTAAGGTTTCATCAACATTAAAACGATATCTGCATCATCTTTCAGTATCACTGGTGGTGAACTCGGCCAAAGCGAGGGCCGTTTTTTCGAGAATGTAATCCGTCGCCGTTGTTATAAAATCTCTTAACTACGGCTTTATCGAAGCCGTAGTTACGAGATTTATAAAAACACCTACGGTTTGTCAGTATATAACGTTAAACCCGGTCTATTTTTAGAACAAATTCATTGTCAACAGAAAACAATCTTTAAACTCACATTTAAACGCAAAATACCTATACCTTGTTGTAGCGAAAAACGTCCCTCGCTTTGGCCGAGTTCACCACCAGTGAGTTTGGACAAGCCAGATACTATTTTTCGAGAGTTTAAAAGTACCCTTATCCACGATGGCGATTGTGCATGGTGGGATGGGTAAATCTACGGACAAATTTGCCTCGCTTCAGGTAAGACATTTTGCAATAATTTTCTTATTTCTGCGTCAATTTTCAAACGGCTTGTTGCATGTACCCTGCCATACTGTGCTCTTTCCTCTATTGTATGACTTACATGACATCTTTCTCTTATTTTTACAAAAAATTGATCCCAACCTACCAGAAAAACGACAAAAAAATTTTAATAGTTTTTTGGTCGGTTAGGATCATTTTTTGGGAAAAGTATGGGGAGTTTCCAAATAAGCCATGCCTTTGAGGAAAGAGCTCAGTAAGGCGGGATATATGCAATAAACCGCTTGAAAATCGACACAGAAATAAGAAAGTTATTGCACAATTTCCTACCTTAAGGGGGAATGCTCCGGTTTCCTAATTTTTTTCCAAATGATAGAATTTATTTATATTTTGTATGTTGAAATTACATGTTATTACCAATTGAAAAATGAAATAAAAGTGGGTGGTCAGCGATCTTGTTTGAATTTTATAGGCATTCGTATCACATACCCCTACAGCGAAAAAAATGCACAATTTCTGGCACCTGTCCAAGGTCACTAAAATGCTAATAAAAAGCTGTATATTCATTGTTTAGTCCCGAAAACGGATTTTAAGTAACGTCTTACATTCAATACGAACAGAAAACCCACAATATGTGCTATTATAAATGCGTAAATGTATAAAACACCATGCTCGCGTGTTCGGTTAGATCGACGAAGCTGGAGTGTTTTATGTCAAAATTTGCACATTTTTGGAAATATTTCAAGTTCTACATAAAAGAATTTGATAAAACTCCCTCATTGTATTAAGCAACATGTCCTGGTAATAATTCAAAAAGAAAATGTATAGGTCAGCGCACTAATTAGTGAATTACGGCAATTTTTATCAGCCACACATGAATAAAATGACGCAAAACAGTGGTAACTGCATACACACTTACGACTGTCTTGCTCTAAATATTCGATTTCCGTCTTGAGCAAATCAGTTTCGCATAATATATACACTTTTACCGTCGAAAAAGGTAAATTGTAATGATGCGTTATATTATTGAAAATCTGGTAGCGAAACATATTGGTACGAAACATTTAATTTACTACAGTAATGTCCGAGTGTTCCGAAAAACTGGAGCATTCCCCCTTAAGCGTGGTTTATTTGGCCGTAGTCGTATCATTTCGTTTTCTGGTCGTTTGGGATCAATTTTTGGAAAAAATAAAAAGGATACAACAAATAATTCATATATCTGAAAAAAAAACTCAGTAGGACGGTGTATATGCGGCAAAACATTTTGCAAATCACGCAGAAATGAAGGGGTTATTGCAAAATAATTGAATCGAGATTATTTTCGTCCGTATTCGTTAACAATCCCATGATGCACAATCCCCGCCGTCCTTACCGTGTCTTGTCCCCGAAACAATACACTTTCATTAGAAGTTAATCCGAAAATGTAAATGAAAACACCATAAATGAATCTCTTTGCATATTATACGAGGTAATTAATCCAATCTTGTTCAGTCCTTTCCCAAACAAGATTTAGGTTTGATGTCTCTAATAGAAAAGGCTTGGGAAAACATTGATGCAAATGAAGAAAATGCTGGTTATCAGCATTTTCTCAGTTCTTCGAAGTATTTTCTGTCCTGTATTGTACACAAATCCTACGTTTTCAAGATACATCTTATCACCTGCAGTAGTTTTCAAATCGAAACAGAATGAAACGTTGTCCTTTGGAAAATGGTTAGACAAGATTGTTTAAATCTTTAATAAACTGCATAACCTTGCATTATTTTGACAATATGACAGTCGAGTCTTAATCCTTTTTTAATCCATTACCAGACGACAAAAGTTTGGACTTTTCCAATTTGAAAGGTGTTGCAGACGACAATTTCAACTTGATGAAATTTAGAAAATCTTTCCATCTTGGGTTAGAAATCATTGTGGAAAATGCAGAAATTGCTTGTCGCAAGCAATGTCTTCATTTACCACAATGATTTCCCAAGACTTTTCCTGTGAAGAAATCAAAAGGCGTCACTGTGCAGTAATGGGTTAAAACAGCAAAAGTTTAGGTTGAACAATATTCATAGGAAACTAAATAATCATGTTTACGTCAGTCCCTTACCTAGAAAATTTACTTTCTTTCGGAAAAATATTCATGTGACTTAGATTTTGGTTGTATACTTAACCCTTTCCCAAACAGTGGAAGTTAAGATCAATCGAGCGTGAAAGAAGTTGAAGACGATAACATGGATGATGTTAAAAGAAGAAATGGGTGCGTTGTGGCATACCAGCATGTATCAGTTTCTTAATTTTGTCTCGAATAATTTCTACAAGGTATATTAAAAACAACGTCTTGTATGGGAAATGGTTAGTAATATTAATATAGTATGAATGCATGTAAAAGGAACGACTGATGGCTGTGTAGGCCAAGTCCTTTAACCCATTACCACACAATGACTCTTTTTGACTACCCACAAGATAATGACTTTGGAAAACATTTTGGAAAAATGAAGAAATTGCTTGTGACAAGCAATTTCTTCATTTTCCACAATTTTTTCTAGCCTCAAAGACAACAAAATGTAAAAATTTTATCAACTCAAAAATGTGGTCAGCAACTTCTTTCAATTTGAACCGGTCCAAATTGGTATCGTTTGGTAATGGGTTAATATCATTAGTGTTGGACGTACTTCTTGTATTAATGAAATTGCAGTATATTTTAAAATTCCGCGTCGCGTTCTATTTAACTTTATACATGCCTATATGTTTTGCGCATAAATCTTGTAACTACAGGTTCAGTAAGCTATAGTTGCGATGATTTAATAATTCGTGAATGATTATGTGTTTTGAGAAATATAAGAAGGATAATGTGATAATTCTTTTTTTTATTTGGGTACATTTATAACAATCATTCATGTGCATCATAACATAACCTTGGATGTGTCAAGTGGTATTTAAGTTTAATCAAATATTTTCAAATATATTAATATTTTAGATTAAAAACAGAAAATCAGTAGGAATTCAGTGTGTTCTTCAATGTTAAGTATTCTACATATCACCGCCTTTCAACAAAAACATAGATCTACATCTTTAAACAAGCTGGGGATACGAGATTTTTGTTGAAAAGCAGCGTTCAGTTTTTCAAAATGTTACATGCGTTTATTATGATAGGTAGAAAACACGGTGGATAATAACGTGACTCAGAATTTCAGAAAATCATCAGTATTTTGTTATATCTCACGATAACCGACTTGACAGAGCAGCCCTAGCCAAAAGGCTGGGATGCTCTGCCAGGTCATTTATTGTGGGGTATAATACCTGGCCAATTTGAATTTGGTTTGAAGCAGAGAGTGTGGGAAAATGCCAGGAATAAGCTAGACGTGGTCATTTTTTTTAAATCAGCGAATAAAAAAGTTGTTTTTAAAGATCAAATCGGTCCCGTATTAAGAAAACTACTGAATATTTTTCTGAAAGTGTTGTATCACAAGATTATCCACCGCGGAGAAGTCTATGAGGTTTTATGAGGGTGATACAACGCTTAAAGTGACATTTCATAGATACTTTTTCATAAATTTTACGTTTCTTTTTATCTAAAAGAGCATATATTCTCATAAAAATACTGAAAATTATAAGCTAAAAGATTGCGACGTTTGCGAGGAATATATATTTTTGTGTTAAAATAAATCAAAATAATGTAGACAGCAGCTCAAATTCATATAGAATTTTTCATTTCTGTCTCAACTTTAAAGGCGTATATTTCGCTTATAAACAACAACTTAAAAAACTGATACCATTTAAATGCATTAGAATAATCAACCTTGGCAAGACATACTCTTAAAAATTAATCTTGGGATGTCGCGTCTGTTTAAAGAGACATTTAATTTCCATTTCATTAAAAAAAAAAAAAAAAAAAAAAAAAAAAAAAAAACTATGTTTTTGTGTAAAAATTGGTTGTCCTAATGCGTTTTAACGCTATCTTTTTTTTTATTGTTGCTGATAAAACAGAAAAACGCTTTTAAAAATGAGGCGGAAACGACAAATTCCATTTACAGATGATTTGTTGTAAACCACTATTGTTTTAATTTTAAGAAAAAAAAAATATGCATTCCCGGTATAGGGCGCTACACTTTGGCTTGAAATTTTCAGACTTTCATCACAAAATATGCTCTAACAAATGAAATTAGAAAAACAAATCTCAGGAAATATTTACAGAATGTCTATTTTTCATAAATTTACTTTTATTTCATCTGAAAGAGTTTATTTTCTTATGGAAATTCTGAAAATTTCAAGCCAATCTATTGAACCGTTTACGAGAAATATATATTTTTGTGCTAGAAATAAACAAATTGTTGTGGACAACAATTTGAATCTATATGGAATTTGTCATTTCTGTCTCAACTTTAAAGGCGTATATTTCGCTTATAAATAATAACGTTAAAAAACTGATAGCATTTCTACGCATTAGAATAAACAGACTTTGCATCAAGACATACTTTTGAAAAAATGAATAAATGTGAAATGTCACTTTAAGCGTATCTAAATACGATTCAAATTATTTCTAATTCAAATTATTTCTGTAAATTATTTTCAATGTTGAAATGCTCTTCTCTTCTACCAACTTATTGAATTGAATTACTTTTCAGTTCAGACTAGAAGCAACCTGAAGATAGAACTACTTGCAAGAACGAGATTTGAATGATAAGACACCGGCAATTTACTTCAAAATGTTACGGACTGTAATTCTGATTATCACGGCAATCATTGCTATCCTATATCAAATATGGCCGCGACACGTGGATGACGTCATCGTGACGCAAAAACTCAACAAATCATATGATTACGTGATAGTTGGGGCAGGATCGGCAGGGAGTGTAATGGCATCGAGGCTGTCAGAAAATCCAAACATCACTATCCTGTTGATAGAGGCAGGGGGCACTGATGTAGACCCGTCTTTTCACGTACCTAGTAGATTATTTGAAAACCTTTTCTCCAAATACAACTGGTTATATCCAATTCAGAAGCCAAAACATGCACACGAGAGACGAAATCCCGGTACGGAAGAAATAGTACACGCGGGAAAAGTGCTTGGTGGAGGAGCTAGTATAAATATTTTACAGTATACTCGTGGAAGTAAGCATGATTACGATAAGTGGGAACAAATGGGATGTAAGGGGTGGAGTTATAAGGACGTGCTGCATTACTTTAAGAAATCCGAAGACGTACAATTTAAGGCTGATCCAAAATACCACTCTACCGGGGGATTTCTAGGCGTCAGTGTGTCGCCTTATGATGAAGCATTTCATCACCTGTATAATGCTGGGAATGAAATAGGGCTGGATGAAACTGATCATAATGCAGAAACTGATTTAGGAGTGAGTAAATACTACGGGACGATTAAGAATGGCGTGCGTTCGTCGCCCTCGATACATCTCTTACGAGAAGCGATGAAACGCCCAAACCTGCATGTTACAGTTAACACATTCACACGAAAAGTTATCGTCGAAGGTGATAAAGTTACTGGTGTTGAAGTTGACAATGGAGATAAAATTGTGATCATCAAATCAAAACTTGAAACGATCGTGTCTGCAGATGTATTTGGGACACCAAAACTGCTTATCGTCGTTGTAAATGCAAAACCTCGTATCTCGTTTTTGAATTTATTTTAAGGGGACAGAAAAAAGTGTAATAACTTTTCCCTAACTGAAAGGATTTACTTGAAATTTGGACACATTGTTCACAAATAATGTGTCATTAATACTGAATAGTAAAAATTCCTCAAAACCTGCAAGAATTGTCTTAACTGGGCACACAATATTTGACTTTGAAAATCGCAAAAATCGACATACGAGGTTTTTCATTTACACCGACGTTATGCTATCCGGAATCGGACCAAAACTGGAACTGGAAAAACATAATATACCGGTTTACAAGGACTTGCCGGTTGGATTAAACCTTAAATTTCACCCAAGTTTTCCATTATGGATCAGCACTAATCGTTCAAACTTTGCATACGCGATTCCAAAAGTTTCTGATGAACTCGAATACATGTTCTTTAAGACCGGAATGTTGTCAGATAGCGTCCTGGGTGGAGGTGTCATTTTTACTAGAATGGACGGACAGAAGACAGGTCCTCCTGATGTACAATTAGATATGACTACTATGCCAACATTACCTGACTTGTGGGGAATACAAAATCACGAACACATTCTGAAAGGACCGGGATTTAGTTTTGTGTGCTTTATGTCACATCCTAGAAGTGTTGGGTCAGTGAAAATCACGAGCGCTAATCCACATGACAACCCTTTGATTGACTTGAATTATTTCGCAGACGATGACGACATAAAAATCGCCATTTCCACAATCAGATTCATCCAGAAGCTTATCGATGCTAAATCAATGGCGTCGATAAATGCGTCTATAGAATTGAGCCGGCTGAAATATTGTGAGCATGAGATTTTCAATTCAAATGAGTACTGGGATTGTTACATTCGTCTGTCGGTTAGTTCAATCCATCACGCAGGTACGTGTAAAATGGGTGCCGAAGATGACCCAACAACTGTCGTAGACCCCACTTTAAAAGTGAAAGGAATCAAAGGACTGAGAGTAGTGGATGCGTCAATCATGCCGACCGAAACGTCCGGAAACAGTAACGCACCTGTCATAATGGTAGCGGAAAAGGCTGCCGACATGATAATTCAGGATAATAAACAAAACAATGCACTGTAATGTCCCCTTACTAATTAAGGTAGAATACCCGTAAAGAGATGCGAGAGGTCGGAATTATTCGGGCGCGGTCGAAAACATTCGGCGGTGGAACTCTCCACCGCCGAATGTAAACGACCGCACCCGAATAGGTTCGGATATGTAACGACGACGCTCGAAAGAAAAAAAAAGCCGATGCTTTATGAATCTCAAAATGGTGACATTACGGGTATTCTACCTTAAGCAAATGATTCTCCTGACATTGAAGGACTTGCTGTTACAATGACGGATACCTAGGAAAACGGGCGATCAACGAAACTCGCACTTTCTCCTTAATAAGGCGTGTTTTTCACCACACGGTAAAACTTTAGATTAATCAAACGTGAAAGTAGTTTCAGACCATAAAATTAATGATGTTAAAAGAAGAAAACGATTATTTTGTGGTATATCAGCATTTTCTCTTTTATTGGTGTTTGTCTGTTTGACCCAAATACTTTTACAAATGACGCAAAAAGAAGGTTTTGTATGGGAAAGGGCTGAAAAAGTTGGGAGAATTCATCAGGACGACGCTTTGCTGATCGAGCTTGGATACTTTCTTTGGATACAGGCCGAGTAAGATGATATTGATATTGAAAGCCAAGTCAATGCCAGATCATTTATCTGAACGTTTGTAATGTATGCATCAGCTTTCACTTTGGAAATTCTTATGATAGGAGATGTATATAGAGTAGAGTTAAATTAGATAATTCATCAATGTCCAAAATAAGAGTCATATTGTAAGTAGGCCTACATGGATAAAGGCAAAAACCAACAGCACAGATTGCGGTATAATGTATAATATTTATAGTTGTAATATAAAATATTTATAACATCTAGAACCAAATTACATAATTTATTCGATAAAATAATGTTATATTCGCCAATCACTATAATTGCAACTTCCCCTGTTTGCCTACACAACGCATTAGAAAATAGCGTATTAGAAACAGAAAAACACACAAATATATCATTTAAAATCAAAACGACATTAAGTGCCAAATAGATGCAGGTCATTCAACATATTTTGGATGATTTAAATCGTTCTTAATTCACAAAGACGGCACGACAATACCTCTTGCATATATTTTATTTTTGAATGTGTTGCCAATGACTATTTCTATGCAATAATCTCGTTTTTTTCCTATTCCAGACACTTTCATTCATAAAGACTGAATGCATCATCTTGATTGGTCAGTCTTTATTTTGATTGTCAACGGTGATAAGTTAATCAGTTTGTATATATGTTCCCTAAAGAAGTCCTAAAATAGACCACGTTTCGTCAGAGTCGCTTTCACAACCAGATTACCGGCAATATCGCCCATGTCCATCCATGCTGGCCAATTTGAGAACAAACTCGCCGTACCATAAAATCCTCCGGTACCATTAGCACGTGCAAGCTCAGCGTAATCAAAAATAAAATTACCGAATCCCACGGTCCAGTTGCCGCTCTCCTGTTGCTTCAAACCCGAGTCCATGTGATCTGAGGAAAACGCCATCAGCAGCCCCATTGCTTGGGATTCCGGAATGTCCATTGAGTATATGTTATCAACGTCGACAACGTAATCAACACCTATAGATAATTGACGTGGTGAGATGTTGGCCTGACCGGTTATCGGATTATTGAAGAATGTTAGCTCTCTTCCGGTGGTAGCGTTGTAATATCCAATATACCCGTCAAATTGAAGCCTATATCCATCTCGCTTTGGTCGTGGTTCGAAGTCAAGCTGTAAATAGCCTTTGACTCCGAATAGGGTGTAAGCCTGTTTGCCGACTATTTCCGAGTACGCTGTACCGTTAATCTCCACGCTGAGTGGCCAGACGTTTAAAATGTCGAGGATTTTGTCATCTACAGATGGCGGGTGATCTGTCACACCGGAAGTCGCGTTAACTTCCGGTATCATGATATCCGGTAGTCCAGCAGCGCGCCTGGCGTCAACAGCCTTCTTGAAGACAGACCAAGATGTTTTATTTGGTTCGTCATCTTCAGTTGGGGCTGATTGATATATCGGGTATTTATTTTTCACGAGCTCCATAATGTCGTCTGCTATACAGGATAACCCAGAGTTACATTTCCAGGCGAAGCTAGTATAGTACAGACCACCTTCTGACGTTCCCATCTCCATCCACGGCAAATATTGAGACTTTCTAATCCACGTTGATGTTGACGGCACACTGGGATTTGCCGTAAATTCTAATAGAGTCTTATTGGCAAAGAATCCGTACAGTTCTACAGCGTCATATACCGGACCAGCGGAATAGTTTGCGTATTTGTCCGGCGTCAGGACGTTAGGGTATTCCAATACAACGTCAGTGTTGAAATTCCACAACGTGCGGCCGACGTTTCTCGGTGGATCAATGTCATCGGCGGTGAGTTGTCCGTTAACTGGGTCATTCGCCACGGTAAAGACTTCATTAGCCTCGGACGTCCATGGATTCATCCAGACTTGTTCGATAATGGCGGATCTCGGCTGTCGATAAACGACGATTTCACGCGACAAAGAAAGATAACTCCCGTCGGACTGAAGGATTTTACGGTTGATATTATACCCTTCATAGTTGAATATTTTCTGTAACGGTTTGCCCGGTAGTTTCCCGAATACGGATCCGTTGATGTAATTGACCGACGAGACGGATTTGTCCGTGGATCCCAGTGCCCGGATGAAATAGTTTAGATTTTCTTGAGGGTCGTTTACGCCTACGAGAAAAGCTGAGTGCACGTGAGCTAAGCTTAGAAGAACGATTGTTAGAACGCCTGGCATCTTGATAAGCGTCTACAGCACCTGCAAATGAATTGATTGATTGATTAATTGGTTGATTGATTGAGTGAGAGATTGATTGATTGAGTAATCGATTGAGTAATTGATTGATTGATTGACTGATTGATTGACTGTTGATTGATTGATTAATTAATTGATTGAGTAATTGATTGATTGATTGATTGATTGATTGATTGATTGATTGATTGATTGATTGATTGGTTGATTGATAGAATGATTGAAGTAGGGACATACGTTTCATAGCGTAGCAAACGAATATTAAACTGTGTCACAACCTTTTATGATTGGCTCGTCAAAAATATGTATTTTTATGAGTTAACATTCAAAAGAAAAATAGAAATTTGATACCCTCAACATACTCAAAATATACACACAAACAAATTAAGTGAACTAAAATACATTTTGCATAAAACATAATGATCTTACATATAGACATACCTTTCCCATATAATTTGAAATGATCCCTGATGCTTATGTTTGTCTCCAAATTACTATTTTGTTGGCATTTATAATGTGATTATTGATATCAAAAAGTATATTGAGAAATACTGAATTAAGGTAGTCTACCCTTAATGAGATTCAAGCGACGTCAGAATTATTCGGGCGACCTTGTAAAACATTCGGCGTTGGGACGACGTTGCCCGAATAGGTTCGGACACGTAACGGAAAATGTCGATGTCGCGTAAATCTGATTAGGGATGGACTACCCTAATTCTGATAGATATATTAATACAATATTGCAAAAGGAGAACTACATGTAGCCATATTAAATTTTGTAAACATCTCGTAAGCTAAATGAATTTGCCTCTGTATTCTGCACAGTAGATTTCATAGCAAATATGAAAATGAATATGTCATACTAAAACAAATAAATAGAAACTCAATATACCTTGTGACAATAATTTGTATCCAAACACATTTAAGATGCAAAATTATCTTGATTTATCTTAAGAAGTATGATATGTTAACCTCGACTCACATTTCCTTCATACATGCTGATATTTTCAATTATTATACCCAACACGTATGCAGTTTCATCATTGTAAACAAAAATGTTCTGTTACATGCTTAAACCAAGTGACTTTTCGAATAAATATCATTTTTAGTAAAAGAAGAGTTAAGAAAAACCTCCAATACATGTCAGATAATCTTTTGACATTAGGAGAAGGGTTATATAGATTAATCATATGACTTGTTTGATAAAACGAGTCAGGTATAGCTCACGATAATTGACCTGGCAGAGCAGCCATAGCCAATGGGCTGGGGTGCTCTGCCAGGTCATTTATCGTGCACTATAGGTTTGAGTAAATTAGTTTCATCTACCCTTTTAACCCTTTCCCAAACAACAACACTTTTAGGATGGTCCAATATGAAAGCTGCTAAAGATGACAAAGTGTAAGTTAATAAATAATGATTTTCGTGCAATAGAACTGAGGAAACATTGAGACAAAAGGAGAAAATGCTGATCACCAGCATTTTCTTCTTTTGCCTCAATGTTTTCCCAAACAATTTCTTATATGGACGTCAAAACCAGGTCTTGTTTGGGAAAGGGTTATCTGTGGGGAATCACGTGTCAAACATAACAATTTCAGAAAAATCATCAATTTTTCTGTTTATTCTTGACCAATTTGAATTCGTTTCGAAGCAGAGAAGGGTGAAATGTGCCATGTATAAGCTGGAGGAGGAAGACCTGTTAAAAATCAACCGATAAAAATGTTATTTATCGGCATTTCCTTCTTTTGACTGAATGTTTTCCCAAGCATTTTCTACTAGGGACGCCAAATCCAGGCCTTTTTATTTAGAGAAATGGTTGAATGACTTACCTTTTATGGAAGGGTTAAAACTTCGGCGACGTCTTTCTGATGTCCTTCATGCCACTTTGTCGCCTACCTGGCACCTAGCTTCTATCAAGCGAGTGTAACACTTTCAAATACAACAATTGCCCCTGGTTTCTCGAAAAAACTTAAGTAAATACTCATGAGTACATGCTCAACTTCAATGGAATACTCTAAAACGTTGAAGGGTATTCGGTTGAAGTTCACGTGGATTTATGAGGTTTTGCAATAACACTGGCGATGTATTACAGTTGACACTCGTTATGTTGACATCGGATAAGTCGAATTTCTACTTTAGGTAGAATACCCGTAATGTGGCCATATTGATATCTGTAAAACGTCGGATTTTTTCGAGCCTCGCCCTACGTATCCGAACCTATTCGGGTGCGATAGTAAACATTCGGCGGTGGAAAGTTCCACCACCGAATGTTTTCGACTTCGCCCGAATAATTCCGACGTCGCGCGAATCTCATTAGGGGTGGACTACCTTAAATTTAAATGAAGATATGGTCTCGTCCCCAGGAATGGTTAACTGATTTCAATAATGTTAAACAAAATAATCTTAAAAAATATACATGTAGCTATTGAAATATAGCAGGAAAAGAAGAGAAATGCTCGTTTCGAGCAATCTCTTTCTTTACTATATTACAGTTACGAACGTACTATAGTAGCAGCAAAAGTGGTTACATAATCATTTATATCAAGATTGAATAATATCGGATGAGTCAATTCCGGATATCTCGAGATAAAAGGGCCTTCCACACAACTTCGACAAAGCAACTATATTTTAAGATTTAGTAAAATTCAGTACTGAAATTAAAAAGAAAAATAAGCAATAAAAAGGATAAGTTGAAAATTCTTAGTAAAATTACCATAATTTTATTTCACAGGAAGTTTGCTAAAATCGAACAATCTCTTCAGTCTTATCTGGATCGAAGATTTTCGTAAAAACTACTTTTCATATTTATTCTAACAGTACTGTTTCTATTATTTGCCGGAGGCTAAAACATGTCTTTGTTAAAATTTCAATCAGGCGATCTTTAATCTCTCGTTCTATAAATAGAATCACAACCCGAACGGAGTTCACGAAAAAAGCGTGCACCTCGCCCGTCACGGGTCACTTTGGCGCGAAATTCCATTGAGGTCGGATAATTTGGTAGACGAACACAGAAAATCCGGAGGACCAAAAATTGCAGAAAAACGCAGAAAGAACAGAATTTGTGGCAATTTACTGGAATTTAGGACATTTATTTATTCACCGAATGGACACTTTTGTGAAATAGTGCGGGATTTTGGTGAATTTAGGACTTTTTATCGTGAAAACGAATAGTGTTGCAATGCGCATGATAGGATTTTCGCAAAAGCGAAACGAAATTATAAGACATCGATGGAAAAGGTTGGTTGTAGGTAGATTCTATCCCTCTCACTTTGTCCCTTTCTCTTTGACACGACCCTATATTGTTGTTTTACAGGTGTGCAGTTTCCGTTGGCCCTCACCCACGGCCTTCATAATTAGAAGTATTGTGTTGCTTTTCAACAAAAACCTCGTAACTACAGGTTTGAACAAGTTGTAGTTACGATATCTTTGTTGAAAAGCAGCGATGTGTGAATAATGGCCGATTAAAACTCTATAATGCTTCCGCATTGAACGATGGGATGCATCTAAGATTTGTTACAAATTTTGTAGATGTTCGTTTGTCCGTCCGTCCGTTAGCTACCAGCCAAACGGGGCGATTAACTTGAAAAGAGTCCGTGAATATGTCTATTTCAAAAGCTTGAAATCGGCATGTTTAATAAACATTGTCAGTTCAATAATTTCTTAAGCAGCAGCATCGAAAATATTCATTTAACAACAACAACAACAACAACAACAACAACAACAACAACAACAACAACAACAACAAAAACAACAACAAGAACAACAACAATGAAAACAACAACAACAATTCTTCATCGTCATCAACAGCAGCAGTGGTTTGTAACCCTCTCGTCCCCATTTCTGTCTGTTCTATCGTAAGTGTTAAGGTTATTGTGTGAATTCAACTAGAGATTCTCAGCTGGACCATAATAGAAGTCCGGTGAGTCTAAAACATTGTTGGAAAAAGAACAAACAAGATGCAAAAGTTTCGTCTGCCTGTCCGTTCGTCACAATTTTCGAAATCATTAAAAACAAGTATCATGTACGCAATTTATAAACATAGGAACTTTTGACGATTATGGCAGGGATTTTCTTTGAATAATTTGGGCTATTGTATCATTCTATATTACTGAAAAGCCCATTTAAAAAGAAAATAATGGAAAAAATGGAGTGTGAGAAAGCTTCGTAAAATTTGATAATAATAATTATTTTTTGAAGTTAACCAATTCCCAAACGGCATAAAATTGTACTATTCGAATTACTAGGCTGCTGCATATAATAATATCGTCATTAATAAGATATCAATTTGTGTTAATTATAGCAAGGAAAATATCGAGACAAAAGGAGAAAATGCTGATTATCATATCAATCATTTTCCTTGAAAGGACTCACAACTATGTCTTAATTGGGAAAGGGGTAAACCTTACAAGTCTGTTTTCCTAATACAAAAACTCAGTAGGCTAGGATATCATACAGTAAAACCATGATAGAAATGGAAAACTTAGTACCTTTAAAACAGAATGACGTTACTTTTGCATCCATCCCAGGGCCATAAAGTGCCATTTACTTTGAAATATCGCTGCTTTACAACAAAACCTCGTAACTCCAGCTTAAAACAAGCTGCGGTTACGAGGTTTATGCTGAAAAGCGACGAAATACAGTTCACACTCGTCATGCCGACGTCGGATAAGTCGAAATTCCGCTTAAGTCGAAGTGAAAATTTAGCCCCCATCCTCAACCATGGATGTTAAAGAAATTCGAATGATTAATTTCGAAATAAATGTAGGAATTGAAATATAGTAGGAAAAGGATAGAAATTGCTCGTTTCGAACAATTTCTTTCCTTTTCCTACTATAGTTCAACCATGAACGGACCTGACGAGCAACAAAATGGTCAAATGACCTTTTAATCGAAACTGAACAAACCGAGTATGTCGATGTTTTTTGACGTCTCACTCTGACTTCGACACAACGAGTTTCGACTGTAAATTATTTTGCTTTGGCTTTCCTAGCATTAATGTGCTGTAATTCTTTACAATTTCAAAGTTAATGCCACTTTATGGGCTCATCAGTTTTGTTTTGCTAATCCCGAGAAATTAAGATCTTCATTTTCATGGTGGTTTTAATAGCAATGAATTTTGTGCTAAATATATATTGGGTTTACCGCTGTGTACTGATAAACCGTAGGTGTTGTAATGAAATCTCGTAACTACGGCTTGATTCAATCCGTAGTTATGAGATTTTATAACAATATAACAACACCTACGAAATACTGCTGTTTGTCCGAAATTATGTCACGGTTAACTGGATAAAATCGTTCCCTATTCTAAAGTGTCAGATCTCGATTATCATTGTTACTCAGAGCTACGGATGAGAGGCGGTGATGGATTTTCGAAATGTAATATCATTTTAATAAACAATCAGATTCCCTTATAAACGCTATGTTGTCGGTACTCATTTGAATTGCTTCATAGAGACGATTCAAATGAGTACCGACAACGTAGGGTTCGGATTTGAAATGATAAATTTAGAATGTCTTTACCCCCACTTATTTGTTGCTCTGAGTGATTTCATCCTTTCTCGAACGAGTGATTGTTTCGATGAATCCAATTGAACTTGCTTTAGAATACATCGATCCTACAGGAGAACATGCTGATTATCAGCATTTTGTCCTTTTTCATCAATATTTTCTATGCTAAAAGATCATGTACCCCGTCATCTGTTTCCAATTTGCTACCTGCAGTTCAACTCGGATCTTTCTAAATTTTTGCCATTATGAAAAGAATTAGTATATGTGACCTGTCACGCTAAAAGGGACCTTATGATTAGTGTGAAAAGTATCCACTATAGACTATAGACGGTCTGTACAGTCCGCGCAGCCTGACTAGGGTCAATTCTTTTCTCTATTTTGTATATTTTTGAATCTAGAATGTTTTCCCTATCTTAATATTATGTCCATTTGTCACATGCGATAACTGGTTAACCTGTACGGAGTCTGATCAGTTTGTCATAATTAGGATTTTTGGAGTTCGGATAAGGTCCCTTTTAGCGTGACGGGTCACATATTATATGTAACACCCTTTTAACTCATTTTCAAGCAAGACATGGATTTGACGCCCCCTTTTGAAAAAGGCACCGGGAAACATTGAGACAAAAGATGAACATTCTGGTGACCAGCATTTTCTCCTTTTGCCTCAATATTTTCTGTATATAGTGTATGCAATTTCAATTCTGTTTGACTGTTGCAGCTTTCAAATTATATAAAAAAAAACAATCATTTTATTACCGCCTATAGATACCAATTCCCATCATGGGTCTTATCTTCATTTTACACTAGACTGATCTTACTTTCAATTTCTCGGGACACTAACGCCTTACTTAACCTTGTTATACCCTCCTAACTCTAATTTGTTTTATATTATAGTTTATTATTTGACTGTTGGACTCTGATTTTTTGTCATGTTCTGGAAGAGTTTCAGCGGCTGATACTGTAGTAGTTACTTCGTGTTGGAGTTGCCGGTCATAAGTACCGAATATATTTATTGTTAGACATAGCTGCAGCTAAGAGGGTGCTAGTTTTCAAAACGCATTTAATCTGCATTTTAAATGCATATTTCATTAAACCCTTTGTTGCGGATACCCATTTGAATCGTCCAATCGAGACGATTCAAATGAGTACCTACAACATAGGGTTTGGATTTGAATGAAAAAAAAAATGCCTTTACCTTTTCGTATTTATATTTCTGAGACCCCTTTGTTGGAGTTGCGCGACGTTGGTATTAAATTAAATATGTCGTCGCTTTTAAACAAAACCTCGTAACTGCAGCTTGTGTTAATCAGCAGCTACAAGTTTTTTGAAGAAAAACAACGATTTATAATTATTTCGTAATTTATTTGGAAATGCATTGCTTCTTACAGTTCCATGATATACTGCAATAAATCTGCTAAACATGCACTTTGTTGTAAGGCAAATAATGAGGTAAAAGGAGAAATTGTTACTATCAGTTTCCTCTTTTTTCTCAATGTTTACCATCGTTTTTTTTCATTTAAAGATACTTGAATCTATGGCATGGGTTGTAGAGACTAAAGATTTGGATGAAGTTATCGTCGCTTTTCAACGAAAATATCGTAACTGCAGCTTGTTTTAATCTGCAGTTACGAGTTTTTGTTAAAAAGCAGCATCATCTCATGTTCTTATTGATATTTGAATGAATAGAAAAGACCAAAATATAGGTTACGTTATAGAGAGTATTTTGGAGCCAATTTAGTTTTAATTGGGACAATACTTTACGTGATTTTACTATTTAAACGTATCTTCTCGACAGTTGAAGATACTGTCGCTTATTTTCATTGAAAACCGAATTACTGTAGCTTAGTACAGACAGTTTTAAAGTTTTTTGAAAACTAATCTACGATACACTCGCCCGATTTAGGTCTTTTGATATTTTCCGCGTGCTTTGGAAAATTCCTACCGTTTGTATGACGTACCCTTTCGCGCTATTTGAAGTTTTTGCCGTGTCTTTTCGCGCTATTTGAAGATTTTGACGTGTCTTTTCGCGGTTTTTGATGTGTTTTTCGCGCCATTTGACAGAAGTTTTTGACGCGTCTTTTTTTGCGCTATTTGAAGATTTTGACGCGCCGTTTCGCGCTATTTGAAGATTTTGACGTATCTTTTCGCGCTATTTGAAGTTTTTGCCGTGTCTTTTCGCGCTATTTGAAGATTTTGACGTGTATTTTCGCGGTTTTTGATGTATCTTTTCGCGCCATTTGACAGAAGTTTTTGACGCGTCTTTTTTGCGCTATTTAAAGAATTTGACGCGCCGTTTCGCGCTATTTGAAGATTTTGACGTGTCTTTTCGCGCTATTTGAAGTTCTTGACGTGTCTTTCCGCGCCATTTGAAGATTTTGACGCGCCGTTTCGCGCTATTTGAAGATTTTGACGCGCCGTTTCGCTTTGTTTGAAGATTTTGACGTGTTTCTCATAATATTTGAAGTTTTCGACTTGCTTTCGAACATAATTTCTACAGGAGAAAACGAAGAGTACTTGTACTTAAATGATAGTAAGTATATTTAAAGTTTTACTGTTCATAGTGTTGAGCTACTTACTTGTTATTGTTTTCTTGTTTGATAATCTGAGCCGGGATCTGGAAAAAGGGCCCTTATAGCTTTTTTAGACTACCACGTTTCAAGATCAACCTGTGCCTAAGTGCAGTCTGACTGGGATCCATGATGCTGTCTCATGGTTACTACAGGTCACCAAGATGCCTTTAGAGAACAACATGGTTTATGATCAGACTGAGTGTATACGCAGGCCGATCTTGAACCATGTTGGGCTCAAAAGCCTCAAGGGACCTTTTTGTCAGAGCCCGGCTCTTTTGTTATGATTGTTTGTGGTATAGCTCACGATGAATGACCCGGCAGAACATCCCAGTCTATTGGCTAGGGCTGATCTGCCAGGTCAATTTTCATGAGCTATATAATGGGTTTTTTATGCTCCCCGAAGGGAGAGCATATAGTCGCCGCTTTGTCTGTCCGTCCGTACGTCCGTCCGGTCCGTCCGTCATTCCGTCCGTCCGTCCGTCCGAAGTGATTTCTCCATAACCCTTTGGCCAAATCAAATGAAACTTACCATGTGAACTCCCTATGACATAATGCCGATGTACTTCTCCCGCTTTTTGGATTTGATGCCTCGTCATGGGAAAGGGGGACTTAAGGTAAAATACAGTTTTTCTCTAATTTCTCCTAGTCTAATGGTCAGAAATTGTTGAAATTTCACATTTGAGTAGTAAATCAGATGCCCTTGACAAGCAACTATGTGAAATTTGGGTATAAAAAATATGTCATACAAAAAGGGGGCTTAACATTTGTTAGCTTTATATTAGCTCTGCATGGCATACATTTATTGTGACAATGCCTTATTCGGGGAGCATTGTCCGCCTCTGACGGCTCTTGTTTTGTGTTTGTTTTGTTTGGTTGATATTCTTAATACATTAAACAATTTGATTCCAGAGTTTCAAGATAGAAAATGGCAACATTGTACATTCTGTTATACTGTATTTGTCTATCAATTTTTTGTCACATAAATAAGTATTCGAAAACATTGACAGAAAAGAAGAAAATGCTGAACATCAGCATCTCATCTTTTTCTCCATTGCTTTCCACACCATAAACTAAAAGAGTATTCTTTTTGTAACATAGACTTTTATCATCTGAATCTTCTGTGTATTTGGACCAGTCTAATGTTTTGTTGATTAGGGAAAATACTTTATCGTTGATTTTCAACAAAAACCTCGTATCTAGCTTTAAAGAAGCTGTAGATACGAGTTTTTTTATTGAAAAGCAGCCATGTTCAGTTTCCTTATAAAGACCATCTATCTTTTTGTGATTCTGGAATCAGACAGGAATATATTTGATGACTAACATAGAGTAACATAATTTTAACAGTGGGTAAATGCATTTTTAGCTCGACTTTTCGAAGAAAATGAGAGCTTACACTGTCACCCGGGCGTCGGCGTTGGCGTCGGCGTCGGCGTTGGCGTCGGCGTTGCAACAAAGGTTATTTTTTACATCAATAACTTCCATACTATCAAAGGGATTCAACCCAAACTTGGAATACTTTTTCACCATAACACCCTCTACCTTACTACCAGGGCCCATGACCCTGGCTCCACTATATTTGGAGTTATGCCCCCTTTATACTAAGCACTTAGAAAGTCGAGCGCGCTGTCTTCGGACAGCTCTTGTAAATAAGAGCAAAAGATAAGAGTGGTAAAGGCATTCTATTTGTTGTTCCATTTCAAAACCCTATATTGCGGGTCATATTCATATGTGTCGTCTCTTTGATACGATTCCAATGAGTATTCACAACATAGGGTTACATGAACATTGATCGATATTTTGCAATTTGAACAGCTATTGAATTTGTCCCTCTTATCTGTAGCTCTACTGAATAACAAATAAGTTATTTAACCCTTTCCCTAACAAGACCTTGTTTTGACGACCCTTATCGAAAACATTTGAGAAAACATTGGGGCAAAAGAAGAAAATGCTGATAAACAGCATTTTCTCCTTTTGCATCAATATTTTCTGGGCTATTTTGTACACAAATCATACTTTTGTCATTAACCATTTCGTTATCTGCAGCAGCTTTTGAATCAGAACACTCCTAAATTTAGCAGTTTGGGAAAGGGTTCATCACTTTAGACACATGGCATACTTATGCACCCTCGGATACCTTGGGGTCTGCTACGCTATAGCGTAGTAGACCCCGGGGTATTCGAGGATTATGTTTTTGTGGTTTAATGCTAAACCCGGTTGAAGCAATGACTAAAAACATTAGTTAACATAGGTTTAAATCTAGACCACTGTTATGCAAATGGGAGTTTTGTCATGGTGTATAATCATGTGACTAAGAATTTCAGAAAATCTTCAATAATTTTATTAATACTTGACCAATTTGAATTCTGTTTGAAGCATAGAAGGTGGAAAATTGCCAGGAATAAGCTGAACATGGTGAGTTTTTGAAAAATCAACGGATAAAAAAGTCATTGAAGATCAACCAAAAATTTCTTAATTCCTTGATTTTTCAAAAATCCAACACGTTCATCTAATGCGTGACGTCTGTCCACGTTCACTGGTTCAAACCAAATTCAAATCGGTCCCATATTAACATCAAAGTGCTGAGAGCACTGTAATTGGACGTCTCTGATTGATTGAGCGGGATTGTCAGGAACGAAAGATATTTTATTCATTCTTCTGTGTTTAATTCTATAAGATCGGTTTCGGACATACGAAATCGGCTTTAATACCAGAAAACCCTTCTCAGGCTTCAAATTGATTTGATTGCCGTTTCAAGACAACTGATTTGTCGCTATGAATAATCACTATTAATTTGATTACCAAATTCAATTAAGGCCATGCGATTAGCACTTTTGTCTTCTTGTTTCGGTTTACTATGAGTATTGTCGTCAGTTATACTTTTCATTGATTTTGTAAAGTACGCTACAAAGCAATTCAAAATGTAAGCCAACGCGCCACATAAATGAAAGCTATGGCGCGCGAAAGGGGTCTAAAGTCATTATAGCGCTAGACCGATAATTAAAATAGGGGTAGACCGGTAAAAATAGCGGTCTACCCTTATATTTTTACCGGTCTACCGATAAAAATATCGGTTTACCCTTAAAATAAGGGTAGACCCCTATTTTAAATAACGGTCTAGCGATAAATTACCGGTAGACCGATAGTTATTTTTGACCCTTCTGCTCGAAATCTCATTAGCCAATCAAATGGCTCGTTACATCCTCAATCCACAGGGAATATCAACGACCGTATGATACAAGCTATGTGATTGGCTATCGAAAAAAATAGGGGTCTACCGATAAAAATATCGGTCTACCGGTAATTTTATCGCTAGACCGTTATTTTGAATAGCGGTTTACCCTTATTTTATGGGTAGACCGATATTTTTATCGGTAGACCGGTAATAATATAAGGGTAGACCCCTATTTTTAAGGGTCTACCCCTATTTTAATTATCGGTCTAGCGCTATATTGACTTTAGACCCTATTTGCGCGCCATAGAAAGCCGCGATAGCTCACTTAGCAGAGCACTCACCTTGTACTCTTTACACATGTCATATCCGGAAGGCCCTGGGTTCGAATTCTACTCAGACATTGTTCTTTTTAATCATCTTTTTTTATACGCCGCCGGAGGCGGACGTATATTGGCGTCATCTTCTCCGTCTGTCCGTCCGTCCATCCGTCCGTCCATCCGTCCGTCCGTCCGTCCATCCGTCCGTCCGTACGTCCGTCCACTTTTCTTGTCTACGCAACTCCTCCTAAGTTTCTGGCTGGATCTTCTTGAAACTTCGTCAATGTTATCACCTCAATTGGTAGATGTGCATGAAGGAAGGATTTTATGGTTCGTTGATTTTTGCCTGAGTTATGCCCCTTAAAAACTTAGTCTCTGGGGCTTATTGAAATTGCAGCCTTGTCAACACAACTCCTCCTAAGTTTCTGGCTAGATCTTAATGAAACTTGGTCAATGTTATCACCTCAATTGGTAGATGTGCATGAAGGAAGAATTTTATGGTTCATTGATTTTTGCCAGAGTTATGCCCCTTAAAACTTAGTCTGTGGGGCTTATTGAAATTGCAGCCTTGTCAACGCAACTCCTCCTACGTTTATGGCTGGATATTAATGACACTTGGTCAATCACCTCAATTGGTAGATTTGTATGAAGGAAGGATTTTATGGTTCATTGATTTTTTTTCTAGAGTTATGCCCCATTAAAACTTAGTCTCTGGGGCTGATTGAAATTGCAGCCTTGTCAACACAACTTCTTCTAAGATTCTGACTGGATCCTTATGAAACTTGGTGGATGTTATTACCTTAATTGGTAGATGTGCATGAAGTAAGGATTTTATGGTTCATTGATTTTTGCCTGAGTTATGCCCCCTTCAATCTTAGTCTCTAGGGCTTAATGATATTTCAGTCTCGTGAACGCAATTCCTTCCAGGTTTTTGACTGGATATTTATAAAAACCTTTTTGTGAACACAACTTTTTACAGGTTTTTGTGTGAATATTTATAAATCCTTGCCAATGTCATTTTTTTGTCTCAAGTTTTATAATTGGCGGCGTATATTGTGACCATGGCACTCTTTTTCGACTTCTATCTCCACCATCATTGGCGAAAAAACGACCGCAGTGATTTAGAATCGATCTTAACACAAATTCAACGAAATAAAGTAATGAAACGCCGATCATTTACATACAATTCCGCTCAATCAATGAGAGGCGTCTAAATGTAGTGCTCCAAGCACTTTGATTTTATTCCTGTTTAGAGTAAAAAAAGAAAAAAAACACGGTAGCAGTTTTCCCTGGTTGTGGTTACAAAACAAATTCAATAAATACTTTTCCTGAAACAAAATATCAGATGAATTGGAGCACCTAACCATGGATTCCTCATACAAGTACTACCGCAGCATCCTTACATCTACAGATGTGCATACAAAGAAGAAATTGGGAACGTGCCGTCGGGAAAATGGCAGTGGAGTACAATAAGCAATTTAAATCTTCATATCATTATCAACGAAAAATTGAGAATAGCAATGTCCCTATCTGTAAACATATTCATACGATCATCCAGGTACCATCTGTTGCAGACCCATTGCTTCATCTTCTTAGCTCAATACACGTAAACGGGTCTCTTAAACGAAATAAATACAGATCGCTGTCACTTAGTCTTATACTAGTAATAATCATTGTTGTCATGATCATCAATCAGTATGTAAATAGGTCATGATACTGTCGAATATCAGTGATACAGATGCTGGAGAAAAAAAACTCGTAAGAGCAACTATTTTTCTGAATAGGTGGATTTCACTAGTGTCTCATCTGAGGCTGTTCAGATGGAACCCCAATTTGTCATCGAGTCGAACCCGAGTTGCGAAATGAACTCACTCCCCGATAATCAATTTCAAAACCCTGGTTCCAAAGTACGTCTCGTGGAAACCCCGTTCCTTTAAATATGTCAAAGACTTAAACAACAATGATCAAAGAAAAGGAACCTATCATACACAATACGTGCATTAAATTGGGTAATCATTCTAAAATGTGTGTTTTCAGTAAACACATCAAGAAAAAAAAACGTTTTACAGAAGAAATAATCCGAACTGGTTTTGAACCAACGGCGTTCCAAATTTCAAACTGAAAAAAGGTTGCGAGGTTAATCCTTTCCCGTTTGAGCTTTCGCTGCTGCTGATGATATAGGGTGTCTGTTTACATTATAACCATAGTGTATGCATGTATCGCTTTCTAAAGATCTTACCCTTTACACAATAAATATTACGAAAGTCAAAAAACTACAAGAAAATGATTAAATCGAAAAAAGATCGTAAAGTTGGTTAAGACGTGGCATGAATTGAATCGGCCAATGAATCTTATAGTATTTGTTAGAGAACACATAGAAAGTAGGAAAAGATACGACAGTTTTCCTGTATGGTCGCAAAATCTATTTTGAATTTTGGTCAACTGGCAATTGAGTCTGAGAAAGGGTTTTTTGGTAATGAAAACCCATTTCGCCTGTCCAAAAGTGGTTATAAGAATTGTACGTCCTTTCGGACGTCCAATTAAAAATTATTTAAGATTTTCTGAAATTGTTGTATCACGTGATTATCCACCGGGTTTGTTTTCACTAACCAATCAAATGTATTCCTGTGGCTGGCTATAAATAGATCGACTGAGTCACACCTCCTCGTGGTGCCAGCTGGTAACTATGGAAACGGAAGTGACGTCATTGGCGTTGTTTTCGTCATCCATAGGCTAACGTGACCGGTCGGATTTACACTTCATACATTTGTAGAAACACAGTTTTAGGCGATTTCGCTCAAATGTTTACAACTTTTCTAAAAGTTTTCTGGAAATTTAGATCTTGTTAAAAAAGTTGATAACCTTTCTAATAGTTTTTTCGATAATTTAGTCGTTTTCGTTCAAAGTGTTTATTTTCTACGAATAATTTTCTGAAAAGTTATTTCTCCTTTCATACGGATGTCTATCTTCAACTCGGTTGTAGTCTTAAACCTTTCCCGAACGACTTAAATTTTAAGGTGGTCGAATTTAAAAGCCGCTGCAGACGACACAATTCATGTTGAAAAAGATATGATTTTTGTAGGCTATGTACAATATAGCGTAGAAGATATTGAGACAAATGGAGAAAATGATTAATATCAGCATTTTCTTCGTTTGCCTCAATGTTTTTCAAAGGTAGGCATATCTCTTATATACTGACTGGCTTTAAAAACGCATCACATATTTTTCAAAATATTTTATAGGGTTAATTCACGTTTTTGAGGTCGTTAACATTCTCAGAGGCCCAAAAAATGCGTTATCGCCTGAGACCGGAGGTCGAAGGCGATAACCCATTTGGTGGGCCTCTGAGAATGTTAACGACCGAAAAAACGTGAATTGACGCTATTATTGCATAAAATATGAATAATTTGCAAAGAAATGTAATAAAATAAGACGAATAACTAAAAAACTTAGTGAAAATTTAGCCACATTTACACCGGCAGATACCAGAGTTTTCCGGCATTCGACTCGACATATATCGAGTAAGTGCGATATCCACTAGACGGGCCGTTAGATTTTCATCGTGTAGCTATAGTCAAGTTTCATCGCATTTTTACTGACATAATCTTCATTTGTGTTGGCGAAATCCTAACAATATTCGACTTAGTTTTCTTTTGGAAACATGCTCCGGTTATCCTAACGTTCATTTCAGTGCGAGTAATAAATTAAAAGGCCGGAATTTCCAAGGTAGATCTCTGGACCGTTTGGTTCGTTTCAGACATTCGTTCATTTCAATAAAAACAAAGTTGTAAAGGAAAAAATGCAGTAATTAAAAGAAGAACAAGAAATACATAGGCTTACCACCACATTTGACCTAGACCACAACCACTCAATTCTAATTTCTATCCTTCCATGTCCACGAAATACACTTTTAGTTTAAAATCTGTCAGCTGCCCGTTTGTTTACTTTTTGATTCCAAGAATTAAACCTACGTCACTATAATTATTACGTCATCAGATATGGTTAGTTACACTGGGAGACCTAGTTTATTTATTGGGATGTAAACTGGAAATGGGGTCTTACAAGAATTTACATCGCGGAAAAGGGAAATGACAAAATTTCGGCTTTATTTTCAATTTTCTGAAGCACTCACAACAAATCCCCGATCGAGGATATTTGAGTGCAAAACTGGTCCGATATCCCACGTGAATCTGCCGATTAATGCACGATTTCTCTGGATATCCGCCCACTTTCTGCTGGTTATACAATGCCAATAACAGACTGAAAACACACATTTTAGGCAATAATCGTAGTTAAAGTCAATAGGATCAAATTTTTACTTCTGATATATATTTCATCCGATAAGACACGATATTCAATAAAATTTATTGCAGTCAGTTACCACGTTATTTCGCACGACGTCAACGTGCAAAATATGGATAACGTTTACGCAACTACACCTTAGGTTACCAACTGGATTTTTGTTTTCATATTCCATATCCAAATGGCCAGGAGTTACTTTTATTTCTCAATCAATTTGATTAAACAAAAAATAAAGCCAAGAGACCAAAGTTCATTGAGCACACACAAATTTTTGAATTATTCTAAAGGGGTGTTCGTCAACGAGAACGGATGAGGCGTTTAAATGTAAACCAATCGACGATTTTCCACTTTCATTAACGTAGCCAATCTACAGGGATTGTTGCTTAGCATTAACGTCCTGATCAACCGTTTAAAACGAGCTTACGTCAAGATAGTAACATACGTCAACGTCAATTACGTAATTGGTTAACAACAACGTTTTCAACTGAAAATGTAATAAAAAAATGTTGCTTCTGACAAACTCTTGCCATAACAGTGAATTGACGCATAAGATATTGTGGTTTTGACTACTGGTGACTATGACCGTGACTGATACTTACAGAAAGTCATCATCAGACCAGGGTGCGTTTGGCCTAGACATGATGAACAACGGACGCCAAAACCTTTGAATACTCTCCAGCAATACTTGGTAGATAATTCAAGCACAAACGAATAAAGATTTTGTTTCAACTCAAGGGTCAACGAGGTCACGATTGTGGAACGTTTTTCGTACTCAGAGCGGAATTACTTGTTTTTAAATAGAGAAAACTGTCAAATTCCGCACACCACCTCTCTTTAGATGGTCATATCTCAGTCATTTAGTCGAATTTTTGTCTGAAATTTTCAGGACATGTTGGGAAGATGTCAAGCTAATATTTTATATATAATAATACATATTCGATTATGTATTTTGCATATTATTGCAGGATGAACTTCAGTGATGCGTTTTTAAAGCCAGTCAGTATAGAAACGCCAAACCCAGGTATTGTTTTGAAAAGGGTTAAACATTTTAGCTGTGATTTGGATACACGGCATTTTGAGTTTCTTGAGACTACAACGTTTCCAGAATGATCTTTGTTTAATTTTATTTACGATCAGACTGTTGTTTCTTTTTATTAACCCTTTCCCAAATGACAAAAATTTAGGGTGATCCACTTCAAAAACTGCCATAAATGACAAAATGGAAGTTAATAAAGATAAAGTCTGTGTGAAATATGGCATACAAAATATTGAGACAAAAAGAGAAACTGCTGATATCAGCAGTTTCTTCTTTCGTTTCAATGTTTTCTCAAGCCGTTTCTATTCGAGACGTCAAAACTAGGTATTGTTTGGGAAAGGGTAAAATACTTGCTATAGGCCACCAAAAAAGCACTGTTCGATAATTGTAGATTCGTCTGCCTTTATTATTGAAAAAAGTGTCCTTTAACATTTAGATTTGCAAACTTTAAAATATTTTGTCTGATGGAGGATTGGGTCTAGCTTTTGATAGTTGTAGGTGTTTTTGGAAGATAATTAGCAATTCAATTTGATGAAAACAAAGTAGCCGGGATCTCGAAAAACGGTCCTTGTGACTTTTAAGCCCAACATGGATCAGATCCCTTTGCGCACATGCAGAGTCTACGTAAGATCACTGTTGTTCTATTATTATACCTATTTCTTGAGGTGCAGTTACTGTTAGAAGACAGGGATCTCGAATTCGAACCCCGGCTCGGCCAGTATCCATTCTAGCATTTGGACAAAAATCACTCGCCAATGCATGTGAATCATCTATGTGAGGGAGCAACTGGATGCTCGGTTTGTGTATTTTGGTGGTACTGGGTATAGAAATACTAGGAATCCACGATTAGGTGCTCCAGCCGCCGTGATTTGACCATAGCTGTTGATAACGGCGTTAAACCGCCAATGAATTAATCTGTTAGAAGAGGCAGTGGACACCGATCTGATCATGCTATATTTGTTAAGGTATTCCACCCTAATGAGATTCGCATGACGTCGGAATTATTTGGGCGATGTCGAAAACATTCGGTGGTGGAACTTTCCACCGCCGAATGTTTACGACCGCGCCCGAATAGGTTTGGATATGTAACGACGACGCTAAAAAAGCCGATGTTTTATGAATCTCAAAGTGGCCACATTTCGGGTTTTTTACCTCAACATACTGTTCTGTAGCCACTGAAGTCTCAAAATGCTTGTTTGACCTTTTTATCAGATCTCTGTCCCAATGATTTATCATACAAATCACATATAGATCACATATAGACAGTGATTTATGTATTTTGATATCCAATTATCACATTGAGTTTAATTAAGTGCAGTTAAATAACTTACACGCCTCCTCTGAATCATTATATAATTATTGTTTTTGTATAGCAATGAATTTTGTGATAAAAATAGACTGAGTTTGTCGTTATGTTTTGATAAACCGTCAGTGTTGTTGTAAAATATCGTAACTACGGCTTAAAACAAGCCGTAGTTACGAGATTTTATGACAACACTCACGAAATACTAGTGCTTGTCCGAAATTACGTCACTGTTTACGAAATAAAAATGTTCCCTATTTTAAAGGTATCATCAAATACGGTACCAAACACTACGTTTTACTTCACCGTGACGGGACTATCCGGAATTTTGATAACCTTGTTGATTTTGGTTGTTATTGACAACAATAAATTTTAAAGGGACATTAGATTTCGATTTCATTTTTTCAAAGTAAGTCTTTATGCAAAGATTGGTTATTCTAATGCATAGAAATGCGATCAGATTTTTATGTTGTTATTATTTAGCGAAAAATACGCCTTTAAAGTTGAGACAGAAATGACAAATTCCATATAAATCTGAACTGTTGTCCACAACAATTTGTTTGATTTTATCACAAAAATGTATATTTCTCGTAAACGGTGCAATAGTTTGGTTTGAAATTTTCAGAATTCCAATAAGAAAATATGCTTTCTTAGATAAAAATAAAAGTAAAATATGAAAAAAAATGTGAAAAATTAATGTCACTTTAAAACATCCTGATAACCTCCTCATTCTCCGTTCCCAAAGATGACGGCGAAGTTGCAGGCGATATTTCACGAAGAGTTTGGCATCTGGAAATTTCGACGATGTTCGGATTGAAGCTAGTGGGTGAACAGACAAATTGCCAACGGTCACAGTAAGACAGACAACTGAGGCGTTAAAAGGGAACGATTTTATTCAGTTAATTGTGATGTAATTTCGGACAAACCAATAGTATTTCTTGGGTGTTGTTGAATAAAGCCGTAGTTACGAAATTTTGTAACAACACCGGCGGTTTATCAAAACATAACGGCAAACTGAGTCTATTTTTAGCACAAAATTCATTGATATTTGATCGACAACAGCATTTCCAATTTCCTTCAAAGTTATCTGAAAGTAAGTCATTTGTGAAAGGATAGCCTGGGGTTAAAAGTCTGATCAATACACAAAAAGTCACATTTTCTTGAAAAAGGTAAAGAAACTCGATCTATGTCCTTAAATGCATACTTTAACCCATTACCAAACGGCAACATTTTGAACTGTTCCAAATTCAAAGATGTTGCAGACGACATTTTTAAATCAACGAAATCTAAAATACATTGGTCTTTTTTGGTAGTAAATATTGTGGAAAAAGAAGAAATAGCTTGTCACAAGCAATTTATTCGTTTTCCACAATGTTTTCCAAAGCCATTGTGTTATAGAGCGTCAATAGGTGTCACTGTGTTGTAATGTATTAACACTGTATTTCAGACCAATGTTATTACTACTTTCAGAATGCTTATCATGGCAGTGTGTTTTAGCTTTTGTTGAGAAATATTAGTGCATACATATCAGAAACAGCTATGAATTGCATCGCCATTGCTTTTGGGTTACGAAGGTCAAAGGCCAAGGTCACTTGTTTAAAGGTACTTTGTTTAAAAGCCGCTCTAATTCAAGAACCGTTATGAGAATGCTTTTTTATAGCTGGTTCAAACGATGTAATTGTTGAGAAAGGGTTAACCCATTACCACACAGTGACTCTTTTTGACTCCCCAAGAGAAATTGGATTGGGAAAACATTGTGGAAAATGAAGAAATTGCTTGCGACAAGCAGTTTCTTCATTTCCCACTGTTTTCTAACCCAAAATGGAAAGATTTTCAAAATTTCATCAACTTGATATCGCCATCTGTGCATATTCTTCAGTTAGGACAAGTTCAAAATTTTGTCGTTTGGTAAAGGGTTAAAAGTTTCAAGACCTGCTATGAAGTTAATGTTGTAAATAAATCACTGTCAGAAATCTTGTCAAAATGATGATTTTTGTAACACAAATGTGGCAAACTGAGTTGATAAATTTAATTTTTATTTCAAAAAGGACAAGACAGGCCCGCTAATTATGAGAATCTAATTTATGCTAATTTGGTCAACCCTTACCCAAATAGCAAAATTTTTAGAATGATCCGATATGTAATGATTTCAGATAACCAAATTAATTATATCAAAAGTAGAACATATGAATATTATAGCATATAAATTATTGAGGCTGAAGAAGGAAATGCTGGTTATCAGCATTTTCTTCTTTTGCTTCAATGTTTTCCCATATAATTTCTATTTCGGACCTCAAAACTAGGTTTCGTTCGGGAAAGGGTTAATTAGACTTTTCTGTTAATCTTGACATATTTTGCATTCATTCTCTTTTTTTCATAAAATGACTTTACTGCCTTTGGTATAAAATTTGCACTGAGATGGCAATGTACACTTGTAAGATTTTACAGTAGAGGCAACGTTAACAGCGATTTAGTTTTAGGCTAGTGGGCATGTTACTTTATCGAAGTGTAATTTGATAGAAGTAAAAGCCTATACTAATAAGGTTAAAATTGGAAGTCCTTTTAAAGAAAACAGTTTTGTGTTGGGAGAGTTTTCCGCTAGAAATAATCTTAATGAACGTACAGAGTTATAGTCTAGTAGTTATTTTCTGGCAGAGGCATAGAAATCGAAAGTGGGAGGCCGGAATGTGTATGCAAAGTTTTATACTGAAGGTTGTTCAGGAACTTCTGCTGTACTAGAAATGCCCTGTCTGCAAGTCAGCAATTGACCTTTGGGTGAGTTACAGGGGTCAAAGGTCACTGAGTGCAAAAATGTAGAAATTCGCTATTTTGTTATATTTCGTATCCTCGAACAAAGAAGCTATCTTGTGAATGAATGAAAGTTGTGTTTTCTTGTTGGCCAGATTGTTGGCTACATTTGTTGCCATGTCTGCAGATTCATTGTCGGTTCTATGAGGTCAGAACAGGGGTCAAAGGTCACTGAGTGCACAAATTCTTAAATTTCATTCATGTCGATTGAAAGACTTCCAGGCATGGAACTTTGAGTTATGAATAAACAATATTTATGTTTTCTAATTACCAAATATATTGGGGAAATTTTTGGTTCCTGTCTGCAGATTCCCAGCCAGTCTTTAAGATCAGAAAATGGGGTCAAAGTTTAATGAGTGCAAAAGGGCTATTTGAGATTATTCCTGGTTAGAATTATATGTTTTAAAGCAATGGTATTGGCTTTTAAAGAGACAGAAGTTGTATTTTATGCTTGTCAGATATGTAGATGACATGTTTGTCCTTGTCTGCAGAATCAAAAATAAAAGTAAGAACATAAAGACAAGGGGTCAAAGGTCATTGAGTGCAAAATCATTAAATGTCATATATGTCCATTCCGAGACTTCAAGACATGGAAGGAAGAGTTATGAATAGGCAATATCTATGTTTTCCAGTAACCAAATATACTGGGGAGCTTTTGGTTCCACTGTCTGTAGATGCCTAGCTCGCTTTTAATGTCAGAAAATGTGCCAAAGGTCAATGAGTGCTGAATGCTCTATTTGACATTATTCAAAACTCAAAATAATGATTTTAAACTTTGAAGTTGGCTTATGATTGGACAAGAGTTGTATCAAATGTTTGTTAAATATGTTAAATATGTAGATGACATATTGGTCTCTGTCTTCAGATTCAAATTTAAGATTTAGAGATAGCAAAATAGAGATCAAAGGTCAAAGAGGTCAAACATTTAAATGATACTTGCTCTGTTAATAATTTTGATTCGAAAATTATTATCCATGATAAAGACAGATCTAGATATGATTGAAATAATCAATGGCAATTTGTCCATTCTGAGAAGTAAATTGTTTAAATCTAAGTAGATATATTGTTTCATGTGAAATATAGCCTTTTGTATATTATTTCTCGTGGGTTCTCTTATACAAAAATGCCCACTTATATGTTTTATATGCATTTGAGGATAACTTATGGTCAAGCTATTAATTGTTTTTGTGATTAAGATGAGACTTATAACCAAAATCTCCGAAAAGCCTTACACGATATATAGATAGCTATCAAACCATCTAGAATACCAAGCTGTTAATTTCATTTTTCATTGAAATTACAACAGGGGCGATAACTATTTTCGAAAATTGTGCACTCCTTTTTTCAATATATTTATTCGGTTTATTGGTACAAAACACATGTCAAAGACTACAGTTCTGATATTTTTTGTTTTAAATGACCACACAGAATAAGCAAGATACAAACCAAACTCTACTGGTATGTGATCTCCTTGTTAAAAGCTGTCCCAAAAAAGACAAGGTGTCTATTCGTAACTCTGTTGATTGTGTTTGTTAAATATTGCTTACAAAGCTATGATTGAATTTAATTATACCATCCAAATTTACAAATAGACAACCAAGGATACATTTTAAAATATTTGTATTTTTTTTTTGAAAATATTTTTGAATGCAAGTAGATTCTTCGTTACATTTACGCATCAATAATAAACACATCTATGACTTTTGAATCCACATATTATTATGCTGGGTTATTCATAAAGACATACATGTTTTCACTCATTCTTATTGTAGATTATGTTAAATCTTCACGAGCAGAATAGAATGCTTATAATACATGTCCATGAGACTCATGTTAAAAATGTACACACATTGAAATAGCTTGTGTAAACCTATTTCGAAATCCATCCATACTGTAGGAATTGTAGTCAGGAGGAACAGACACACGCATGCATGCCTGTACCCACACCGAAGTCTTCTAATCATACATTTCGTTAGACACAGAAGGGGGTCTTTTACAATGCCCCTTCTTAAATCAAAGAATAAATATGAGTAGATCTATTTACTGACATGTCATGTGAAAGCAAGATACATATCCCTTTTTTCAATTCTTGAGCTGAACAAGGCTTTGGAACAGTTATTGCTTTATGAATTAGATTCTGGTATGAACCTAGGGATGTACTTACAAATGAGGATTTGATTTTTGGCTTTAATCAAAATTGTATAGATAACATACTCATTTATTGAAGAGAGTGGTTCTAGAACGTCGTAGCTGCCGTGTAACCTATACTGCAGCTACGATGTTTTATAATAGCACCGGAGCTATATCATTATATACATATAAACCTTATCTTTTTTAGCACAAAATTGATTGATATCAATTTACATCATTCTTTTTTATATATGTATTATATATGTATTGTCCTCCATGCATATTGACCATTGTGTTTTGTAAAATTTGTACAGTTGGCTCATGTTTGTGCCTTCGTGCACATTGGGCATTTATTTTGAAATAAACTTGAAACTTGCCAAACTAATTTGACATCCATCTGGCAATATACAGATCATGGTCTGGACAAAGTTGAACACTTGCATGATGCATCTATACCAAAATTAAGTTTTGGTAGGTACTTGATGTCTTGATTATAGACATTGTCTCAATACCACAAAATGGGCTGGATAACAAACAATTTATATGATAAATGCATAATTTGACATGTACTCCACCAATACTGAAATTAAGATAAGAAATAGTACAGTATTTACATGAAAATGAACATGTTGGTCATTGCAACAATGACCCCGCTATTTTTAACAATATTTATATAGATCGATGAAAAATGAAGCCAAAATCCAATTACTAGCTACATGTATGAAGATACATTGTTGGGAAAAAGTCATCACTAAATGTATGGTTTTGTAATGAAAATACAGTCGACACTCGTTATGTCGACATCGAATAAATTGAATTTTCGCTTAAGTCGAAGTTCAAATCTGGTCCCGTCCTCATCAATGGACATAATTTTTTTCCAAATGAAATAATTTCGAACTGAATATAGCTATTGAAATATAGTAGGAAAGGGATAGAAATTGCTCGACACGAGCAATTTCTTTCTTTTTCCTATTATATTTCAATAATAATAATCGTACTTGATTAGTGTCAAAAATGGTCAAATATCAACTTTATCAAACCTGAGCAAAATCTGATGAGTCGAACTCCGGATATGTCGAGGTATGTTGACGGTCCCTCCGACTTCGACACAGCGAGTGTCGACTGTATTAAGACACTGCTAAATGACTTTATTTCAGTTTTCATTTTTCTCTTTTTAGTCTGCCTGGATCATTGTAATAAGATCACACATGCAGTTAATTTTCGAAGTTTAGATAACATTATTCAGTACTTTCATCATTTGATGTTGGTCTTATCAATCTCTACTGTGATTACTTGAATTGTGTCTTCGAATCAAAGTTATTGGCAGGTTTTAAGTGTCATCGAAACCTCAATTTTGCACATCTTTTTTATGCACAGCACATTTTCAGGGAATTTGTTTTAGCCTATATTTTGGTAATTTTTTACACTCTTTGACCTTTGACCTCTATTTTGTATACCCGATATTTTCAATTTTGATTCTGCAAACAGGGCTAAACATGACATCTACGCATTGGGGAAGCATTAGATATAACTATTATCCACCAATTAACATATACAAATGTCTTGAAACATATAATGGACCAGGATTAATTTGATATAGCGTTATTGTACTCATTGACCTTTGGCTTCCTTTTCTGACCATAAAAACTAACCAATGATATGCAGACAGGAATCAAAAGATCCAAAACATATATAGCGACTCGAAAACATAAATACTATCTATTCCATACTCTTCGTTCCATGCTTGGAAGTCTTGGAATCAACATGTATGAAATTTAAAAAAAAACATTTGCACTCTATGACCTTTGACCCCTTTGTATACACTCTTGATTCTAATTTTGAATCTGCAGATAGGGGCAAACATGTCTTTTACGCCTTTAGCAGACATAAAATACAACTTACGTTCTTAAATTAGCAAACACCAGCATTTAAAACGTTAAGATTATATCAGGAATAATTTCAAACAGTGTGTTTGCACTCGGTGACCTTTGACCCTATTTTCTGACCTTCATACCTAGCTAGGAATCTGCAGACAGGATCCAAAAATTTCCCCATTATATTTCATTATTGGAAAACATAGATATTGAATATTCCTAACGCAAATTTTGATGTCTGGAAGTCTTGAAATGGACATATATGAATTTTAAGGATGTTTGTAGTTAGTGACCTTTGACCCCTTTTCTGACCTTATAGAACCGAAATTGAATCTGCAGACTTTGCAAAGTTTGTAGCTAACATTCAGGCCAACTAGAAAACACAACTTTCGACCATCCAAGATTTAACTTCCAGGTTCGAGGATTACAGATCTAGAAAAATAGCGAAATTTGGCATTTTGCACTCAGTGACCTTTGACCCCTGTTTTGACCTTAAAAGTCAAATTTGAATCTGCAGACAGGCCAAACCATGATGCCCACATGTTGGGCTATCAGAAAAACACAACTTTCGTCCATACACATTCCGGCCTCCCACTTCTAAAATTTTGGGTTTCGACTACCAGACTATTAGGCACTCTTAGCGTTGGATTTGAACTCTATGGCCAGACCATCAAATATATATCCTATATTATAATACCATGACGTCAATTACTGTGCCACAGTTAATATTCGGTTCGGTAGTGAATTAAGACTACAGCGATGGCGGTCATGCTATCGATCACATTTGCAAACAAAACTTCCGCAATAGCGACCATGTTATCGGTCACATTTGCAAACAAAGCTTCAGAGATAGAGATAATGTTTTTGGTCACATTTACAAACAAATCTTCAGAGATAGCGATCATGTTATCGGTCACATTTGCAAACAAAGCTTCAGAGATAGAGATCATGTTATCGGTCACATTTGCAAACAAAGCATCAGAGATAGCGATCGTGTTATCGGTTACATTTGCAAACAAGGCTTCAGAGATAGGGATCATGTTATCGGTTACATTTGCAAACAAAGCTTCAGAGATAGGGATCATGTTATAGGTCACATTTGCAAACAAAGCTTCAGAGATAGCGATCATGTTATTGGTCACATTTGCAAACAAAGCTTCAGAGTTAGCGATCGTGTTATCGGTTACATTTGCAAACAAGGCTTCAGAGATAGCGATCATGTTATCGGTCACATTTGCAAACAAAGCTTCAGAGATAGCGATCATGTTATTGGTCACATTTGCAAAGAAAGCTTCAGAGTTAGCGATCGTGTTATCGGTTACATTTGCAAACAAGGCTTCAGAGATAGCGATCGTGTTATCGGTTACATTTGCAAACAAGGCTTCAGAGATAGCGATCATGTTATCGGTCACATTTGCAAACAAAGCTTCAGAGATAGCGATCATGTTATAGGTCACATTTGCAAACAAAGCTTCAGAGATAGCGATCATGTTATCGGCCACATTTGCAAACAAAGCTTCAGAGTTAGCGATCATGTTATCGGCCACATTTGCAAACAAAGCTTCAGAGATAGCGATCATGTTATCGGCCACATTTGCAAACAAAGCTTCAGAGATAGCGATCATGTTATCGGCCACATTTGCAAACAAAGCTTCAGAGATAGCGATCATGTTATCGGCCACATTTGCAAACAAAGCTTCAGAGATAGCGATCATGTTATCGGCCACATTTGCAAACAAAGCTTCAGAGATAGCGATCATGTTATAGGTCACATTTGCAAACAAAGCTTCAGAGATAGCGATCATGTTATCAGTCACATTTGCAAACAAAGCTTCAGAGATAGCGATCATGTTATTGGTCACATTTGCAAACAAAGCTTCAGAGATAGCGATCATGTTATCGGCCACATTTGCAAACAAAGCTTCAGAGATAGCGATCATGTTATTGGTCACATTTGCAAACAAAGCTTCAGAGATAGCGATCATGTTATCGGCCACATTTGCAAACAAAGCTTCAGAGATAGCGATCATGTTATAGGTCACATTTGCAAACAAAGCTTCAGAGATAGCGATCATGTTATCAGTCACATTTGCAAACAAAGCTTCAGAGATAGCGATCATGTTATTGGTCACATTTGCAAAGAAAGCTTCAGCGATAGTGATCATGTTATCGGTCACATTTGCAAGCAATCATAACCATCCAATGAATTCGAATAAGGCTCCCGCCTTATTTAAACAAAATGATTTTATTGCTTATTTGTCACATGACTTTTTAGCAAATGGTACTTTGTATTAGCTCGTAATTTTTTGTTGCGTTCACAGCCAACGATTGGATGACCATTTATCACAGAAATTGCAAGAATATGCTAGAATTACATTTATATTAAGCAACAAAATAGTTCTTGGAAAGTTTAAAATTTGAATTGCTCTGTCTTTGTCCTCCAAACTCGCCTCCTATCAGTGGTGAACATTGACTCATGTACTGTCTGGAGCTGCATAATATCTAGACTGACAGTCATAAAACTGCTCAAACTTATTTATGGTTCCGTCCCTGCTTCATAAATCATGTTTTTCGCCAGATTCGTTAATGCCATGACTGCATCCTTTTATAGACAATTTACATAATGTCAATGCATGCGTGTAAATATGTATATACACATTCCTTTAACCTAACTGAAGAGGTTGTAATACCAATGTTCGGATACATTTTTGGAATTTCTCTAGTCTTTAGTGCCTCGTCCATAAATAACAAACAGGAAAAGCTTTCCGCAGCTAGCATCAGAGTTAAAATTTCATTGATGCAAAATGTTGATATTCCTTAAAGATTTAGCGCCACATTGTATATAATCGTTGCGATAAAGTGTAAAAAGTGCATATTGAAAATCATTCAAAGAAAATTCAAAACAAAAGTTGTTCGTAAAGGGGCTTGAAATGTATTTAGATGGTTTCTACCATGGAATAATTTCTTAATGACAATAATGTTTGTAATAAACTAGACAAATAAGATAAATAAATACAGTACTGTACAACGTCGAAAGATTTCTATTTTGTCAACTCATTTTTTCCCAAGTAAATTCCTTACTTTCCACACTGTTTTCTATCCAAAAAGACCGAGAATCTCGAAATTCCAATGACTTTAAATTGTTGTCCACAACATCTTTGAATTTGGATAAGTCTAAAATTTTGCCGTGTGATAATTTGTTACAGTATAAAAAATGAATTAATTCTTTATCTATGATGGGCTCAATACCCTTTCCCTTCCTACTGTAAGACCAAATTTGATGCCTTTTGCACTTAAGATTAGCCTCCATCTATCGCATGGCGGCCTTATCATTTCATTGCCATATGTTTCTTTTCAAAATTAGCCACATTATGTTAGTATTATCGATACTCGAGTGCCTCTGTGACTGATATAAAAAATAACGATCCTTCAGCCGATGTCAACATCCGTCACGCGTGTTTGTCTCAAACATCTCTAAAAGTTCAACCAATCAAGATTAAGGTCATCCACCCCTGTTGAGATTCGTGAAACGTCAAAATGATTGTGCGACGCCATTAACATTCGCTGCGTAGCCGAACCTATTCGGGCGACGTTGTCAAACATTCGGTAGTGGAACGTTCCACCGCCGAATGTTTAACGACGTTGCCTGAATAATTCCGACGTCGCATGAAACTCATTAAGGGTGAACTATCTTAAGAGTGGATGATTCCCTCCAATGCATGAAAATTGTTAATGCAGTAAACATTACAATATAAAAAAGGTTTCTACCTTAATTAGACTGAAGGTAATAAGTGAGGGTTCGTTAACCAAACATGGAATAGATATGGTGCTCCTAGATCGGGGACATCTGCATATATGTTATGACCCCACTTCGGCAATGTTTTCTCAAGTCGCTCTTCTGACGGACCTAACCGATGAAAATAAAGTTGTCCTTAGTTAATATTGGTACACTATAAAAACGTATCCATATACCTACACGTCAAATATTCTTAACGTCGCCAGAAAATTACGCATTTGTATATTGATACTCGAGTGACCCAATGATTGAAGATATAAGAACAAGCTGTCTTTGTGCAACACTCGTTTGTCTTAAATAAGTCTCCTAAGCCCCATCCTTACACTTTACTAATCAGATGTTCAGAGGTTAGACCGTATGTCAAGGGTTAAACTGTTGAAGTTGAGCTTGATGTCATAATGTGGTCTTGTAATCTCACGCGAATGTCCCTAAATGTCCCTACATGCTATACGCCATGTCAACTCTTCATGAAATATCATCGTAAATATCTTGTTGTTAATAAATAATACATGTTACATGTGTGAAAAAGTACAATCGGTCGTTCAGTACAGTGATGTTTTTCGCTAACATAATGTTTGAATCTCGTCTAATTTTCAAATGCAAAACAATCAATCTGATTGGCCGAGACATCCGTCTCGTCCAATCAGATGGCTTGTTGTGTATTGTGATCTCTTAATCTCAGGCAAATGTCTCTATATGATACACGCCATGTCAACTCTTCATAGAAAATAAAAACAATCGTTAAATAATTGTTGTTAATAAATGTAAGATGTAAATGTGTGAAATGAACAGTCGGTTGTTAAGTACGGGCATGGTTGTAAAAAATTCCGTCTTAAAGTACCCGGTCAGAAGTACTAGTAATCTATGCATAAACAAAAGATGCAATAATTTGAACTAAAATAGTAAAATGTACTACAAAGAAATGTATTTCTATTGTTAAATTCTTGGATTTGATGCTTTTCAATAACTCGATAAATGGTAAAAATGATAACGACCTAAGAAATAATAACAATAATTCAATAAAATCTAATAAATAGATGAAAATAAAAAAAATATGAAAATGAATGAATAAATACATCATGTAAATAAATAAATGAATAAATAAAACACGTGTCTTTAATTTAAGATTTGAAAAAAAAAAATGCAATTAATGCCATAATTTGCTTCACATTTTACATTATAAGCAGTACTTGTTCGTAGTTTTTACATCAATATTAATGTTTTGTTTCACGTTTTATTATTTATTTCACGGTAATCTAAACAACTGCATTAAAAATTATGTCACTAATTATGATTTACGGACTTGGACTAGTTTAACCCTTTCCCAAACAAAACCTGGTTTTGACGTTCTTAATAGATGAGGTTTGTGAAAACATTGAGGCAAAAGAAGAAAGTGCTGATAATCAGCACTTTCTCCTTTTGCCTCAATATTTTCTGAGCTATACTGTACACAAATCCAACCTTGATTAACATCCATTTATTTCACAGTAACCTAAGCAATTGCATTAAAAATTATGTCACCAATGATGATTTACGGACTTGGACTAGTTTTAAGTTGGGACAAATTATTGCGACCATGTCAGTCACTAGAACAAAACTCTATCATCGTTGGGACCGGTGTTTTCATGTCACCGATTTTATTCTGTGAATGAGACGGGATTTTGAAAAAAAATGCACTTATGGCACGAGAGATCACCATAAATCCACTCGGCTTGCACAGTCTTAGCAATATTCACGAGTCCCATAACATTCCCTAAAGGCGTCAAGGGGGTAGAACCGGCATCAATTTGATGCCTGAGGGAAGCATCTATATAGAGGCAGATAATGGCAAATCCTGAGCCGCGTTCTTTAGAGCGAGATTTCTTGAGATATCTTGAGATTTCTTAAGATGTGTTAGGATAAAGCGCTCTTTTGAGCAAGATTTTTAAGACGATCACTGGGAGCCGCCATTGATCTATACTTCTTTCGGAACACCTGTAAATTCTGTAGAATCTATATGGGATAGAATTGACCGAGTTGTTCCGAATGCTCCATGATTCATAAACCGCGAAGTTCCGAATGCTCCATGCTTCATACAAATGACGTCATGATGACGTCATTTGTATGAAGTATGGAATATTCGGAACACCTCTCAAAATCTCGGTCTCAAAAACGCTGTATCAAAAACATCTTAAGAAATCTTGAAAAATCTCGCTCTAAAGAACGCACCCCTGGTCATGTGTTTGCAGTGTAAATGTTTCTTCAGTATCCATAGTAACTGTCGGAGAGCATCGGAGATCAAAAACAGACTGTCCATATGCCCAAGCTTATTTGGAAACACGGTTGTTTTAGATGTTAATAACCATTATGAGACTTACGAGGGGTGATCAAAAATTCCCGGAGAATTTTTGTCATTTTCACAACTCAGAATAAACAAGAGGCACAATGGGGACTGTTTCGCTCCACTGGCTGTATTTCAACCAAAGAGAAGGCTGTTATTTGAGACATAGTTTCTGACCCCAGTTGACCAATAAACTAATCATAGATTTCACTAAGTAAACCATTCTGACCAAATTTTAGCTTGTTCCGACGGAAAATGGGGCATCTAGAGTGCATACTAGGTTTTTCTAAGATTTGACTCAGTGACCTAGTTTTTAACAGACAATCATTCTGACCATTTTTTTGGTTGATCAGACAGGAAAATGTGGCCTGAAGAGTGCATACAAGGTTTTTTCTAAGATTTGTCCCCGTAATCTAGTTTTTGACCCCAGTTGACCCAATTTCATACTCGTCCAAGATTTGATCAAGACAACTATACTGCCCAAGTTTCAGGATGATCGGGCAAAAAATGTGGCATGTAGAGTACATACAAGAAAAAAGTTTACGGACGGACGCACGCACGACGGACACAACGCCATGATAATAGCTCATAAGCATTCAGCCAGTGGAGCTTAAAAATGAATTTGATACATTGCCAAGAACAGTATGTTTTGTATTGATTTTGCATATTTCAATAAAATATTGTTACTCTTTCCGTGTTACAGTTATCAAAGTAACGTCGTGTTCGAAATAGCGGCCCAAAATTCACTAAAATGCGAGCTCTTACCAATTTGGAAACGATATTTAACTCTTTTTGTCCAAAGTAACTCGTTGTTAACAGCGTATTTAGCTCGACTTTTCGAAGAAAATGAGAGCTTCTACTGTCACCCGGGCGTCGGCGTTGGCGTCGGCGTTTGCGTTGGCGTCGGCGTTGCAACAAAGGTTAAAGTTTTTTCAAACATCAATAACTTCCATACTATCAAAAGGATTCAACCCAAACTTGGAATACTAATTCACCACCACACCCTCTGCCTTACTATTAGGGACCATGACCCTGGTTCCACTATATTTGGAGTTATGC
Source organism: Fragum sueziense (assembly GCA_963680895.1). Taxonomy (NCBI): domain Eukaryota; kingdom Metazoa; phylum Mollusca; class Bivalvia; order Cardiida; family Cardiidae; genus Fragum; species Fragum sueziense. Next base: position 1,649,961 of record OY804607.1, on the reverse strand, counting down.
CCCCTTTATACTAAGCAACTTAGAAAGTCGAGCGCGCTGTCTTCGGACAGCTCTTGTTCTGACTTGTCAGCAACAATTTTAAAATTCTGATAACATTTAAACGCAATGGAACAAGCAATCTTGGCACCAAAAATACTTTAAGAAAATAAAATGTCTCTTTAAAGATATGCTAGAGATGACAAAAGTGATATATTGATACATAATAGCACAGAAAGCATTGAGACAAAAGGAGAAAGCGTTTCTATCAGCATTTTTCTTTTGATTGAATGTTTTCTTGATCCTTTTCTATTATAGACGTGAAACCTCAGGCTTAAATGTATCTAAGAAAGGATAAATGCGTGATTGTCCCCTAGTACGCATGTACATGAAATTGTACATGAGATGGTACAATTTAATACATGACATTTGGACATTGTTTGTAACGGTCGGAGCGTACATGTACATGTTGAACTAAATGCGATGTCGTATTTCATAATTGAACTAGATCTATTTATGATTGTCTATATTTGTCTATTATGGTAATATTGATATTAAAATGAAATTAGAAACGATACCACTACGAAAATGAAATAAAGATCTACTTTTCATTTTACATGTATTTAGAGTCCTACTTTTTCACCAAAAGACAAAATTTTGAATTGGATCAAATCATATTGCCACAAAAAGCTTGTTTACAAGAGAGAGCAGAAATTGTGTAATGTAAAACATAGATATTTTTCAGTAAAATGGAGAAAATCGTCGCCATTCAACATAAACATCGTATCTACAGCTTTAATCAATCTGTAGATACGAGTGTTTTGTTGAAAAGCAGCGAAATGCTGGCTATTTGCATCGGATTCATTTTCGCAGTACGACTTCTATAACACTGTTGGTGAACTCGGCCAAAGCGAAGGACGTTTTTTCGCGATCAATGTATTCCGTCGGTGTTGTTATAAAATCTCGTAACTACGGCTTCGATAAAGCCGTAGTTACGAGATTTTATAACAACACCGACGGCTTGTCAATAGATAACGGTAAACCCGGTCTATTTTTAGACCAAAATTATTGCTATTAGAGTTAAAAATCTTCAAACTCACATTTAAACGCAAAACATCTGTACCCTGTTGTAGCGAAAAACGTCCCTCGCTTTGGCCGAGTTCACCATCAGTGTAAAATGGACTGATTCTTTGGGCTTATATTGATTTTAATGCTTCACTACAATTGTTAGAGAAATGCCAAACTTGTGATTTACAAATAAATCAAATTAAAAACAAATGAAACGATTTCGACACACTAATTGCATTTTCATTGAAATGTCGTATTTTCTGTACATATGATATTTTTTGTTAACTGACTTGTCCTTTCAAACCTTTGCAGAAGATATTCTAAAATAAATGTTCCCGATGTTCGTCGAAGATTATCAAAGTGTTTAAGGTAGAATACCCGTAATGTTGCCATTTGTGAGATACATAAATCATAGGATTTTTTCGAGTGTCGTCGTTACGCATCCGAACTTATTCGGGCGCGATCTTAAACATTCGAAAGTTTCACCGCTGAATGCTTTCGACCTCGCCCGAATAATTCCAAATCTCATGAGGGGTATTCTATCTTAAGGGCGTTGGCGATAAAGTCGTGACCAAAGTTACCTATTCAAGACGTTTTTCACAATTTTCTAATAAATAAAATTCTGGTACGGACTAGTACCGTTAAACGTCAAACTTTACCTGGCGTAAATGGTCACGTCAAGATCTGTGAACCACGACGTCAACGTGTAGTATTTAGACGTTACGTTAACGCGAACTGAAGGAATCGGTAATTTATTGTTTAAAATATATTAGTGATATACACACGTGGGTTTTAATAATTATTTTCGGACGGACTTAATTTCGATTTCGTGATCAATTGATATTGGCACAAAATATTTGTTTTGTAAAAGAAAAACTACAACTGATGTTACTCTCGTAGCATGTTGTTTTTGTATTGGGAGAACATCGTTTCGTAAATATCATTACGTTATGGAATTCAGCATTGCTTATAAAGATTGAAAATTGTGAAAAGTAGGGAGATATTCGACAAAGCTATTTGTCTACGTATAAAAAACTTTGTTTTGAAACGAAATAAATTTCAAACACGGATATGTAGATTAACTGCCCAGTGGATTAAGGACGATATTTATTGCCAGAGAAATTCCTTTTGTAGAAACAAAGATCTAACACATAACAGGAAATACGTAGTGAAACTAAATGCTAATAAATCTGATTATAATCAATATTTAAATGACGCGTTTGAATGTATGTTTTCATTCTATGATGTGAATCCAATAAAAGACAACATGGCAAAACTCTAATTGAGTGATATTTTACAAGCAGCCAAGTGAACATAATATTGCACAAAACGACAAAACTCTTCACTCAGTCATCCAGTCTTCATATAAGAAAGATGTCGAGAGTCCGGGAGACTAATGTAGACCCCGATATTGTGGGGATAGTAGATCCATTCGACTCGGATCTGCCCAAGAAACCTAACTGGGTGAACCTAGCACAGCTTGAGACGCCTATTGATGATGCATTAGTTAATAATTTGTTATACAAAGTAAGTATTTTTACTTTCTTAATGAACACCTCTTTGATTTTTCACCTGAAACTTTAACCGTTGCAAAATAACAAAACATAAGGGTGTTGCTATTTGAAAGATGCTGCAGACAACAAAATGTTTGTTGATAGAATTAAGATTTATTCAAAGTAAAGCACAGATAATCTTGAGAAATCTGATATAATAATCTTTCATCAGAAAAATTTGAGACTTGTCCTAATGAAAATGGTTTTAGCTGAAAAAATGTAAAGGAAAACTACAATGACTATGTTACAAGAAATATTCATGGAAATGAAGAAAATAATTGTAATTCAAATTTTTATCTTTTCTCGTCATGTTTTCTAAAACTTTCTTTAAATTGTTCTGTGGTTGAAGTGGATTGTGAATAGATTACAAAGTGGTTATGGTAGTTACTACAAAATGAATTGCTGCCATATTTTGTCAACAATTCTATCTTGTATCTATATACAATACGCTGCATCAACATTGTCTCCTCTTCCAAACGCTGAAAATTTCACACCAAAATATTGCACAGTTTACGAGGAATATATACTCAGTTCCATAAATAAGTGTGCACTTTATTTTGTTTCATTTCTCCTTTGACTCTCGACTTAAAATAATACAGTTAGCTATCATATTGTAGCTAAGAGTTTCAAGAAAACGACCTACCCCTTTAATTTTGTCATACGGAAATTTTTGGTTTATTTTTTTTTAGGTTAAATACAGGTGGTATAAAAATAAAAGTTGCAAATTTAAAGTACACAAAATTGGTTACGTTTAAATTCTGTTTAGATTAAGTAAATTGAAGTCCTTTTTGAAAATCTTTTACGGCGACCTATGTTGTCGAATAAAGCAAGTATTGAAAGTCGCAGAGAGCTCAAAAACCGCAATATTATTACAGCAGGAATGTTATTTCATTCCCGAGTGAGAGCAATGCCAATATCTGCATGTAACTGATGTCTCGCAGTGTTGGGACGTTCCTCGCTAAATGACCCACACATATTCAATCGGATCCAAATCCTGTGCCAATCGTAGCCAGGAAAGAACATCAACATTGTTTCTGTTTAAAAATAAAAGATTCAATTCAATATTGAATGGTATTGAATGAAAAATGTTCGATCAACTTAAGCTAAACAAAGTTTCGATTTGACCAGATTTGTGTACTTCTATTTTCATACCACCTTCATTTAACCTTAGAAAAACAAACTTAAATTGCCTGTGTGCCCAAATCTTTAATGTCTGACACTTTTTTGGGACTATAAGAAACAATATAATAGTAAACCCAGTTATTTTGAGTGAGACATGGTGGGAGAAATAAGACGAAAGAAAGAGCACACTTATTTATGGAACTGAGTATAATTATATCTTTGTGCTAAATGTCCATATCAGTTCAGATTTATATGGAATTTGTCATTTCTGTCTCAACTTTAACGGTTTATTTTTCGTTTACCTGCAACAACTTTAAAAAAACCGATAGCATTCATACGCATTAGAAAAAACAATCTTTGCATCAAGACACACTTTAAAAAATGAAATTGGAATGTTATGTCCTTTTAAGAAACATACATTTACAGAGAAAGTAAGCATTCCAATCTCGTTAAAAAGGTCGCATTTTTTCTTGGTTTTATTACTATGCCGAAATTAGACTTAGAGCATTAGAATCTTATTGGTTAGTCAATTATAAAGGCTAAGTTATGGAGTCAATGGGGCGATGGTATTATTTTCAGAATCACTGAAGACTTTCTGCAATTATTGTCGGTTTTTTGTCGCATGAACAATGACTTTCCGCCGTGATTTATTTTGTTATCTGGTATAGGTATCGAGAAATGAACTGACAGAGCATCTCTAGCTATTAGCTAGAGATGATTTGCCAGGTCATTTCTTGATATCTATACAAAGGTGGCACACGTTTTTACATATTCTCTGAGTGTTATTACCGTACCGAAATTAGACTAAGACCTTTAAAATCTTTTTGGTTAGTCAATAAGGAAGCCTTAGTTATGAAGTCAAGCGGGTGGGGGGGGGGGGAAGGGGGCGATGGTATTTTTTTCAGAACCATTGAGCTATTAGCTAGAGATGTTCTGCCAGGTCATTTATCGAGACCGATGCATGTGTACATTTACAGAACATGAAAATTATAAAACACAAACTGGAAGGTTTTCAATAAATAGAAAAGCACTCGTTGTAACACGCTATAAATTTCATTATCTTAGTCATTTACATAAAACTACTGTAAACGTTTGTTTCAATTTGGTAATTATAATTATAATTAAACTCATAAATGTTTAAAGAATGTCACTTTTTTCTTTTTAGAAAATTTGAACAGGTGCTGTAAGCTATGGTTCGTTGTAAGCATAGACGATCACATAATGAAACATCGTTTAAAGTGACATTTCACAATTATTTCAACATAAATTTTCCTTTTATTCTATCTGAAAGAGTATCTTTTCGTATTAGAATTTTGAACATTTCAAGTCAAAATATTGAACCGTTTACGAGAAATATATATTTTCGTGCTAAAATTAAACAAATCGTTGTGGACAACAGATCAGATTTATATAGAATTTGTCATTTCTGTCTCCAATTCAAAGGCGTATTATTCGCTAATAAATAACAACTTCAAAAAACTGATAGCATTTCTACGGATTAGAATAAACAATCTTTGCATCAAGACATACTTTTAAAAAGTGTAATAAATGTGAAATGTCACTTTAAGATCTGTATTTTGGGCAATGATCAATAGTAGATGCAAATTACATATCTTTAAAGAATTTGATATGTCAAGTAAAAATAGTTCCAAGAAATGAAAAGAAAAATTCATGCGCGCATTTGAATGTCATTACGTGTCTGTATTTAACTATAAACTATTAAAACATATAGCTAAGAGATGTTCAAATTGCGAAAATGATTTACAATTGTTTAAAAAAACCCCAACAACATTGTACTAAATCAAAGAAAAAAATTGAAACCAAATCAAAGACTAAACCGGAAGTACGACAGAAATTCCCGACTTTAGCGAGAATGTAATCGTGAAAAATTTAACTTACATATACGTACGTTTGTTAGATTTCGTGCAAAATTCAGTTTCAAATAGGCCTATTAGCTGCACACCTTATCGTTAGTAAGGTTCGAAACAGCGGCTTTAACCCATTACCACACATTGACTCTTTTTGACTCCCTATTAGACAATGGCTTTGGAAAACATTGTGGAAAATGAAGAAATTGCTTGTGACAAGCAATTTCTTCATTTCCCACAATGCTTTCTACCCAACAATACCAAAAATATTCAAATATCAATGACTTGAAATTGTGGTCTGCAACATCTTTGAATTTGAAGCAGTCTAAAATTTTGTCGTTTGGTAATGGGTTGATAAAGGCCTGGTCAACTTGAAAATTTCACAATTACATCACGGCCAAAGTACGCCCAAAAGGCTAAATTGCACAATGTATTTTTGGACGCGATGCCGGATGTGGACGTAGAATTGTATTTGAGCAGACCTTAACCCTTTCCCAAATAGCAAAATTTTAGGGTGATCCACTTCAAAAACTGCCACAAATGACAAAACAGAAGTTATAGAAGATGGAATTTGTGAAAGTATTGCATAGAAAATATTGAGACAAAAGGAGAAACTGCTGGTTATCAGCAGTTTCTTCTTTGTTGCAATGTTTTCCCACACCTTTTCTATTAGGGACATGAAAACCAGGTCTTGTTTGGGAAAGTTTTAAAGGGACATAACATTCCAATTTCATTTTTTAAAGTATGTCTTGATGCAAAGATTGGTCATTCTAATGCGTAGAACTGCTCTCAGTTTTTTTAGAATTGTTATTTATAAGCGAAAATACGCCTTAAAGTGACATTTCACATTTATTTCATTTTTTTAAAAGTATGTCTTGATGCAAAGATTGTATATTTTATTGAGGTTGTTATTTATAAGCCAAAAATACGCCTTTAAAGTTGGGACAGAAATGACAAATTCCATGTAAATCGGAACAATTTTTTGATTTTAGCACAAAATATACTGAGAGGCAAAAATAAGTATACACCCTAGTTCTTTCACGTATTCTAAGAAAACGATGTATAGATTATTACGATTTCTAAACGCCACTGATGAAGGTGGTTTGTTTTTTGTACACTTCTTCGCCTTTCCGTCTATATGTCCTTCCTTCCGTTGCGACTGTTTTTCTTTTCGATCATACAGCGGCATCGAGAAAGGGGATTTAAGAAATAAATTAACAGAATAATTCACGTTGACACAAACCCTACATTTGTGAACGGATTTGGATAAAATATTCGCAGAAAGAGCCTAGTTACTTAGAAGCATGCTTATGTTGTTAGTGCTTTCCATATTATGTTGCATCATGGCAAAAGGTGGCTTGATGCAAACAAGTTATGTGACATAACTTCTTCTGAATTTATAGACGGATTTTGATAAAATTTGCACAGGATGTTCCTATGCTACCTGAATAAGTGTATATTGTGTCATGATTCTTTCGTATTACGCTGCGTCATAGAAAAATGGGTCTTAATGACAAAAAAGGGTATGTTGATCGTTTTCTACCAGCTACCGAGAATTGTGTTATGATGTTAGAGAAAATTTAATGTTGTGATTTGTTGTGATTATTGATTAAGAATTCCAATAAGGATAAACAGCAATATTTGATGCTCCACTAAGTCGCACATGCAAAATTTGCAAGATCGGCATGTAGCAAGAATACAGGTAGTCAAGCAATTTAAGGTAAAATTTAACAAGATTACATTATTGGTCTATGAGTAGGAATAAATAGTGCAAAATTTTGAGTCGATATGGTGGAAATTAAGAGAGATATCGAAAATCAAACAGTGTATACTTTCTTTTGCCTCTCAGTATATATTTTTCTCGTAAACAGTCCAATGTTTTGGCACGAAATTTTCAGAATTTTCGTAAAAAACTTTGCTCTTTCAGTTAAAATTAAGAGTAAAATTTATGAAAAGATATATGTGAAATGTCACTTTATCTTGTAGTTATGGCGTTTTAAAACTTGACAACGACATAGGGGAGACCGGGGCTAGTTCGCCCCCTTTTTTTCGATTGATCAAATTTTGAATTGTATGAGAGCTTTTTGTGTGTATTTTATGTATATAAGTTCTACAAGTGATAGCCTTTCTAACTGTGTCTATCATTTTTATATGTTTCTTTTCAAGAAAGAATATTTCAAGTTTTAGAGTTTTGATCGTAGTGGGCGGACTTGCCCCATTCATGGGGCAAGTTCGGCCGTATATTGGGGCTAGGTATGCTCAGAGCTATAATTCATTATAAAGAATTTTAAGATAGTTTGAATTGCCAGGAATCTTAAAACGACTACCAAATGAAAGTATAAATTGAAAAAGGTATTGTTTTAACAACCAAACATCGCGAGAAAGGGGACATTTGGGAAAACATGCAGGGGACGGGGCAAGTTCGGCCAGAGGTTTTGATTTTTTCCATTTTTTTACGCTTTTGTTTGAGCTAGGTCTTTGCGATTGATATATTTAGATGCGACAGGAAATTACACTTCTAGCCGTGATCATTCTTTTAATTCATGGGCAAGTTTGGTCGTGGGCGAACTTGCCTCGACCCCAATAGTCGGACTAGCCGCAAGCAGACCTCGTGGAAACATCACGTTGCATCTTCTTTTGGATGACATGAAACCGCTATCTCAAGTTTTAATCTGAAAGAGGACTTAATTGTCTTCATAACTATACAAAAAGAAATCTGAATCATGACGCATCTTACTATAAATGAAAATTTACACAAAAAAGAACTATGTTTTTTCTATTTAAGGACAGATCCTCCAGTTGTTACTGCGCAACTTACTGCGCATATCCTAAATAACGAAATAAAGCTGTTTCAGTAATTGGGTTTTTCAGCAAATGTATTTCTTACATAATAGTTAATGTTTGGTTAATAAAACACAAGACTCTTTTCGGTTATTTCAATTTTTCTCTGTTTGGTCAATTAAAGTGTAATAGTACTCGGGTGGTACATTTCGCTTTCTGTTACGCGTTCAAAATGTAGCGTTTGCGATAGGTAACGGAGCAACAAAAGCAAAGTGGTGTCTTTATGAGCTAGTCCGCTTCAGATGGACACAAAAGATGACACGTTTTATTATCTAAAGCTGGTAATAAGGAAGAAAATGGATAAAATTAATGAAACAATTTCGGACAGAGCTGTAAAAAGTTAACCAAATTTTACTTATAACTAAGAAAAACGCTTGGTTTGATATATTTTTCTTTTTTTGTTTTTGTAGGTATGACCAAGCACTATGTCTATACCAAAAAAGAAAAAATTCTTACCGCTGGAATATTTTTTATTATCAGAAGCGTTGAGAAAAAAGAGCAATTTCAGCTACTTTTGAAAGAATGTTTTACTAAAAATTTCAAAATCATCACTAAATTTTCCCAAATTGATACTCATTTAGACAGAATAAAACATATTGAACACAATAAAGACTTATTTATGTAATCCTAGTCATTTCGAACACCTTTTTTGTGGGTATTTAAGTGACACCTCATTTTTGCAATTTTAGACAAGAGTAGTCTCCCTTGAAATTCAATAACTTTTTAATTTGCTTGGTGACCTATAGTTTTTAAGTCATTTTTTTACTTCTCATATATTTAAATATCAGTACAGAAAAAATAAAAAAAATCTTACCGTGGGAAATAAATGGAGGATCTGTCCTTAATGCGACCAAAAACTTTCTGCGAACAGCTTTTGTCCTAAGAGACATTACAATCTGGTTACGTGTTCTATATCTCTGTCCAGAGGCTCTACAGAGCCACCGGTCGAACATGCCTCGAGGGCGGACTAGCCCCGGTCTCCCCTACATGGAAATTATTCGCACTGCTCTGCTATCGTTGAGTAATATGATTGAAGCCTGATTTTGTTGTCAATATACCGGTTTTCGTTTTGCAACCTCCATAGATCATTATTAACAGAACCCATTAGCTCACACCTTGATGTCATAATGCATAATATAATGATACTTCATCTTAATGCGTTCAACTCGGTCAATTTGATAAATATTTAAGTTTTTTGTCCAATTAAAACTCGATTTTTTACAACTGTCAATTTTACATAATAACCCCTTCTCATTATTTCCGAGAATTTTGACATGGAAGAAATGAAAGATCACGATAATACTAAAACCAAGAATGTGAATAAGAAAGAACTCGAATTTTGCATTATTTGAAGCAACGTTGATTATATTTTTATATAAAAATCACATAAATCCGTAAACAAAATATTGTAACTTAAAACCGTAAAAAAGTTTTGTCACTTTGAAAAAAAGTGTAACCTCTTGCAATTTCTTAAATATTTGAGACAAATTATGATAATTATGTCGAAAATTTACAACACCGATTTGTTTAATATCTTAAAATTCTTGATGATATCGGCGTAACGTTGAAAAGAAATCTCACATTTAACATTATGCATCTAAAAAATTTTTCTAACCCCTTCGATTCCAGACAAATATTGGAAAATTGGTTCTTATTTGCCAATCTATTTTCCAAGAAATTGTCAGTTGTGTAAGAAATCAACTTATAACTAAAAAACTATTCAATAAAACTATATATACAACCTTATATTTTCTGAAATATAATTGAAAATGCTATTCAGTGAATATATTTTCATTCATTTTGGAAATTACATTTGTTGTTATTAAATTTAAACTGAACCCCCCCCCCCCAAAAAAAAAAAAAAAAAAAAAAAAGAAAAAGAAAAAACATCGTTCTCCCCTCATGACGGCTCAGGCCGTCACGGGACAGTGAATGGGCTAAACGAGGTACACATTATCAGGGCGCCACATGACTTGTACATTGTACATTACATCTGTAACGAATGATGTTTCTACGTTTTCTTCAAGCAATGACATTGTGTGATATGTCCACTTTACTATGAAAATTATTTGATGCACATGACGAAATGGATGCAAATAGAACTAAAATATTTTTGGAGTTTATGAAGAAATTATTGAGGAGAAAATGCAAGTATCTTGTTTCCATTGAAAGTTACTAAGGGATACTCAAAAGAAGCCTGGCCCCGGTTTCTCGAAAGAACTTAAAGGGACATTTCATTCCAATTTTAATTTCTTAAAGTATGTCTTGATGCCAAAATTGGTTATTCTAATGAGTATAAATACTATTAGTCTTTTTAAGTTGTTGCCAATAAGCGAGAAACACGCATTTAAAGTTGAGACATAATCGATAAATTGCATATAAATCCGAACTGTTGTCCACAACAATTTGTTCAATTTTAACACAAAAATATAAATTTCTCGTAAACGGTGCAATATTTTGGTTTGAAATTTTCAGAATTTTCATAAGGAAATATGCTCTTTCAGATAAAGATAAAAGTAAAATTTATGACAAAAAATTCTGAAATGTCACTTTAAGTACATACTCATGAGAACATCCTCAACTTCAAAGGAATACTCTCCAACGTTGAAGGGTATTCGATTGTAGTTCACGTGGATTTCGTACGATTTGAGCACGGTGCTCAGACTTGAGCATGAGAACGTACTTAAGTATTTTCGAGAAACAGGAGCCTGGTTTGCGGAAGAGTTCAGACAAGTTCGTCTCTACCAAACATATTGCTTGTTGTGTTTTTCTACGTTCTAAAGTTCGGAAATAAGACTATCTAGTGAATTACACCTCTGATCTTAATATATTCACCCTTTTCATCACATACATGTACAATTTCTCGTAATTACAATTATTTTCACGACGAAAGACGTTAACGGGCTAATGGCAGAATGACGTCATATGGTATACCAATGTATGACGTCAATGGAAAACTTGTAAACAAGAGGACCATGATGGTCCTATATCGCCCACCTGAACTAGAATGATATGAGCCGCAGTTTTGTTCGAATCAATTAATATTTGCGACTGTAAGACTGAAAACAGGCGCATGTACAAGAATTTTGTCAAATCAAGTGCAAGCCACTCAGATTGTGAGATCATTATGGTAAAGCTGAAAATTACAGGGCCGTATGTAATATCTTGTAGACAGTATTTGTGTCTTTTGCAGTGAAAACAAAGTAAAAAAATGGCCATTTTGTCAAATTTGCCTATGACTCAGGATGGAAGATTCAAAAAACAGCTTAGAAATTTGAAAATGAGCAGAACATTCGAACATAGAACATGTAACCTTTCGCCATTGAAAACGTTAGAAAACCAGAAATTGCTTGGAAAAGAATTCGTTTTATATCGAACTAAATAAACTTTGTTAGAATGCACGTCTAGGCTACCGGTCCAGTGGTTTTCGTGAAAGATACTTTTTATGACATTCTGGTTTACCATACGGAATTTTTATAGCGTCTACATAATTATCAATTTGCAATTCAAATTAATATTTAACCCTTTTCAAAACTGCTGTAAAATTGCCTGCTCCAATATGACAGCTGCTACAGACGAGAAATAGATGTTGATGAAGATAAGATTTGTGTACAATTTAGTGCAAAAATATTAAGACAAAATTAGAAAATGTTGATTTTCAGCATTTCCGGTTTTGTATAGATGTTTTTGCCCACGTAATTTCCTTTAGGGACGTCAAAACTAAGTATAGTTTTGGAAAGAATTAAAGTTAAATTATGAAACAATATTTATACTGTTTAACTTTTAAAGACAAAATTAATGTTTCGAGTCAACTTACACTTTAACCCTTACACAAATTATCACGCGTTCTCAGTATAAGCGAATAATCTTGACTACGCACGAAAATGACGTAACTACTGCTTCAATATAATGTAGTTTACACCATTGTCAAACTTGACCGGCGAAAACTATTTTAGCGAGGATCTGTATAATATTTTGGCCAGTATTCTTAAAGGGACATTTCATTCCAATTTCAATTATTTAGAGTATGTCTTGATGCCAAGATTGGTTATTCTAATGAGTAAAAATACTATTAGTTTTTTAAGTTGTTGCCAATAAGCGAGAAACACGCATATAAAGTTGAGACATAATCGATGAATTGCATATAAATCCGAACTGTTGTCCACAACAATTTGTTCAATTTTAACACAAAAAATATAAATTTCTCGTAAACGGCGCAATATTTTGGCTTGAAAATTTCAGAATTTTCATAAAAATATACTCTTTCAGATAAAAATAAAAGTAAAACTTATGACAAAAAATTCTGAAATGTCACTTTAAAAATAAATTTCCTAGAAATGCTACATGTTATAGATCTAGAAAGATGATCAAGAACAACGTTGATCTTGATCATGCTGTTCGAAATTAGGGGCCGCGGCCCTAGCGCAGTTGGTAGCGCATCTGACCCTCATTCGAGAGGTCCCGGGTTCGATACCCGGCCGCGGCTAATACTCTTTCTGACAAAATTGTCACCCACCAATTGGTTTGAAATCGTTAACCTAAGTGGGCGAGCAGCTGGAGGCTCGGTAAGGGTGTTGTGGTAGTACTGGTTTGAGAAACAACAGGAATCCATGGGTAGGTGCTCCAGCCGCCGCGATATGACCCTGGTAGTTGAAAACGACGTAAAAATCCAATAAACTCAAACTCGAAATTAGGATTTTTACTATTCAGAATATCAAAACCAGGCCCCGGTTTCTCGAAAGAACTTAAGTATATTCTCATGAGAACATGCTCAACTTCAAAGGGATACTCTCCAACGTTGAAGGGTATTCGATTGAAGGTCATGTGGATTTCGTGCGATTTGAGCACGGTGCTCAGATTTGAGCATGAGAACGTACTTAAGTTTTTTCGAGAAACGGGGCCAGAAGGGGTTTAAAATAGAGTACCCCAATAAGATTTACGCGAAATCGGGTTGGTTTTTTCCATAACGTATACGATCTATACAAAGACGCAACGAGTTAATTATTCGGCACTTTATACTGCCGATTGTTTATGAAAATTCCCGACGTCCCATAAAATTTCATATGGTACGTACTACCTTAAGAGTACGAACTACATTTCCCAAAGATTTCTTAATTCATTCAATTAATTGTAATGGAAACAAAAACTTGCAAATGAGCTTTAACATGAACGTCAACATTATACTCATCAAAAACCTCTCAAATTGTAATAACATTGACAATCCGGCGAACATCTGATATAAAAGTAATGAAAAATAGTGTAAGAACGGTAATTAAGTGCTAGTTACAATTCCTTGGCATTATTCAATCCAATGATCATACATTTGAACAATGGCAATTACGAACTTAAGACAAAAGTTCTATCTTCTCAAGACTTATGCTTTTAACAGACGTCAAACATTTTTGTTTGATTTTTGAAACATCCATATTGTTCTGTAGCACTTTTCAACTGTTTAAAGCCGCGTTCCCATTGCCGACCAAATCAACTCGATCAACTCGATCGCCTAAATTCCCAGACCAAACCAGATTAAACTCGATCAAATGTATTTTACACGACTTCTTCTTAATTTCTTGTCGATTAATTGCCGATCATTTTTGCCGACCACGCTCGATCGGCCCGATCACTCTTGCCTACCAAGCTCGATCAGTACTCGATCGCTTGGTCGAGCTTGATCGAGTTGATTTGGTCGGCAATGGGAACGCGCCTTGAAATTCCATTGTTAGGGCAAGGAATAACCAGAATATTTAAATGTGGTTCCACATTTGCGATGCATTTAGGTGCTCTTTTAATGATCATTTAAAAGTCCGTAAAAGTCACAAAAACATATGTTTTTCCTAATTATACAAATGAAATTGCAGAATAAAATTTTGTGTTTATTATGACATTTTGTGCAGGTGTTGCGAGGCATTTGTTAGGACAAGATAACTTGATAAGTCGGTTTTTGTCCATTGAAAAACACGTTTTTGTAGTCGTCATTTTTAATAAGCCATGTCAAGGACGTAACAAATAAACGTACTGGGGTAACATGTTGCAAATGCAAGATTTGTTCAGTTTCTAGGTGGGCAGGGCTATATTACTGAAAAAGCTGAAACATCTGCTCTACCACTTTACGAGTTAATTGTGGACTACGAAATCTGACGTATTTAATCAAAAAAGCTTTTGAGAATACAATAAGAGCCACGTTAGAAAAGAAGTATCCATAAACAATAGATAGTATACCATTTGGATATGTGTACCCGATGCAAGTCTGCTATACCAGGTTTAAAATGGTCTCTTAGTGTTTACAATTGTAATATAAGCAGGCATTTTGAAAAAAAAAAAACAAAAAACAACAACAACAAAAAAAAAACCAAAAAAAAAAAAAAAAAAAAAACAAAAAAAAAAAAAAAAAAAAAAAAACCGTAAAGCATTTGAGGCCAACACGGATTCCAAGGAGCCTGTGCTTTAGTGTAACCTGACCGGGATTCATACTGTACAGTTTTGGAAAGAGCTACAAGAGAGGCTTCCGCAAACAATATGCAGTACAGCATTTAGAGGTTTAGAAGATTATATGTTTCTATCTTAGATCTACAATGTCTAAATTATAATATGTGTCGGACTCTGACTCTGACTTGGGGCTCCCGGATAGAATGATTCCAAAGCGACTTATTGCAGTTCGATCAAGACTAGTATTGTAGTCTTACAGTTTTGGAAAGGGTTGAATTAGAATCTTCCGTATACATACAGTAGACAGAGCATCATTTAGAGGGTCATCACCTTAAACAGGTGTTCTGTAACAGGTTTTTGTCTTAAAGAGTTTATATTATAATATTTCGTCGGTGTTATTGCAAAACCTCGTAACTCCAGCTTGATTAAAGCTGGAGATAGGAGGTTTTGCAATATCACCACCGACTATCTGTTCTTGTTATACAGTCATTCGCTTGTTGATTAATCATGCTACCTGCTTCCTGCATAACGATGCATTGTCTTTACAAGTCACCGTACAGAAAAAAAGAAAAGAAAACGGAAAGCATTTTAGCATTGGCACAATTGCATACAGACATTGTTTCACAACCTTTTATCCTTACTTAAAGGGACATTTCATTCCAATTTCAATTTTTTAAAGTATGTCTTGATGCCAAGATTTGTTATTCTAATGAGTATAAATACTATTGATTTTTTTAAGTTGTTGCCAATAAGCGAGAAACACGCATTTAAAGTTGAGACATAATCGATAAATTGCATATAAATTCGAACTGTTGTCCACAACAATTTGTTCAATTTTAACACAAAAATATAAATTTCTCGTAAACGGCGCAATATTTTGGCTTGAAATTTTCAGAATTTCCATAAGGAAATATGCTCTTTCAGATAAAAATAAAAGTAAAATTTATGACAAAAAATTCTGAAATGCCACTTTAACAGCAATCCCTGATATAATTATGTCCTTGAATACGGGGTAAATTATGGCTATTACCACACAATGACTCCTTTTGACCCCCTACAAGATAATGGCTTTGGAAACATCGTGGTAAACGAAAAAAATGCTTGTGACAAGCAATTTCTGCATTTCCCACATTGTTTTCTACCAAAACAGATCAAAAAATTTAACTTTCCGTAACTTGAAATTGTCGTCTGCAACATCTTTGAATTTGGACCAGTCAAAAATGTGTCGTCTGGTAATGGGTTAAAAAGAATATATTGTTTGGTTTGCATCGCAACAGGAAGCAAACTGTAACATTGAGTCACTTAGATAGGTTCACATATCTTACAACGGTTTAATGATCTTTTGATTACTCCCGCTTCATTAACCCTTTCCCAAACGACATAATTTTAGGATGATCCAATTTCAAAGCTGTCGCAGACAATAAATTAGACGCAGATTAAGTAAGGATTATTGCGAAATTAAACACAGAATATATTGAGACAATAGAAGAAAATGCTGGTCATCAGCATTTTCTTCTTTTGTCTCAATATTTTTCGAGGCCTTTTGTATAAAGGACGTCAAAACCAGGTCTTGTTTGGTAAAGTTTTAACGATCTTTTTATATTTCTTGCCTCATTAAAAACAACTTATTTAACATTAATTACGCATTCAAAGGCGCATCGCTACATGTTAGGTAACAAAATTTTATGGTTGTAACTTGCATCCGTGTTTCCTCTATGCACATTTCAAATTTTTAAACTATGCTCTCTGTTTTTTACTAATCTTTCGCTGCCAATGTCGCCGATAAGCGATCCATAGGAGACCGCCAAATGTCGCCAAATGGCGACTTTCAAACAATAGCTTAATGAGGTCATTCAAGGTCAATGTCATCTGATCAAGTTGCCTGATAAAAAGTATGCTGTTAGGCCAAACAGTTTATTTGCAAAGTTTCAGTTTAATTATTATAAAACTATTTCATAAACTAATAAGCCCTGTTAAGTAGTTTCCAAAATGTGGCACTGCACATAGGAAATTTCTAGGAAGTCTGGCAGCGAAAGTTTACCAAGAAACCTTTAGGGGAACGAAGAACTGCCGATAACCAGAATTTCACTTTAATCAGGAACTGCTTTGCTACTTATTTCAAATTGCCATGTTTAAGAAGAATAGCAATAAGTTTTGTGCTAAAAATAGGCTGTTATAACATATTGTAACCACGGCTTGAATCAAGCCGCAGTTACGAGATTTTACAACAACACCTACGAAATGCTTTTGTTTGTCCGAAATTACGCCACAGTTTACTGAATAAGATTGTTCCCTATTTGACTTGTTTTCTGCAATATACATTTCTACTTCGGTCACTGTAAAATGTATCTATTTGTCTGGTAGTCGGCTAAATTCTTTCGGCGCCGCTACATGTTCGGCAAGAGCTATTTTAATGTCATTTATGGCTTAACCTTAAAACTCAATATGCACTCGTGCTTCATGGTTGCCAATGTAATCGACATCAAACAACAACAACAACAACATCAACAACAACAACGACGACGACGACGACGACGGCGACGACGACGACGAAAACGACGACATTTTTTTAAAAGTATGTCTTGATGCAAAGATTGGTTATTCTAATGCGTAGAAATGCTATCATTTTTAGCTCGACTTTTCGAAGAAAATGAGAGCTTATACTGTCACCCGGGCGTCGGCGTCGGCGTTGCAACCAAGGTTAAAGTTTTTTCAAACATCAATAACTTCCATACTATCAAAGGGATTCAACCAAAACTTGGAATACTTATTCACCATCACACCCTCTACCTTACTACCAGGGGCCCATGACCCCGGCTCCACTATATTTGGAGTTATGCCCCCTTTATACTAAGCACTTAGAAAGTCGAGCGCGCTGTCTTCGGACAGCTCTTGTTTTAAGTTGTTATTTACAAGCGAAAATACGCCTTTAAAGTTGAGACAGAAATGGCAAATTACATATAAATCCGAACTGTTGTGGACAACAATTTGATTGATTTTAGCACAAAAATATATATTTCTCGTAAACGGCGCAATAATTTGGCTTGAAAATTTCAGAATTTTCATAAGAAAATATGCTCCATCAGATAAAAATAAAAAGTAAAATTTACGAAAAAACATCGTGAGATGTCACTTTAAGGGGGAATGCTCCAGTTTTTCGGAACACTCAGTCATTACTGTAGTAAATTAAATGTTTCGTACCAATATGTTTCGCTATCATATTTTCAATAATATAACACGTCATTACAATTTACCATTTTCGACGGTAAAAGTGCATTTATTCTGCGAAACTGATTTCCTCAAGATGGAAATCGATTATTTAGAGCAAGACAGTCGTAAATGCGTATGCAGTTACCACTGTTTTGCGTCATTCTATTCATGTATAGCTGATAAAAATTGCTGTGATTCACTAATAAGTGCGCTGACCTATACATTTTCTTTTTGAATTATTACCAGGACATGTTGCTTAATACAATGAGGGAGTTTTATCAAATTCTATTATGTAGAACTTGAAATATTTCACAAAATAAGCAAATTTTGACATAAAACACTCCAGCTTCGTTGATCTAACCGAACACGTGAGCATGCTGTTCTATACATTTACGCGTTTATAATAGCACATATTTTGGGTTTTCCGTTCTTATAAAATGTAAGACGTTTCTTTAAATCCGTTTTCGGGACTAAACGATGAATATACAGCATTTTATTAGCATTTTAGTGACCTTGGACAGGTGCAAAAAATTGTGCATTTTTTCGATGTAGGGATATGTGATACGAATGCCTATAAAATTCAAACAAGATCGCTGACCACCCGTTTTTATTAGCTCGACTTTTCGAAGAAAATGAGAGCTTATACTGTCACCCGGGCGTCGGCGTCGGCGTCGGCGTTGGCGTTGCAACCAAGGTTAAAGTTTTTTCAAACATCAATAACTTCCATACTATCAAAGGGATTCAACCCAAACTTGGAATACTTGTTCACCATCACACCCTCTACCTTACTATCAGGGCCCATGACCCTGGCTCCATTATGTTTGGAGTTATGCCCCCTTTATACTAAGCAACTTAGAAAGTCGAGCGCGCTGTCTTCGGACAGCTCTTGTTTTGTTTTTCAATTGGTAATAACATGTAATTTCAACATACACAATATAAAAAAAATTATGAAACTGGAGCATTTCCCCTTAAATAACTTAGCTTTAACTTAGGATTGTAATTGTCCAATATGAGTAATATAATATTTTTAAGATTATAAGTATTTTAACTATCAATTAAGTATAGGAGCGGATTTGGTGCAGTGGTAACACGCTGGACTTGAAATACAGGGTTCGCTGGTTCGATCCCCTGCTTCTCCAGTCATTCGGATGAGACTTTAAACCGAGGTCCCGTCTCCATACTACCCTAGCTGTTGAGTGGGACGTAAAACTTCATATAACCTAAATAGGTATATGCATAGCTTATTGTCTATTTTTACTGTTTCTTTTATGCTCCCCCGAAAAAATTTTCGGGGGAGCATATAGTCGCCATGCTGTCCGTCCGTCCGTGTGTGTCCGTTCGTCCGTCCGTCTGTCCGTGTGTCTGTCCGTCCACAGCAAGACCTCAGCAACCCTTGGACCAAATTCATTGAAACTTCACATGTGAACTCCTTTGGATAATCTCTAGGGACCCTTTGCCCCGTTTCTTGATTTGAGGCTGCGTCATGGAAAAGGGGCCTTAATGTAAAAATTAGTTTTTCTCTAATTTCTCTTTATCTAATGGGCAGAATTTAATGATTTTTTTTTACTTATTTGACAAAAAGGATGTTCTACACCATATTCTATAAATAACATGTGTACAAAAATCCGTCATGGAAAAAGGAGGCTTAATGAATGATAGTTTTTATTTTGTGACAAGCACTTATTCGGGGAGCATAATCCGTCTATGACGGCTCTTGTTTCTTATTGTCGCTAACATTAAACAATTAACATATAAATGAATTTCTATTTATAAAGGCACAATAAGCACCAGCCTATGATGGGAAAACTTCATGCCAATTTGAGGAACTAGTTAATAAATCAATATTCATGACTTCATTATCACTTATTTGTTCAACTTGATACATTTATGTTTCATGTATCTAGGTTGAATTCTATATTTACAAAAAAGTATTTTGAAAATAACCTCTTAAGATATACAGACTTTTATTAATAGAACGTCGCTTTTCAACGAGATCCTCGTAACTGCAGTTGTGGGGTTTCCGTTGAAAAGCAACGAGAATTAAAATTTTGAATTTATAACGTCATGATCACAAAAGTAATCGTCGCTTTTCAACAAAAACTTCGTAACTGCAATTTTAAACAAGCTGCAGTTACTATGTTTTCGTTTAAAAGCATCGTTAAATATCGGTTAAGTTTGACTGATGGCGTCTTCCTTTGTCCCAGAACACCTAATATGTGTATTAGTAATCATATTTTACGATTTCTAGATTATCGAGTTCGTTTCTTAAGATAACGAAAGTTGATCTTTAAGATAGAGTATAAAACCCTTAAAAACTACCGATAAAGGATTTTGTAGTGTAGACACGTGTTTTGTCAAATGCAAATACATTAAATTTTGTCATACCTTTTAGTTAATTATGATTATAATTAAAAAATAAGTATTCATCGACGAAAGAACAAGCAAACAAACAAACAAACAAAAAAAAACAATATTTTTGTCCGCTTTCGATTAATCGATCGACGGCATTT
The DNA here is from genome assembly GCA_963680895.1 of Fragum sueziense. Lineage (NCBI taxonomy): Eukaryota > Metazoa > Mollusca > Bivalvia > Cardiida > Cardiidae > Fragum > Fragum sueziense. The sequence goes on along the minus strand of OY804607.1, from coordinate 1,629,387 downwards.
AGAAAAATCCTTGTGTTTTTCATCTGTTCTGTTTAAGATCGAATTCAAATCGGTAAGGTACAAACGGATATATTTAAGACTTTCTATAACTGCTGTTGTTGTATCACGGGATTCCCCGACGTCACTGTATATCTATTTTAATGGTGGTTTATTTTTGCACGAATATAATATGATTTTTATTTTACAATAGTCCCAGCCGAAAATGGCAGTGACGTAGGCTGATGTTTACTGCTGCAAAACCAATCAATTCGTCTGATTTGCACCGTTACAAATACGAACAGAGTTGATTGGTTGTCAAGTAGTAAACATTAGCCCACGTCACTGTCATTTTCGGCCGGTACTATTGTATTGTTTGACCAGATTGAACTGAGACTCCTTGCATATTTCGTTAATATTCGTGTTTTCCGTATTTTCTACATCGGGACTATAATTTGTATAAGTACTGTTATACACTTCGCCATATCCACCGAATAATAGTCGCCTAGTGTGAATATACAGCAGAAGAAATGGAGATGGATCGGGCACACCCTTAGAAGAAAACAGCCCAACATTGCTCGCCAGGCCCTAGATTGGAACACCCAGGGCAAAAGAAAGCGTGGACGTCCTGTTAACAACTGGAGGCGTACCCTGGACAGTGAGCTGCGACAAATTAAAATGTCTTGGGGGGAATCAAAAGCTGCAGCACAGGAAAGAGCAAGATGGAGAGATCTGGTGACGGCCCTATGCTCTACTGGGAGTGAAGAGGAGTAAGTAAGTAAGTGTGTAAGGCGACACTCCTGTAAACCATATGTCCGTGGTTCGAATCCCCATAGCGCTTTTGTTGAAATATTTTTACTTTCAACATTTCTTTCTTTTTTTTCAAATGCATGCATACATTTTGTAAACCTCAATCAGTTCACTTGAATCCTTTCACTTTAAGTAATCATTCAAGAAATGTCGAAACCGTTTAGATACAGGTAATATAACAACGTGTTTTCTGATGTTGCAACTTTTTGGACAACTGGGGGACCCAGAACCTTTTTCCTCGCTTAACCATCAATACAATTGGAGTAAGCAGGGTCAATAACTTTTTGATTCCAGAGAAGCTGCGAGAGACCAACACATCAGCAACGTTCAAGGGAAGATTATAAATGATAAATGAACGAATACAGATTATGATAAAAAGAGAAAAGACATTTAGTGAACTATAATTATTGAGAAAATTAAAAAAAATGAGTATTTCATCAATCAATTAATTAATACATTGATTAAGTATTCCATTTCATAGGAAAAAAGAAAGAAAAAAAAAGCTTAACAAAAGTTTCATCAGTAAAATGCTGGGTTCGATCTTGAGTCTCTGTAAATGAAAGTCCAGCGTCTTTCCACTACGCTAGTTCTTTGTTCAATGAGATCATGCAGAAATAAAGTTAACATTTTTCACAGAGCAGGGTATAAACACGCGGAAACTATCGAATACGCCGATGAATGCCGGAATACGCTTACGGAAAACGATGAGTCTCAGGTAAATTTGGTCAAACAATACCACTTAATTCAAAACTGTAAAAATATATACATGTTTACAATACATCTTGAATAAACGTTATTAATGATATTTATTCACATAAAGATAACAACTAAAGTATCAACAATCATCAAAATCACACTTATTTTAACCACCTTTCAATTATGTTGGTTTTTATTTCAACACTTTTCTTGAAAAATCCTTTGTTTTGCTATCCCCGTCAGAGAATATTGAGAGAAATGAAAAAAATATGCTTAGGTCCAACAACTGATTCTTTTACCTGTTAAATTATCTGGTCTGGCTACTAAAATATGGGGCTGTCGGGTTAGTTTAGAGTTTGTTCTAAATTATAATTGGCGCTTCCTAAACAAGAATCTAATAGACTAGAGCAGCTTCAGAGATGACGTTGTCGACAGTATAATTGTTGTCAATTGAAGGACATATGTGTGCCGTTGCATGAAAAAAAAGAGGGAAAATGAGAATATGCTAATTATTGGCATTTTTTTTATTTTCCACCAAAGCTTCCCGAACATATTTTTATTACTCAAGTCATTATCATGACTTGTTTAGGAATGATTTATAAGATGTAGACCATTGTTTCTATTTTGTTATTTTTGGAAAGAGTCATGTCATAAATCACGCTTAAATCACAATGACATATATTTTGACATGTCCTACCCTAAATATGACGAGAATATATTAATTGCGACCATTAATCATTTGATATTCGACTAACTACTTGACAGTTTAAACAATTCTATAATTAGGAAATGTAATTTTGTACGTGCGTTCAGTTCACGTGAATTTCGGGCAATAACCTATTTCAGGACAAAAAATGCATTTTATTTAGCCCTATCCAGAAAAGGGGCCCAAAAAGGCCCGTTGGCTAACTTGTCGAATAAAAAAGCATTTTAAAAATAGCAATTCCGAGAGCGCCGAATCATGCAAGTTTTCTTCTGTGTTTACTATGTTGCATTTAAAAAAGACAACATTAAGCTCTCTCCTTTACCCCCCCCCCCCCCCCCCCCCCCCCAAAAAAAAAAAAAAAAAAAAAAAAAAAAAAAAAAAAAAAAAAAAAACAACAACAACAACAAAACAAAGAAAAATAAGCAAAGATAAACAAAACAAACAAACAAACAACATCTTGTAACCTTAGAGAACCATATCTGTCTAAACCGTTGTTTCTTTTTTTATCATTTCAGCCCGCTCTCCGATACTACGGTATAACTTCCGGGTTGTTGGGACCCAGACTTTCCAGAACTCCCTTTTAAAAAGCCCTTTACCTATACAAGCCCAACATCAAAATTGTTAAAAATCAAACTCTTTTATTATTGTGTCCAAATCCGGAAATCTCGATGTAACTGAACTTCGAGACAAAGAATGTAGATTGTATTGAATTCAGTATCCATGGCAGAGTGATTGTTGAATTATTTCATTTATAGTTCATCAAACCCTATGTTGTGAGTACCCATTGGAATCGTCTCGCCGAAATGAGTACCCACATCATATGGTTTGGACTTGTAATAACAATTTTACAAATCGTCGACTTTCGACAAAAACGTCGTATCTATTGCTTAAAATAATCTGTAGGCCCTAGATATGAGGTTTTTGTTGAAAAGCAAAGAAATTTAGGAAGCGTTCATCCCTTTTATAGTACGGTGCGTTGTGTAATTCTGTTTGATGTAAATGAAAGAGGTTTAAATCAAATGGATTCGTAAAAAGGATAAGTAGACATCACCAAAAAAGTTTGATGGACAGCCGTGGGCCTTAAAATGAACTTTATATACTCAGCAAAAGAGCTAACGCATCACTTTTTAAAATTGCATAACTTCTTTATTGTCAAAGATTTAGATTTATAATTTGGCAAATGTTTATCCCACAAGTTTTTGCACTCATTCATAAAACTATTTTTAAGTTTTCTTTCTTATGTGACCGTGTCATACGAAAGGGGGCCAAAACAGTTTTTCGGCTCGTGTAACTTGTGATCTTTTTCAATCATTTTTGTTTGAATTGATTTTGAAAGCTGGTTTATTGTGAAATTATAGTCTGAAAAAAATAATTTTCTATCTAACATAACAAGGGCTGTTCCGGGACAACGTAGCTCGCATAGACGCACCTTTTTGAAAGAAAATGTCGATTTTTCAAGGTCAAGGTCACAATGTCAAATTTTAAAGTGTCAGGTGAAAGGTCTTGCTGGGGCCTGTCTATGGTTGAAATATCAAGACTGCATCTTATACAGTTCATAAGATATAGACCGATACGTTTTTGTCTACGTAACCTACGTCGCCGTCGACGCCATCAATGATACCTAAGGCACTAGTGATGTTAAAATGCCTCTGTGGGAATACATTACGCGCCCATAAAAAAGTTAAAGCCGACGGTTTGTTTTTTGAAGGGTAACTTTTGTAAACAGAAACTCTGTCAGCCTATACAAAAGGTTTGAAAGTTATGCGTGAATTTTCCATTTTAATCAAATTTCAGACTTTATGAATTTTAGAATTAAGGGTGTCCTTATTAAAAATTCAATATTTTACAAGATACGGTAACATTTACTATGAAATTTCATAGATCTCTTATCAAATGGTGGTAGTCAGCATGTGCAAATTCTGAAGGTTTTCTGTATATTCGTTAGAATAATATTAACAAAGATCTGAGTGATGCGTTAGCAGTTTTGCCGAGTATATATGACGTCATAAAAGTTACGTTTTTATTTAACGCGTTCTTCTTTAGTTTTCCCATATAATTTCGTGTTCACCTAATTATCAAATCAATGGAAACTTTTATGATATGTTGTCCGTATCTGATCTCCCCATATTACACATTTGTTGATTGATTGAAGCAGAAAATTTGCCCTTGAATGTAAAAAATAAGTGTTTTGTCTTTTTGTTCACTATAACATCTACAAATTTTGAAACATCTTGACAAAACCTTGATAAAACATTGGTCATGACAAGACCTTGCATGGATGTATCTTTCAGCTTGATCTGAATCTCACATCTAGAGTTATGTGCCCTTGAAATTGACAAAAACTACCGTTTTTCATTCTATCTTCGCCATAATAGCAACAAATGTTGACCAATTATAGCAAAACTTTTTTACAAAATGTTGGTGACTGTAGAACTTTGCTTTAGATAATTTTTTTGTTCAATTGCAATTTCATGTCAAGATCTCGACATGAGATCGTTATGTGCGACAAAATTTCCATTTTTGACTTTATTTTCCCTATTTCAGCCACAAATATTGACCAATTGAAACAAAACTTGGACAAAACATTTGTGACTATAAGACCTTGCATAAGTGGAATACTTAGCTTGATCGGAGTCTTACATCCATAGTTATGGGCCCTGGAATTGGACAAAAATTCCTTTTCAACCATGTTTCCTCTATAATTACCACAAATATTGATCAATTATGACAAAACTTAAACAAAATGTTGTTGACTCTAAGACTTTATATATGTGATTTTATTTAGCTTGATCGGACGCAAACAGTCGGAGTTATGTGCCCTTGAATTTATCAAATAAAAGGTCTAAACTTTCTGTTGCCTCTTATATCCACAGTTATGGACGAATTGGGCGAAATTTTGGACAGAAATTTGGGTACTATAAGATCTTGCATCAGTGTGATTTTTAGCTTGATCGAAACGTAACATCCTGAGTTATAAACCCTTGAATTTGACTAAATTCGCTTTTCGGCCTTGTTGTTACTATAACAGCCAACACTATTGACCAATTAAGACGAAATTTGGAAGAAATATTGGTGACCGTGGGATCTTGCTTTAGCTTGATTGGAATCAAGCATTCAGAGTTATGTGCCTTGGTTTAGATAAAATTGCATATCGTCGTTGTAAATGCAAAACCTCGTATGTCGATTCTGGCGATTATCAAAGTACACACTTGTGTGCCCAGTTTAAACAATTCTCGCAGGTTTTGAGATATTTTTACTGATCAGTGTTAATGACACATTATTTGTGAACAATATGTCAAAATTTCAAGTAAAACATTTCAGTTTGGGAAAAGTTACTACACTTTTTTCCCTCCCCTTAAAATTTTTCGAAAACGAGATACGAGGTTTTGCATTTACAACGACGATATACGACTTTATTGTAGCCACCAATATTGGTCAATTATATAAAACTTAACTTTAAGATCTTTCAAACATGTGATTCTTTAGCTTAATTGGAACATCACGGCTAGAGTTATGTGCCATTGAATTTGACAAAATTGCCTTTTCGAGCCACAGATATTAACCAATTTAGATGAAACTTATAAGAAATGGGAAGCTTGCGTAAGGGCGATTGTTAGCTTGATCGGAATCAAACATTTAAATTAGAATAATTTGCTCTTGAAATTTTACAAAATTGCATTTTCAGCATTTTTTTTCAGTGTAACAGCCACGGATATTGACTGATAAAAAGAAAACTTATACATTATGTTGATGACCATAAAAGCTTGCATCAGTGAAATTTTCATCTGATTAGCAATGTCACATCTAGAGTAATGTGCCATTAAATTTTGCCGCTTTCAACAAAATTTTGACAAAATGTTGGGGACCATCTGATCTTGCATATGTGCATTTTTTTATTGATCGGGATCACACATCTTAAGTTAATATAGAATGTGAAATTGCCTTTTTTTACTTTTCTTTCACTATAATAGCTACAAATATAAACCAATCAAAACAAACCTTCACTGAATTGTTTGTGCATGTTTTGTCATTGACCTGTTTAATGTTCTGATTCATAAAGTTCAGTTTATTGAATAAGTATAATGGCCAAACCTTATATAAACTAAAAAAACACACTTATTTACCCCATCCACCACCTTTTTTCCTCTGCGACTTGGTCATGCGCATTTTTTAATGTCATGAGATTTAGTATTTCATCAAGGTCTAGCCTTTGTCTTACATTTTGTGGGACCTAGATTATTACTAATGCAATATCTTGAGCTCTACGTGGATTTTTTTCGTCTGGTAGAATAAAACACCACGATTTCCCCACCCACCAATCTTTTTCTCTCTATTGCAGTCTTAGTACAATACACAATGTCACGATTTTTTGTTTTCTATATTGTACTGCCTTTGGCTAATATTCTGTGACAATTCAATTATTTCAAATGCAATATCTCGAGCTCAAACTCGAATTAGAGCTTTTTGAGCTTTGCTTATAGATGAAAATTGCCGAAAAATAATAATGACAATCGGTGTGTTCTATTCCTGTAAATGTACTTGTCAAATTTTGTAAAGGTATGATGATTATTAAAAATTTTATGCCCATTTGTAAAATTACGGGTTCGAAATTTTGTAAATTTAAGTCACCATTTTTCCTATTATTTTTAATTTTACAGCTGTCCATCAAAGTTATATGATTAGAGCAATGTCTTAAGATCATGAAAACGTATGATGGATACCTCTTTCACTTACATCAAGCAGAACCTAAAAAATGGACATAACGCACCGTACTATTATTTGTTGCTCTGTCCATGATCTTTATTTTTTTCTTTCCAGCCTGCTCTGCGATACCACGGTATAACGTCCGGATTGTGGGGGCTCGGACTGTCCAGAACTCCTTCAATAGTTACAGACTCTAAACCTCCCAGTTACAAATTTAGCGATCCACTGAATTCCAAACATGACACATTCAGCACGAGCGACCAGGGCTCGCTGTATCGAACCAAGAACCTCTCGGCAGTGTCGCCAGTGACTTTACGGCGAAGGAATACGATTGCTGTGATATTAGTTGCAATAGGCTTGTTAGCGGCGGTTGCAACTATTACTGGAATTATATTACATGTGATGCATCCGAATGGTGAGTAAAGCGCTTGTTAACAATTTCCCTAAGAGCAAAATATTGTAGCTTTTCTTCGAAAACCGCGAAACTGCAGCTTGTTTTCAGCTGCAGTTTCGAGGTTTTCGAAGAAAAGCAACGATATCGAATGGTCTAATTTGAAAGCTGTTTGAGACGGTTACTGGAATAATTTTACATGTGATGCACATAAATGGTAAGTTTAATATTGGCCGACTTCGCATCAGACTATCGCTAGACAATAGCTCCAATCGAATACTTAATTGTGTGAGCTATTTGACGTCATTTCCGCAAGACTATTCTGACAATCCTCAAACGCATGGTCATGACACCGGGATATTATAGCTAAATATAAATGACCATGCAGTGCATCTCATCTGATTAGCATGGGCTGCTCTGCTAGGTCATTTATGGTGAGCTATACACCCTGGTGAAAACAGCGGACCAATCAACGTCCAGGTAAACAAAGATTTCGATTGGCTGACACAGAATGGGGATGAATCAAATAGATAGAACAGCCAAAGTGTTAGCGCGGATAGTCTCACGCGCAGTTGGCATTTGCTTCATACCGTCGCTTTTCAACAAAAAACATCGTATCTGCAGCTTGTTTAAAGCTCTAGATACGAGGTTTATGTTGTAAAGCAGCGACATCTGACTTTATTCTGTCATAAACCCTTTCCCAAACGACAAATCTTTAGACTGGTCCAAGTTTAAAGTTTCTCCAGACGACAAAATGAGCAATGACAAAGGAAGTATTTGTGTATGGTATACCAAAAATATTGATGCAAAAATGAGAAAATGCTTATCAACATTAATATTTCATCAATTTTTATAAATTGCATTTTATTTTCTAGAAATGTGCATTAAAAACACAATTTACTAAAAATCATACGAATTTTAGAAAGGCGTTGTCGCTGAAATAAATTATTCTTTAATGTATCAAAAAACAAACAAAACCCACAAAAAGACCACGTAAATCATTTTTCACGACCATGAATATCGTTGTGCCTTTCATGGTAAAACTCTAATTATTTATTACAACAAATATCATGGTTAGAAGATTTATTGCATTCACGCATTTCATCAAACTTTTTTTTAAAGTTATGAAATGGGCGGTCTTAGTTTGTGGTTAGGGGTCGCGAATCACATGATAGATATTTGCACAAAACTTAATAATTAATAAATGCTGTCTTATATAATTACATGGACTTTTACGCTCTCTATGCGAGGGGTGTTCATTAAATAATGAAAATACACTATCAGTCCAATGTTAAGAATGTGTAATTATATAGTTAATGTTTAATATGCAAGTAACAAGTATGTGAACTTTTTTCAAAGTAACAAGAACTGTGCATGACAACGGTTGCCATGGCAACACTGTCACAAATTTGCAAAGGTTTCCACTCTGAAATTCCAGCGATTTCTATCAATTTTTCCACTCAAAAACCAAGATAACAAAATGGAATCATTCTGACCTTTTACTGGTAAATTTTGTGTCTCAGGTACAAAGAAAAAATAGCAGTAAAAGTCACTTTGCTCTCTGAAAAAAAAATAGAAAAAAATCATTATCAAATACTTTGTATCTGGAAAATCTTGACGTTTTCCACTGATCCAAAGTGTGGGGGGTCAACAATGTGACGTCATCACACTTTAAATAAAAGAAATTTAATGTTGGGGCATAGCATAATCAATCACAAGTTCCCTGCACGTTTCAAATCAATGTTTGAAATTAGCATTGTACATATCACAGAGGAATATATGGTTAAAAAGCGTGTAAACACCTCCGTTCATATCATTGTATTTACCTAATTCCCTTGATCACAATGCCGAAGATTTCATTATTGCCACATACGAGAACCTTATATGTAGTTTTGAAGTGAAAAACATAACACCATCAGACAATAATGCTGAATAAACATTTTCTGTACACAAATTCTAAATAAATACCATGATGCAAGTCTGTTTTAGCGAAAATAACGCGAAAATACGTCAGACGTCATACCCATTGAGAATGTGACGGCATGCGTTTCCATAGTAACACACGGAACGTTCAGTCTGGATTTTCACAATGAAAGCTTAAAAGCAGTGCTTTGTAAATGTATACGTATTTCTTAATTATGTTGCGTATGAAAAGTTGCGTATAATTCTGTTATTTGTTAAAGGGGCCCATACTATGTTTTTCAGGGATCAGAACAACATGGGGACAGTCAGAGTTTGCATTGTTTTGTGGCACACTGCATTGTATATGGCCAAAAAATAAAGGGATTTTAGCACTGGTATTAAATTGTTACTTTCTATCAAGGTCCAGTTTCCATAGATGTTACTATGAATATAAATGGCGGACCAGTCAATTATAATTATACAGATTTGATCGAGAATGACTAAACGAACTTCATTTGAAATTTCATTGGACAGAAATAATCTAGCTATGCAGGTTGACAATTTTATACGATATTTCTTTATTTTTTTTACATTCGACAACTTAGTATGAGTCTCTTAAAACAAAAAGAGATCCGCCGGGCTAGGAGGCCGTAAAACAGTAATTTTGAAGAAGGACCGGACGTAAAAGTTACTATTCTGAAACAAATGACGAAATCATTAAATTCTTCGCAGACTATGTCTGATACTTTTCTTACCGCCAGGAAGCTCTCTTTTTCTTAACAAATTACATTTCATTTATTGCTACCTTAATCAAAATCGTACACGTCAATTGATAACATTCAATAATCATGTAATTAGCTTTATGTTTTCTGTTGAAGCAGAACGATTACGACACATTCAAATATTGTATTAGGGATTCTCTTTTAGCAAAATTATGTTCAACTCATACAAAGTTCAACCAAAGAAAATTCGTAAGTTTTATGACCATATAGCATGCCAACACGTCGCCTGAATGTAGGGCTACACGATGTGAACGTTTTCCCCAAAAAGCATAATTTTAGACCGGTCCTATATGAAAGTAGCCACAGACGATAAAATTAATATCATTAAATTAGAATTTGTGTATGTTATAGGACAGAAAATTTTGTTTTAAATTGACGAAAATGGAGAAATAGACATTTTGTATATTTTGTCTATAACCACAAAATTGCCAAAAAAAAAAAAAAAAAAAAAAACAAAACTTTCTTTCAGAGAAGTCAAAATTAGATCTTAATTTGGGAAAAGGTTTGGACAACTTGTTAAGTAAAGCCTGAATGTAGGCTAGAAACATGTACACGATGTTTAACAACTTGTAAAGGTAACATATCACAAACTAAGCGGACGTACCTCATTGTATTTTCTACTGATCTTATTATGTTAAACATGACGATTGAACAAGAGAACCCTTTCCCACACATTCTTGTAATTACGCTGATGTATTGACGAAATGTGAACTATTGAAAGTTTAAACTGGTCCAGACCTAAGCGTCGAATTAGGCTTGAAATGGAGAAATGTAACCCGTAGTATCACTTTGCTTATAAACTGTTTAGGTGTATGTGTGTGTGAATACATTCTAAATTTGTTATTTCAAATCCAAACCCTATGTTATTGGTACTCATTTAAATCGTCTGGACGAGACGATTCCAATGAGTACAACACAGGGTTCGATGAAAAATGAATGTAATATTGCATTTTGAAATGCATTCATCCAATCTTATTTGTAGCTAAGAAAGTTTGCCTATCATGATAACTTCAGCCCTTTGTCTAGAATACTTGGGTTTCTGTAAGATCAGTAGTAAAATTAGGTATGTTGTATCAAAGAAAGTATTGAGGCAGAAGAAGAAATTGCTGATAATCAACGATTTCTCATTTTCTCCAGAGTTTCGCACAGACATTTCCTTAGAGTCGTCCAATTAAGGTCTTGCTTGTTAAAGGCGTAAGTCAGTATGAATTGTACGGGTAGATCGAGGACAATTGCATGCAATTTTTGGTAAATTAAATGGAAAAATGTAAGGAAAACCCAATTTCAACAATATCATGGTGTAATGACCATTTTCCAAACAAGCCATTTTTGACGTCTGCAAAAGCAAGCTAAGCTAGTCAAAACACTTCTTTTGTTCGCATTCATTACAAAAAAGAGAGGAAAACAAAACTAAAACAAAACAACAACCGATTTTGCATCTTGTTTCCAGCTCTGCTCCGAGGACACGTCCGGTTTACAATAGCCAATGAGAATTTCACAGACAACATGCGGAACAAATCGTCGGATGAGTTTCAAAAAATATCACGGACACTCTGCTCTGAGGTGAGTTCATGCTGTTGGCGTATTTGATTTGTCGTTTATTTCAATCACTATTTATTTTTCTTTAACACATTCCCATCCTTTGACTCCTTTTGACTCCCCTAAAGTAAAAAGCTTAAGAAAACATTGTGGAAAATGAAGAAATAGCTTATGACAAGCAATTTCTTCATTTCCAACAATGTTTTCTAACCAAAAGACTGAAAAATTCAAATTTCATTCACTTGAAATGTTCGCTTGCAACATCTTTGAATTGGGACGGGCCTAAAATTTTGTCGTTTGGTAATGGTTCCTGTATCAAATTTAGCTAGCACCGAGATTCTTGAGTAGTTGTTTCAGCGGGAGTTTGTAAATACCAAATTCTGGTCATGGTATAAGGCATAGCATCTCTTTCTTATAAATGGCCTAATGTCTGACAGGTATGGGATGACCGCGTCAATGACTCACTTTTAACGGTCACTAAGACTTTTAAAATATCATAGTACTCACATTAAAATAATCTTTGTAAATGTTTCAATTTGTAGATGGACTATTATTACCTCACGAGTGAATTGTCTGACTTCTACCTTGGATGCCGACTCATTGCACTGAGGTAGGTTTTCTCAGCACAGTTGGTTCAGGTTAAAAATCTAGACCAGTTTCAGAGCCAATCAGACATAGGCCTATGTTTGACTGAACAAATCGAAACTATAGCTCGAGAAACCAAATATGGAGGCTGAAGAATAATGGGCGTTCTGTTGTCAGATATATCTTAAAATGATTCAATTGCTGCGTTTTTCAAGGGCTCGGGACTAATTTATAAGGAAAGTAATCAAATTGGTAGATTTACAATAATGGTTTCTTGACAACTAAATTCTTTAAGAATATACGTTTACTTTTAATTTAAGCTCCTCAACTTGGGGTTGATCAAAGGTTTTACTATATAAGTATAAGTTTGAGAGGCCCTTTCAATGTGTCGTCGTGGAACACAGATTTCAATAAAAACGGATAACGTAGACATAAATCCTCCTTTAAGAGCATAATATTAACGGCTTCATTAAAAATAAAACGATGAAAAATTTTAGTCTAGTTTCAAGAATTTCTAATTAAGGTAGAATACCCGTAATGTGGCCATTTTGAGATTCATAAAACATCGGATTTTTCGGAGCGTCGTCGTTACGTATCCGAACCTATTCGGGGCCATTCGTAAACTTTCGGCGGTGGAAAGTTCCACCGCCGAATGTTTACGACTTCGCCCGAATAGTTCCGACGTCGCACGAATTGCATTAGGGGTAGACTACCTAAATTTCACCAAATGCCCATCTCTTCCTTTCAGCAACGACACAACAAAACCAGGTTTGGCAGTACACTACACGATCGACTTCAAAGACAATCCTCTAACGAACGATAAAGATCGCATCAAGAACGTGATACTGAGAAAGTCAGGGCGCCAAGCCTCGGATGCTAACTTATATTTCGTGATACGGGACTACCTTGTGTATCTTAGAAGCTTGAGGGTGGAGCTAGAAAAGGTGCCCATTCCGTCTGTCACGCCCAATTATATTCGACCAATTATTCCTTGGCGTAAGTTGTTTTTCACACTGTCGCTTTCAATAAAATTCTTGTAACTGCAGCTTGATTCAGATGTTTGTTGAAGAAGTAGCGATTTATTGTCATAAAGAACCTTCACCTATACCTTTGAAAGCTGTCATTTTGGGGTTCAGTACCTGAAGCAATCTTATACTGTATGTAACACAAGAAGAGATCATCGAAACAAGTTAACCACTTTCCCGGATGATACAATTTTACCTGTCCCTATTTGAAAGCTGTTGCGGATGACAAAATATGTGTTGTTAAAGATAGGAATGGTGTACAAAATAGCACGGAAACTATTAGGGTAGATGCTTTTCACACTTCTCAAATTGTCCGTGTTAGTTTCATTGGTCAAGTGTTTTATTTTTTCCGACCTTTTTCAGGTGATGATCTTGACTTCATAGCACGTAAGTCAGTAGAACGTATATCAGATCAAACAAGCACTAGAGAACTAACTGATGCTAACAATGTATCTGCACTTGCTGTTGGGGAAGATAGTGTTAAGAAAACTGCAGTCAAACTTGTTCTACCAAGCGCTAAAGATGTATTCTTACAAAGGCTTAACCGTACTGCTTTATTTGTGCCAAATAACAAGACTAACCATGCTAATATACATGTACATGTACCTGTCCTTACTAATAACACAACAGTAAAACAATTTGCAAACCAACTTATAAATGACAGGCCTGTTGACATGATGTTGGCTGACTTAGGCCCAGTTGGACAAATGTCTCACGATTTTAACCCAACGCCAGTTCTTATGGATAAAACAAACGTACATATTGATCTTCATGATGCAGGAAATGATATAAATATCCAACCACCGTTTAGAGCTATAAATTCAATTGACACATCAACATTAAATGTAAACATGGATGAAATATTCAAATTATCTGAACTTCCGGAATTCAAAGCGGATATCAGCAAGACATTTGAAAACGTTACAGAACACAGTTCAAAACACAACTTGAATCTACATCACCTTTACAAAAATCACCCCAACCAAAGAAATCACCACCATCACAATAGTTTAAATGATAATAACCATCACAATCGTCATGTAACAACAATGAAAGGTCCCAACAAAGGGTCTGAAGTAAACAACTTGGAGTCATCGTTTAACCAACCGAACCAGGACTTTTATAGAATGGTTGAAACTACTCCATACAACATACTTTTAGAAGAAAATGAAGCCACAACAAACAGTAAAATTATGTCGATATCAAATAACGTCTATTTGATAATGGGCCAATCGTCAAAAAATTATATGGACAAGGCAAAAACACGACCGACCCGCTCTATACAACTATTTCCTTCTGGCCCAACAGCAGGAATAGTCTCCGAATCTTCAGTAATTCAAGAACATGATAAAATAACGTCTCCGATTATTTCTATTGTCACAAATACTGATGTAATAGTTACACCCGTAGCAAACAAAGAAATACAACCATCCCCGATCTTTGTAAACGAAATAAAACAAACACTAAAGTCATCAATAGTAATGCAATCATCAGGCGACACAAGTGTGGACAGAAGGGTTCCGGATTTTAGTGCAGTAATGAATGAATTGGTTGTCCAAAGGCTTCATCGCACAAGAATTCCTCCAAAGGAGAATGGAATAAGATGGATAAATATATTCAACATCCCTCGAAGACGCGTCGCCATCAACGTTGACGAGTTATTCAGAAATAGAGAAATTGAAAGAAGACGCGTGGCATCTGAGATAAATCATATATTCAATAGATTTAATACATCAACAACAGACGCTGTAACGTTTGCAATTCGCGATCTTCTACCGGACTTTAAAAAGACGATGAATGGATTTACTGCCAATTTCAATAACGATATGAGTTTCCAGGGTATGCAAGGTCCCCATCAAAGACATTCGTTTGATGATATATTTCAACTAAGTTCTCACCAAATGCAGTCAGGGACAAAAACGCATGATCACGGTGATAACCACCACGGTCCAGCACATCACCATTCTACAATACCGAAAGTCAAAGTTAGAACTCATGATCACATGCATTCAAACAGCGACAAGAAAACAAATTTCCGCGAATTCAAGGATTTAAATGATTTTGATGAAAACATTAATGTTTTTGCACAGACTGTCGACACAGAAGTTACATTTCCTCACTTTGGAAGACTTGAAGACCAGCACCCTAACTTCCGTGAGCATATTGAACAAGAGATTAGCAACGATGAGGATGGCCAGGAATCAGACAAACAAGGGAATGGCCATACACATAATATATTTAATATCCATTCTAGGACAGGAGCAGATACAGGCGAGGAAGAAAATGATAATACAGCCCCTAGTCCTATTTCTACTAGGGAAGGCAATACAAATACAAACAACCAATGGGTCGACAGACGACAAACAGATATAGCGGTTAATGATATAGGTAGAACTATAACACATCCAAATATACAGTTTCTGAGCCAATTCAGAAGCCCGGTCAATCTTGGGGAATCAAACAGAAATAATCAGTTCCCGTTCAATTTACAGCGACAATCATTCCCGAGCGATCAAACCCATTTTTCTGGTAATACAAGAAACGCATTTTTACGAAGACGATTCCCACACCGAATCAGACAATTCGGAAGACAAAGATTAGACAGAAGAATATCTTTCAACCACCGACCCTTTATTAGAAATAGAGGACATATAAATCCCAGTTTTACAACACATCTACAACATTTGAATGAAAACGATGTACTATCAGAAAATGAAGATCAAAATCAGGATGATATTGAAAACACAGCTAATGAATGGCTCCCATTTTATGAACACTCCGAAAGACAAGGAAATTTACGAAATCACTTCAACATGAATGTTCCACCTGTTGGTATGAATGGAAGAATATCCCCGGCAATGCATTCGTTTGGTGAGTAAATAAAACTCTTTTGGATACTTACTGTGTTCTCAAATAATTCTGAAATAGTTGAAAATTGATAAATTAGAGTGGTAGAGAGACTATAATTGTAATCATGTTCAGTCAACCTAGGTGTGTTAGAATGACAAATTCCTAAATGGAAATGTAAGCAATATCGTGTGTTTAAATGCGAGTCTACAATTTGAAATTTTTATGCCCCCCTTCGAAGAAAATGGGGGTATATTGTTTTGCAAGTGTCTGTCGGTCGGTTGGTCAGTCGGTCGGTAGGTTGGTCGGTTGGTCCGGAGACCAAACCTTGTCCTGAGCATAACTCAAAAAGTATTAACTCTTTCCCAAACGGCAAAATTTTAGGGTGGTCAAATTAAAAAATTGCCACAAATGACAAAATGAACGTTATTAAAGATAGAATTTGCGTTAAATATGGCACAGAAAATATTGAGACAAAAGGAGAAACTGCTGGTCATCAATTTTTTCCCAAGCCATTTCTATTAAGGACGTCAAAACCAGGTCTTGTTTGAGAAAGGGTTAAAGGTAGAATCATGAAACTTTTTAGGTGGATAGATCTCATTATGGAGAGGTGCAGTGCACAAGAACCGTAACTCTGCCGATCAAATATTTGGAGTTATTGCCCTTTGTTGATTTTCAAACTTGATTCTTGTCCAGAGTATAACTCAAAAAGCATATACGGTAGAATCATGATACTTTACAGGTGGATAGATCTCATTATGGAAAGGTGCAGTGCACAAGAACCGTAACTCTGCCGATCAAATTCTTTGAGTTATTGCCCTTTGTTGATTTTTAAACTTGATTCTCGTCCGGGGCATAACTAGAAAAATATGGAAGGTAGAATCATGAAACCTTACAGGTGGATAGATCTCATTATGGAGAGGTGCAGTGCACAAGAACCGCAACTCTGCAGATCGGAAATTTTCGGAGTTATTGCCCTTTGTTGATTTTCACACTTACAATTCTTAACCTGGCCTATATCTCATGTCCTTTTACACATACAGCCTTGATATCTCACACATGGATTCTTCCTATTAATATCATTCACATTTGACCATGACCTTGGACCTTGCGACCTTGACCTTGGACTTTGACCTACTTTTAAAAAATTGAACTAGGCCTATATCTCATGTGCTATTACACACACAGCCTTGATATATCACACATGGACACATCCTACCAAGACCTTTCACATTTGACCATGACCTTGGACCTTGTGACCTTGACCTTGGAGTTTGATCTACTTTTAAAAAATCTTTATTCTGGCCGATATATCATGTCCTTTAACACATACAGCCTTGATTTTTGACACATGGACACTTAAGACCAAGACCTTTCATATTTGACCATGACCTTGACCTTGGTACATGTATTTGGCCTACTTTTAAAAATCTTAACATGGCCTATATTTTATGTCCTTTTACATATACAGCCTTGATATTTCACACTTGGACACCTCCTACCAAGACCTTTCATATTTGACCATGACCCTGGTCCTTGACCTTGGACTTTAAGCTGCATCAAATATAGGCCATTTAGGGGGCATACATGTTTTACAAACATCTTTTGTCTATGTTGAGTTTGTATAATTACCATAAAGTGACTCTAAATACAATTAAAACTCTTTTACTTTCATTCGTGCAATGAGTAAATACGCTAATGTTCTCAATCTCTATATAGTCGCTTTTCAACGAAAACTCGTAACTGAAGCTTGTTCTAAGCTGAAGTTACGAGGTGTTTGCTGAAAAGCGACGAAATTTTGTTCTCGGTCAATATACATGTATTATTATTATTATTATTATTATTATTATTATTATTATTATTATTATTATTATTATTATTATTATTATTATTATTATTATTATTATTATCATTATCAACAATATGTTTTATCCTTGTATTTGATTGCAGAACGGCCGATTATGGGAGGAGGACATAGACATTTATACAAGTACTATAAATAGCTTATTGTCATCGTTTTGGTGCTGGAAAGTATACATGTTTAATATTCATTGATGGATCGCCATCTACAAATAACCACCTCAAATGTCAGAATTGAAACACATTCGATTCCACCATCAATTCTTGATAAGCAATTAAAAGTAATCGAAACTAATGGCGATTACCGGTATTACTTTACAATGGTTTGTTTATTGGGGTTTTACGCCGTTTCAACTTCTATAGTCATGTCGCGGCGGTTGGAGAACTTAACCATGGATTCCTTTTGTTTCTCATTCCAGTACTATCAGAACACCCTAACCGAACCTCCAGCTGCTTGTCCTCATAGGTTCACGATATCACGATATATGAAAGGCGGATGCGCTACCAACTGCGCTATGCCCGCGGCACTTTACAATGCTACCGATTACAACAATGGTACTGATTACATGAATCGAGTTTGAACGAGTACTGAAGTTAAGGAATAACAAATTGACACCGTGGTTCTCTGTTCTGATCCGAATGTTTACAAATACAGAAAATGTGGGTGGTTTACTTATTTTGATTTAACGAAAACGTTATCTTACTTGTCGACCAGATTCTGTTTATTGAGTGATGGCGATCCATCAAAAGCTTTCACTGTATGAATTCAGAATGCTTTTAGTACAATATATTCGTCACAGAGTATAGTTACTTACCAGTGTCATTTGGGCAAATTGTTTTACTCGTGTCCGTATGTCTGTCCGTCCGTCTACCTGTCTGTCCGAAAACATAACATTTGTAATTTCGGTGGTATTCGTGTTTCACTAACACATATTCTTTTTTTCTGTTATTCTTAAGTAGATGGCATGATTATAAACTCCCTATAATTAATCGTGGGTTTATACTACACATTAAAAGATACTGAAATTATTTTTTTAGGAAAGGTAAAAAATGTTTGTAAAATGTAAGCATGTATCATAATGATATTTTCTAATCCTGTATGGCAATGAGTTTGAAATTCTGTGATTTACAATATCAATGAAGAAATACGTATAAATCTATATATTAAATAGATAACATCTCATACGAAATATTTGCCATTTTGTAGATTATTTTGTTTGCGGTTCTTGATGCAAACATAACATGTGTGTTAATCTTAAGACTTTCCTTACTTATATTTACGTAAAATTGTGAAGTCAAGACGTTGCAATATTACATGTATTTGAATTAACGAAACACTGACAATCTAATCCATAGCTTTGAATCTGTTGACATATACACTGGATTTACGATATTCATAATTGTTCATTTAATACATCGATTATCATTTATGTACTTCATTGATAAAACATTGAAAACGTAAATTTCTGTTGAATTTTTTTACAGGTATCCCCATTTCATCGGATTTTAATGACATAGAGGATATCAAGAATATTTTGAAGGACGTTATTGAATCATTTTACAACATGACAAAAAAGTTGGATCATATGCAGAACGCCATTGACTTTATTAATGATAAATTGCATGAGGAAAGGCGTCCAATATTTCGTCTAGAGGATACGCTAGAAAACATGACATTGTCTTTGGATAATTTGAAAACGAATTTGAATAACATGAACACGACGCTAAAAGGATTCAAAAAGTACCTGGAACAATTTGACAATACGGTATTTGAGGTTCACGATGTTTTGAAATATTTAGATGAAACGTTGGATAATATTAATAAGACAGTTTCCTATGTCGGTAGTTCCTTAAAGGAAATGACTGATACAGTCGGTTACGTAGATGATGTCTATATTCGAGATAACTCTTCCTTAATACACTTGAATAACAGCGTGAAGGACGTAAAGGAAACGAATACCTTTGCAAATAGAACACTAGACAGTATGAATAGAACATTAGACAGTTTAGAAAAGGCAGTCACTGGTCTTAATAGTATGGTTGATGACGTTTTGGGAGGCATGATAGGAATGAACGTGTCACTGAACAATATCAATGATACAGTGAAGGATTCACATAGGAAGATGGGTCAATTGAAGGACAAAATGAAGGTCATGAATATCAGTGTAGATTCTATTGAAAGTACTGTACAACGATTGAATAGAACATATTCCGATATCAATGAAGCCTTGATCCGGCTTAATAATTCGTTCATCTTTATAAATGGTACCACCAAAGATGCAATTCGCCAACTACAATACACGGATGAACGATTGAGCAACATATCGCACAATATGGACAGAATGCGTGTAGGAATATCTTCAATGAATGTTTCGCTTCAAGAAACCATAGATTGGATGGCTACTATGGTTCAAAACCTGAATAAACTAAACGCAACGTTAGATAGGCAAAATAATTCTATAATTGTAAATTTGCAAAATGCAGGGATTCTTGAAACTTTGGCAACTCTCTTAGATATGAATTACACTCTATCCGACTTTGGAAAAAATGTCGATCTGATTAATAAGAAATTGGATGAAATGGAAAGTAATCTTGTAGGACTAGAGACAAATTTAGATGAATTACATGATATCCTTAGCAACATGAATGTTACATTCAGACAAATAAATTCATCAATTGCAACATCCAATTCAACTATAAAACTAATTGAAAAGTCACTAGGTCTTATGAATGGAAGTTTTGAAGTAATTAATACTACACTCAACAATCTTTCAAATGCGTCCAGTAATATAAAGAAAACATTAGATGAAGTAAACACAACTCTAACATTAGTTCAAGACAGAAATAACCTGGTTAAGGATCAATCAAAAGAAATTAATTCAACATTTGAAAGAATCAATGAAAAAGTCGATAATGTAATTGAAAATTTCCACGAAATATATCGAATAGGTAATTTCTCGAACGGATCACTGTTGGACCTTGATAATCATTTGCAGAAAACAAACAAATCGATTAATAGAACTAAGAATGAAGCAGACGATATAAAAGATGCATTTAACATGCTTATAAATACGCTTTTAGGTATGGAGGCAACGGCGACAAGTTTACAAATACAAGTTAATGGCACTGACGACCCCTTAAACAGAGTAAATAAAACATTCAATGAAATAGATTTATCTATTAAACACATGGCTGAAACGAAGACGGAATGGAATGACCGACTGAACAAACTGAAACTCTCTTTCAAAAACATAAACGATAGCATGAAGGATATCGGGCATGCATTCCCTAATATGGCGACGAATTTAAATGACTTGCATAGCTCAATATCACAACTAGAAAATAAAATAACAAACCAATCTCTTGCTATCAAAAATCAAAACGACACGAAGGAAAATGAATTCAAACGATTCACGAGGCTTGTTTCGAATAAGCAGGATATCAACAATGCTTTGAATGATACAATATTGTTAATAGAAACTATAAAGGGTTTTTCAAAAGAAATAAAGATGAAATTAAATGAAATGGACAAGAAAGCTGAAAATGTAAGCGCACTTTACAATAACATGGAAAGAAATTTTGAACTACTAAATAATTCGTTGTCGCCCATGCAAAACCGTTTTGACAAGTTGCAATATGATGCAAGTGTTAAATATTCACAATTCAAAAACCTTTCAAAGACATTTAAAAATCACATCGAAGAACTTAAAGCGTTAAAAAACTCTTCGGCTGATTTTAAGAATTTAAACATACCATTTGCAGATATAGAACATTCTTTGTTATCGGAATTATCTAAAATAAGCGAGAATTTGGTTTCCATGGAGACCATAAAGGACAATCTGGCAGACGCTTCGAAATTAGTATGGAATGACCTTTATCAGCCTATAGATATAAATAAGCCACATCTGCATTTACGTAAATCATTAGAAGTCTTTAATTCTGTTATTAACGATGTCAATGGCACTCTTGCTGAGCGTTCTGATGACATGCGAGATTTAATCAGATCTAGCAATGATACAGACATAAAACTAAGAAATATAGGTACAACGATACAAAAAATGAGAGATCTTTTAGGTCTCTCAATTACAATTAAAATTAAAGAACAGGATTTGGAAGATGATATCATACAAAAAGAAAACAGTTCAATGGCAGGAATTGAACAACTTAGGTTTTTAACAGACAAACTGGACAAAATTAAATCTGAATATGGTAACATTAATGGTACTTACAATTCCACCACATATGACTATGATAACATAGAAAAGATGCTGGCTGGAATAGACGGCAATTTAAGGGCATTCAACAAGAGTCTTGCGGATTCCAGAACGAATTTTGAGACTCTGAAGGAAAGTGCAAGAACTAATATGTCTAGTTATTTTAACTTATCCTTAGATGAGGGCTTAGCAAGTCACGAAAAGCTTAAACGTTTTATTTCCAACATGAACACATACTATGATAACCTTAACAGTACCAAATATAACATCGAAGAAATGTCCCTTGAAGAACCAACTATGCTATTACAACATGTTGAAACTATGTTGACAGAACTAGAAAGCAAACTACAAGACAAAAGTAATAAGCATAACTTAGTTAACAAGTTAGAGCCGATTTTAAAAGACCGTTTCCTGTCCGTTGTCAATGAAATGATAGATTCTAATAGTTCTACAAACAATTTGCAAGATGAAGTCTTGAGATTAGTACAATATGCCAATCAGCTGAGTAACAGATCAAAGCTTCTTCCACACATGGACATTAACCTCAATAATGAATATCTTACTTTAAAAGCTGCTGACCATAATATAGACATGTTAGATGGCAACATTTCATCTTTGAATGATGACATAAAACGTACACAGCTTAAATTCGAAAATTTGAAAAGAAGTAATTTGTCATATGATGATGCAAAAGACGCAATAAAGGATTTAAACGAAGATATGGAATCTATTGATAAGATGTCCGCTACTATTTCTAAAGATACTAAGCAGGTAGAAAAAGATTTAAGTATTTTGTCAAATATTTTACAAGGCATCGAAAAATTGCTTGATATGTACAATGAAACACTTGTTCAAACTAAAAGCATCGGTAACGAGATTGAAAATGTAAGTAAGAAATCTACAAAGTCAAGAAATGTTTTGGATGATGTACAGTCAGCATTTGATGAAATTGAAACTGTGTTCCAAACTCTGCAATACAACTATACAAATTTTACAGAAACAAATGTGAATTTGAAAGATCCACTTTTAATTGATGCTTTAACTGATGTAAAGAATTCGATTTCAAATGTTAGTGCATTTTTCGAAAATATAGATAATATATCTAATGTATTGAACAGGAATTTCAACGATGTTCAAGAACTTTTCAATAATACTAGTTTCAATAGATCGAATACGGAGAACATAATTTTTCGATATATAGCAAAGAAGACCCAGAAAATAAGTGATGATATCAATCTTATAAACAAATCATTAGACGATTTCAATGATGAGATAAAATTAATTTCTACACAAATACAAGACCTCAATGAAATGATGCAAATGAAAAATGATAAGCTCCTTATTGATAAGCGAAAAAAGATGCTGGTCGATTATAACCTACCAAAATTAGAAGAAGAGCGTATTCGAATTGAGAACATGATAATGAACCTAAATCCCAGTTTGTTCAATCTCGGCGAGAATGTTAATGATACTATTCGAAATTACGATTTTGTACACAAAAGATTACTTAAAAAGCCAAATGCAAATATTTCAATGGACAATTTATACAGAGAAATCGTTAATATTTCGAATAAAATGAAAACTTTTCAAGGAAATATAGATGAAAATTCAAACTACCTTTCAGAGATAGATTCGCTATTGATGATAGACCAAGGTGGTTACTCAATAAATGATACAATTGATGATATAAAGAGTCGATTCCAGGAAGCAGAAACAAACATGAACCTGATAAGCAAAGCTGTTGAGAAAGTAAATAATGAAATAGAAAAAGCTTCTACGGACAATAATCAAGTTAATAATAAAATTGCATCACTAAATGACTCATTGAATTATAACGATAAAGTCAATAGCAGTTGGTACGATTTTAAAAATGAGTTTGAAGACCTTTCGAAACGGACTAATGACGGTAAAACAGACTTGCAAGGCTTGCAGATAATGCTTGAAAATATAACAGACGATTTCAATGGTCTTTCAAAACGTTTTAATCTTCAAAACATGAGTATATTCACCGATCTAGTACAACGCCTTAATGATAGTCTGCGGAAAAGTAACGAAAGTCACTATGATTTAGTAAAATTGACTCAACCATTAAATGATAATATAAATGCTATTGAACAGAAATTGCTAAAAGCTATTGAACACAAGCTAGATGAAAATAACATCGACTATGTAAACAAATTATTGAAAAGAGAATTAAAAGAGGCCAGGCATATCATGAATGAGACAAATATTCTACTTGATATTTTCAGTAACGATACAGACGTGTTGACTGAAAGAATCGTAGCTCTTAAAGATGAAGTATTTAATGCGAAAGAGATTCTTTTGAGCGAGGAAAAGAAAGAACTGTACATGAATGTATCTCCCGAGGATAAATTTGAAGATGCCAATTTCACTATCATACAATTAGGTAACGCTATAGAAGCTTTAGAAACGAATATTTCAAACGCATTTAAGCTTTTAAAAGAAGTAAGCAGCAATTTTGAGAGTCTTGATAATTTCAACATCTCTTTTAAAAAGTCGTCAAATACTTTGCAACTTGCAAATGAATCTGTATCCCAAGATAAAGAAAGACTCGAGTATATTTTCAATAACCTGAAATCGCTAGAACATCTTTTACTAACTACAGACGGTAGACCATACGCCGAAAGAGAAAGTATAGTTGAGATGAAAGAACGACTGGGAAAGTTACAAAACGGTTTGAATGAAATAAACAACGTTTCAAGAGATATTTCCGACAAAGTGAATATCTTGAAAACAGAAGAATTGCCACATGTGATGGACATTTTGGACCATTCGAAAAGTTTGTGGAAAGATTACAGTAACATTTCCGATGAATTTAAACATTTTACAAACTCATTTAGTTCTCTGAATGACAAGTTGCAGTCAAGCCAAGATGTAAATAGTATAAGAGTGGTAAAACTGCAGAAACTGACAGACGCCTTACTAGATTTAAAGAAAGGATTTAATATTTCAAATAATACAGAACCACATAGCTTGATGAAATTGGTTGAAAATGGATTAGACTTTGGTAATGAACTTTTCTCTAATATAACCGGTATATTGACGGATATTAAAAGAACAAATGATAATATTAATGATACTATGAATAAACAATCTAACACGCCAAACCAAGAGTTTTCATCTCTCAAGGGACTTGATACATTTCTATCTAAATACCCCAATACCAGAGACCAGCTAGAGTCTAATCTTAATCTTGTTAAAAATAAAATACAATTGGTATCTGAAAATAGTGAAATATTCGACAAAAATCTTAATTCAACACGAGATATGCTCAATAATCTGAGAAAGATGTTGAACCGCAATAAAAAGGAAGCTTACGTTCATAATATGTCATTAAAAACTGCCGCAATGATAAGAAATATAACGCTAGGGATAGAGAAAACATCTATGACATCGAATGAAATTGAAGAAAAACTTAATCAGACCTTCACCAACATCGAAGCATTAAAAGATACATTGTCAAACGCACGTAGCGTAAATATTGACCTATCATCAGAGGAAAATGCTATTCTAAGCAAGAACAAGACTTTAACTGCAAAACAAACGGAACTACAGTCAATTACATCTCAATTAAAAGAATTGATGGAAATAAATAATGCTATCATTAACAACCCTGCTTCTATTTACAATAAGTCTTTCGATGATATCAAACACATGTTTGATGACATAACAAATAATGTCAATTATCTAAGTTTTAGAAACAGAATTATATCTGAGATACATTCAAATACAAGCAATGTGATAAAAGACACTGACATTAAGCTTTCACTCTTAGAAAATGCATTACTTCGACGAGCGACATTATTGTCTAGAACTGATGATATGAAAAACAAATCTCAGCAGATATTACTACGACAGAAAGATGCACAGAAAGACAGTCGTGCAAGTAAGGGTCTAATTACAAATATAAAAAATGTGTTTGATAAAATTAATACCACATATGACCGTGACCATGATCCAAGTTTATGGAAAGATTTTGAACTACTCGGCGATGAATTCAAGAAGCAAATGAAAAAATACGAAGACTTACAAAACGACCAAAATGACATTAACCAAACTTTAAATGAAAGTTATTCAATCCTACAAAGAATGGAATCTATCATCAACCAGCAAATTTCAAATGTATCAAAGTTGGAGAAATATAACGAAGATCTTAATACTCTTCTAGAACAATCATATTTGCTTCAATCAAATATTAGTAGGACATTAGATCAAAATAGTGCTAATCAAAGTCGATTAAATGACAAGCTATACAACACGAAGATGTCAGTTGATGACATAGAAAAAGATCTGAAGTATCAGCAGATTAAACGATTCATGAAATCGCAGTTTCCTAAAGTCTTAGATAGATTTAATTTTGTAAATGAAACATTAGGAAATACAACTTTACGGCTAAATACGGCTGCAAACCTGACAAATAAGTTGAATAAACATATCAATGAAACTGAGTCCTTGCTTCGAATGCATCCTTACATAAATATACCTCTTGATTATCAGATAAATACTTCCATGTCAATATCAAATACAATAAGCAATGCTCTAAAACAGAAAGAAGGAATCGCAACAGAACTAGACAAGTTTTCTGACATAATATCAAATAGAATCGACAGCAATGATACGATAGAAATGATTGAAGATAGGCTGACAGATTATGTAAAAAACCTTGAGACAATCTTAACAAGTTTAGACCAAGTCAATAAATCTATCGACCAGGTGATGTCAGACACAACCGAAACTATTGACAGTTTAGGAGAAATTGACGAAAATGTTCAAAAATATGATATGTTAATCGAAAAGAGATTATTACTACAAAACAATATTACTCGATTTGAAGACGAGATAACCAAAAAGCACATAAAGCATAATGAACAGAAAGACGATTTAGAAAAAATGGAAAAGTCGCTTGAGAAATTAAAACGTCGTTTTAGTAATATAAATGATACCGATTTAATTTTACAGCTCAAAAATGCTGAAGATGACTTGAAGAATATTGATGCCAAGATGAATGAAACTTCTTTAAAGTCAATTGCTCTACGAAATATTTCAGTTCAAAACTCTCAAAAATTGAATGATTCTCGAAGACTAACAGAACAAACTACTGATAAATTGAACACATTAGCTGCTAATATTAAAGAGATGGATAATTTATTGACCGATGTGGAAAATGATTTAAATGATAAAACAGATATCGGTTTGCATTTGCTGGAACAGTCGATAAGAAATAATTCTGCACTACTTAACACCACTATGTCCGACATTGATATCTTACGACAGATGTTTTTGGAAAAAGAGAAAGAACTCTATCTTAAAAATACACTTCCTGAACTACTCGAGTCACACAAACAGCTTCATGATCGTTTAACAACCGTTGTCGAAGATGTAGAAGGTACCAAGAAAGAAATTACAGCCATAAATGATTCACTTGATACATTGTCATCCAGAATATCTGACAACCCAAACATAGATTTCAATATATCCAATTTAAATGATGATTTACAAGAAATTAAATATGATAATGACAACAATTTGGCTTCAATGAAACAGCAAATAGAAGTATTTTATGAGATCGATGGTAGAGTCTTTACTGAAACATATTGGAAAGATAACTCAACGAAGGAAATACAATTTGCATTAGACAAAATTGATGCTAAAATCAACGATATAAACCAAAATGCATCTGATGTAAACAAGACCAATACTGATATCAAATTTGATATGCAAGATATCAAAACAAATATTTCAAATATTGAAAAGTTAATTGATTTGTTTGAACAAATTAATTCCACAAATGAAGATCAACGAACGCTTCTGAAAATATCCAACGATGCACTAAATTCGACCAGAAATCGATTGAGTCGTTTATCGTTATTCTTCAAGAAACAGAGGCAATATTTGCTTACACTCAATGAATCAACGAATGGTAAAAAGAACGAAACTGTTTCCAAGCTTGTATCTGATATTGAAACTATCTTGTTAGATAAAGTTGGATTGCGGCTACCTTTACTAGAAAATGTATTCCAAACAAGAATTTTGCAAAAGTTGAAAAGGGCAGGAGAGCTTCATGATTTGAATACTGACACTTTAAACACTGTGTATCAATCTCAAGATCTATTGACTGAAACATTAAATGGAACTCTTGAAAATCTCGAGACTATAACCAGAAAGGTCAATGCAATGAATACAAGCAATGTTAGCTTTAACCAAGAGATAAATAAGCTAAATGAAAATCTAAATGAAACGAAAATATTGTTAAATTCATTGGAAAATGTGATAGAAAGTGAGAAAAAGAGGCGTCTGTTGGAAAAAGAAATGCCGACGTTGACTGAAGTATATACTAGAATAAAGGACGATGTTGAAAACATAACTCAATTTATCCCAGAGCTCGAAGAATCAATGAATGAGACAGGCTTACATTCAAATAATGTGATACGTTCTTTAAAAGAGTTTGAAAATATAAACATCAGTCATAAAATCATAGAAAATTCGATCCGCGAAAACCTGTCCACTTTGAAACATATCCGAAACGATATTCCAAAATTGTCTAACTCATTGCGCTCACTGGCACCAAATAATTTAAACAGAAGTGCCTTGATAGGTAATAATTCGGTCACCGTTTCAGATTTACAAACAATGCTGGACACATTGCATAACGATATGAACGAACTAGAAAATAAAACATCATCTGTACTAGATGTTTTGATGGAAATAAACAGTACAAACGCTGATCACAATGACGAAATTAGGATTCTACAAGACACATTTCGTAAATATAAAGAATTGCAGAAATCACAAGATGCTGTTAAAATTGACATGAACACAACTGATCATTTTGTGGTTAATGTATCTGATAAATTGAACGCGGTTAAAAACAATCTGTCAACGCTAAACGAAACTATGTACGATCTTTTCAAATCATATAACATGTCAAATCCTAAGGATGAAAAAGTGGTGGAACTTCTTATAGAAGCAGATAACAAAATTAAAAATTTAGAGAAAAAAATAAACGAAGCTAATGATTTTAAATCAGACGTAAATAAAGCTCTAAAAGAAATTGAATTACTTCTGAATGGAAATATAAATGGTACGATCAAGATGAACGAAACTGTCTCAGAGGGTGAAATCGTGATACCAGACGCAGAAAAGAAAATTATGACTCTAAATGAAATTTTGACAAATATCATGAATGAAATTCCAACAGTAAGCGCATCAGTTGAAGCATTTGAAACCGGCATTGAGAAGGTTAACTATACATTAAGAAATGAATTACAGAAGCATCGCTACATTAGCAAAGAACAACCCAAACTACAAGCAAAGTACAGATCTATAAATGCAACATTTGACATGACAAATAAAAGTCTAGATATGATGCTAGATAATATTCGACTGTTGGAAGAAAATATTCGGCGCGTGAAACAAGACATGGATACCCACGCGACAATCGACATAGATATGGCCCCGTTAGTGGCCAATGTCTCTCATATGGAAAATAGACTTGCTATAATGAAGGGACACTACAAAAACATCAAAGAAGTGGTAGAAATGTTGAAAACCGATTTGAAAAAATACAAACAACCAATCGAGAATATGACATTAAATGAAACAATCGCAAGATTTCAAGATTTTACTACCTCATTAGGTAATGCAGACAATGTTTTGAGAAAAATAGACACAGAACTGGCAGACATGGACGACCATGTTATGTTCCTCAATGATACCGTTTTTGTTATTGACGACGCACTGAAAACATTTGATAAAGGAAAGGATAAAATTGATGAGAAACAGAGAGAAATAAGTTCACTTGAAGTGTCTGTTAATAAAACAAAATCGGACTTAAAAGATTTATCAGCATCATTTACGTATCTGAACGACTCATTTGCTAATATGCTTAGTATCTATAAAGACGTCGTAGACACAACTGCGGAAAACAATACACAGTTTGCTAATGATATGAATAAACTGCGCATTCAAATGGATTCTTTCAGAGAATCTGCTGATAAATTGTTCGTCGACCTAGAGCTAGCAAAGGACAATTATGATAAAATGAATGAGTCTCTGTTTACGAATGTAGATACCTACAACGGACTTAATAAAACACTATCAGACTTTATGGTACAGTACAAAAACTTGACTTATGCAATTAAAACCTTATCAAATAATGCCTTGATGGTTGGAGAGACATCCACTGGACTCAATTCGTCCCTGGTAAATTTAGGAGAAGTATTGAAAGTGCTAAATAAAACCTTAGACGATGAACAAACTAAATTCAACTTTCTATCATCAAACTTGGGTGGTTTGCACAGCAGATCCAAAAGTCTAGGAAGTAGGATAAAGGACACTGATTCATCAATTGGTATTGCTGAAAAATTGCTTCATCAAGCTAATTCAAGCCTCGTTGCTATAGACAATTTAATAGAACGAGACACACGCTTAGATATCCCGTTAGAAAATGAAATCATAGCTTTATCAAACTCAACTGAAACCATTATTGACATAAAGAATAAATACCAGGAAGCATCACAAAAATTCATTGAGTTGATAAATAATATAACTTCTGCACAAGACAGGAGCGGGAAAATTTCCGACATAAAACAAAGGTATAAGAATATAAATTTAACTCTTGATTCTCTGTCAGATAATCTTGATACAATAACTAGCATGCTGAATGATACAAGAGAGCAGACTAAAGCGGTTGAAAATACTTCAAAAGATCTTATCGAAAGTGTGAAAATGTTCGAAAATGTTACATCAAATGTGGCTGAATCTGCATCTAAATTAGATAAAGTTAGTAGCAGTCTTAATAGAACAAAAAGTGTGATGGGTGACAATGAAAACTCTATTGAGGTACTTGAAAATCAGACACGGACAATGTTAAATGATTACAGTGAAATTGATGACAAAGGCCTAATGCATAACCTTACTTCTTTAGTAGAAAAAATAAACATGGAAAAGTCAAAACTTTCAAAATTAAATGAACGTCATTTGAATATAACTGACAAACAATTAAATGCTTCTGAAACTATAAAAGCCGCACAGCAACTATTGAATGGAACATTTAACTCAAAAGATCAATTAGATAGAATGACAAACTATAGCAAAGATAAATTACGTCTCCTAGAAAATATGCCAATTGAACTGAATTTGGAAAATAGTAATTTAGAATCTGAATTGCTTTTAACTCAGCTTCGAATAACGAATCTAGAGAATCAATTAAATGATTTAAATGATACCCTCTTTGAAGAAAAGATGAAAATGAATTATGTGAAAAACAATTTTCCCAGCGCTGAAACTCGTTATCAGATGTTACAACATAATCTTAAGGAGTCCGTTGGTGACATTCAGAACAAATCCAAAGGCTTTAAAGAGGTAAAAGACACGTTAGATAAATTGGAAATGGTTATTGGCAATTTATCATCTATTGATATACCACTAGATCTAGAAAAACGGAAATCTCAAGAAATAGAACGAGAAATCAATGCATTGCAAAAGATTCACAATAACCTTACTGAAAGACATAACGCTTTGAATATCACAAAATTACAAGATAGAAGCAAGTCATATAACAATTTGAAAGGAGATTATGATTCTTTCAATAATGTAACGCAAACATTAGACAGTGATCTGAATAATCTCAATGAAAGATTAACGACCCTCGGTAAAATGTTATCTGATATGAATATCACGACAACCAATCTTTCGTCTATTCTAGAAACATATAACGACACGAAAAACAACTCATTAGGTCTTTATAACGATATTCACCAATTTAACGATTCATTTTCAAATATAAGCAAGAGTGTCTTGGAAATGGAAAATAAATTGAAACAGCTGAACGAAACCCTTATGGACTTAGCAAACGATTATATCGATATAAAAGATCCAATACTATTGAAGACAAAGGAATCTCTCGAAAAGATGATAAAGGAAGTATACGGTGGACTTTCAAAGCTTAAAAATACAACAGAACATCTCCATCGTTTACATACAAAAACAAACGAAAATGAAAGAGAGCTCAATACTACAATTTCGAGAAAGAAAGTTTCAGTTAAAGACCTTCAGACTGACATAGCGAATGCAAATTTATTGTTCAACAATATTTCATCCCTTTTGGATTCTTTAAACGTTAGTCAAATTGATGCAAGTAATTCTGCAGGAACGCTTCAACCTGATATCAAATATATTGCAGACATGCTAGACCGCCTAAATAAGTCATTTGAAACTGAACAAATAAAGCAAGATTTTATCAAACAAGAAAGGCCTATATTGGAAAAGTCGTTTAGAAATTTGAAAGGACCTTTGGCTGAAACAAATAAAGAACTAAGTGATATTGAAATGAAACTTTCTGATTTAAAGATTGATATAGATACGGTAGGTTCTAGACTTAATCGTTTTAAGCCAATTCGTATCACTACTGACAAAGAAGACAACTTATGGCAAAATCTTACAAAACGGATACAATCTAAGTCACAAGAATTTATAGGTCTTAACAATATATACAGTAAATTGAAGGATGACATATTACAATTAAGTAAAAGAAACGAAAGCATCGATGATTTGAAGACACACTATAACAGAATAAATGACACCATAGATACCATAGATAAAGGACTTGTCGCAATTAAAAACAATGTTCTTAACGTATCAAAAGAATCAGCCGGAATCGATGTAATGCTGAACCAATTTCGGAAAATTATGGATGACTTCAAGTCTGTCCAAGTGAGGAGTAAATCCCTTAAAACAGGCGTAGAATCTCAATCTAAAGATAATGCTGATCAGAAAAGAAAGTCAGATAATGTAGCACAGAAGCTGTCTTCTGTGAAAGATTTAATGCTTGAAATGGAACGAAAGTTTAGAAAACTTTCTGACCCTACCTGGAAAAGAAAGCTTCCAGAAATAAGAAAGAAAATTGGACAAATGGAGTCAACCGTATCGACCACAAACTCGACAATACAATCGTTGGCGAAATCCATTAACGATGGTCGACAAATTGTAGACACCGCATTAGATAAACTACAAAAATCGGGTTTGGAGAGAACCAATGCCTCCAAGGTCATAGAGACAGTAAACACAACAGTGACCACTACACAAAAGACATTAGATAATGTTAAACAGAGAAAAGCAAACGTTGATAAGAAACTCACTTCATTAACAAAAGACACGGATCTTACCAAGAAGGAATTAGAAATGCTTAATAGGACGTTGTCGAAGGAGCTTCAAAAACTAACGTTTGTCAACATCACGCTGCCTGATCTACGCGCAAAACATACAAGAGTTAACGCATCATTCGTCGCAAATGTACCAGATGTTAAAATTCTTCAAACACAAATAGACGATGTTGTTTCTGTTATATCCAAGATAAAAGAGAAGATGCGAGTTTTCGGTTTACAAGATACTGACAAGACCATCCACAATTGGGACCAATCTATAGACAAGCTAAACAAAACTGTGGTGGATATAATCAAGAGGAATAAGCAAACTAAAGCGAAACTCATTGATTTGAAAAATAAACTGTGGCGCGATGGACCAATGTATACCAAAAAGGAAAGCCTCAAAGTAGTTAAGGCTAGATTCAATGGATACAATAAGACATTGAATGAGATTATGGCTGCGGTCCATAAGATAGAAGTTAAACTGATCGAGCTTGATAAAACGTCACAGGATCTCACTGCCACACTCCTCGATCACGATGAAATGTTGACCACTACGCCGGAACCACTTGGACCACCTATATGTGAGTGTACATTTGACCCTTTCAAAACCGTTAAAGTTAGACGTTAGAAAGTTTGAAAGCAGTCGAAAACAACAAAACAAAACTTTGCTCTAGAAAATGTGTGTGTACATCATAATAATTATCTGAGAAAGTTTGAGTACAGTGCTGCGTGTCAGCATTTTCTACTTCGACTTCAAGTTTTCTTTTGCCTATTAGAGACATCAAAATAGAGTCTCCTTTGAGAACGAGTAATAGAGATTTTTTGTCGTCAAAGACTTGAGCTAAACCACTAAATTGATGTAATGGCAACAATGATAAATTTCACGAAAGATGATAAAATTTATTTTCTGTGCTGTCCTCGTTGTCCCAAATGCGATTACTTCTGTGTCTGTCTCAAACTCATACCTAACAGCACATTTTAGACTAGTCCTAATTCAAAGATGATGCAAACGAAAATTTCAAATAAATGATTTTTTTTGTCTTTTTACGAAGAATGCATTATGGTAAATGAAGAAATTGCTTGTCACAAGCAATTTCTTCATTTTCCATGATGTTTTCCAAAGCCATCATCTTGTGGGGAGTCAAAAGGAGTCACCGTGTGGTATTGGGTTAAATGGCCCTAAACAGAGGCTTGATTATATTTTGGACAATTATCCATATATTTGTCAATTATAAATTATTAACGAGTATAATTATGTCAAAAAAGTTATACTTTGTCATCATATTGATCATCCTCGGAAACCACAGTGGTCATAGCTCACGCTACATGACATGTAGCGTGAGCTATGACCGATGTGGTTTCCGAGGATGCATATTGATCATCAACGATAACATTTTCTATACTCAGGGTTAGAGTTAACGAGTACAACCGTCGGCACGATCGGTAAAGATCCTGGTTACGTGGAGTGTTCTGTGGGTGACCTAACAGACTGGGAGATCATGAAAATAACACGACAGAGGTCTGGTGGAAAAGAACAAACTGTGGCTGCATGGAAACTCGGTGTCGGTAAGCTTTTCGTTGGTTAACTTTGCTTCTAAGAATCCATGTATTTCTTGTTAACGATTTCCAAACTTTTGTCAACTTAGCACAAAGTATCAAGACATATACAGACAAGTGTTGAAAGAAAATTTTATACAAACATTGTTCACGTCACCAAAGAAACATTATAAGGATATATTTTGCATTTTATACATTGAATATTATGACATTCCATTCCCAATTCGTTGTCTTTGCTGATTTGCATGCCTCAAACATAACAATTATGATTTTTGTTGGTTGAATAATTTCTTCTTTTTTGGTATTTGTGAAAACATCAATGTGCATATATGCGCTGATTGAATTCGTAAAGATCATTATCATCATAACAATTTTAAGTTGTTCTTCATTTCCCAGGAGCCAGAAAGACGATCAGAGACCGGCGTATTTCTGTCAAGAAATCGGAGAATGCAACAGGTGGTAGTTTACGGATCAACATTAGATCCCTGCAATGTGAAGACGAAGCTGCGTTTTACTGCTCTATCGACACGTATAGAAAATATCCGTTGAGAACGGACATAGCTGTCGTTAGTAAGTATACAAATGGTTTTATTTATGGTCTAACAAACATTGAAGGAAAAGGAGAAAATGCTGAGTTTCAGCATTTTCTTCTTTTCGTTCAATGTTTTTCAAAATCATGTTGCTTCTTCAGTTGAAATGATAAAAAAATATATTTATCAATATTAGATCCCTGCAATGTGAAGATGAAGCTGCGTATTACTGCTCTATCGATACGTATAGAAAATATCCTTTGAGAACGGATATAGCTGTTGTCAGTAAGTGTCATGCCTACAATCAAATACAATGTCTAAGCTTAATTAATTGGCCAGAATAGTTTGCAATGTAACTTATTTAATGGTTTTCTTATTCTTTTCCCAACAAACCGCTGAATTAATTCTTTTGGTGAGTATTAATGCTGAAAAACGAGCAAAATAATTTCGACAATATTCTTTTATATATATGTACGCATGAATTTTAAAGAAGTGTACGGGTCCTCTTCTAGCTAAAATGATAGCTTGAATTGCCAATCGATAAATTGGTTGACATGTGCGACTACAAGAGCTACAAATATGAGGGGGTAATCAATTTTCAAAATGAAACATTTCATTAATTGTTCATCAAAACATATGTTGTGGATACTCATTGGAAGCTTTTCATCGAGATTCAAATGAGTACCCACAAAATAGATTTTGAATTTGAAATATAGATAGAAGGTTTCACCTAGCTGTGATATCGTAGCAACAAACTTGATGATGGGTATTGGTTTGTGGCTACGAGTCCATCCTCTTCCTTCTTTGGAGCACAAATTGAATCATGCTGGATTGACAGAAAAAATGTTTAATCTGTTGTGGGGTAACATTCCTAGTACATTCAATAGCTTTATTTTGAAGTTTGACCAAGCTAAACTTGCTAGAATGAATCACTCCAGCGCCTGTTCCATTGCAACAAATAGGAAGGAATTGTAAACGAAACCCAGATCAAAATTCAAAATGGTTTCGGTTATATTATTGCAACAAGGTTTCACGCTCTCTTATCTGTTACTCCTATTTTTCCAGCGCCACCTGAAGACTCTCTAGACCCAGAATTCCCAACGGAAGTGTTCGAGGACAAGATCGCCAACTTCTCGTGTACCGGACATCCGGGTTACCCGAGCGGACGCTTGATCTGGAAAATAAAGCACGAAAATGAAAAGGACTTCAAAAACTACAAATTCTATAGGTATACACTTGTTTATCTCCAAAAGTAGCTTCATCATGATGGTGGTTAATTTGAAGTCGTTAAAAGATAAAAACGCTACCTCTGTGCCAAATTCGGGCTTTTGAAACGATAGTTAGCTACTTAACCCATCACCACGCAATACATACATACATATCCATTTTAAAGTCCGTTTTCCTCTACCGAGGGTTGGACTTGTCTGACAGGTCTGCTACGCAGTCGTCCTCTCCATTCGGACTGGTTCTGTGGGTCAGTAGAAATCATTCCTAATTTTGTTCTGTCATCCTGCACAACTTCTTCCCATGTTTTCTTGGGTCTGCCTGAACTTTTCTGTGTAGCAACATTCAGTGTCCTTACTTGGAAAACCCAGCCTGTACTGCGCTCCACATGGCCGAACCATCTCAGTCTACTGGTACGTAAGACTAGGCCTAGATCCTTGACCCCAAGCAATGACTCTTTTTGACTCCCAACAAGATAGCGACTTTGAAAAACATTGTGGAAAATGAAATAATTGCTTGTGACAAGCAATTTCTTCGTTTCCCACATTATTTTTTTTTTACCGAAATGGACCAATTTTTTTGAAAAAAAAAATCACTTTAAATTGGCATCTTCACCATTTTTTTTAATTTGGACAAGCTTAAAATTTTGTCGTCTGTTAATGGGTTAACAGGACTAAGATTTCTTATGTAAGGACTGGCGTTGAAACACGCATATTCCCGTAGCCATGTAATAACGAACTGTATACCTCACGATAAATGACTTGCAAGAGCATCCCATGCTTATCGAATGGAATACTCTGCCAGGTCAATTCTCGTCCGATATAGTTTTTTGAAATTTGGATTCATTACACTTATGATCACAGACAAGAAGTAATTTGACAAAGGGAGATAAATCGAGTGTATTTGAGTCTGCCAAAAGTGAAGACACTTGGAGTTACTTTGCGTGATTCGGAAAAAAGTGTTTTCCTTGGCCTGCCTTAACCCATTACCACACAATGGCTCCTTTTAACTCCTTACAAGATAATGGCTTCGAAAACATAGTGGAAAATGAAGAAATTGCTTGTTACAAGCAATTTCTTAATTTCCCACAATTTTTTCTACCCAGAAAGATCAAAGAATGTGAAATTTTATTCAATTCATATTGTGTCTGCAGCATCTTTGAATTTGGATTAGTCTAAAATTTTGCTGTCTAGTAATAGGTTAACTGAAATTCAGTTATGTCGTTTGATCTATTCGTTGGCAGTGCCAAGACCCAAGTCAGCGACACAGATTGTATACGTACAGAAGAAAATAGGGTGGAATACCAGTTTGATATTTCATCGAAAAACACAAAGATAATGTGCTACATCGAATACGCAGAATTCAAATTAAGTTTCGTTATCAAGAATGCTTTTTTATTTTATTTTATTTTTGTTTATTTTTGTTTACAGTGCCAAGACCCAGGTCAGCGACACAGACTGTATACGTACAGAAGTAAATAGGGTGGAACATCAGTTTGACATGTCGTGGAATAATACGAAGATACGGTGCTACATCGAAAATACAGAGTTTTACGGCGAGGGCATCATTCGTCTGCTGCCTTGTACGTACATGTTGCTTTCCTAGCCACCTTCTTTCTGTAACTGGAATTGATCAATCTGAAATATTGATTTTATTTTCACGGAATTTAGAAAAAAAACCCGGTTCAAAAATAATTTTACACAGAAGAAAATACAAATGGTTCTTCTACGTAGGATTTGTGATTAATATGCACCCTCTTATACTGATAAGGAATGTCTTTTTGGCCTGGCCATCTCAATATGTATTTTCAAGTATTCACACAAACTGTTGCTGTTGTTCTTTTTCTCGGACGATATCTGTAACACATTCCAGATACTTGGTATGATCATGCATGCTAAATAGATTAATCAATATATTTTTCCAGTTATTTATCTTAAATGTTTTGACGTTCGTTTCAGACGATATCTGCATCAAAATTCGGTTCCATGCTACTATCAGACACCATTACGCCCCGCGCAAATTCATCGGTTGTGGGAAGGAGCTCAATATCATGCAATGTCCGCGCAACTCGTGTTATACTGTCATAATTGCCTTTACAATTATTTACATTATATTTCTTTGTTGGTTTTTTTCAGATGATATTTGCAATAAGGTCCGATTCCTTGGCACGATTCGTCATCCGTACACCCCACACAAATTCATTGTATGTGGGAAGGAGCTCAATATTATGCAATGCCCGGGAAACACGTGCTATGATAGAAAGGAGGAAAATTGTGTACAGTGTGCAGCAAACAGTAAGTTGTTTTTGTCGACGTCTTTTGTCTTACAAATGTCTACAAAACGTTTAGGACAATAGGGAACGATTTCATCCAGTTATCCGTAATGTAATTTCAGACAAACAGTCAAACAATAGTATTGCCGTAGGTGTTGTTATACAGCTTGAACCATCGTTAAATCACGTCCAATGATAAAGTAGAATTCAACGACGCAAGACATTTAGGACTTGCATCGTACGAACTCGTAAATATCCTAGGCGGAACATTCATGTATCGAATTTTTACACTTTCGATTGAGAAAAAGTCGACGCTTTCCGTCGCTGAACGTTGACGACATATCTTGAAACATTCTCGTTAGTTTCATCTAAATAACCAATTCAATTTCTACCTTTAGCTTTTACACGCTATGTTTGTTTTATCCTTTTGAAAAAACTGCTTCATGTATTTCCAGTACAAAGTGCGGACCCCTGTCATGGAAAGCCATTGTTTTCGTACGTGGCCCACGAGCGTGACTGCAAGAAGTATTACATCTGTATGGGACCTACAAAGACCGTGAAAAAATGCACGAAAGGCTACTTCAACCCGAACAGACCCGGCAACTGTGTCATGAGTTATCCGGAATCTTACTGTGCGCAACGATCCGGATAGAAGTCATCATCCGGAATCTTACTTTAGTCAACGTTCCGGAGAGAAACCCTTATCCGGAATCTTATTATGGTCAACGTTACGGATAGAAACCTTTATCCGGATTCTTATTTTGGTCAGCGTTTCGGAGAGAAACTTTTATCCGGATACAAACATGCACAGGCTGTGACGTGTATAACATAAAATGACTTAGAAAAGATTGACCGAAAAGAAGAAAACGCAGATCTTTTTCGTCAATATTTTCTTCCCAATGTTAATGTAACTAGCACTAAGACTACTAGTATCTAAATTATGTAA
Organism: Fragum sueziense; assembly: GCA_963680895.1. Taxonomy (NCBI): domain Eukaryota; kingdom Metazoa; phylum Mollusca; class Bivalvia; order Cardiida; family Cardiidae; genus Fragum; species Fragum sueziense. The sequence goes on along the minus strand of OY804607.1, from coordinate 1,589,653 downwards.
GGACCTGGTCCTACAAACAACTTTGAAGAAATACATGAACGGATGTTTCATCTCAAACAGACCCGGCATGTGTCATGAGCTATCCGGAATCTTCTGTGCTCAACGATCAAGCTATATTCAACCCATTTCGACATCTGCTGGAGAGAAAAAAAAAGAGAGAGAGAAAAAAAAACAACAAAAATCAAAACAAAACGATAAAACAATGCTGACATTAAACATTTTCCCATACAATACAGTTTGATAGGAAATAAAGAAAGCAAATTGCAAAATGCATGTTATCAACAGTGTTGCTACCAAAAGACTTTTTAGCAGCACACATTGTGATTAAATTACACTATGTTACTTACCACTTTAACATGCGTTCTAGAATACATTGCGAATAAAATGCATTTTAATTCAGACTTTTCTACAGTCGACACTCGTTGTGTCGAAGTCGGAGGGGCTGTCAAAATACCTCGACATATCCGGAGTTCGACTCATCCGATTTTGTTCGGCTTCGAAATATTTGATATTTGACCGTTTTTGAAACTTATCAAGTACGAATATTATTGAAATATAGTAGGAAAAGGAAAGAAATTGCTCGTCTCGAGCAATTTCTATCCTTTTCCTACTATATTTCAATGGCTATATTCAGTTCGAAATTATTTCGTTTTGAAAAAAATATGTCAATAGATGAGGACGGGACCAGATTTGAACTTCGACTTAAGCGGAAATTCGACTTATCCGATGTCGACATAACGAGTGTCGACTGTATATTCAAAGCAAAAGTGTGTAGATTAATGATTTGTGTAGTGAACTTTTTTGACAAAGTGAGACGTTATTCGGGAACACGATTGTTTGTGCATGGACTTTCCAATTGTATGCTGTTAGTTGTTGGGCTCAAAATAGAGAAATTTCCGACGAATATAGGCAACAGAGAAAGATAACGCAGATGGGGTTCTGTTTCTAGGGACAAATGCAATTATTCTTAAGTACAGTTAGTTTGTGATTGATCGGAAAATGTTCCTACTGGAGAATTTTGATTTGATGCTTTCTTAACGAAAAAGACATCGGAAAATATTCAAAGATTATTTGGTCAGCGTGTTTTAAAATTTCTTGCGGTATGACAAAACGTGTGTTTTTTGAGCTATCAGACAAAAACGTAACATACATAGAAAACAGACATGCCAATTTGTCAAAATATAGACCACTAAATGTGTTATAATACTAATTTTGACGTTGGGCTATTTCGAACGTTCTAAGGATATCTCATCAGAATAATTTAATGCAAAGACAGTGACCTATACTGAGTGTGTTTTCAGAAGTGAACCTTATAAACTGCTTTTCATGAACTAGTTAGTGTGATTACTGATCTTTGACTTGCATATAACTAGGCTTAGTGACAACTGAGCAAAGGTTTATCTGATGATAGTCTTTAAAGTAGCGTGTTTAAACAAAATGTCCTATCTTCCTTCTAGAAAACAAACAATTTACAGAAGGACGTTGTTTTGGTTCATTCAGGAGGTATTCCTGATTGAAAGTTTTTATTTAGTACGTTCTTCATAATGATATCGATACCAAAATCGCCAGCCGATGTGATAACTGTATGTGACTTTAAAACGAGAATTAAGTGTTTTCATATTTACTTAGACTTTCTTGTATATAGTTTTTTCCTTTATAATCATCTTAAACCCTTTTCCGTTTCTTTTAATTTGTAATTAATACAATAATGTATCAATTTCAGATTCAGCTTAGGTTTGTTTTTATGTGTTTTAAATTTGTTTATTTGTGTAAATCGATTTCTTTGGACATGCATTTACTATAGAAATGTGTAAAGTATGTACATATAAAATGTATGATCTGAAATACAAGGAACGGACGCGTTCTCGAGTTTATTTCCACAAACACATAAGATAACACGAATTTATTGGAAGCAAATTTTCCAAATTTGCTTCTCTTAGCAGCCATGCGTCTCTGCACTTTAACATTCTCTGCATACCACACAACATCTTCCGGTCTTCCTCACTATAAATAGTTCTATCAAAAGCAAAGATTAATGAGGTAACAGTCATTCGAATATTCAATATGTAAGTCTGAAGTTATGTGTAGATATTGAATTGTGTGACTGAAAATGAAACATTCAATTAATCATGTCTCTGAGAGATGAAAAGATCCACGTAGTAATTTGCTTTATTATGGTTCAAAGAATTAGTCCAATGGCCTTCCTTGTAAATGGGTCAGTCGAGTTTACTGAACTATGAAATATATTCAGCTTACACAAACGATTAATATGCATGAAGTTGTGCTAAAAATAAATACAACTCCATCATGAAATCAAAGTATGCAAGGTATTCTGGATAATCAAAGTACTTAATCAAAATACTCTACGAATCAAAGTATTCAAGGTATTCAAATGGATAATCAAAGTACCTAATCAAACTATTCATTTCTGGCCCCGGTTTCTCGAAAAAAAAAACTTAAGTATGTTCTCAAATCTGAGCACAGTGCTCAAATTGCATGAAATCCACGTGAACTTCAATGGAATACCCTTCAACATTGGAGAGTATCCCTTTGATGTTGAGCATGTTCTCATGAGAATATACTTAAGTTTTTTTTTCGAGAAACTGGGGCCTGGACAGGCCTACATTTTTGAAAAATTTGCTTCCAAACAGTACTGTCAGTACTTTGATTACTTTTTTAGTATCATGTGCCATTTGCTGTATCATTAAAAGCAATGAGAACTTCTGTTTTTACTTACATGTTGTATTTTTTTTATAAACTTTCACTTTATATCATTTCATCTTTAAGCATCTTTTCTATTTTTTTTTGTTTCGATCGCGGACGTTCATTTTCTTTCACCATTGTCTAATTTTCTTATCATATTTGCAACAGTCCATAACAGTATATTGCCAGATATGGTCGATTATTAAAAGTGATTATATTTGTAGTTGATATATGATATCACAATTTATAATTGTTTTGTATTATATCAAAATAAAGTAGTTTTCTCCCACAATTCGTCATGGCAACTATGCATGAATACTGAATCCTGTATACAATTGATAATTCCCCTCTTCCCAAACAAGGTCTGGTTTTGACGTCCCCAATAAGAGAGGCTTTGGTAAGCATTGGCTCAAAGGGAGATGCTGATAACCAGAATTTTTCATCTCTTGTTTCAATAGTTTTGTGCTTTATTTAACACAAATCCTCAGTAATCAATATATGTAAGAGTATAGTGATCTGTACTCTCCAACGCCGAGGTCTATTGATTAACCATCAAATATGACCTCTGCCGTTTTGGGTACACCAACAGCCTATTTGGTCGTCATAATCTAATTATAGCACATCATTTGAATTATCGAATCAAAATCAATCAGTTTTATCTTACATGATCATTACGTATACTTTACGTCGCTTCTATTTTTAGCTGAAGCCGGTAACATTTGAATTATCGAATCAAACTCATTCAGTTTTATCTTGTTTGATTACGTATACATTACGTCGCTTCTATTTTTGGCTGAAGCCGGTAATTTGAAGCGTCAGCCAATGAAAACTTGTATCAAAAATTTCAATTGTTTATCAGTTTATTGTCAACGATTGGATACCGAAATCCCGCCAAGGCGCCGAGATTAGACGTGAAATGACCCCGCGAGAACAGAGCTCATTCTATCGAAATGGAATGTAGAGATAATGTGCTCTGTTCATAAGAGAGTAAGTGATCTGCAGCAGTTTTGCCACAATCGATATCCGTATCAAAAGGGGATAATCAGATGAGTTTCAAAATTTTTTGCAACGAGATATTGCTACTAAACCCATTACCACACAGTGACTCCTTTTGACTCCTTACAAGATAATGGCTTGGGAAAACAATGTGGAAAATGAAGAAATTGCTTGTGACAAGCAATTTCTTCATTTACCACAATGTTTTCTAAACAAAAAGACCACAAAAATTTAAATTTTATTCACGTGAAATTGTCGTCTGCAAAATCTTTGAAATTGGACAAGTCTAAAATTTTGTCGTTTGGTAAGCTTTTATTTATCCTGATCTGGGGTGGTATCCACAAACCAATCTAAATCCGAGAATACCTTTAAAATCACAAAGTAACCAATCTGATTGGCCGAGACATACGTCTCGTCCAATCAGATGGCTTACAGTGTAATTATGCTTCGGACACTCGTTTAGAAATGTTATCAAATATGGGCCGTGTTCTCTTTTCTACGTTCAAAATATCGCGAGAGATCCAATTTCTCTGATACAAATAAAGGCGTCGGTGTCGTGCGGGGGATGGAGGATAGGAATATGATATAATGTGTTGACGGGAAATATGAAAATAATTCAATGAAAAGGAGTGAAGTGAATCGATGACGAACGCCCGTAACACGTTTAGTCTTCGACGGGCAATGTTCTATCCCCGGTTGCGGTAAATATCCTTTTAGACAAAATTGTATCGCACCAATGGTTTGATATCGTGAACCTATGTGAGCGAGCAGCTGGAGGCTCGGTTATGATGTTGTGGTAGTCCTAGTATGAGAAACGAGATGAATCCATGGTTTGGTGCTTAAGCTGCTCGATATGACGAAATCAGTTGTAAACTGTGTTAAAGCACAATATATCAGTCAATCGTCCTTGGCGGGAGTATATAATTGCTTAAGAGTTTGCCTTTTGGGGAAGGGTTGACTGACCCCATGAATCACATAACGCATTCGCTTTCCTGCAAGCTGATAATTTACAAAATAATGTTCCGACATACGAAATGAATAAAACAAAAATTTACAGAGTTTGAACCGATCCATCAAATTTCAACTGTTACAATTTAATCATAAACTCATCATTTGTGTGTCAAATTGACAAATTTCCTAACCAGATTTTTTTAAACAATTACCCTTACATAAACTATGAATGGCAAAGAATTTTGTGCTAAAAAAAAGGACTGGGTTTACTGCTGTTATGTTTTGATAAACCGTCGGTGTTGTTATAAAATCTCGTAACATGTCTTGAATCAAGCCACAGTTACGAGATTTTATAACAACGCCTACGAATGACCATTGTTTGTCCGAAATTACGTCACTGCTTACTTTTTCCCTATTTTTGGACCTCAACAACTTAAGGCCCGGTTCCACTGCACTTTCGGATTCAAAGAGGATATAAAACGTACAAAAAATCTTGCTTTCCATTAGACGTCCCTTTCCATCCGTTGGAAGTCCGATGTGTACTTATTGCATACGTTTTATCCAATGGGCATCCGTCAACCGTAATTTCATCCGCACAAGAAGTTTTGGGCTGCCCAAAACTTTTAGAACGGATGAACTTTCCGTCGTGTACGATATAAATCGGCAATATATACGAGCAACAGACGTTCTATGTCCGTTATCAGTCCGTTGTACCCCTTCTCCATCCTATAGGCATCCTTGAAACTCAAATCAACCGAAACTGAAAAGGGAACGATAAGGTACATGGAACGTCTATACATCGTTAGCAGCACGGAAATAGAATGGATGTAAGCATATGCTTCGCGTATATGAAGTATACAAATGGAAAAAGAGTTTCTATCTGGGATGTATTCCGTATATTTAGCTGACATCCGCTCCCATCCGCCAGGCTTCCCACGAATATCCGTTCAACATCCCCGCTATATACTACTGACGTGCGCTCTTTTCCGTTATATTTTCGCCATTTTCTAAAAGCGGATGAAAACGGATGGTACCACTACCGAAATTTTGCTCGTCCGCTGTGTCCTTTTTGCATACGCTTTTGTCAATCTGCCAGTGGGACCGGGTCTTAAAAGGGTGACTTAAACAACAAAATAACATATTTTACTTCCAAAACCTCGTAACTGCAGCTTTAAACAAGCTGCACTTTTGAAGGTTTTGAAGAAGAGCGACGACAAATGTTGTTGAATTTAACGCTTTGAGAGAATAAAAAATCTAATAGTCATCAACTCTTAATATCAATTTTTCTATACTATCCAAAATCTTTACCATAGAGGACGTTATAATCATTTTTTATTTGGGAAAGGGTTAATACAAAAGCAGGATGTGTAAAAATGCCAAGAAAAGAACACATTAGCCAATGAAAAAAATGGTTGTAATTGTGAAAAAAAATTAGGCATAAAGATTCCTGCGTAAAAACTACTAAAAATGTCCCAAAACATGGTTTCTGTGGCGAATTTACAAATCTATGTATAATTGGTTAATTGGTGTAAGAGAAGAAGTTGTTTAAACAATTCCCTATTAAATACGCTTACATGCATGGACGCCTTACAGGATATTGGCAAAGGAAAACATGGTAAAAAAAAAAAAGAAATTGTGACAAGCAATTTCTAAATTTTCTACAATGTTTTATACCCAGAAAAAAATCTAAAAATCAATTCACTTGAAATCTATCACATGCCCTATATCTTTTGGACCACACTAGATTTGTCGTATGGTAATGGATTTACTTGCGGCGAAGCGTGGACAGACGGAGGACGGACGGTGAGTGATCATATCATCCCAACTTGGTCACTTCTTGCTCATGTGATTTTACAACATTCCTATGCACTACTGTTGACACATTTAGTTTTAAATATGCAAATTCTTCGAATTTCTTGTGTGCGCAACTCCTCCCTCCTACACTTTTATTCGGAATTTCATCAAACTTGCCACAAGGAATTCCATGGTGCCTAGTTGTGCACACCACTTACGGAATTCAGATAACTTTTTTCGTTCTTGAATTATCTGCCATTGAATATGAAAATGCCAATTTTCTTGTGTGCGCAACTCCTCCTACGATTTCAACTAGATTTTGATCAAACTTGACACAATGAATTTACACGATGTCTAGTTGTGCACACCATTTACGGAATTAACATACCTCTTTCCGTCTTTGATTTAGCTTCCCTTGAATAAAGAACTGTCCATTTTCTTGTGACTGCACCACGTAAACTTTCAACCGCAATATGACCAAACTTGTCATAATGAACTTCGATGGTGTCTACTTGTGCATGTCACAACTAAAAATGCAAATAACTCTTGGCATTCCTGAATTATCAGTCCTTGAACCGAACAATGATAAGCTAATTTTGCTGACAAGACCCTCTCGGGCGTATATGCGCCGCTGCGCGAAGCTCTTGTTGACAACTTTTTAATTGCGTAACCTGTTTACTTTTGTATAACGTTTTTTAAATAAACGTTTCTTTTTAAGAATGTGCTTCCTGTATGGCAACGAAAACAAAGCATCTTATTTCCAAACGTTTCTATATTTATCAAAACATAACTAGGCCAATCTAATATTTTCATAACCAACTTTCTAATGCCAATTTTTATGATGTAACCCGTTGCAAGACGTTGACGTCAACTCGCTTAAATGTTAGCACTTGACGTAATTTAATACTAGAAGTATATAGTCGGATATTTTATAGCAGTGCTTCGCCATTATCATAAAATCAATAAAATCATTTTCATATAAATCTAATGACAAACAACCTTTCGTGACATATTGTACCTATAGTCCGAACATTATATTATAAAAGAACATGTTTACAAAACTAAACCATGTAAACAATACAAAAACGAATTCAAAACTAGATCTACCGCCATTTTACGTGCGGTAGTCCAATACTTGCACGTTTTCACACCTGCAAAACCAACGCGTGCAAAATTGAATTGACATTATGAACCTTGTCCCATTGTTTGTAACATACGTAAACAGTGTAAACATGTGCACATAATATCGTGAATAGACTAAATGTATAGAAGTCATAAATCATTTCATGCAGATGGCCACAGCGTATCATTAGCACCATATGATGACAATACTATTTCGCTTGTTTTATTCAAAAAACTTCGTAACTACAGCTTGTTTAAGTATGTAGTTACAACGTTCTTGAAGAAAAGCCACGTTAATTATTCATGGAATCATAAATTCACTGTATGTTTTGACAGATTTTCATGATATATATATTATTGAATCCAGCTTTGTCAGAATTATAGTCATTATTGCGAAATTAAGATTGCTTTTTTGAACCGAAAGATGGTGCATTGACGTTAAAGTTTAATTTACTAATATGCAGTAATTGTGCCTTTTTTTTATTGTGTTTAACCCTTTCCCAAACAAGACCTGGTTTTGACGTACTTGCAGCTGGTAAAACATTGAGTCAAAAGAAGAAAGTGCTGATAACCAGCACTTTCTCCCTTTGCCTCAATATTTTCCATGTAATAACATACACAATTTCTACTTAAGACACCAATTATTTTGTCATTTTCAACCCCTTTCGAATTGGACCACCCTAAAAGTTTATCGTTAGGAAAAGGATTAGTCCATGAGATGGGACAAAAGGGTCCTCATGGCATAATGTGACTACCGATTCCCGATCGCGGTATAACGCTGCTTTTCGACGATAAATTCTTTCTGGCAATGTCGTCACCCACCAATAGTTTGATAACAATAAAGCGAGCAGCTGGAGGCTCAGCAAGGATGTTGTGGTGACAGTGGTATGAACAAACGTCAGGAATCCATTGTAGGTGCTCCATCATCCGCATGATAAACTTTGAAGTTGAAAGAGGCGATGAATTCCAATCAATCAATAAATCAATCTTTAAAAAGATTTGTACATTAGACGTTCAGTATTAAATTGTGTTTATTTAATAAATGATATACCTCACTTGGCAGAGCAGCCCATGCTAATCGAATGGGATGCTCTGCCAGGTCAATTATCGTAAGCTATACCACTTTATTCATGCTATGAAACAAAAAAAAAAAAAAAAAAAAAAAAAAAAAAAAAAAAACGCTAGTGCTTTAATTCAGCGTTATCTTCCTTACTATTCCAAATATTCCATATTGAATTTTGTTGTTTTCAAAACCAGTGCTTTTGTTTGAAAAATAGTATGACATGTAAATAGAATATAAACAATTATTTTGTCGCTTTTCATCGAAAATCTCGTATTTGCAGCTTGATTAAAGCTGCAGATACTAGGTTTTCTTTGAAAAGCAGCGATTTCCTGCATTCCAAATAAGGTATTCTGTCCATTATAAGGTGCCAACAACGTCATGCAACTACGTTGTTAAACGTGATAGTGGCAATAATTTTTGACAAGGTTGGTACCTTTAAAACTTCGCAAATCCGACGTTATTTCCTTCTCAGAACGGGGTGCATTCTAGCTGTTTAAGATTCTGACGTCAAGAGATTAACAAACAGAAATATAACGCTGCTTTTCAACGAAAATCTCGTGACTACAGCTTTAAACAAGCTGCAGTTGCGAGGGTTACGTTAAAAACAACGTTAAAGGAAACTGGAAATGATTACGGGTTATGACTGCTGTTGCACAAAGAAAATTAATTTCAGTGAAAAAACGTTAAGTGACCTCTTTCACGTTTCTTTTTGTCTCTACGCAAAATGAAATATATTTTGCCTACTCCAGGTGATAAAAAGGACGTTGATAATGTTATAATTTGAGAAATATACAGAACAGTAAATGTTGAAGGATTATGAAGATATCACAGATAGCAGCATCATTTACATCTGTTGTCTTAATGTTTCTTCGGACCAATTTTATTAGGGGCGTCAAATGCAGGGCATGTTTGGATAAGTAATAACGTAAAAATAACGTTGTCATATTTTCAAAGTACTTATTAACCACAAGAAATAAATTCATCAACATTATAACCTCCAAAGATTGTTTTCAATATTCTGAACAATAACATAATTGTAACTCAATCAATAGCTCGCCTTTATCGAACGTCACTACGAATTAGCCGTCCGTGACGTCGACGCTTTAAAAACGGTGTAACGTTAACGTAACTTTAACGCAGTCGCAACTCTGACACTTGACTTAATTAATTTTCGTTTGTTACGGTAGCTTTCGCCGTAATTCTGTCAGAGTGAATGCCATAATTAAAATGTGATTCATTGTTATTCTTGATTATTTTAAGTTTTTATAGCGGACGTGTTTTGGGGGATATAGTGAAACGTTGAATATATGTAACGTAGATATTCTTGTTGGATGTATTTGATACTCTCCCAGGTAAAGCTTATTTGTATAATTGATCCGTGTGAACGTGCCAAAATAGTCCTGAATATTTTACAATGCTTTGATATGTCAGCTAGGTTAAATAAGAGCATTCGGTAACTTCGTTCCTTAAAATAGACTCTAAATGCACGTGTACAAGGTAGTTTATTCACAAACACGACGGCGTTGCAGACGACCGAATGGCAGTTGTTGGGATCATTTCCGACTTCGGGTGAATTTCATTAGAGGCGAATTACCTTAAATTGGGTTCTATGTCCAGCTTTTAATCGTAACCACGTGTTTCTAATTTTTCTCGCACAGGTAAACACACCATCTTATTTGAGCCACTGGCTGCTCAACACATTTGAAAACTCGTGTACGATCTAATCATTGATGAGAGACAAACGGCTTTTTTTCTGCAAATGCCGAAACGTACATTAGCAAAGCCGAGATTCGAACCAATAATCTCTAAATTGAAAGCCTTCGATAATTTCAATTGCACTACGATCAATTGATATCTAGTCCCATCGTTACACCCAAATTGACTATAGCCGTCCTTGCTGAACACGTGACCATTGTTGGACATGCATTTGACAAAATATAAAATTTGGCCTCGCGTGACTTCATTGAAATTGTTCTGATCCGGATAACAAACATATCATTCACTTTCATCACGTGATGCCAAATTTCTCAAATTCCTAGAAACTTTTGTGAAATACATGCTAACCGATGGTCTAACATCCAGCAAGGTCTTGGGTTTCATACCGAAATGATAGCATTCAAACCCTAAAGCTATACATTTCTGAAAAAAATCAAGCAATATTAATTATTGACGGAAACATATGGGCGTTTTGATTTAAGCCAGGAGAGGCGGAAATACATTTAAGTGACAGGATTTTCCTGTTTTCACGGTGCATTTCGTGAAGAAATGAGAAATTATAAGACAAAACCTACAATTTCATTAAGCTGTAAAATTTAATGAAAATATGAGTTTTGTCAGATTTAACATTCATTATCGCACAAAATGCACTGAATCCATCCCTGGGGTATTAAAACGATCATTTCAGTCACCATGAACAATTTTTTCTACCTTATGTCAAAGTGAATTCAGATAACTTAACTATTTAAAAGCTGTTGTTAGTGAACGTTTGAACAGTCTTCCTGTCATAGGCTAAACGTGTGCTAACGTGCAAATATTATAACAACTTGGCATTTCTTCTTTTGTGTTAAATTGTTCAGTTTGCGGTTTACTTCTTAATTCTTTTCTTACTTGAGAACTGCTGCAGCTGAAAGATGACCGTCAAGAGAATATATTAACCCATTACCAGACCGTAAAATTTTAGACTCGTCAAAATTCAAAGGTGTTGCAGACGACACTATGAAGTTAAGGAAATTTAAAACCTTTTGGTCATTTTTCGTAGAAAACATTGTGGGAAATGAAAAAATTGCTTGTGACAAGCAATTTCTTCATTTTCCACAATGTTTTCCAAAGCTAATTTCTTGTGGGGAGTCAAAAGGAGTCAATGTGTGGTAATGGGTTAAAATATTAAAATGTGAAAAAATGAATTCTCTTCCAATCTTATGAAAACAAAACATCGGTAATGGCTATAGGAAAACGAACCCCGGATCTACCTCGAAAATGAAAAATAGAAAAAAAATATGCTGCTATGTTTCGTATTATGTAATCACTCTAAAAGCGTAAAGTCGTAAATGTGTACTAATTTGAATCGTCTGGATTAGACGGTTCCAATGGATACCAACAACATACTGTTTGACAAACCAGAAATATAATATTACATTTTGAAAGGCCAACATCCCATCTTGTTCGGTGTAGAGAACAACTCCGAAAATGTACACAAATTTGAAATATACAAGTCTGGGGTAATACATGAACCAACTTGAAGCTGTAGTTTGAGGTTTTTTGAAGAAAAGTAACTGTTTATGATATCGTTTCACCTGAATATTTACATTGCAGAATGATTACATGGTACTGTCTACAAGGGACTATAATTCAGTTTTACTTACATGTATAACTTGCTGAAATGAAGGCAGCGCAAACAATATTGTGTTTTTCTGTGACAAGTTTGACAATTAATTAAGCAAGTAGTCTAAAGAGCCAAATGCAAGTTTGAAAACATACGAACAGACATACGAACATAAACAACGATGAAAGACTACGATAACCCATCCCACTACCCAGAAAATCCACCCTGGACCATGTTCTTTGACGGACCTCTATACGAGAAATACAAGGAGTTTATGGCGAATAAAGACTTTTCAAAGGTAATTATTTTTGAATTATCACCGGTTAAATAAATAAAACATTCCGTTAAGTTATACTTTTAGCTTATTCAAGCCAGAAAATTCATCCTGGACCATAATCTTTGATGGACGTCTTTGCGAAAAATACAAGGGATCTATGGCTAACAATTATTTTTTATCGTCGGCCAAGTTAAAAATATCGCAACTACGCATTGCTTATTCAAACCAGAAAACTTATCCTGGAATGGACCTCTATACGCGAAATAAAAAGAGTTTATGGCGAACAAAGACTACTCCAAGGTAAATGTTATCATTTTTGGTCAATTTTTTGTCTTGAACATCGCCTTTGAACAGTATTCATAAGTTTAATAAAACATTAGCGTCCCTATTTTTTCTTACGACTTATTCCTGTCATGTGAAGATTGAATATGGTACATAGCCGATGTTTAAAAAAACGTAATGTAATATTATATGCATATATCAACGTATAGACATACGATTATAATTGAAGGGCATGACATTAGAATATTTTAAGATCTATAAAAGTTAATTATGTCGCTATATAGATTAAAAGATGAAAGCATTGTGCATAATATTTGCAGGGGTGATCGAAAACATTCGACTCGGGATATGAGAAAATGGCCCGTATCCCTAGCCAAAACATTACCTGGTTTTGACGTCGCTAATAGCTAAACAAATCGTAAACACATTGATGAAAAAGAGGAAATGCTGATTCCAAGAATCGTCTTTCTTTTGCCTCAATATGTTCTGTGTTTTATCATATCTAAATTCTGTCCTACGTCCAACAATGTTTTAACGTATTAAACCCTTTCCCAAATAAGACCTGTTTTTGACGTCCGTACGAGAATTGGCTTGGAAAAATAATGAGACGTGGTGGAATTTTAAAAATTACCTCATAAAAGGTTTTGGTTGATCTCCAATAACCTTTTATTAGTTGATTCTTCAAAAATCTACCACGTCCTGACAATGCCTCACCTTCTAAAATTCTGAGTCATGTGATTAACCACCGTGGTAGTATTTCACAAATACATATTGTATATTTTATTCATTTATATTCATTTTCCACTATGTATGGTTTCAATTGTCTAAAATGTAAAATATTGATTTTCCCCCTTATATAAAAAAATCTGATATGTATAATTTATGGTAGGCCTCGTATCTCCATATGAGCTAGACATCTCATTCCCTCGAAATAACGTACGTTACCTATGTGATTGATTTTTGACATTGAAAAAGCAACAACAATAAATCTGTAAAAAATGTCCCACAACTTTCGTTAAAATATTATTACGTTTTGCATTTATCAAGGAAATGTCTTCTTTCGCAAGTTGACGATTTAACAAAATAGCAAATATTGACAGCTTCAGACGCAATAACCTTTGACGTTATATTAATAAGCATTGCTTCATTTCAGTTGTACTATATCGTCGCTTTTCATCGAAAACATCGTAACTGCAGCTTATTTTAAGCTGCAGTTACGAGACTTTCGTTGAAAAGCTGCGATATAATTCTTCCTTGTTTTGACAGAAGAATCATTATACTTGATTCGATATACAGGTGTTCTTTTGAATAACTAGCGATTCTATAATTACGTTCGAACATACCGTAACTTCAGCTTAAATAAGCAATAGTTACGGTATTTATGAACGTCACCGATGTAATAGTAAGACCTATTCTACATGTATCTTATTATGATATGTAATTCTTTTAAATAAATGCGAAGAATTAAAATCTAATTTCTGTCAATCAAATGTCAAAACATTTATTGATAAACGTTCCATTTGCCGAAGATTCATTGCCATGACTCTAATAAAAGTTGTGTACATTTGAATATCACTAATTGTCTCACAAAACATTCTAAGTACAGTTTAAAAGAAGCTGGCGTTACCAGACTTTTGAAGAAAATGCGATCATTTCCTAAAAGCAATCCTATTGAATGGGGTTGTATAGTCCGTCGACGATATTTTATGGCAAATGTTATCACATTTTACATAAGTAAACAACACACGATCGAGATCCAAACTATAGTAGAACAACCGGGAGTGGCCTATGTTTTTATTAATTATACCGTAATTAACCCGATTAACTATATATCAACGATAGACACATCACCTTAAGGTTTACGAACTGAGAATGAAATGCAGAGCCAGAGGCGAAATTTGAAAAGTACCAGTAATTCCTAAACTGTGTTACATTTCCATTCCAAATACAAACATAAGCATTTTGTATGGTTTAGAATTTTGAATTAATGCATACTTATGGAAATATTTGACAAAAATGTTCAAAATTACCTCCCTTGCATATGAATATAGAGTAAAATAATATTCGAGAAATATTTTCTTCTTGAAGCTTAATCTTGAAATCCGGCACGGTGGATCAACTTATGTGATGTGTATTTACAAGTGTGTGTAATTTGATGCATTTCGTATGGCTAGAAAGTGGTGTTTTCATTCTCAGTTCGAAAATTTAAACAGGTAATTTATCTCATGACAGGAGTTTAATCTCAAATCAATAGCCTGACATCCCGTTGTAAATGAAATAGCCTTTTGTCACTCATTTTGGGCCATCTACACCTTTTTCATGCGATGGTTCGAATCTTGCAGTTGTTTCACACCCACAATATTCCAACGGACGAAAAAGCAAAATATCATTGATAACATTTAAAGATTGATAATTCCTTTGTTTACATGTGTCATAGTATCGTTGCTGGCCTATAGCTTCATTTGCATGAGCCAAACGGGAAAAATCCTATCTCATCTCATCATAGTTACGGGCTTTGACATCTCATTTGCATATAAAACTCGTGATTCAATGTGTTACGGTGAAAACGCAATTTAAAGCCATCTTTTATTGCGAATCTTTAAGATAATTATATATTTTTATAACAATGCGGGACTATTTTCATCAAATCATCGATGACTTATTTCCCCCCCCCCCCCCCCCCCCCCCAAAAAAAAAACTGCCAAACGTCATGTTTAAGGCAAGAATTGTATTTCACAAAATACAAGAAACCAAAGAAAAAGAGTTTTGTCATAAACTTTCAGATATTACTAAATAATTAATGGCGAAAACCAAAATACAATACATCTTGAATATCAAAAACAATTATACAAATATACCAGCCCGAACACGATGGAAAAGAATGTACAGTAGCAAATAAACTGTAGTCAGGCAAATATAGTCAAACAAAATTAACTCTGGACAGCTTAATTTTCGTGTGCAATGTCCGTTAGTTGAGCGTCTTAACAAAACATTGCCGATGTGGGGTCATTACATATATGCAGATGTCCCGGGTTAATCTTGCTGGACTATACTCATTGTTGTTATGACTAACCAGTAGATTACAGCAAAACAGAAAGATAATGCGCCTGACATGCCAGAAAATAATTTTGGCATTGACTGGTGGGCTATGGATCTTGATAACGGTTGAAAAGATATATACCAATTGCAAGTGCAAACTTTGTCCAAAATTTCGATGCTTTTCAACTAAAATCTCGTAACTGCAGCTTGTTTAAACAAGCGACAGTTACGAGATTTTTGTTGAAATGTGATGATTTGTAAACTACTTGATAGACAAGTCTCGTTACTTTTCAGATATTACTGACGAGTAAGCTACAGTTAGCCAACCAGAAAGATAACATACCAAATGTTCCGGAAGAACATGTCGGTATAGATTGGTGGTCTACGGATCGTGATAACGGTTGAAAAGATATACCAATTGCAAGTGCAAAGCTTGTCCAAAATGTGGATGCTTTTCAACTAAAATCTCGTAACTGCAGCTTGCTGTAAGCTGCAGTAACGAGATTTTTGTTGAAAAGAAACCACTTGTAACATGTTTACAAGATATGTCTGGTTACTTTTCAGATATTACTGACGAGTAAATTACAGTTGGCCAACCAGAAAGATAACATACCGGAAGTTCCTGAAGAGCATGTTGGTATAGATTGGTGGTCAATGGATCATGATAACAATGGAAAAGATAACCCAGTAGCTAGTGACACGTACGTGTTCTCCCAAAGGCTCGTTTAACCCTTTCCCAAACGACATAACTTCAGGGTGATCCACTTAAAAAAAGCCATAAATGACAAAATGGATGTTATTAAAATAGGATTTGTGTAAAATATGACACAGAAAATATTAAGACAAAAGGAGAAACTGCTGGTTATCAGCAGTTTCTTCTTTTGTTTCAATGTTTGCCCAAGCATTTTTTATTAGGGCCGTCAAAACTAGGTCTTATTTGGGAAAGGGTTAAAGAAGTTTTACCTAATTAACAAGCAAAATGAATGTCTCAGATTGGCCAAACCCGGTGTTCAAGTTACACCAACTAGGGAATCAAATTTTGTAAAATTTGCTTCTCTACGCAGCCACCTCTCTCTGCACTTAAATATCATTCTCTACATATCACACAACATCTTCCAGTCCTCCTCACTATAAATAGTTCTATCAAAAGCAAAGATTAATGAGGAAACAGTCATTCGAATATTCAATATGTAAGACTGAAGTTATACATGTACATATTGAATTGTGTGACTGAAAATTAAACATTCAATTAATCATGTATCTAAAGGAAGAAAAGACCGACGTAGTAATTTGCTTTATTATGGTTCCAGTGGCCTTCCTTGTAAATGGGTCAGTCAAGTTTACTGAACTATGAAATATATTCAAAGCTATAAATAGTTAATATACACAAACGATAAATATGCATGAAGGTTGTGCTAAAAATAGATACAACAGCTCCAGCATGGAATCAAAGTATTCAATGTATTCAAATGGATAATCAAAGTACCTAATCAAAGTACTCTACTTCTAGACAGGCCTACAATATTAACTTCCCAACAGTAATTTCAGTACTTTGATTTCTAATAGCAAAACCAAACTTATTTCGAATGCGTGATTAAAATTAATGGACACGTATGATTGTTTTTTCATCAAAAGAAAAAGATCGTAAAAATGTCTGAACTGTCACATAGTGAATATTACTAACGCTATGAAATATTTCATATTATCGCCAGAACAATGTTTATCAGATGGGTTGCTTTATTTGTCAAAAAAGGAAGACAATTTTATCGAGCAAAGACGATCTTAACTTCTGTTACAACCTGGTTTTGGCTTAGCTCATGTCTACAAATTTTACATACATATAATATAAACAAGGAAAATATGTCTTTATAATTTTCAAAACAATTTAGCACACATTGGTTCGAATCTTGCAGGTATGAGAGTCACATCGAAAATTAAACCAGTTTGGACTTCGACATTATATAATGTAGGCTATTGTATACGAACTATAATACACACAGATCTGCTTGTTTACACGGGTTAATTTTGTAAATGTTATTTATAATATCGTATCCGGAATACAGATCATATTATCCATATTTTCTTCTGTGTCATGCAAAACCACATAACTCTAGATTTTATCAAGCTGTAGTTACAAAGTTTTGCAACAACACTGACGATTTGTCACGCCTGTTTCAGCTACAACACTGTATCAGATACGTTCTACAGAAAGTTTACACGCGGGAAGAAGGAAGAGAAGCGACGGACACGACGAACACGTGCAGTTATTCTACTCATAATTCTCGTGCTTCTAGCAGTCTCCCTTGGTACAGCTTTAATCATCCATTACTTTCTTGTTCCAAAAGGTAAACATAACCTAAGTTACTAGCAAAGCGGACGAGAATTGACCTGACAGAGCATTACATTCGATTAGCATGGGTTGCTCTGCCAGGTCATTTATCGTGAGGTATACACCGTGTATAATCACGTGACTCAGAATTCTCGATAATCTTCAAAAACTTTGTCAATACTTGACCAATTCGAATTCGGTTTGAAGCAGAGAAGGTTGGAAAATGCCAGGAATAAGCTGGACGTGTTGGATTTTTGAATCATCAACTGATAAAAAAGTTATTGAAGATAAACCAAAAGGACCTCTACTGATAAGGCGAGAAATCTCCCTAAAAGGCTCAAATGAAAAAGTCATTTTTCAAAACATGCAAATTGATTATTATTTCGAACTGTATTGTTAGATATGTATCTAAATCATAATGAAAACTGATTTTGTACGATCAAAACGATTCGACAGGTACAGATAACTCTTGGTTTCTGTACCTACCCCCAAAATTACATTTTCTTACCCCACCGTTATTCATTAAATCAGATTTAAGTTTTCTTTAGTTTTATAAGCAAAAAACTTTCTGTAAATGTAAGGACAATTGGTGGGAAATCATAAACCATTTTTCAATTTGTCCTTAATGCGCATGCGCATCATTGAAACGAGTTTAAAGGCGAAATCTTCCCGCCAAAATTATGGCATATGGTATATGAGTACTATTTTTAGTATAAAAGTACGTTCCCCCCCGTGACCCAGCAAATCCTTTTTACCATGGAAGTCTATGACCCAGTTACACAACATATGTCAATGGGAAGCTGGGTCAAGGGGGGGAACGATGTTAGCCAGCCTTTGGAATGTAGGTATGCCTCGGTTTTTGGCGGGAAAGTGCGCGTTTAAAGTTGTTTCAATGGTGCGCATGCGCAATACGGACAAAACCAAAGCTGCCATATGATGTCAACACCATTTATCCCTGTATCTGTAGAAAATAAATTGCAAATAAAAATAAAAGAATCTTCATTTTAACTCTTTGAATACCGGTAGTGTAAGAAAACGAAACCATTTAGGTGGGTACTAAAATCAAGAGTTATCTGCACCTATAGAACTTTTAAAATGACATAAAAATCGGTGTTTATTTCCTTTATTTGTCTACCTAACCATAAAGCTTAATTCTGTTTCTCAATTTGTTAGTTTTGAGAATTGACCCATCGAACTGAGCCTTTTAGGGAGAATTCTCGCCTTATCCATAGAGGTCCTTTTGGTTTATCTTCAATAACTTTTGTATCAGTTGATTTTTCAAAAATCCAAAACGTCCTTCTAATGTGTGACGTCTGCCCACATTCTCTGCTTCAAACCGAATTCAAATCGGTCGCATATTAACAAAATTATTGAAGATTTTCTTAAAATTTTGTATCATGTGATTATCCACCGTGTAGTAGCTGCTTCGCCATCCGAACTCAATATTTCGTCGCTTTTCGACGAAAACCTCGTAACTGCAGCTTGTTTTAAGCTGCAGTTACGAGGTTTTCGTTGAAAAGCAGCAATTTACCGATCTAAGTTAAATCGTCAGTAGATTAGTACAAATTGAATGTACTTGGTCATTCGTAAACCTTCAGAAAAGATGACGGAACATGATATTGCAAATCGAAAGAAAAGGAGGTCCTTATTTAACTTAGATCTCTTCGAATTTTTTTATTGGAGGTTGGGGGGGGGGGGGTCTTGGTGCGGGGCTGGGAATAGCTTGCCATATTCTGATGAGAGAGAATTCCATTTTTTGTTTCAGATGACGATATTGCCCCAGCTCAGGTGAACATATCATTTAGTGGAAACACATCCATATTCGGAATGACAGGTAAAATTACTTGGACCGTATTTGCAAACAAATCTAAATCATTTTCCTATTCTACAGTTTGAGCCACATCGTATGGCGCATGTTTATATTTTGTTCAACATTCATTTACATTTGAGCAAAATATAAACATGTGCCATACGATGTGGCATCGACTGTAAATTACGTGACATATAATCTGACCGACAGGGACGTATATCTCGGCCAATTAGGTTGTTTTTTGTTAAAATGTTCGACTTATTCAGTAATTAGACACATTGGTGAATACCAATTGCATTTTTAGTAATTTTATAATTGCCCTCCCTAAAGTACTAACGAGAGTTTAAATACATTCGGTATAATGACCGTTGATTCCTTTATAAACCCAAGAACGCTTATTCGTTGACAATTCAATAAACACTCTTTCAAAGAGAAAAAAGCTCAAACTTAATATTGTTTTTAAATATAAAAGAATTTTTAATGCAAATCCGATTTTTTTAAGTTTACAGACACAAGAAGTTCATGACACATTTATCCAGTATCATGAATCATGGCATACATGATGAAAAACACCTGTTTAATCAAAGAGTTAGTGTGAAAGAAAATAAATCAATTCATAATCAGGCACTTCCGTGACATGACAAGATTTATTTGGCTTTGGAGTAGGTCTAGACGGCTCTATTGTTGTATCTATCATTATCATACTTTCTAACAGATTCACGGTGTATAATCACGTGACTTAGAATTTCCGATAATCTTCAATTACTTTGTCTATACTTGACCAATTTGAATTCGGTTTGAAGCAGAGAAAGTGGAAAAATGTCAGGAATAACATGGTTGTGGTAGGTTTTTATAAAATCATCTGATAAAAACGTTATTGAAGAAAAAAACAAAATTTTGGTTTATCTTCAATAACTTTTTTATCAGTTGATTTTTCAAAAATCAACCACGTCCATCTAATGTGTGACGTCTGTCCACATTCGCTGCCTCAAACTGAATTCAAATCGGTCCAGTATTAACAAAGTTATTGAAGATATTCAGTAATTATTGCATCACGTGATTATCCACCGTGAGACTGGGTGGAAATTATACACGAAAATGGGGTTGACTGATGACCGCATTTTTCGTTCTTGTCGCAGTTACTTTTACTCGTTTATCTCCTGCCCCAAAAGTCTCTTGTCAAGAAACACTTACATGTGTTCGTAAACTTTTGAAGTTCGATCGGTCTATTGTTTTGCTATCCGACAATGTGTTACTGATAGGACCTATTACTGATTGATATTCAAATTGACCAAACGCCAATCGACAGTTCGCTCCGCCCAACATAGAATTTAAGACAAACAATGGGGATGTGATCGTTAATAGGGAACGATTTTATCCAGTTAATCGTGACTTCAATTCGGACAAACAAAATAGTATTTTGTAGGTGTTGTTATAAAATCTCGTAACTACGGCTTGATTTAAGCCGTAGTTGCGAGATTTTATAACAACACCGACGGTTTATCAAAACATAACCACACACCTAGTCTATTGTTAGCACAAAATTCTTTGCCATTGCAATGTCGATTGTTTTGATTGTCAGTCGATAAATCGATACAATAACACGTGCAACGATGAACAATTGGGGCATGACATTTTTCTGATCGTCCATTGGCTAATCGATGTTTTTGATTGACAGCCGGCATTTGGTCAATTGTTGTATTTCCAGAAGACTTCACGAGCACCGAAATACCAAGTACAATTAAACCAACAACGCTATCAGTGTCAACAGTGGACACACACGAGATTGATCGGGTGAAGGATATTCTGAATCGTGGTGGTCGTTTGTTTGAAGATACAACTCGTTCAAATGTGACAGGACCAACTACTCAAAATGCAACAAAACAAAGTAAAGTAGTATTACAAGTCTTGATTACAGTTGTCGCCACATCGTATGGCACGTGTTTATGTTTTGTTTAACGTTCGACTACATTTGAACAAAATATAAACATTGTGTCATACGATGAGGCGACAACTGTAGGAAGTCTGCAAAGTCTTGATATTCAATCTATGATTAGCTTACGTTCGACATTACAGTTCAAAACACAAAAATAATGAGTGATTCCATTAAGTTAACTGTTGATCGCTTTACTTTTACAGAATTGTCAAATTTTCCAACATTAAGTGCCGGTTCAGATAAGAATCATGCAAAATCAAAATTTCACTCCACATGGGGGTCAACAGATTTTAATGAAAATTCATAACTTAGAAGTCCAAGTGGTTTGTATTTTAGCCCAAAAATATTTTTTATAATAGTTTTCGATTTACTGAGAAAATCGAGTTTCTATCCCGAACCAGATTACGATCGGAAAATTGACTTTAAGCTTGAAGTCTACGGGGAAAAAATGACGAAATTCAACACTCATTTTCGTCAATGCAGCAGATGAGTTTTCTATTGAAATATATACGAAAATGAAGCTGAACATTCATTCTATTTTTCCCATTCAAAAAAACCTTATGCAAAATGTGTTTTTCGATGAGAAAATTGCCTTTTTCTACGACTGGTGTAACAAAGATTTTGGTTCCCAGTTCCAGACTAGTTCGACATAAGAAAGCCGGTTACCAGTCTATTCAGCTGTTGCTACCACGTGATCCGTCACATGACATTCAAAATGGCGTACTCATGACTGCTAGGCATGGATCATCGCATTATTTCGCTATATTCGCGTTTCCTGGACATTTTCAATCAAAAAACGAACTATATAGCGATCGATTTGTGCATGAGGCACATATCATTTTACAGAAAAGGTCATATTTGGCAGACGCTTAGCCTGAGTGACGGAAATTGTTGACAGAATCGGATTGACAAAAACTTCCTTTCGTAATGGCATTATGACCTACAGTAGAACAGCAGACGATGAATTTACGACGGAGGAAATATTCCTAACAAAGGTAAATAAGTTTGACATTGATATTTATTTGTTTGCTGTGTAATCTCCATGTGTCTATAAACACCGGAATGACTCGAATTTACCGAAATTTTACCGGAATCAATCTAATTCTGTGGCACTGCAACTGAATACTACTGCTATTGCATATTTTTAGCAAAGCTTGTACATCTGCAGAATACACAAGGAGTCTCATATATCGAAATTGATAATGTCTGGAAACAGAGTGATAAGAGGGTGGGCATCTTCGCTAGCCAAGGTTGAACGCACCTATGTTTCTATTCACCCTTGGCAGATTTAGTAAGATTTTCTTGAAATCATGAAACGCCACCAAGCGGTTGTCCTGTCGGTTGTTATTGAGTAGCAACCTATCAAACATCATGTTCTAAAAGCCATTTGACGTTATGTCGTCCATTATTGATGACGTCATTAACATGCATTCTTTTTCACATTCTACGCCATACAGACTAGGTATAGTTCAGGCCCATAGGAAGCAATTTCATATTGGGGGCTAAAGCCCTTGTCCTGAATATTGGGGGGCTAATTTGGATTTTTCAAAAATTTTCAGTGTAAAATTAAGAAAATTCGACATCTTTGGCCAACATTTGGGGGGCTTAGCCCCCCCCCCCCCTTAGCCCCCCTGTTCCAACGGACCTGTAGTTAGCTGCTTTTCTGGTCGAATTGTAGCAAGTATTATACTAGTTTATCAAATGGTTGAATAAAAATAGAAGAATGTTGTCTATAATTACAGTGAAATTACTAGGAAATATCCCCAATCTTCGCCTTCTTGATTTTGCAAATGCAATGCCTTTTCCCGCCCGTTGTCATGAATTGTTTGAATTGTTTACACATAACAAACAGATGTATTGAGCCAACATATTGGATCCAGCAAGACCTCTGAAAACGCTTTCCATGACACCAAGAAAATCAGACTAAATATGCCAAGGGTGAATACAGAAACAATGTTACATCATAGAATTCACACTTGACTTGCGAAGAGGGGTGGGGGTTGACAGGCGACGATTCTTGTTCTGTGTTCTGTAGATATACAGGTCCCTAGGAACAGGGGGTAGGAGGTTTGGGCTAAGCCCCTCCAAATTTGGCCAAAAATGCCAAATTTTCCTGTGGAAATCCAATTTAGCCCCCCTGTCCATATTCAGACACAGCAGCTTCAGCCCCT
This sequence comes from Fragum sueziense, assembly GCA_963680895.1. Lineage (NCBI taxonomy): Eukaryota > Metazoa > Mollusca > Bivalvia > Cardiida > Cardiidae > Fragum > Fragum sueziense. The sequence goes on along the minus strand of OY804607.1, from coordinate 1,565,858 downwards.
CCAATAATAAATTGCCTCCTAGTTGTCTGATTTATCATATATAACTGATGTTTTACATACTGTGGATAGTTAAAAAAATCTTAAGTTTTATTTTTCAATCCACTTTGAAAAATGTGAAGAAAACATTGAGTGAAATGGACTGAAAAATGAAACGCCTCTAAAATCAGAGCTACAGATCCGGGATTGGAGATATTGTAACTTTTTCATTTCAATGCAAAACCCTATTTTATCAAATGTCGGAAGATCTACTTCACTTCAGTCACTCCCTATAATCTGTACCTCTGAAAAAGTTCATAACTAAGTATGTAATAATGTGAAGGCAATTAGCCAATGTTTTCATGTCCTGATTCAGGGGAGGCATAAGGCAGGGTGACTGGTCTGACCTTTTCAGTACATGTGACTTAATAATTGCATTCCTTTCTTTGCAGAAACTACCCGGCAAACCATCCATATCTTGATTATCTCTGTACCTAACAGAAACCAGAGATGTATGTAACAAAGATAACAGATACCCAAGGGTAGGTATGCATCAATATGTTAAAGACTGGACATTTATGATTTCTGAGATTATTAAGATGATTTTTAAAGTTTATCATTGAAATGTTGAACTTTGCATGAATTGTTAAAATGCAGGTCTTCATATGAAATAACTCAAATTAGTAGCTGATATGAAAATATTAATCTTTAAACATGTGCATTTTGGGTGTTTTGTATCTATCTAACTTCATATACTGCTTCACATCCTCAGGGTTAACTTTGAGGTGAAGCTGTGGGTAACTTTGAGCAGGTGTGTGTCTGTTTCAAATTAAAAGGGAATAAGAAAAGTTACGAAATAAAAAGTGGGTGATGACTGATTGATGATTCGGTGATTTGATGGATAAGATTCTATGATGGAAAAATATGGAAACTTGGTTATATTTTCTACAAATGAGCAATTCTTATTCAAGGATTCAGCGTTTAACTTGTGCATATGAAATACAATGGTTTTATGATAAACCATACGAATCACCCAATGAAAGTAATTATTTATTATAAAGGATTTAAGTAAAAGTAACACCCATAATGTATTCAAGAACCAGGAATGTATGGTAGGATAGGAGAGCTATATAGGAGAGAAGAAAATGCTTGTTCATAATTTGATTTTTTTCACTTTTGTTTTTAGATCTACAAGCTTTTTTAGCTCACCTGAGCACGAAGTGCTCAAGGTGAGCTATTGTGGTCGCTTTTTGTCCGTCGTCCGTCCGTCTGTCCGTCTGTCCGTCCGTCCGTCTGTCCGTCCGTCCGTTCACAATTTCTTTCAACATCTTCTCCTCCTAAACCATTGGACCAATTTTGACCAAACTTGGCAGGAATGTTCCTTGTGTGATACTTTTCAAAACTTGTTCGTGAATTTTTGATTTGTCAAAAAATGTGGGCGTGGCAGGCAGAAAGGGGCTTATCAGACTAGAAATCATAAGAAAATTCTTTAAAAATCAACCATTGGGCCCAATTGAACCAAACTCGGCAGGAATATTCCTTGAGTCACTCTTTTCAAAATTTGTTCACACATTTTTATATTTGTCAAAAAATGTGGCCGTGGCAGGGAGAAAGGGGCTATTAGACTTAGAGAAATCATTAGAAAATTCTTTAAAAATCAACCATTGGGCCAATTTGAACCATACTTGGCAGGAATGTGCCTTGAGTCATTCTTGTCAAAATTTGTTCACAAATTTTTTCATTTGTCAAAAATTGTGGCCGTGGCAGGGAAAAAGGGGCTTATCAGACTTGGAGAAATCAGAAGAAAATTCTTTAAAAATCAACCATTGGGCCAATTTGAACCATACTTGGCAGGAATGTGCCTTAAGTCATTCTTTTCAAAATTTGTTCAGAAATTTTACATTTGAAAAAAAAAAAAAAAACATGGCCGTAGCAGGGATAAAGGGGCTTATTAGACTTAGAGAAATCATAAGAAAATTATTTAAAAATCAACCAATGGGCCAATTTTAAGCAGACTTTGCAGGAATGTTCTTTGAGTCTCTCTTTTCAAAATTTGTTCACACTTTTTTTCATTTGTAAAAAACTGTGACTGTGGCAGGGAGAAAGGGATTTATTAGACTTAGAGAAATCATAAGAAAATTCTTTAAAAATCAACCATTGTGCCCAATTGAAGCAGACTTTGCTGGAAGGTTCCTTGAGTGACCCTTCTCAAAACTTTTTCGCGGATTTTTGATTCGTCAAAAAATGTAGGTGTGGAAGGGAGGAAGGGGCTTATCGGACTTAAAGAAATCATAAGAAAATTCTTTAAAAATCAACCATTGTGCCCAATTGAACCAGACTTTACTGGAATGTTCCTTGAGTTACTCTTTTCAAAATGTGTTCACAAATTTTTCCATTGGTAAAAAAATGTGGGCATGGCAGGGAGGAAGGGCTTATCAGACTTAGAGAAATCATAAGAAAATTCTTTAAAAATAAACCATTGGGCCAATTTTCTATTTCCCTTATCTGTTGCTCTCAGGCTGGCCCCATGTTTATCTTATGTAAACAAATAAGGGATTAGCTTTAGCTTATCAGATGGTAATCTTTCACTAAATTCTATCAATCACAGACAAAATCTTGTTAATTGGCCTATCATACATGATCAATCTCTAACAGATCAGTATGCTTTGAAAATTAGCCCTATGTTGTATATTGCGAAATCATGAAATAATTGTTGAAAATTAACTAACTCAACAATTGTGCTAATTCATACCCAACCTTACAGGATCGATTGGAACAAAATTATTTCTTAATTGTTTCCAAACAGAAAGTCCTTATAAGTTTCATGCCTTTGAATTTGACAAAATTGCCATTATCACTCTTGTCATCTTGATTCAGGTGAGCGATTTAGGACCATCATGGTCCTCTTGTTGTATTAGAAAGTGGGGTTTTCTTTCAGATACATGTGCAAGCCTTATTCTGGCGGTGGTTCACAAACCCAAGTGTTCAGCACTCACAAACATATACAATGAAGAATCACAGGGAAAGGAGAATTTCACAGTGTAATCATCAGTAATATTTAATTTTTAGCTCACCTGAGCACTAAGTGCTCATGGGGAGCTATTGTGGTCACTCACCGTCCGTCGTCCGTCCGTCTGTCCGTTCACATTTCTTTAAACATCTTCTCCTCCTAAACCATTTGGTCGATTTTGACCAAACTTGGCAGGAATGTTCCTTGGGTGACCCTTTTCAAAACTTGTTCGCGGATTTTTGATTCGTCAAAAAATGTGGGCGTGGCAGGGCGAGGCTTATCGGACTTAGAGAAATCCTAAGAAAATTCTTTAAAAATCAACCATTGGGCCAATTTGAACCAAACTTGGCAGAAATGTTCCTTGAGTGACCCTTTTCAAAATTTGTTCACGAATTTATGATTTGTACAAAAAAGTGGGCATGTCACAAACTTCTTTCAGGTGAGCGATATAGGGCCATTCTGGCCCTCTTGTCTTACTTTTTTTTTCATAAATAATTGATATCACAGCTGTTGTAGATTTCATATTACCAATAAGATTTTTACGCTCCCAGAAAAAATTTCGGAGGAGCATATAGTCGCCACGCTGTCCGTCCGTCCGTCTGTCTGTCCGTCCGTGCGTCCGTCCGTCCACAGCCAGATCTCAGCAACCCTTGGACCAAATTCAATGTACTTCACATTGTGGACTCCCTGGGATAATCCCTACAGACCCTTTCTCCGTTTCTTAATTTGAGGCTGTGTCATGGAAAAAGGGGCCTCAGTGTAAAAATTAGTTTTTCTCTAATTTCTCTTCATCTAATGGGCAAAAGTAAATGATGTTATAGATCCATATTCTATAAATAATGTGTGTACAAAAAAATCTGTCATGGGAAAAGAGGGCTTAATGTATGATAGTTTTTATTTTGTGACAAACACTTATTCGGGGAGCATAATCCGTCTATGACGGCTCTTGTTAACCCTTTACCAAAGGACAAAATTTTAGGATGGTCCAAATTAAAAGATGATACAGACAACAATTTGAAGTGAAAGAAATTTTGGAATTTTATGACTTTTATGGAAGAAAACATTGTGGGAAATGAAGAAATTGCTTGTAACTAGCAATTTCGTCATTTTCCACAATGTTTTCGCAAGCCTTTTTTTGTGAGGGAGTCAAAAGCCGTCACTGTGCAGTAATGGGTTAAGTAATGAAATCACTCAATATTAAAAATTCAACTTTTTAAATTGTTGCTTATATAGGGTTTTTTCATTGTTGAAAATATGTACATTGATCACTCAGCCCAATTAAGAAGATGTACATGTACATATATTTGACAGTAACGAGTTTTTGCCAAGCCTGGATAACTCATCTTGGGTTGTGGACCTGGTCTTGTCAACATCATTTCTATATATTTGACAAGTCATCTGTCTTTCACCAGTAGATGTGAATCATATTAGTGAGATCAGCAGCTGATTGCTCAGATTGGATTTTGTGTTTGTTAAGCCCCATTCAATCAGTATAAATTTGACATTTTGCCAAAAAGTAAGTCTGCCTACCAAAGTGTAGGACAGTTTTGATTAATGAAATTTCCGAAATACAGGAAGAACATATGATAAATACTGCACTTTGCCTAGAATTATTATTTCATGTACTACTGTGTAGCATCCCTACATTTAATGACTTGGTCATCTAACCAATTTTAATTGTTGTCTGCTTACAAATAATTATAATATCAAAAAGGTAATATATACATATGAAACATGTTGTTTAATTAATGAGGTAGATCTCTTAGAAATAAATTAAATTAAAACAAGCCAGTGAACAAAGAAGAAAACAGGTATTATCTCCATTGCTACTATTTTAAAACGACTGCCAATGACAGAATGCATAAGAATAAAGGTAGAATTTCTGTACAATATAGCAGAGAAAATAATGAGGCAAAAGGAGAGAATGCTGGCTATTAGCATTTTCTTCTTTTGCCACAATGCTTTCCCAATCCTTTTATTATTAGGGATGTAAAAAACATGTCTTGTTTGGGAAAGGGTTAATTTGTACATTTTCCACTCTTCTTTTTCAGTTTGATTCATGGGACAGAAGATTTGATAGAATGACCCAAGACAAAAAGATCTAATAGTGAAATGCAGGTTTTTGAATTGGATGTGTATTGTTTTCTTTTAATCCATTAAACATACATGTGTGGAAAAAATGTTGGACATTAGCATTTTCTTTGTTTGCTCTAATATATTACCAGGTCTTTTCCATTTTGGTCATAAAAACTATGTCTTGATTGGAAAAGGGTTATATATATATTCATTTTTAGCTCACCTGAGCATGAAGTGCTCAAGGTGAGCTTTTGTGGTTGCTTTTTGACCGTCGGCGTCTGTCTGTCCATCCATCTGTCCGTCCATTCATCTGTCCACATTTTGGTGTTACCACTCTAGCACCCACAAATATTGACCAATCTTAAGCAAACTTGGTCAAAACATGTATGACCATAAGTTGTGTTTGCATAGAGTTTTATTCTTGATTATGTTATACAATAGTTGTCATTTAAATGTGATGTTATGGTTTGTCTATATCAATCTGCTGCATTTGCGATAAATTGACCTCAAAGCTGGCCAAAAGTGCAAATATTACACTTCGCTTCTTAATCATACAATATCGGTTGCCATGCCAACAAGGTTTTAGGTGAATCTTTATGTTTGCTTGTCAAATAATGAAAGCCCAGAAGTGTTTTATTTGTGCAATGTAACAAACTAGATACATTCCATTTTGAAAACAATTTAAAATTTATCTAAAAAACTCTTAATTTGCACATTTTAGCCATTTTTTCTACAGTGGTATTAAAGTTGTTGCTATAGCAACCAGGTTAATGCCTTTGCATAAAGTTTTTTTCTTGAGTCATGTTATTCAATAGTTGCTGTCTAAGTGTGATGTAATGGTTTGTCTATATCAATCTGCTGCATGTGAGATAAATTGACCTTAAAACTGGCCAAAAATGCAAAATTTACTTTTTGCTCCTTTGTTGTACAGTATTGGTTGCCATGCCAACCAGGTTTAAGCTGAATCTTTATATTTTCTTGTCAAATAATGAAAGCCCAGAAGTGTTTTATTTGTGCAATGTAACAAACCTGATATATTCAATTTTGAAAACAACTTAAAATTGATCTAAAAAACACTTAATTTGCACATTTAAGCTATATTTCCTACAGTGGTATTATAGTTGTTGCTATAGAAACCAAGGATGTGATTTTGCATAAAGTTTTTTTTCTTGAATCATGTTATTCAATAGTTGCTGTATAAGTGTGATGTAATTGTTTGTCTATATCAATCTGCTGCATTTGGGATATATTGATCTCAAAAGTGGCAAAAATGCAAAATTTACTTTTTGCTCCTTTGTTGTACAGTATTGGTTGCCATGTCAACCAGGTTTAAGCTGAATCTTTATATTTTCTTGTCAAATAATGAAAGCCCATTAGTGTTTTATTTGTGCAATGTAACAAATTAGATACATTTTTTTTCAAAAGCAGCATAAAATTGATCTAAAAAACACATAATTTGCATATTTTAGCTATTTTTCCTACGGTGATATAAAAATTGTTGCTATAGCAACCAGGGATGTGATTTTGCATAAGGTTTTTTTTCTTGAATCATGTTATACAATAGTTGCTGTATTAGTGTGATGTAATGGTTTGTCTATATCAATCTGCTGCATTTGAGATATATTGATCTCAAAACTGACAAAAATGCATAATTCAAATTTAGGCTGTTAGTGGTATGATATCGGTTGTCATGGCAACATAATGAATTACGGTTTCTTGCATTTTTGGAATGAAAAATCTAGAGCTGTAAGTGAAGTTTCTTGCTGCCTTATTTGATTCTCCACAACTATTACCTGATTTGTGTAATAATTATTTGAAAATTAACAATTTTAAGCCAATTTTGTGGTCATTTTGCAGAAATTCTTATTTCTGTTGCTATGGAAACAGGAATTTCCTATTTTCAGAATTATTATCATTTTTCATGTTTTTACACCAATGTGTCTTTGTAAACCAAAATTCAGCCCTATCCGCTGACCCCCATGTGGAGTCACCTGCATGATTTTTATCTGAACCGGCACTTAAAAACTATTTGCTTCAGACGTGTTCATTCTTTTTAAAAGGGGCAGGCGAAGGCGCAGGAATAGTGTACAAAAAGAATCTTAATACTAAACACAATTTAGACCCAAGTAAACCAATGATATCGCTGCTTTCCAATGAAAACCTCGTAACTGCAGCTTAAAACAAGCTGCATTTAATTCGCTTTTGATGAAAAGCGAATATATTTTCTATTACTTGTTAAAGTTGTTAAGTTGTCATTTTTCTCAACAATGTTTTCAGGCACCAAGTCAGCAAACGCCACAACTACAACAACGGTTGATCCTTTTGATTTCTTTTCGATGGATGAAAACATGACAACAACGGCACAGCAGAATCAAACAAGTACTACGGGTAAATATGTAAATCTCATCAGTCGTCCAATAACAATTACAATTATAAAATGCATTCAGTTCTTTATATGAATGAAATACAATGTATAAGGTTAATTGTAAGCGTAACATCGCAGCCCCTGTTTTCCATTATTTAACAGTTTTATATGTCTCGAAACATGACCAGATAGGACATGTCCAATATGTAGATCTCATCGGCCGTCCAATAACAATTACAATAATAAAATGCATTTAGTTCTTTATGTGAATGAAATACAATGTATGAGGTTAATTGTAAGCGTAACATCGCAGGCCCTGTTTTCCATTATTTAACAGTTTTATATGTCTCGAAACATGACCAGATAGGACATGTCCAATATGTAGATCTCATCGGCCGTCCAATAACAATTACAATAATAAAATGCATTCAGTTCTTTATATGAATGAAATACAATGTATAAGGTTAATTGTAAGTGTTACACTATAAGCCATTTTCCCATTATTTAGCAGTGTTGTAGGACTCGATAAATCACTAGGCCGGGCATGTCCAGCTTTTAGCTAGAGATGCTCTACCAGGTCATTTATCGGGGCCTAAACGTTTGTACTACAGTTTAAGAATAAGTACTCAAAATAAATGTCCAATACCATCGAAAAGATGGACAACCCTTGAAGGTTTGAAGAAGGAAGAGGTTAAGCTTACATGTATTCAAATTTCACGAAAGCTTAATTTGTAATAGTATTTACATAAACGTGTATTTTGTAGGTACTATTCTGAAAACAACTGACCCAAAACCAATGACCGCGTCCATAACGCCTGCATTAAACCCAAACTCTACAACTACCACAGTGACAACACCAACAACATCAGAGACAATTACAGCGCAACAACAAACATTGCCTGAAACAGACACCCTCGCAACAACTGCTTCTGTTGAAACGACGCCACCAACCGCCGTAGCATCTTCGTCTGTACCTGTGATGAAAACATCAACATTGGCTACTGATTCAGGAACAACAGAGGCACCTACTACTGAATCAGCAATAGTAGAGGTAACCACATCTGATGATGTACCTATAGAAACAACAAAAGAACAAATGATGACTACAGCTCTAATGGAGCAGATCACGGAGACTAGTACAACTCCCATAACAACAGTAAGCATCACCGAAACTACTAAAGCAGTCTCAACCACGCCGATTGCAACAACTCCGAACAAAATGGACACGCTTGGTGAAACAACAACTACCAGCCTTACAACAACTAAAGTAGTGGAACCACCACAAACAACAACAATGTCTGTAGCCACGGCAATACCAGCCGAATCAACAACTACGACTGTTGCTTCAACCTCAGCTTCACCCACCACTAGTAGCATTAACAACATAACGACTACTGTAACAGAAACCACGACTTTAGATATTGGTACAGAAATAGTTACAACAACACAAGTCGCACCTTTGACCACAACTGTAGCCCGTATTGTGACAACAACGGCCAATGATATGACAACAGTCAAGAACAATATTGCTGGACCATCTACCACAGCCGAGCTTACAACTGGAACCGAAAAAAGTGTTACAACACCAGATAATACTGCTAACGCTACCATAACTGATGTCGTTACCCCGACCACGTCAATATCTGCAGTTACAGATGAGGCGACTGTTGAAACTACAACGGCTGTACCACATACCACCACAGAGGTGATGCCTCGTAAGTGATGGACAATCTAGTTTAGTACGTAATTGACTGAACATTTACGTATATAGATATAGTTCGCTTGTTTTTTTTCCTTTTCTTTTCATATATCGTACATGCTCAATATTTGGTAAAGGGCTTATATATTGCTTTTAGTGCTTATGTATACGTATTCTTGACCTATTTGTAATTCCTGTTTAAAACTCTTTTGTGTTGCTTCACCAGTGTATTTTGTAACCTGATAGCATCATATGTACGCAAATACTCAAGAAATGAATAAATAGAATTGAAACAATATGAAAAGTCGTTAGTTTGAAAATACCCTTCAACATGTGTCGAAAATTAGAATTATGTCTTCTGAACGACCTTTGACCTTCTCAAAGATATTATTTTGTATATGGCACCACCACATAGGCCCTTTTAAAAATATAATTATGGTCCGTCATCCTGCACAATGCTCGTCCCTGATCCCGACTACTTTTTTTTCGTATTGAAATGCAACAAATTTCGTCTCCTGACCATGGCAGTAAATCCATGTGTCTAATATTCAAACATTTATCATAGATTTAAATACGAATAACCACACATAGGTCCATATTTAACAAGAACTGTCCATAAGACAGCGCGCTCGACTTTTCTAAGCTGCTTAACCAAGAATTTCTAAGTCAAAAAAGGTTAAAATTCGAGTAAATTAAATGTGAGAGTAATGAATCTTTGCCTAGAAGCTAATATTATAGTCACAAAAGCATGTGCAAAGTTTTAGAGCAATAGCATAAGTAGAAACAGATGATTGAAAAACTTTAACCTTTGTTGCAACGCCAACGCCGACGCTGACGCCATCGCCCGGGTGACAGTGTAAGCTCTCATTTCTTCGAAAAGTCGAGCTAATGGATATTAGAATTCATCAAACGGGGCATGTAAAAAGTACCAAGGAGAGGATTGGTGGTATTTTCCTCAGTAAAATACAAACGTTTAATTGTTTCTTCATAATGTCATGATAAATGCGACGTTAAATCAAGCTATATATTGTTACATATGCATCGATCGCATATATCTGTTCCAAGGGAAAATACGGTATTATTTAAACCCCCAAAATCGTAGAATTTATAAACTACTGTTTTTCTATAGAAACCACGTATGTACAGCTTTAAACAAACTGTAGTTACGAGGTTTTTAATGAAAACTATTGAAATGATCAAAAGTAATAACGCTTACAAGTAAATACAATACATCCGCTATATAGGAGAAGCTACGCTCAAATTTTCTTTGATAAAGGGAGAAAACCCATTTTGTTCTTCTTACAACTTTTCACTCAGAGTGGTCGTTTCGTTTTATCTATATGCATACACATACACAAGCCACGAAATGTCAGTCGCATTAATACATATAATAATTTCTATAAAGTTAACGGCATGAAAATATGTGCTACATGTATAAAAGAACGATGCGTCCATAATTTTGCTGTAGATTATCTAGAACAAATATTAATATAATCTTCTTTAATTTTGTTGTTTTTAACATTATGCCCAAAACATTTAACCATATTTTGATTAGTATGGAAATAATTACAATTAATTTTCATTACAGATGTTGAAATACAAGATCTGACAGCGTATAAAACCGACACAGCCCGGATCAAATGTCACGTGACCAATTTAGGAGAATTTAAAAGTTTGTCCATAATCGAGGACAAGTACTGGTCCCCTGTAGAGGTCACGTTATACAGCAGCGGGGATACAGACTGGTTCTTCACAAAAACAGACAGACATCACGTGACGCACGAATTTAGAAATATCAGTGGGAGTTATTTAAGGGAATTGACTGTAATACTTGACATTGAGAACGTTCAGTGTAAGGATGCGGGTAGTTATAAGTGTACTGTCAATACAATATCTCACGAAGTTACAAAATCAGCTAAATTAACGGTTGTAGGTGTGTACTGTAGTTTTTTAGTTATGCAAATTATACATGTATGTATTATGTCCCTTTCACACCAAACGACAATTGAAATTGACTGTAGGCTAGCCACGGTAGGTCTATAGAGGAATGGCTGGAAGAAAAAAAACATTGTTTGTATGAACAAAAAATAAAGAAATATGTAGATTTTTCAATGATTGACATTCCAAATCTGTGACCGATCCATAACAATCACAATCAATGTGCAATTTCAAATACCTATTTTTTTTTTATCGCAGACATGTGCATGATGCAATACTATTGTACGTTTACAAGCGTACTAAGTTCAATTAATTCCTACCTCTTTCAAACTCCTCTTGGAACAAGTGGAAACGATATCAAATATTCCGTTCTTCTGTATTCAGGTCGCCCAGACAAGCAAGTAAAGATACAACTGGGGCCCTCTATAATTGAGGATCGAGCCTTCAGGGTCACAGCTATATGGCAGGCTGGATATCCCACCCCATGGTCAAATATGTCATGGATGGCACTAGATGCGAGAAACCAGACGTGAGTTTTGTTTTTATTTGTATAATAGATAGGATATATCGACGGCTATATCGAGTCTCGAGCGTTCAGGGTCACAGCTATATGGCAGGCTGGATATCCCACACCATGGTCAAATATGTCATGTATGGCGCTGAATGCAAGGAACCAGACGTAAGTCACGTCTTATATAAGCATATCTGGTTGATACCGGGATGATTGTGCAAATCAGCTTATTCTTTTTTGGGGAGTACATGTAATGTGCACAAATGTATCCTTTGTATTCAGACAAAATAAGATACAATGGGAATTCAGCATTAGTTGATTAGATTCAAGAATAATAGAAACGGTACACTGTCTAAAACATCTTTGCAAACCAAACCAATGAGCAAAGAACTCGGGTAAATTGCAAATTTATCCCAAAGTACTACTTGGAAAGATCCTTTGAAACCAACAAAAGAGCGATTATGGATCAAAGATTTCTCTAGAGTCTATGTATGCCGAAACATATATGTTTATTAACCATTTTATTTCTAGCATGATGATATGTGTTATCCATGTATAGTTTTTATTTATCTTTAGTGTTCGACCTTCCTTTTGGACCAATGAAATTACAGTATGTTTTAAAATTTGACCGCTCTATTTCGCATAAACGGGCTGCCGGCTAGTTTATGTGACGTCTATACATAGCCACGCCCAGTCCATTGAACTGCTAGCGAACACTAAGTCAGATAGAGTAGTCCGGCAGATATCCACTTATACCTTGCGATGGAGTATAAAGTTTTTTTCTTTGCTGATTCCTGGAGTAGACATCCTACTGTTAAAGATTCCGACGGGTGCCACCGTGTCACCCTTTCAATATGTCATTTAGGTGTAGCTGACTAGCTCACCAGTGATTATACCTCGAGAATGCAAGTCTTGTTTGTCATAACATAACACATCCATTAAAATGTTCTTATCAGATTGGAGCGGTCAGTGATTCTCAGCATGATGCCCTAGACTGACCCCTTCCAAATACCTTTCTAGATGGTAGACACTGATAAGAAATCTGGGGGGAAATTATTTTCCTATAATATTACCCAAAATTAATATTACAAAACCAACTGTAACTTTTATCACAGGTTAGTGCCAGAATCTTTAAAATGTTCCTAAAACTCTCTCCTAATATATATAATCCAAAATTATCCTAGTTTTGCATTTCTGTTGGTTTTTTAAGGCCCAATATATGATTTTTTTTTAACTCATTATAAAATAACATAATTTTATTGACATTATAGACCAGATGGCAAAATTCAGTGTCATCTGAATTCAAAGATGTCGCAGACGACGATCTGGATTAATGAAATTTTCCATGTTTTTTTTTTTTTTTTTTTTTTTTTTTTTTTTTTAATCATATACTATGAAAAGCGTTATGGGCAATGAAGGAATTGATTGTCACAAGTAACTTCATAATTTTTCACAATGTTTTACAAAATCATTATCTTGGACGGAGTCAAAAAAGAATGATAATTTTATTGTAACTTGCACAATGTCAAAATTGGCCCTTTGTTGTTGGAACTTAGATTTTAGATTGAATAAGCAAGTTTTTCAAGTTCTACTATGTCGCCTATGGTCTGGTGAACTTCGATTTTATAACCTTTCTAAAACCGATATTGTTTTGACGCCCCTGGTAGACATAATTCGGCAAAAAATACAGAAGAGACGACAATTTGAAGTAAATGCAATTCTATATTTTTGGTCTTTTTATGAAGAAAACATTGTGTGAATTGAAGAAATCAGGCAATTTCTTCGTTTCTATCTTGTGGGGAGTCAAAAGGTGTCACTCTGTGGGGTAATGGGATAAAAGATACATATTTTATTTTGTAAAACAAAAACGGGTTAATAATATTGTAAAGAAGATATGCAGCGAAAATTCCACAGAAGTTCATTTACTCATTCTGAGTAAGTCTTTATCTATCTTTACCTACCAGTCTTTTTCATTTCTAGCAATGTTTACGAGAAATTGAACGCCGATGGAAAACAAGAGCCGCCAGAGATGGATTATGCTCCCCAAATAAGGCAATGCCACAAAATGTATGCCATAAAGGAAAAAAAGTTTATTGTCTTGTCATAAGCAATGCACATGTGAAATATGAAGCTAATCAAAAGTTGTGGACAATGTTAGTTTGTTGTTGAGACACGTAGGTGCTATCATAAAGTTAACAAACATTAAGCCCCTTTTCCCCATGACATTTTCTTTATACATGAACACAAATTTAAATAGTTTATGGTCAAGGGCATCTGATTTGCTAGATCTACTGAAATATGAAATTTCATTAAATTCTGACCATTAGACTAGGAGAAATTAGAGAAAAACTGTATTTTGCCCAAAGTCCCCTTTTCCCGTGATGAGACATCATATCCAAAATCCAGGAAAACTTCATCGGCACTATATCATGGGAAATCACATGATAAGTTTCATTAGATTTGGCCAAAGGGTTATGGAGAAATCGCTCAGGACAGACGGACAGATTTTATGAATTTTGACATTGAGAAATGACCTTGAACTTGAGTGATGACCTTGAACTTGGAACCAGCAAAAAGGTCTTGCCATAAGCAATGCACGCATGAAATACATATATGAAGGCTAAATCTTTTACAAATTAAAGGTTGTGGCCAAAGTCAGTTTGTTGCTGAGACACAGAGTTCTTACGTAAAGCTAACAAACATTAAGCCCCTTTTCCCTTGACATGTTTTTATACGCAAATTCATATAGTTACCAGTGAATCTGAACTAACCTGCCCGAGTTGTCCGGGTTGTCCAGTTCCCTGTACGGACAAGCAGAATTTTAAAGCTGGGTGGTTCGTGGACAAGTCAAAAATATGGTTGCTATAAAAAAGATTTTTTTTCTTTTTATCAAAATATTATCATAACAATGTCATTTCAAATAGATAAATGTGTGATTTTGTTGTGGACACTAGTTATAGACAGTCATAGTGATATGCAATATCAATACAATTGAAGCAATTATTATTACTATTTTTTTTGCTATTCTATAACATATTTTTTTAACTTCTGACATCTTAAGTTTTGTTATGGTTTAAAATACCCATTAATTTGGAGCAGCCTTACATTTTGCCATTTGATAAAGGTTCAGTTTTAAAGGGATCTTTGTTAGTTTGTTATTTTCAACTTTGTTAATATGTCTACTCTCTAGCATCTACAATTATTATTGACAGCTCAAGTCAAAACTTGAACACAAGGTTTTGGACCATAAGATCTAGGATGAGTTAGATTTTCACTTTGATCGGACCGGAAAGTCATGAGTTGTACGCCCTTGGGTTTGACAAAATTGCTATTTTCGACTGTTCTCAACTTTGTTTACACTCTAGCATCTACAACTTTTGACTGATAAAGACGAAACTTTGACAATCAAGACGAAACTTTGACATACTGAGTGATGGTTACTATAAGATCTAATACAGACTGATTGGACCAAAAAGTCAAGAGTTATCTGCCTTTGGATTTGACAAAATTGCCGTTTTCGACTATTTTTACAGTAACAACCACAAAATATTTACGAATCAAAACAAAACTTGGACACATTGTTGGTGACCATAAAACCTCTAATGACTTCAAATTTCGGTCTGTTTGGATAAAAAAGTCGTCAGTTATGTGCCCTTGAATTTGTCAAAATTTCTGTTTTCGACTTTGTTTTACGCTAACAGCCACAAATATTAAACAATCAAGACAAAGCTTGGACGAAAAATTGGTGACCACATTTTTTTTCAAATTTATAGTCACAAATATAAATGAATTAAAATAAGACTCGCTCTTGCCATCTTGGTTCAGGTGAGCGATTTAGGTCCT
Source organism: Fragum sueziense (assembly GCA_963680895.1). NCBI lineage: Eukaryota > Metazoa > Mollusca > Bivalvia > Cardiida > Cardiidae > Fragum > Fragum sueziense. The sequence goes on along the minus strand of OY804607.1, from coordinate 1,550,440 downwards.
TTCGTACAATTGCATGAGATGTATAGAACAGGTTTATGTTTCTGTATGCGTAACCAACCCAATGAAAAGAAGTTTCAACAATATTTTTTGTAATTATTGCAATTAGAATATGAAATTTGAAATCAAAATTACAAATGGTTAAATGCTGAAAATGATACGCCCAACTTTGTACAACAACCAAAATATTGAGATGTCATGAGCGACAACAACCGCAAAAATTTTTTATGTGATATTCCTACTATACTTTCAGTACTTTGACATCCATATATCTATCATTAAAACTAGAAAATATACGAAACCTGGAAACGGGTCAGTCAGACAGTTTTGATAGATCTACTGATAACATACCATGACCAGTACTTGAGGTCAGAGTTGAGATAGAATTACATTCATTGCATAGCTGTTTAATCTATGAACAGTTAACCTTCTAGGTAAAATTCAAGGGCTGCTTGTAACCTAATGAACACAGTGCTTTAGCATTTTGAGAAATTCAAGATAGCCGTCAAGATGGCGGAAATTACTTAAATAGTCAATGTAAGGGTATTAAATTCATATGAAAACTGATACATTTTAGGTTTAATATCTAAAATACACTTATTGTTGCTCTAGGAATGAAAAACAATAAAGATAAGACATATTTCCACCATTTCAATTGATATTTTTGTGTAATTTACGTTACATTATGGGATAAATGCTTCAATTATTCACTGATCCCCCTATATTTGGACATTAATCATTCAAACACAACAGTGAGTGGTTTTGTTATCAATTCATTCACTTGAATCTTTTGGTAAGAGCAAAATAAGAGCTGTATAAATGTATTATGTAGTTTACGTTACCTTGATATTAGCATATTAGCTTCATTCATTCACTTATCTTCTATTATGTGACCATACGTCATTTAGACACGACAGTGTATGGTCTGGTTATCAATTCATTCCCTTTAAAGCTTTTTGCAAAAGCAAAACAGTAGGTTGTATGAATGTATTATGTAGTTTACGTTATCTTGATATTAGAAAATTAGCTTCATTTATTCAATTATCTACTAATATTTAGCTACAATTTTGACTACCAACTTTTTTTACTTGGGGCTTTTGGTACGAGCAAAACAACAGTTGTAATTTACGTCACCTTTATCTCGTGTAATGTTACATATTTATGAAAAATAATTATCATAAATTGAACAGAATACCCCCAACAGCTGGTTATAGTGGGCTAATATAAAGTTAACAGTAATTTTAACAAGACACACCTGTAGTCTCTGATTCACAAACCCATCATGTTCTAGACACAAAAGAATAGTGAATTAAACGTATCCAATTAGAGCACAATGACTAGTATTGATAAAAGAAAATCCATTGACTGGCATAAAAAAGAAGTGCATAGTGATCTACTTTTGGTGCATGACAAACCTTGCCTGAGTAATGACTCATCCACATACTATATTCTGTGTCTCTAGGTCAAATGGCACGAGAAATGGAATGGAAAGGTTTTTCAAAGTTAAGCACAAAAAGCAGGTCACTCTACCCTGATTTTGGTACATGACATAGCTTTTAGTCATTGCACATTAAATTTGGTATCTCTAGATCAAACAGTACATGAGATATGAAACAGAAGGGCACTTCGAGCTAAGTAAATTAGACTCAAAGTAAATAGTAGGTCACAATGACATTGTTTTGGTAAATAATGCTTCTGTTGGTCATGGCGTGTCTTATATTTAATTTGGATTCTCTAGGTAAAATATTGCAGGATATATGGAGCGGAACAGAAACGTTCGCAGGCTACCCGATTGCCTGACAAAGAGTATACGATAATACCACAGCATATTTTCTTGACGACTTAGAGAAACTAAATAATTGCGTAAGATTGGATATCAATTCCTAACAGCTGATCAAAATTAACATTTTTTGTAAATGATGTGTATAATATGTAAGGTGCTTCTCTATATTGTTCCATTAGTCCAGGGTTGGATCCCCGGTCGCGGCAAATATCCTTTCAGAAAAAATGTCTCCCACCAATGGTTTGTTATCCTTAACCTATAGATGTGGGCAAGCATCTGGAGGCTTGGTTAGGATGGTAAACGTTATAGAACTGGTATGAGAAACGACAGGAGTCCATGGTTATGCGCTCCAATCGTCGAGATATGACCATAGCAATTGAAAATGGCGTTAAACCGCAATGAACAAAACCAAGCCAATTAAAAGATGATATACATTTTTTCTACGTCAAAGTCTTGTATAATACCCGTGGTACATTGCTAAGGGGGCAAAACTTGCATGCATGTTTTATACAAAGCAATAGATTTCATTGTGTATTTGTATTTCTAGGTTTTTATGCTTTCATTGTTACATAGCACTCCTTGACATTTGCTAAGCAATGCACACCCCTTTCTAGCATAGCACAACTACATCTAGTTGAAGAATGTGGTCCGTCACTCCCTCACTGCCATTTTGACATTTTTGAGAAATCGTTATTTCCATGAGCTAGAGCTACACACTCGGCTTGGGGACAATCAGATGTAGTAGCACTTGATCCCTTGATCCCACGTCTAGTTGATCATGTGAAAGAGCGTGTTTCCAATTTTGTGCTTGATTCATTGTATCATTGTATCAAAATGCTTGTATTGGAGAGAACGATACTAGCTTTTGACATGCTACCAACTAAGCACTGCATGCAACGTGACAAAACAGCTTAAGTAACCTACTAGTATCACTGATTGGCCTCGAAGTTGAAGGTCAAACTCTTCAAAATTATAAAATGTCAGTGTGGAAGAGATGGACCTATTTTTTCTACTTAATGCAGTTGTGCTAAGGCTAGAATGGGATGTTACAAAGCACATGCCGACGAGGTGTGCTGTTTAACACTGAATACTGTAGGAAACCAGAAATACACTATAATTATGGAAAGCAAACGTTTTAACTCTAAGAAATGTACGCTTGGATAAACGTATAAGGATTAATTGACAAAACGCAAATCGATAGATCGCTCCGCACAACGAATAATTTAAGACAAACAATGGGTGTGTGGCATTTTTCTAATCGTCCATGGGTTTATCGATGGCTTTGATTGGCAGCGGGTGTTTGGTCAATTGGCGGGGGGGGCGTAAGGTTGCCGGGTCGGTTCGCTTCTGTTCCGCTCCATATCTCGTACAAAATTTGACCTACAGAGACCAATTTTGATGTGTGTCTCATACAGAAAGTAGGTTGCTATCACCTATCTTTCACTTTGGTTGCTCTTAGTTACAATTTTCTTCCGCTCCATAGCTCATGTACTGTTTAATGTAAGGAACGCCAAATTTGTTGTGTAGATGCGCCATGACCCAAAGCTTTGTCGTGTATCATTGTACCAAAACCAGATCGCTGTGACCTACTTTTACGATTGTGTGCATTTAGTTCAATACTCTGTTCTGTATAAAACATAATGAGTAGCTACAACAAGTACATGTACCAGTTTATGAAATTAAGGTAACGTAAGCTACATAATACATTTATACAACCTGCTGTTTTGCTTTCGACATAATCTTCTAGTAAACAATTGATAAGCAAAGTATTCACTGTTGTGTTTGAATGATTTATGGCAGATTTGTGGTCACATAATAGTAGATAAGTAAATAAAAGAAGGTAATGTGCTAATATTAAGGTAACGTAAATTACATAATACATGTATGAAACCTTGGATTTGCTATTGAAAAAAGTGTCTAGTAAAGATATTGATGGACAAACCATTTGTCGTTGTGTTTAAAAGACTTATGGTCAAATGGTAGTATTCTAGTGAATACATGAAGCCAATTATGCCATAATGTAACGTAAGTTACACAAAATTATCAACTGAAATACATTCATACAACCCATATTTGGCTCTCAACAAATAAATAAAGTGAAATAATTGATAACAAGACCACGCGCTGTTTTTTGACTGACTTTTGTCCACAAAATAGTGGATAAGTGAATAAATGAAGCAATTGTCCAATAATGTAACGTAAATTACTCAAAAATGTCAACTGAAATGGTGGAAATATGTCTTATCTTTATTGTTTTTATTCCTAGAGCAATAGTAAGTGTATTAAAGATATTTTACCTAAAATGTATCAGTTTTTATATGAAGTTAAAACCCTTACATTGACTATTTAAGTAATTTCCGCCATCTTGGCGGCCATCTTGAATTTCTGAAAATGCTATAGGGTGACACGATGTCACCCGTCGGAATCTTTAACATAAGGATATCTACTTCAAGAATCAGCAAAGAAAAAAACTTTATACTCCACTGCAAGGTTCCGCTAGAAAATGGGGAATATCTGCCGGACTAGAGGGTGTATTGTAGATTTTACGCGATATAAACATTCAATGCGCTGCGCGCATTTGAATGTTTATTTCGCGTAGAATCTACTATACAGCCTCTATCTAATACTTGAATACGATTTGCAGGTACAATTTAGAAGATTATGGAGAGTATCGAGATTACGAGCTAAAGGTGGACCATTTCGAATGTGAGACCTTCCTCGAGAGCGCCATTGTAATATTTCCTAAAGTTCATCTCAATGACACCACAGTTATAGTCAAGCCTGATATGGATACAGCAAGAGGTTTTGTTGATGATGACATGAGAAAATATCTAGCTAGTGTTGAAAATGGCATTGAAAAGATCCGTGTTATACCATGTAAGTTCGCCGTGTCTTTTTTTTGGTGGGGGGGGGGGGGGGGGGTTATATAATTTTGCTTCCGAAAGACCGGGGCCATATAAATCAAAGAGGAAATATCTTGCTAGCATTAAATATGACTTAGAAACAAATCGAGTTGTGCCTTGTAAATAAACCATTTCGAAAATTTATCATAAAATCTGTAAAGATGCGCTCTCACCCATTTTTTTAGGCGTGATTATTATTAAAAATATCTAAACATGATGAAAATTTGGCCCTTTTCCTTGTGTCAAATTTTTGATTCGTCGGACCTGTAGCGGCTTAGCCTTGCTCACGACAGATATAAAACCCATTTGAAATTGGTTCGTAAATATTTCAGAACATGATCATATATTTGATCGCAGTTCATTTTCCTAAAAAATGTATTTTTGCTTCATTCCAGTAAACTACTGCCCGACTGTCTCAAAGGAAGTGTCTATCCCACATCCGTATACAGAGTGCACAAAGTTTATCCGATGTGTTCCGGGAAATCTACATGTACAACAATGTCCCACGGGGACCTGTTTTTACGAGCGATGGCAGGAATGTTTATGAACAGTTGAAATCAACATTGGTTTAAATAAATCTACTCAGTCTGATCAGGATATATTCCCTCATTCTTAAACATAGGGCGCAAAATTTATCCGATGTGTGTCAGGAAATCTTTGTACAACAATGTCTCTCGGGTACTTGTTTTTACGAGAGATGGCAAGAATGTTTGCGATCTATTGAAAACAACATGAACCCTGGTGTGTCTACGCATTCGCAGAATCTGTAGATGATCTATTTCTAACCCACACAGATTTTTTAAAATCTGGCAGGAAATATTTGTACAACAATACCCCACAGGGTCATGTTTTTACGAGAGATGGCAGAAGTGTTTATGGACAGTAAAGGTCAACATTGATCCAAATCAACCTACGCATACGCGCCGCCTAGTCAGGGTATAACCCCTTACCCTTATACAGAGTGTACAAAGCTTATCTGATGTGTGCCGGGGATTTTTTGTACAACAATGTCTCATGGGGACCTGGGACTTACAAAAGCAGTAGGAATATCTGCACGGTGTATCATGCATATCGTCGGTGTTATTGCAAAACCTCGTATCTACAGCTTCATACAAGCATGATATTCCACCCCTATCGTCAAACGTTTACTAATAAACGGTGTCCTTTTCATGATAGAGATAAAGAGAGATAAACTCTGCAAGTGTAGTCTTTTGAGATACGGTCCTTGCGACAGGTGTGAACCGCAGTCAATACATGCTGATCTCTCATAACGCATGAAATGTGTCCAATTTGTGACTTGAAGAGTTCTTCGTTTTAAAAAAAAAGGCATGAATGACCGTGAAACTGTTGGAACCCGCATTAAAAGAGTGCGGATACCGATACATTTATTATATCCCTCATAAATAAAGACTACATTTCCATATCGTTGGTCACGTTCGAAAATGTCGTAACTACAGCTTATCTAAGCTGTACTTAAGACCTTTTTCGAATGTGACCGACGAATTATGATTTTAAATTCAGTCATGCATAATAATATTATGTTTTAGAATGCGAGCATAAGTTTACTTTTTGTTGACAATCTCTTTTTATAATGTAAAAATGTGTTTGTAAAAAATACCTATATGCCAATAAAATACTGAATAAACTTCGTATTTAATTTTTATATTTAAAACGGCTCATTTTTTCAAACCGAAGACCATCAACAGAAAGATAATTGGAAACGGTTTTAGACGTGAAAAAAGGGAACAATTGAACCATTGAAATATTTGAAAAAGATAGATTAAGTAGGATATACGGTACTATTATTTTAGAAAAAAGGAAAATGTAGGTAATTAGAATTTATCTTTTTTCCTCAATGTATTCCAATGCTTCGACTCATTCGGTATGTCAAAACATGGTTTAGTTTTCAAAATGTGATTCTCTGTCTTCCTTTTCTCTAGTTAATGCTAGGTTTTTCTGTTTTCAAAGGATGAGTGTCAATAAGGCCCTTTCCGTGACCCAACCCGATTTTCTTCATTTTCGCCACACATAACCACTAACATATTGACATTATGTAGGCAAAGTATCAACTTGAACGGAGCCTTTGTTTGGAAGATATATTAAATCAAAGTGGGTGGGGTAAGTTACCCACTATGCCATTAGATGATAGTCAATTTCTTATACAGTTTTACTAACAATTCATAACTTGAAACTTGCTGATGCAGTGAAATATATATGTATTGCCCTTTGAATACATGTTGTTGTTTATTCCATTTGATGCCACAACAGGCTTTTATTTCTCATTTTACTTGATTTATCTTTTTGGTGGTGAATGAAGATATATTACCATAATTTGTAATATCAAAATTTTCAAAATAGCTTTTTTAATTTCTGGATTACTTGCCTTTGATTCCTTGATAAAAATGCCAAAAATTATAAGAAGTACTATTTCGTGTCTGAACCAAAAATTTCTGTATGAATCACCATAAAATACCAATATGAGGACGATATGAGCCTGATGTACACAAAAACATCAGATATTGAGGTTGCAATTGTTATCTTAGCAGAGTGGGTGGGGTAATATACTCTAAAATTACGCATGAAACAGACAGGATTTTTTCATAGTCAGAATTGCTTGTATAGTATCCTAAATGTGTGGTAACGTTGTTAGTAGCTCATCTGAGCACAAAATGCTCAAGTTTGGCTATTTCAATCGCTTTTTGTTTGTTGTCTGTCTGTCTATCTGCCCATCTGTCTGTTCTTAATTTGGTCTTTACACTCTAGAATCCGCAAATATTTGCCAATCTCGACCAAACTTTATCAAAACAAGTATAGTCGTAAGTTCTCTTAGGATTTCGATTATGGGCCGGATCAAACAAAAAGGTCCAGAGTTGTCTGCCTTTGCAGGTTAAAAATAGCTAGTTTTGACATTGTTTCTACTATAGCCTCTACATTTATTGTCCAATCAAGATGAAAATTAGTCACAATATTGGGTACCATATGTGCTCGAAAAACATCGATTTTCAATCTGATCGGATGAGAAAGTTACCATTTTCGACTTTGTTTTCAATCTTATTTTATCGAATACAAGGGCAGATAACTGAGCGAGTCTTACCCTAATTATGTTGAAATTCACACTTCTCCAAGTTCTTAAAGTCACAAACACTGTGTCAAAATTTCATTTTGATTGATCTATATTTGTGGTTTTAAAGGATGAAACAAAGTCGAAAACGGCAATTTTGTCAAATTCAAGGGCAGGTAACTTCGCAAATTGTTGTCCGAATGTGCTGAAATTTGAACTCATTCAAGAAGTTAGAGTGACCAACATTGTGTCGAAGGTTTGTCTTGATTGAAACGTATTTGTGTTTGTTAGAGTAAAAAAAGTTGAAAACAGCATTTTTTTTCAAATTCAAGGGCACATAACTCGCAATTTTCAGATTCGATCAGATAGAAATTAAAATTCATTATAGCTCATATAGTAACCAACTTTGTTTCTAATTTTCATTTTGACTGGTTGATAAATGTAGATGATAGAGGGGAAACAATGTCAAAACTAACTATTTTTGACGTGCAAGGGCAGATTACTCTGGAGTTTTTATTTCGATCCGGACCATATTCGAACTCCTAAGAGAACTTATGGTCATACTTGTTTTGATAAAGTTTGGTAAAGATTGGCTCATATTTGCGGATGCTAGAGTGTAAAAACCAAATCAAGAATAGACAGATGGGCAGATATACAGACAGACGACGAATAAAAAGCGATTGAAATAGCTAAAGTTAGGCATTTTGTGCTCAGATGAGCTAATAACAACGCTACAATCCATTTAAGATTCTATACAAGCAATTCTGACTATGAAAAATTCCTGTCTATTTCACGCCTAATTTTGGAGTATATTACCCCACCCACTCTGCTAAGATAACAATTTCAACCTCTTTAGCTGATGTTTTTGTGTACATAAGGCTCATATCGTCTTCTTGGTGGTATTTTATGGTGATTTATACAGAAATGTATGGTTCAGAAACGAAATAGTACTTATTATATTTTTTGGCATTTTTATCAAGGAATCAAGGGCAAGTAATCCAGAAATTAAAAAAGCTATTTTGAAAATTTTGATATTACAAATTATGGTAATATATCTTCATTCACCACCAAAAAGATAAATCAAGTAAAATGAGAAATAAAAGCCTGTTGTGGTTTTTCGTAAAGTTGGCCCATCCAAAAATCCTAAAAATTCATAAACATGTTTAATGCCCCTTTTCTCCTGTACATGGCATCCAATGAAATATACAACAACATGTTTTCAAAGTGCAATACACATATATTTCACTGCATCAGCAATTTTCAAGTTATGAATTGTTAGTAAAAGTGTACAAGAAATTGATTACCATCTAATGGCATAGTGGGTGACTTACCCCACCCACTTTGATTTTATATGTCTTCCAAACCAAGGCTCCGTTCAAGTTGATACTCTGCCTACATAAGGTCAATATGTTAGTGGTTATGTGTGGCGAAAATGAAGAAAATCGGGTTGTGTCACGGAAAGGGCCTTATTGACACTCATCCTTTGCCAAGTAAGTAAAATCATGGCCATTGTTTACTGTTTCTAATTCCAAAACTGATTAAAGTTAGCGCCTTGAGTAAGAAAATTCGTTAATTAGTTCACGTTAAACTTATTACTTTCACTCCCATATTTTAACGCCCCTAAAAGGCAAGTTCGTTTGGTCGATGTTAATTGTCTAAAACTTTGTTTGCTAACTCTACTGCAGAAAGATTTGGAAAAGATAGATTGGAAAGATGAAAATGTCATCGCTTTTCTTCGAAAGCATCGTAACTGCAGCTTTTTATGCTCCCTGAAAAAAAATCGGGGGAGCATATAGTCGCCACGCTGTCCATCTGTCCTTCCTTTCGTCCGTCCATCCACAGCCAGATCTCAGCAAACCCTCGGACCAAATTCAATGAAACTTCACATGTGAACTCGCTTGGACAATTCCAAGAGACTTTTGTTACTTTTTTTTTACACTGCGTCCCTGAAAAGGGGCCTATATGTAGCAATTAGCTTTTTTTCTTATTTGTGACCCGTCACGCTAAAAGGGACCTTATCGGATGAGTAAAAAATATCGACCCTAGTCAGTCTGCGCAGTCCGCGCAGCCAGACTAGGGCCGACACTTTTCACTTGTATGTAATTTTCTGAATCTGGAATGTTTTCACTATCTTTCTATATCTTCATTTTTCGCATACAGTATCTGGTTGACCTGTGCTGAGTCTCACAAGTTTGTCAAAATGTGGATTTTTGGAGTTCGGATAAGGTCCCTTTTAGCGTAACGGGTCACATTTCTCTTCATCTACGTGAGGCAGAATGTAATGAAATTTTGTACTGTACTTGTGTGATGAATAAGGTTCTCTAGACCATGTTATAAATACAGTCGACACTCGTTATCTCGACATCGGATTAGTCGAATTTCCGCTTAAGTCGAAATGAAAGTCTGGTCCCGTCATTGAAACAATGTAATTTCGAAATAAAAACAGCCATTGAAATTTAGTTGGAAAAGGATAGAAATTGCTCGTTTCGAGCAATTTCTTTCCTTTTCCTGCTATATTTCAATTTGGAGCATACTTGATTAACAACAACAATGTCCAAATGTCACTTAAGTCGAAACTTAATGAAATCGGATTAGTCGAACTCCGGATATGTCGATGTATTTTGGCTGTCCCTCCGACTTCGACACAACGAGTGTCAACTGTAATGTGTGTACAAAAAAAGCTGTCACGGGAAAAAGAACGCTTAATATATGATTGCGTTTTTTGTGTGACAAACATTTATAAGGGGAGCATAACACGTCTATTACGGTTCTTGGTTTAATCTGTAGGTTCGGGGCTTTATTGAAAAGCGGCGATATTTTGCTTCTACTTTTGGCTGTGAAATAATTATTCTACATAATTATCGTTGATGTAATTGCAAAATCTCGTAACTCGAGCTTGATTTATGTTGGAGTTACGAGGTTGTCCAACAACACCGACTGTATTCTTATTTCGTTTTCTTCATTCGTTTTCTTCATTCCAATACTTTTTATTCTTTTTAAATTGTATTTTTCGGGAAATTAGAAAAAAGTAAGAAAAAAAAAGAAAAGGAAAAACAACAACAACAACAACAACAACAACAACAAAAAAATCCTCTTCAGTATAGGCATCGATACATGACCTGGCAAAACATCTCTGGCCTAAAGAAAGATATGCTCTGCCATGTCATATATCTTGACATATAACTATCATCGATAAAGCCATAACTAATTTTCGTGTCCAATTATAGTTTTTTAATCAAGCATTAATTATATTTAATTCTATTAAGATTTAATAGCCGACACATGCAATTTCACTGTAGATTGTATTATCGTAAAGTACATATAAAACGCCCTAACTACAAACTTTTCAAACAGTAGTTACAATACTTTCAAACTAAATCTATAATGTTCAGTGAAACTGCCCGGCATCATTTTGACAGAAAGCATTGGAATTTAAATTGAATATCAAAAATAAAGGGTTTCATCTTCGCGTCTTGAATTTAAATGACTTCAGAAGTTCTCTGATAAAACGCATTCAATCAATCAAAAACGATTTTAAAAGCAAGACTTAAGTAAAGTGTCAGAATTAATGGATTAGAAACAGAATTTATGTACATTTAGAGGATGGGAAATCCATACAGTAATTTAGCGTAAATATACGTACTATTCTCCCATAATGTATTTTTCTAAGAAAACGGTCTCTTTTGGCTTAAGTGCATGAAGTCTCATTTTCACAAACGGAAATGTTTCCATATCCTTGCAGTTGCTTTTCTACTAGATCTAAAACCTCGTAACTTCAGCCACAAAAAAGCTGAAATTGTTGTTGTTTTTATTTGACCCCGGAATGACCTGCATCATTTGCAAACTTGCGTGGACGAGCTCATCTGACAAAAGGTATGTCGGGATATTTAGATAACTTGTCCTAGGTCTAGTTCAGAAAAAGTGACCATTAAATGTTGGCGCCTTTCTTTTTCCTTGTTTACCCAATTACCTTTCACCCATCCTGTATTACCAGAAGACGACATTGGTATCACGCTCTTTCTAACTTTATAAACGGTTATTTCACTGACACCAGTGACTTGCACCGTTTGTATACGTATGCGGGGATGGTTACATTCTGTTGTACATCTTCTACATGTATTGAAATTCATTGATACTTTTGAAAAATATTGATATATTGATAAAATATTGATATAATGCTCTTGATCCAATAAACGCTGACCTTTTGAGACATTGTTCGTTAGTTAAGGCTATGAAACTATGCACCCCTTTATTTCGAGTATGTATTTAAATAATATTATTTTAATTTGGAAAGAAAAGTTTTAAAAATCCAGATCCCCGTGGTTCCAATAGATGTATTACGGAAAGGTAGAGAAAGAATGGATTGAATAATGCACCCAGCATTACATTTTAGGCTCAAGTTACCATTCTACATGTATGTATTTCAAATATCATAATAATCTGGAATGTCTGACTCTAATTTGTTTAAATATAAAGTATGCAAAATGCCGTTTGTTATGCAAAGAGAAAAATATCAGAAACATGCATAGTGAAACCGAGTAAATGAAAAAAAGTACAAAAAACTACGCTTCTTGGAAATTCTCAGTTTCGATGGGTGAAATGCCAAATAAATTTATCGACTAAATGTCACTGTGAAATCAGAAATAATCGGTCAAATCAAATTTAAAAATGATTGTGTGCACTTGAGATTCAATTCAAATAATCACAAATATCTGATGATATCACACTTCTGCAGAGATTTTTACAAGTGGTATGCAATCATTAAGACTTAATCAAACGACAATAATTTGAGTCCAAATTGAAAGAAGTTGTAGATAAGTTGATGAAATCTTAGAATTTTACGACTTTATGGAGAGCCTAGAAAACAGTATAGACCATGGAGAAATATTGCTTCCTAACTTTCCACGGAGTTTTTTTCAACCTTTTTTTCTGGTGACGAGTTTAATAGAGCCAACAAGTGGTTATAAGTTAAAGCACAAAACATTGAGGCAAATGTAGAAAACACTGATCCACATGTTTTCCTTTGCTCACGATTCTTTCGCAAGTCTTATAACGGCCGAAAAATCTATTTGTTGTTTGGAAAAGGATCAACAATTTGTTCATTCCTAACATTTCTTCGAAGTAAAGCTAGCATTCGAAAGATTGTTTGAACGTAAAACAATCAAGGAAACACCAGACTAGAGTAAATGGGTCTAGAAAATTAAAACACCAATTATTTCGTCTTTAACTTAGACTTATTCTTACGCCTTAGCTTTACATTCACGATGAGAAAATATTAGGGAAATCATTTAGACTAAGACGAAAATGCTGATATGTAGCATTTCTTTCTTTTGTCTCAATTTTTTGTTATACTGCCATAATACAGGTAAAATATCGACGTTTTAATTTTTGCAGCAATGTAAATAAATGTGAAAAAAAACCATTTTGGCTATACATAAGTGTACTATTCTTGGAAGATACATTTTCTTTCGTGTCATTTCCTTCACGTATAAAGCATGAGAAAATTTAGTGTAATTGCAAAAGTTTTAGGAGATCATATTCTTAATGTGGACTTACAAATTTCCATATAAGGAAATAAGGATATTTTTTAAATTTTGCAGCACGAAACATGTTGAAAAATGTCAGAGAAATTTTAAGGCAATACATGAACCCTTTCCCAAATAGTGAAATTTTGGGATACTCCGATTAAAAAGATGCTGTAGACGACAAAATTGGTGTTAAAAAGCAAATAATTTGTGAACAATATAATACAGAAAATATTGAGGCAAAAGGAGAAAATGCTGATAATCAGCATTTTTCTTTTGCTTCAATCTTTTCCCAAGGCTTTGCTATTAGGGCCGTCAAAACCAGGTCTTGTTTGGGAAAGGGTTAAACGAGTATACAGGTTTTTGGCAGATGCATTTCTTTCATATCGTTTCTTGACGTATAAGACGTTTGAAAAGTGGAATTGCACGTTGTACGCGGCAATATCCTAAATCTAGAAATACAATGCGCTAAAATATCAGCTTCTTTGCTTCTGCAGCATGGAAAATGTCAACATAAAACAGAGAAACTTTAGGCGATATATCAGGCCTTTGTACAAGCTATTGACAGATGCATTTTATTTCCTGTCATTTGCTATACATTTCGGATAATCACGTGATACAACAATTTCAGAAACACTCCAATAATTTTGTCAATACGGGACCAATTTCAATTTGAGTTGAAACAGAGAACCTGGACAGACGTTACGCTTTAGATCGACGTGTAAACTTTTTGAAAAATCCGCTGATAAAAAGTTATTGAAGATCAAGCAATTTTTTTATTATTTGATTTTTCAAATATCCACCATGTCCAGCTTATTCCTGCATTTTCCCATCTTCTCTGCTTCATATTGAATTCAAATTAGTCAAGTTTTAAGAAAAATATTTATGATTTTCTGAAATTCTGAGTCACATGATAAACCACCATGGTATGTATAGTGGTGATGCAAAGGTTAACCAATTGACCAAACGCCAATCGACAGATCGCTCCGCCCAACATAGAATTTTAGACAAACAATGGGGATCGTTAATAGGGAACGATTTTATCCAATTAATCATGACGTAAATTCGGACAAACAAAATAGTATTTCGTAGGTGTTGTTAAAAATCTCGAAACTACGGCTTGATTTAAGCCGTAGTTACGAGATTTTAAAACAATACTGACGGTTTATCAAAACACAGTCTATTGTTAGCACAAAATTCTTTGCCATTGGTATGTCGATTGTTTTGATTGTCAGTCGATTAATCGATACAATAACACGTGCAACGAAGAACAATTGGTGCATGACATTTTTCTGATTGTCCATTGGCTAATCGATGTTTTTGATTGACAGTCGGCGTTTGGTCAATTCCCTGACACCGAATACAAAGACTGATCCTTATCAAACTTTGAAAGCGGCAACGAAATATGTGCACAGAAACTGCACGATCCCGACCCTTACACCCAAGCTGTTGGTACAAACATGCCCTACAACAACCAATCGATAGAAAAATTATTGTCGATGTTATTCTAAAACCTCGTTACTACAGCTTTAATCAAGCTGCAGTTACTAGGTTTTAGAATAATACCGGTATTTCTAAAAGCTCGTAACTACAACTTCGATCAAGCTGCAGTTACGAGGTTTTAGAATTACACTGATAATAGGGCGATTTTAGCAAGTAAGTTACATGTAGTAAGAAAAACACATTGAACGACGCAAAACTCTAACTTGTTTGAAAAATAAAAGTTTCTAAATGACAATAAAATATGCACCCTTCAAAGAATTTTGCTTTATTGTGAAAATTTACGCATTTAATTCACAGTCGAAAATTCGCATTATCAAAACAACGCCAAACCCCAAAATATCTTAAGAAATGTTAAACGCTTTCATAAGACAGATTTGAGACACGAACTCTTAAGAGCTATTGAAATTGGAGAAAAGGGAGAAAATCTTTACATTTGCTCCCATTTCCTTAATTGTTTACACCACACGAAAGAGGATTTGACAGTGGCAGCTGGCTTCTTCACAGAATAAAATTAACTGAAGCTTATTTGAAGCAATTTCTGTTTAAGGTAAGGCCTGTGTAATCAATTATGGGACGAAATCTGTATGGTGCGAATAGACGTATCTAAACGATTCTAAGACGATTTTAAAGGGAAGTAAATTTCATTGCTCTCTGACATTTGAATTTTTGACTTTTGTTGTTTTTTGTCTACCCTTCATACAAATTAGAAACATGTTGACAAAAATAGTTTAGAACATTTCCCGGAAATCTGAGCACGCTCAATTATTTCTACTACTATCGGGAATGTTCGGTGTATGCTCGGTCTTTCGAACGTCACGGAATATGTCGAAATATAACGATTATTCAGAGAGTGCATTACACAGGCCTTACCTTAAAATATATTTTATGTAAAATTCAGTTTTGATATGAAACGCGTTCAAAAATGAATGCGCTTGCAAGAATCTTTGTAGAAACCATGGAATTCGGTGCAGAGTGAGTTAGACTTGGGGACTAGACTAGACGGTCCTTTCAAAGGCGCCTACGGCGCACTTTATCTCGTAGAAATCTCGTATAGTATAACGCCAGTGTTAATTCAAAACCTCGTGTCTCGTTTTTTGAGAACTTTAAAGGGGAAAAACAAAATTATGTAACTTTTCCGAAATTCAAGAGTTTTCCTTGAAAACATATAACTTGTCATTAATACTTGATCGTCTTAAAATTCTTGCTCTAAAGAACGCTTTATCCAGAAACGTCTTGAGAAATCTCAGGATTTTTCAGGAAATCTCGCGCTAAAGAACGCGCCTCTGAGGTCTTGTTTTGGAAAGGTTTAAACAAAACATACTTGAAGTGGACTATTTTTCGGTGTTAACGTTTCCCAAAAGTCACGTTGGTTATACAACGTGAGACAGGATTAAGTTTGTTATAACACAACGCTTCTACGTTTTATAAATTCTACTTTTCGCAACTTTGTACAAATTTATGAGACGAAAATAAAGCACATAAACATCTTTCGTTTGAAGCGTTGTGTTGTTATTTTGGCTAATGCAGTAGTTTATGACAGAAAATTGCAAGATTTGCATGTCTACCAACGTAAATATTGTCGTTTATGATTTTGATTTATCTAAGATATACCTCACGACAAATGAACTGGCAGAGCAGCCCATGCTAATCGAATGGGATGCTCTGCCAGGTCAATTCTCGTCCGCTATAATACATCGATACCTGTCTAATAAGGCGTGCAGAATATATCTAATAGATCATTAAACCAGGCGCACGATAAATAAATATTGTGTGCACAACGCAGAAGTCTTTGATTTATATTGCGGTTTTATCATATAATCACAATTTTACCGTCGACAAATATTAAGATATGTGTCTCTTTTATAAACAACACATGTTTTGGAGGTCATCAAAGTATTGTTTGTCCAAAGGAAAACTACAACATTTCTCCCTTTCATTCAATAGTTTTGATTCTATAGAATTCGCATTATTTCCAACTTTCGTTTTCATTGGTTTCAATATCTGTCAAAGTCTTATAATAAACAAAGCAATATCGAGCTTCCAATTACTGTAATTTTGCATGTAATTGTTCAAATTTTGCAAGTGTCAAAATTGAACCAAAGCATGCGAAAATGTATTGGAAATTTGGAACACATTTTCCCTTGTTTACTTTTGTAAATTTTGCAAAAATGTGCTTTACTATTGTGATTGGTGAAAACCTGCTATTTTATCTGTCTATATCAACCCGCATCACGGTGTATAATCACGTGACTTAGAATTTCCGATAATATTCAATAACTTTGTCATTACTTGACCAATTTGAATTCGGTTTGAAGCAGAGAATGCGGAAAATGTCAGGAATAACCTGGACGTAGTAGATTTTTGAAAAGAAAACTTTGGTTTATTTTCAATAACTTTTTTATCAGTTGGTTTTGTGAAAAATCCAACACTTTCATCTAATGCATGACGTCTGTCCACCTTCTCTGCTTCAAACCGAATTCAAATCGGTCCCGTATTAACAAAATTATTGAAGATTTTCTGAAATTGTTATATCACGTGATTATCCACCGTGCGCATGCTGTATCATCATCAACACCGTAACTAACTGACATTTTCTCAAACGACAAATTTTAGGATGGTCCATTTTAACCTTTTCCCAAATAAGACCTTGTGTTCACGTTTGTATTCCAAAAATACTTGGGTAAACATTGAAGCAAAAGAAGAAAATGCTGATAATCAGTATTTCACCCCTTTGTCTCAATGCTTATTTGATTATAATGCATGCGTATAATGTTAAGATTACTATTGATTCTGTCGTCTGCTACAGCTTTCAAATTGGACCAGTCTGAAGATTTTCCGTTTGGAAATTGGTTAAAAATTGCTGCAGACGACAAAGTAGATGATTTGTTTTTATCAAGTTACTCTCTTAAGAACAGAGCACATTCTCTCTTCATTCCATTATGATAGAATGATGCTCTGTTCCCGCGGGTTCATTTCACGTCTAATCCCGGGGACTTGGCGGGATTTCGGTATCCAATCGTTGGCTTTACACAACAAAACAATTGAAAAATCTGATACAAACTTTCATTGGCTGACGCTTCAAATTACCGACTTCAGCCAAAAATAGAAGCGACGTAATGTATACGTAATCAAACAAGATAAAACTGAATGATTTGATTCGGTAATTCAAATGTTACCGGCTTCAGCCAAAAATAGAAGCGACGTAATGTATACGTAATGATCATGCAAGATAAAACTGAATGGTTTTGATTCGATAATTCAAATGATGTGCTATAATTTGATTATGACGACGAAATAGGCTGTTAGTGTATCCAAAACGACAGAGGTCATATTTGATGGTTTAATCGACTTTTGAATGTTGTTTGTTGTTTGTTTCAAATAACACGTAATTATGTTTCTTGTGTAGCCTTAAACAGTTGTGTTATCTATTTCCGGTATGTTGTTTGCGGAGAAAATTGAACAAAATATGTACAAGTTGACTACCTATTACGTCCAAGGATTAACATCAGAGCAGTGTCGATTTGGTGATCTGGTCATTATATTGAAGATGTGTCAATTTCATACTACACTGACCGATCCACGGACCAATTTAACGCGAGCGATTTAGTTCAGCAAACAAATATTACACCAAAAGGCGAAAGTGCTGATAAAAAGCCCTATGCTGCTTTTCAACGAAAACCACGTAACTGCAGCTTTAAACAAGCTGCAGTTACGATATTTTCGCTGAAAAGCGACAATTATCCCCTTTCGTCCCAATATGTTCTGAGATGTATTTCTACAGTAGATGTACACAAATCTGAACATTAATCCGTTCTCACGTCGGGACGCTATTTGACACCCCACAAGATAGGGGTTGGGAAAACATCATGGAAAAATGAAGAAATTGCTTATTACAAGCAATCTTTGCATTTCCCGCAATGTTTTTTTTACCGAAAAAGACCAAAGAATACAAAATTTCATTACATAGGAATCGTCATCTGCAATATCATTGTGGACCCGCTCAACGTTTTGACGTTTTGTAATGGGTTAATACACCGATTTGACATATACATGTATATGTATTATCATCCAATATTTGAATAACTTGAATATTTATTATTTGGGATGGGTTATAAAAGCGGTGACATCGTTGGAGGCGTAAACTAAGAGAGGTTCTGCAAGGGTTACTTTTTTCACTAGTGTTTATGTTAAGGCAGTCCACCTCAATCAGGTTCTCAAGACGTTTTTCGTGCGATATCGCAAACATTCGTAACGTATCCGATATATACAGACACATTACGAGTTAGGAAAACAAAATCGACGCTTTCAGTAGTCAAATGTTTGCAACGTCACCCGAACAATTCTATATTCGCAAACCAAGTATGAAAACTTACTTTAACGCCGTTTGCGTTTTCATCGTTCGCATTTTGTTGATGTAGTACTTTGATGAGGTCTCATCGATGCCAATCAAATGGCTCGATACATATGCTTTTCATGTGTAAACAACTCATGAAAACGGAAAATTGTAACGCATTTCCAATTCAATAACGTGAAGATAAGCTAAATTATTCAGGCCCGTAGGAACCATCTTCGCAAGCCAAGGGTGACATCTACGACGTAGCGTCGTTTCTGTATTCACCCTTGGCGTATTTAGTCCGATTTTCTTGGTCTCCTGGAAAGCGTTTTCATTGGTTCCAGCGAGGTCTCGCTGGAACCAATCAGATTGTCGACTGATACATTTGTTATGAGTAACCAAATCATGACAACGGGCGGGAAAAAGCATTGCATTTGCAACTCAAAAACGCGAAGATGGGCGATTTTTCCTAAGAATTTCACTGCAATAGACAGGAATTCCCTAACTTTAATCGACGAATTATTTTACTTTCGACAATTTGACCAAATAAGCAGCTAACTTTTACATAAATCGCATGACGTATGACGCGAAAGACAACGCGCGTTAATGACGTCATCAATAATGGACGTAAACAATCAACAGAACAACCGCTAGGCGGCGCTTCGCGATTTCAAGAAAATCGGACTAAATCCGCCAAGGGTGAATACAAACGTAGGTGGGTTCAACCTTGGCTAGCGAAGATGGTAGGAACAAGATGAGGAGGTGGCTGCTAGTCCGGGCTTAGTCCCCCAAAAGTTGGCCAAAAATGCCAAATTTTCCTAATTTTACACTGAAAATTTAGGAAAAATAATAAAAAAACCCCTCACAATATTCATACAAAGGGGCTTAAGCCTATTCAATATGATATTGCTTCTTACGGTCAACTCGACTAAATAAAAGCAGCAAAAATTTACCTCGTCCTTGTGTCGTAGAATGCGACATTTGATTTATTGTTGCTCCTTGTTACAACCAACATGACTACCGATAGGCAGCGCAGATTTCAGATTGTCAAAAATCTGGATAACCTCGTCAGTTTAAAATGCCGCGAATGGCTGCGAAGTTGGATCACGTGTTTGGTAATAAATGATGGGTGAAATACCTTATGGTTTAGCACTTCTTCTATTTGCATTCATTCGAATCGATCGTGCTTAATTACTTTCAATGTAGTCTACCCCCAAAGAGATTCGCGCGATGTCGGAATTATTCGGGCGATGTCGTCACCATTCGGCGATGGAACGTTCCATCACCGAATGTTTACGACGTCAACCGAATAGGATCGGATACACAACGAATGTTAACGACGTCGCATGGAAAAGAATCCGACGTTGCCTGAATGCCATAATCGGTGGACAACCTCAATGACGTCAACTCAGCTCATAAGTTGTACCGAATTACCAGAGTGCTAAGAGAGAAAAAAATATTCACTCGAAATAGGAAATGCTCTAACCTGTATACTTAGGGTAGTCCAACCCTAATGAGATTCTCGTGGTGTCGGAATTTTTTAGGCTGGCGGTCATTAACATTCATTACGTATAGTCGGAGTCGTCTTTACATGGTAGGGGCACATACGACCTGTAGGCACTGAGATTCAGCGACTAATTAAATCTAAATATTTATCCTTTTTCACGTGTATATGTGTGTGTGTGTGTGCGTGTGTGTGACAGCAAAACTCATATTAATCTTTAGTATCGAGTTAATATTATCTTTTCTCCAATACCTCACTGAAATCTTCTTCCTCTTCCTTTTTTTCTCGTCTTCTTTTTCTTCTTCTTCTTCTTCTTCTTGTTATTATCATTATTATCTTCTTCTTCTTATCTTCTTCTCCTTCTTCTTACGGACGACCGAACATACAAACCTGGAACCATTCTTACAATTAGTTTTTGTTAATTTGTATGTACAGGATGGACACATTGTCTTTTGTTTTCTGATAAACTTGTAAACTCGTATACGCGAACCTATTCGGACAACGTCGTAAACATTCGGCGCTGGAAAGTTTAACCACCGAATGTATACGACGTCGCTCGAACAATTTGGACGTTGCGCGAATCTCATTATGGCTACACTACATGTACATATGCATCAGCTTTAGCAAAATGCCCCTTATCTAGAGTTTGGTTTAGTTTATTCTTATCTAAAAGATTTTATGAGCTGTTTTCACTTTTACAACTGATAAATGAATATACTAGAGTATCCCAATCCTCTCGTACTACAATTGATCTTGTCCTTGTGTCAGACACTAGTAAAGTTCTACAGTCAGGTGTTGTAAACACTTCATTTAGTGACCACTTTATGGTATATTGCACCAGAAAAGTTAGCAAACAATTTATTGGTCAGATTAAAACAGTAACTGTCCGTTCATGTAAAAACTACAATAAGGACTTATTTCAATCTTCATTGCTTTCTTCAGACTGGAGTCCAGTTCTCTTGAGTGATGATGTATGTGAAGCACGGTCATCATTTAAATCTATTTTTCTAAATGTACTAGATGGTATTGCACCTGTTAAGAATATCAGAATGAATTAAACAACGTTCAGAGCCTTGGTTAACTTCTGAAGTACTTGATAATATAAAGCAAAGAGATATTGCATGGAAACTTTATATGAAAAATAAATCTGAGGTTAATTTTGAAAATTTCAAAAAAATAAGAAATACAGCACAGTAGTGTCTTCTTAAGGCAAAGAAAAATTACTTCAAAAACACAGGTGAAGAGCAAAAACATAATTCTAAATCTCTCTGGAAATGTCTAAAAGAACTTGGAAATCCATCCAAAAAGAACAATAACTGTTCATGTGAGAACATAGTATTAAATCTACATGTAAATAACTGTTTATGTTTTGATAAACAAACAGTGGCTGAACGATTTAATACTTTTTTTCCAACAGTAGCTGCAAATCTTGTGTCTAATTTACCATCTCCATCTTTTGCATTTGGGAGAGACTTTGTTGATTTATTTTATGCCAGAAAGGGTGTAAGTAGAAATAGTTTTTCTTTTAATTTAGTCGGTGAAAACAAAGTGTTGAAATATTTGAATAAATTAGATGCAAACAAGTCAACTGGTTTAGATGGTATTCCAGCACGTTTTATTAAAGACTGTTCTTCGATAATTGCATGCCCTTTGACTCATATTATCAATTTGTCTTTAATTCAGGGAATTGTTCCACCTGATTTAAAATCAGCTAGAGTCGTTCCTTTATATAAGAAGAGTGATAAAACTTGCGTTGGAAATTATCGACCAGTATCTATTTTAAGTGTTATTTCAAAAATATTTGAAAGAGTTGATTTTGATCAAGTAGAAAAATATCTTACAGAAAAAGACCTATTGTACAATCTTCAATCTGGTTTCCGAAGAGGTTATTCCACAGACACCTGTCTCATCCACCTTTCAGACTACATTAGATTTCAAATGGATAAAGGTAACTTTGTAGGTATGGTACTGCTTGATCTACAAAAAGCGTTTGATACTGTCGACCACTCAATACTTCTTATGAAACTCGAATCAATAGGTCTGGGGAAGGACATTACAAACTGGTTTTCGTCTTATCTCAGCGATAGAAAACAACTAGTTGATGTTAATAAAGTTCAGTCTTCACTTGCTAATATTACATGTGGTGTCCCCAGGGTTCTATACTTGGCCCACTGTTATTTCTGATTTATGTTAATGATATGGCTGCTGTGGTAAAAAACAAACTTTTTCTCTATGTAGATGATTCCGCAATACTATTTTCTGGTAGAGACAGGGAGTCTGTGGAAAAGGCATTATCTGAGGATCTTAACATTGTTAGATCTTGGCTTATTGACAATAAATTATCTTTACATCTTGGTAAAACCGAATGTATTCTTTTTGGTACGAAGCAAAGGCTTAAATCAAATGCAAATATAAATGTTTCATGCAATGTTAGTCAAATTAATTCAACTGCATTTGTTAAATATCTAGGAGCTTCTCTAGATCAAAACTTGTCCGGTGAATTAATGGTAAAATCATTACTCAACAAAGCAAACGCACGCCTTAAGTTCTTGTATCGTAAAAGCAAATTTTTAACATCTCATACCAGAAAACTACTTGTTTCATCATTGATTCAGTGCCATTTTGACTACGCCTGTTCATTTTGGTATTTTGGTTTGAATAAGAAATGGACTGATAAATTGCAAATAATGGAAAATAAAATGATAAGGTTTGTTCTAGAGTTGCCCCACAGATCCCGTATTTTAGATAAACATTGCAAAATTTTAAACTGGTTGCCTGTTTCCAAAAGAGTAGAAGAGATAACGCTGATGCATGTGTTCAAAATCAAAAATGGAAAATCACCTGATTATATGAAAGAGCACTTTACAGCTCCGGCATCTTCAAATAATTATAATACGAGATTTTGTAGCAGTGGCTGTTTTGCGCTTCCCAAGGTTGGATCCCATGGAAGGAAGTCATTTTCTTACATGGGTTGCAGTCTTTGGAATCGTTTACCGGCCGATATCAAAGCTTTAGAGTGTGTCACTCAGTTCAAAGCAAAAATTAAAGCTCATTTAGGCAAAACCTTGTAAAACTTGCTCGAATGTTAATGTGATAATAATGATGTGACATTGCTGTGATATTGATATTTTTTTATGTAATTTAATATTCAACTATGTTAATCACCATGTCCCTCTATGTCGGCCACACCCGTACTTAGGACTGCAATGGAAATAAGAGATCGCTTTTCTCTTTTTTGCGTTATCCTAGGTATTGATGTGGCAGACATGGTACCTAGTAAAAAGCTGTTGTCATGTGTTTTACGATATTTTATTTGCTTGCTACACTGTGATCCTTTATTTTATGTTTTACCATGTATTGTCATGAATCTTTTACCTAAATAAAATCGGTCTATCTATCTATCTATTTATTGGGTTTTATGCCGTTTTCAACTGTTATTGTAATATTGCTGCGACTGAAGCACCTTGCCATTGATTCCTGTTGTTTCTTATACCAGTAATACCACAAAACCCTTATCGAGTCTCCAGCTGCTCACCTACATAGGTTAATGATATCAAACAATTGATGGGGATATTTTTGTCAGAAAGAATTTTTGGCGCGGCCGAGTATCGAACCCAGGACCTCTAGAGTGAGAGGTAGATGCGCTACCAACTGCGCTTTGGCCGCGGCTACCCATTTTCTAGAGGTTATGCAAAAAAGCTTTAGTGCTAAGACACCCCCTGTAACCGCCTCCTTATGCATTACCACGCTTGATTACACACGAAAACATAAAATTCGCTTATTTAACATCGTAGATGTTGAGTCCTCAGCAGTCATATTCTGATTTTGAATCTGATCTGATCTTGATTTCGACTTGTAACCAAGTGTTCTGAAGACTCCGGAGTTTCGCAGTAAGTTTTTTAGTTTTATTTGTGACCCTTCACGCTAAAAGGGACCTTATCAGAAGTAAAAAAAACGACATTTTGACAATTTCATCGCACCCATCATAGGTCAACCAGATCCCGTATGCGAAAAATGAACATATAGTAAGATAGGGAAAACATTGTGGATTTAGAAAATTAAATAAAAGTGAAAAGTGTCGGCCCTAGTCTGGCTGCGCAGACTGCTCAGATTGACTAGGGTCGATATTTTTCACACATCTGATAACGTCCTTTTTTATACCAGATACATTTTTCTTTTACTTAGTTGTTGTTCAAGTTTCTTTTATTTAGGAGTATTTTAGTTTATATCATCTAATTCAGTTTATTTTGTATTTTTTGATACATTTTTTTTCTTTTTTTATTTGTCCTTTCTTTATTTCTGTTAGTTATATTTTCTTCCTATGTTTTCTATATGAATTATGATTATCATTTCATTCTATTTTTTACAAATCATAGTTTGCATTCATTTTCCTTTATTTATTATTAAATCTTAAATTACTATTCAGAGAAATATAAAAAAGGTTGTGCCTAAGATATAACTCCTTTTGGTCATATTAGTCCGGTAGATTCCCAGCTTTATATATTTTCTTTGTTTGTAAGTATACAATGTCATGTACTTTAAAATTTTATTTTTATTTATCTTTTAGTTTTATTTTATACCTATAATTTATGTGAATTATGATAATTATTTCAATATTTTTTTCAACTACATGTGTTTTAAATTAACGATCAAATTGCTTTTTAATATTCAGTCAAATATAAAAAAGTTTATTTTATTAAAATGTTACTCATTTTGATCATGTGTATATTTTGTTCTTCTTTAGCATGTTAGTATACTTATATTGTACTTGTCATTTCTTGTGTCTGTGATTTTACTTTATAATAATTTATATAATATTTCTGACGTTTCGCATGTTTGTTAAATTCAACATGATTTCGATGTTGATTTTATTTTATTTTAACTTCGTTTAGTAATACATGTATATGTGTCAAAAAATTCATTTCTTCATCTCATTGCTTCATTCCGCCTCTTTGATTTTTTTGTTCATCAAAATAATGGCAATCTTAACTATTAAATTCTACACAGAATGACTGATTTAATTTTAGCCAATTTATGTAACGAATGAGTCTGCTTCGTATTTGTTTCTTTTAACATTTTATCACAATAATGATACTTTGAACAATGACCCATTACCACACAGTGACTCTTTTTGACTCCCTACAAGATGATGGCTTTGGAATACATTGTGGAAAATGAAGAACTTGCTTGTGACAAGCAATTTCTTTATTTCCCACAATAGTCCAGTCAAACTAAGACTGAAACAGGGTCAACCTGGACAAAAGGATGGGTTGCGAAAAGGGTTCGAAAATAGATTTTCTTTAAATTCTGTGAATTGATAGGGTTACATAACATCTTTAATTTGTATGTGTAAAAAATCTGGTGAGAGCTTGTTTTTGGAGATAATGGCTAACAAAGTGGGCGGGGTAAATTGACACGAGAAGCAAATTTTTACTTTGAAGTTAAATAACTGTTTTCTGTTTAGATCAGAACGAACTGAAATTTTGCATGTACAACGGACAGAAGAATTTCGAAATCATTTATCGGGTATATGTGTTGATTTTATGTGTTCGTCCTTCTGTCAATCTCAGATTTTGCTTATTTTTGGTGTACTTACTTTACGAAACTATCTCTTTTAATCCTTTCCCATTCTGTTGATTAAGATAATTTTGAATAGGATTGATCCAATAGAGAATTCAATGTTGAGTAGTATCAATATCCCACCACCAGCCTACTTGCCCACCCCGCCTTTAACTTAGAAAAACATAAAAATCACTTGTTATCTTTTTTTTTTGCTAATTTTTAATTTTGTATCCTTCTAATTCATTTTTACTAACATTTCCTAACATGAAAACTTCAAAAAAGGACTTTCTCAAAAATTAGAAAATTACAATTTTCCCCATTTTTTTACCAAAATAACCATGTTTGACCCAAAATTACTCAAATCGCAACCGAGGGATCGTTCTATATTTTTTCTGTGAAAAGGTAGATGTTTTCTGAGTAGAATGGCGTAAGTTTAATTTCTGTTCTAATTTTGTCCAGGTCAAAGTCTATTTTGACTGGACTACAATGTTTTCTACCCGAAAAGACCAAAACATGTAGAATTTCACTCACTTGAAATTGTAGTCTGCAATATCTTTCAATTTGAACCAGTCTAATATCTTGGCGTCTGATAATGGGTTAAACTATTATACAGAATGGCTGGTTTAAGTCAAGCCAATCTGCGCAGTAAGGTGTTGCTTGATATGTCTTTAATTCGCAACTAAAACTTTTTATCCTAGCTTAATGCTAACTAGGTTTTTCTTTACACCCCCCCCCCGAAAAAAAAAACAAAAAAAAAAAACAGGTTTTTCCTATATGGTGCGCACTTGGCTTGCAATAGACGCGTGTATGTCGGACACAGAGGATTCCTCACTGGCTGTCTGCATAACCCATTACTGCGCAGTGATGCATTTTGACTCCCTCTCAAGAAAAAAGGCATTGGAAAACATTGTGGAAAATGAAGAAATTGCTTGTGTCGAACACTTTTTTAAATCCCCACAATGTTCTCTACCTCTAAAGACCCCAAAATTTAATTTCATTCACTTGAAATTATTGCCTGCAATACCTTTTTAACCCTTTTCCAAACAAGACCTGGTTTTGACGTCCCTAATAGAAAATTCTTGGGAAAACATTGAGACAAAAGAAGAAACTGCTGATAACCAGCAGTTTCTCCTTTTGTCTCAATATTTTCTGAGCCATAACATACACAATTTCCATATGAAATAATACCAATTTTGTCCTCTGAAAAATCTAAAAAATCTGAAAAGTCTTATTTTTCGCCGTTTGGGAAAGGGTTAATTGAAACAGTGGAAAATTTTGTCGTCTAGTAATATAAACGGTTAAGATGGTTCTTGTTTTTTTTTCACAGCGTACTTCATTATGATGGGGCCGATTTACACGCTCGCAGTGTTATGTGCTTTAATTGCACATTCAACGTGCGAAACAGGTAGGATGTGTATATGAATTTATTTTATTGGGGTTTTACGCCGTTTTCAACTTCTATGGTCATATCGCGGCGGCTGGAGCACCTAACCGTGGGTTCCTGGTATTTCTCGCACCAGTACAACCACAATATCCAAACCGAGCCTCCAGCTGCTCTCTCACATAGATGATTCACATCCATTGGTGAGAGACAAATGACTTTTGCCAAATGTCAGAATGGATACTGGCCGAGCCGGGGTTCGAACTCGAGACCCGGGATTGACAGACTCCGACGTAACCGACTGAGCTATCCGGGCTCGGCAGAAATATATCTAATGTTTTTTTACAATCATATTAGTCACAGACGAACGTTTTGAGCTGTTGTTCTATTCTATTCTATTCATAGTTTGAGAGTATGTCCGCGACTTATATCCAAGGTCGATAGAATTCTCCAACTTTATTCAAAATGTTCGTACTCAAACACATACTGGTGGCCATACCCTCGATTTGATCATAACACGAAAGGATGACAAACACACTAGAGTAACTGATCCTCTGTCAGACTACTACATATCTGACCACTGTTTTGTTTCCTGCTACATTGAACAGTGCCGTCTGCCTCTAGTACAAACTACTGTGAAATACAGAAACTGGAAATCTGTAGACGTTGGCTCATTTCAAGAGGACCTTACTCAGTAAGACACTCTTTGTAATGGATTCTCCCATATTGATGAATTAGTCACTGCCTTTTCTGCCGTCACAAAAGAAGTCATCGATAAACACGCCCCGCTCGTTGAAAAGACCTTTATTCATAGACCAAGTGTTCCCTGGTACTCTTCCTATCTAAGACAGCTTAAGCAATACAAAAGAAAAGTTGAACATATTTACTTGAAAGACACAACAGGTATTATGAAAGAAGTCTACCAAATTGTTAGAGACATGTACAGTGCAGAGATTACTAAGGCCAAGGATAATTACTATCATGACATGATAAGTGAAGCAGAAGGAAGTGTGAAAAAGTTATACACTGTTACCTCTAAGTTGCTAGGTCGGTCAAAGGAAAATCCATTACCACCCCACTCTAATGATGTGACATTAGCCAATGAATTTCTGCAGTATTTTGACAATAAGATCACCAAGTTACGTGACACGCTAGACAATATTGACCCTGACATACCGGTATGTGATGCTGTAACCACACCAAGATCAATTCATTTCAATAAGTTTGAACTAGTGACAAAAGATGATATTGTTAAATTGATAAGTGAATCTAAGTCAACAGCATGTGATCTAGATCAAATTCCTACATCAAAACTGAAGGAAAACATGCCTTATTTTGCCTCTGTGATTACTGATATTGTGAACAAATCACTGTCATCGGGTGTATTTCCAAAAGTATGGAAAACAGCTTTAGTAAAACCATTGTTGAAGAAAAAAGGCCTTCCCTTAGAACTTCAAAATTATAGACCTGTGTCAAATCTTTCATTTCTTTCGAAGATTTTGGAGAAAGCAGCTTTGTGTCAAATAACTGAATTTGTGGAAACCAATAATCTACTACCACCATATCAAAGTGCTTATCGGAAATATCACGGTGTCGAAACAGCTATGTTGAAAATGTATAGCGATGTACTGAAAGCAGTCGATTCAAACTTAGTGACAATTGTTGTGATGATAGATCTGAGTGAAGCATTTGACACTATTGACATTCCCATTGTCCTTCAACTCATGCGTTCCGAATTTGGTATTGTAGGCACCCCTCTTGACTGGATTCATTCTTATTTGACGGACCGAACGATGAGGGTACAAATTGAACACTCAACATCAGACCCCACACCATTAAAGTATGGGGTTCCCCAAGGCTCTTGTGCGGGACCGGTTATCTTTACAATGTACATCGCTGCCCTAAACAAAGTTGTCCAGAATTATCCCGCAGACCTCTATGGATATGCAGATGACCACAAAATTGCTCTTAAAATACAAGCTGGCAATCATCAGAGTGAATCTTCAGTTCGTGATCACCTACACAACTGCCTTGAAAGTGTCATTTCTTGGATGACGAAATTCAAATTAAAAATGAATAACTCTAAAACAGAAATTATTGCATATGGGACAAGACAACAATTAGAAAAATTAAACCTAACCAGTATAACTGTAGGTGGCTCTGAAGTAAATCTGGTTGAACAAGTGCGTGACCTTGGTGTGCACATGACTAGTACACTGAATTTTGACTCGCATATTCGTAAAAAGTGTCAAACAGCGCAAATTCAGCTTAGAAACCTGAAATGTATTCGTAAGCATATTACACAGAAATCCGCAGAAACTCTCGTACACGGACTCATTCATTCACATCTGGACTTTTGTAATGGGCTCTTTGCTGACATTCCTTCCTATCAGTTAGACAGACTACAAAGGGTCCAAAATCAGGCTGCCAGACTTGTTACAAATGCTACATATGAACAGCCTAGTTATAGCATTTTGAAATCTCTCCACTGGCTGCCTGTACGTGCGAGAATCATTTTTAAAGTGCTTGTCATCGTCTTCCGGGTCGTGCATGGGACTGCGCCAGTGTATCTTAGTTCTTTATTCAAACAAGCCAAAAGCACATACTAGTACCGCTTGAGATCAGACAGTGATGCTTGTATAAAGTTTGTTGTTCCACGCTTTAAAACCAAAATTGCGGATAGGTCGCTAGCGGTTGTGGGCCCGAAATGGTGGAATATGCTTCCGAATTATTTGAAATCTATCCAAACAGAGACTAACTTCAGATCACAACTTAAGACTCACTTATTTAGACAATTTCACAGTGACTGAACTAATCCAAAATATTTGTTCATTTTTAATGTTGTATATAGACTCTGTGAAGCGCAATTGAATATTTATACTTTTTGCGCTATACAAATCTATTTGTATTTGTATTTGTATTTGTATTTGTATGTGTCCAAAATGCTAGAATTTCCACTGTTATCCTTGCCAAGTTGCATAATCACGTGACACAACAATTTTAGACATTTTTCAATAAATTTGTCAATATTTGGTTAATTTAAATTTTGTTTGAAGCAGAGAAGTTTGGAAATGCCAGAAATAAGCTGGACGGGGTATATTTTTGAAGAATAAATTGATTAAGAAGTTGTTGAAAATCAACCAAATGTTTGGTTCATCTTTAATCACTTTTTTATCAGGTCATTGTTAAAACAATAAACCACGTCCATCAAACGCGTGATGTCTGCCCACCTTCTATGCTTCAAGCCGAATTCAAATCGGTCTCATATTCAAAAAAAATTTGAAAAATGTCTAAAATTGTTGTGTTATCGATTATCCAACATGATTACCCCTGATATTTGTTTCTATTTTCAGTCACCTGTTCTGACGACCAATCAAAAGTTGTCTCCGGTCTACATAGTGATTATAATGTGAGATGTTTGCCTCTTTAATTTTCATTAGTGTTCGACCTACTTTTTGGACCAATGAAATTGCAGTATATTTTAACATTCTGCCGCTCTATTTCGCATAAACAGGCTGACGGCTAGTTTATGTGACGTCTATACATAGCCACGCCCAGTCTTCAATGAACAGCTAGCAAACACTAAGTCAGATAGAGTCTGAATAGTAGATTCTATGCGATATAAACATTCAATGCGCTGCGCGCATTTGAATGTTCATTTCGCGTAGAATCTACTTTACAGCCTCTATAGTCCGTCTGATGAAATCAAATAAGGGGAAGGAGTTCGTTGCCAAGGTTGTTACATGTATATACCATTTTAAAGTTTGAAATATGCTGGGCGTGATGCAAAATGTTGTCAAGTTGTAAACCTGTGCAGATCCCGTATAAACACAAAATTATGTGGGTGGGGTAAGACAACACATAAATTATTTGAAATTAGTTTGTCAAATAGAAATCGTCTTTAACCCAATCACTTAGGATTGTATTCTTTCAATTTCATAAAATCAAAATCAAATAGACGAGAAGAGATATACAAAATACATTTCAATCAATTATACGCAGAAATAAAGCTCAAATATCTCGTCACGTTGCATATGGTTGGTAGGGTAATTTATACACAGTAAAACAAATAGTCACAATATTGTTCCATGAAACGTTTCCACAGCCGTTTTTAGATTGAATACAACTTATTTAGATCTTAGTAAAACATCTCTACCCAATATCTTAACAGATATAAACAAGGCACAGTTCTAGGCTGCTTTTGAAAATGCCACCTCTTTCCCTGTTTTTTACGACATAGTCAATGTAATTATTTCAAATAAGGGGCTTTTTAAGGGGATCGTTTCACCCCTAAGCCTCGATAAACCAATGATGTTATTTACCATTTTAAAGCTTGGCATGTGCTGGATACGATGCATGATGTTGTCAAGTTGTAAACCTGTAGCAGCTACTGTGTAAACAAACACATACGTGGGTGGGGTAAGATAACGAATAAATCATTTGAAATACAATTGTCAAATAGAAATCGTCTTAAACCCAATCACATATGAAGGTACTCATTCGAATTCATCAAATTACTCTTAAATAAACCAGTAGAGACATACAAAAGACATTTCAATCAATTATACGCAGAAATAATGCACATACATATCGTCAATTTGCATATGGTTGGTGGGTGTTTTATGAACAGTAATATACTATATACCACACAAAAAATAATCGCATTATTGTTCTGTGAAACGTCTGCACAGCCGTTTACAGATTAGATACAACTTATTTGGATCTTAATAAAACACCTTCTTTTTATATCTTAACACATATATACAAGACATAGTTCTAGACTACACTTGAAAAGGTCCCCATCCCCTATATCTTACAACATAGTCCATTAGATGATATCAAGCAAGGGGGTTATTGAAGGAGTTACTACATCCGACCTTGATGTACCAATGTTGTTATTTACCATTTTAAAGCTTGAAATTGCTGGATACGATACACAATATTGTCAAGTTGTAAACCTGTGCAGGTCCTGTGTAAACACACAAATATGTGAGTGGGGTAAGATAAACATGTTTTGAAATGCATCTGTCAAATATAAATCGTCTTAAATCCACCCTTTTATTAATGTTCTTACTCAAATGCATGGAATTATGATTGAAATAACCAGATGCGATATACAATACACATTTAAATAGATTATACGCAGAAATAATTCCAGGAAGTTAGTCAATTTGCATATGGTTGCTAGAGTATTATTACACACAGTAAAAAACGCAGCGACACAAAAATACTCGTATCATTGTTTCTTGAAACGTTTGTACAACCGTTTATGGATTTAATACAACTTATTTGGACCTTGGTAAAACATCCTCACTCAATTTAACAGATATAAGCAAGACATAGTTCTAGGCTGCTCTCAAATGTCCCCTCTTTCCCTGTAGCTTACAATAACCTCTGCTTTCACCATCCATAGTTAGATAGCAAAAATCATTGTGTATGGATCACCAATCCTTTCAAGAGCATCCAATGAAAATATTTAGCATTCTTTTGTGTAAGATAGATATTGATTGGTGAATTCAAAAGATTTCACTGGGGTATCACTGGACAACACACTAATAATATGAGAGCGTCCAAGATGGCGGCCAACAGTAGATATACACATGGAATAGATACATAGAACATTCATTTTGATTCTGAATTGATCTGGAAAATGAATACGAATAATTTTGAGGACAGTAAAGATTAACACAAAGATGTATTTGTAAACTTGAAATTACTAATACAGCCCCGTTAATGCATAATAAACAGACGTAATTTATTTCTGAATCAACCTTTTGGAGTAAAATACTTTTATGGGCTCAGCAAAAAATCTCTTTTGGAGAATCGCTTTGTTAAATTCATTTTTCCACTTTCTCAAATTATTCTGTACATTCAACACGAGAAAAATACACAACTTAACAAAACTTTATTATGTCTGATTTGTCACAAAATTGAGGATGGTTTGGACATTGCGCATAGATTACCTTCATTTCCAAACTTATATATGTCATTCTACAATGTATGTCTATTGAAAATAGATATTTTAAGTCGTTTTCTCCTTTAATCCATCTGAAACAATTACATATACTTTTGGCTCCCCTTTTTTATTTGGTTTTTTGCATGTTGCTACATAAATCTTGTGTACCACAACTAGTTTGTCTATATACTTTAATGACATAATTGTTACAACTCTTTTTATTTGATGCAATTACTTTATAATAAAAGCCTTCTTTTTAAGCTTTCCCTGGATATCCTCATTGATTTCCAGTGATGCTAATAATCATGTCTCGTCTAAATTATGATTCACATTATTTAAAACTACCCTTTACAAGTATTATAGTGAAAGAAGTAGTTTTAGTTGAAAATTTTTGTAGGCGAATCACTCAGTATATATAGATATACTTTGATAATATCCCATTTTATGGTGAACAGTGTACCTATCATAGAAATATTATAATGATAACATTGTAAAATTCAATTTATAATGCAATGGCTTTCGTAATAAATTTGGCGTTGAGCAATACGTTCAAAATATGGTTATGTACACTAATAACTATCACGTTTCATCTGTTCCATCGAATTTGGATTACTACTTTGGATATATTTTTTCTGAAAGTTTAGGTCCGAATCGGACAAATAAATCAAAATACATCCCCGACTCAATTTATGAATATATCGTTTTCTCATTAACGACAACGTATAAATTCTTATAATATATACAACCTTGATATTCATTGTAATGTCCATATTATTTAAGACGTATTCTCATTTTGTGCCATTAAGGACCAGCAAGTCTCCAATCGACTTCGTTTGAATTAGCAAAACTGATTTTTCAGACTTCATTTTACAAAACAATTTACAAATATAAACACATTCTGAAGACATGCTACAATTAGCTTAATAGCTATAACATGGCTGAGGCATATGATTATCATAAATATTATACCAATCAAGACTATAAGCTGTCATTGTGCGATTATGTGCACCGATAGCACATCTTCGGTATGATCACCAGAAACAGAATCTATGTTATATGTTTTCTGATCACAATCTAATCGTTATTAGATTTAGAGAGATAATTCCAATTCTTGAGTGAACAGTCCCAATGAGCACCCATATTTCCTCAAGATAAGACAATATTTCATTTACAAACAATTTTGATGAAGTGTCTTAAACAAAGGTGTTTACAAGTGTATCTTACATACCTAAGTCTAATTTGTAGCTTTAATGCATGTTTTAGTTTTCCCAATTCCACTGGCTCAGGGCCCCAACAAAAATTGTAGCAAGACCCCTGGACCCTAACATCACTTTCTTATTAACTAGAACTAAGCTTAGTTAATTTCAAAATTCTTAAAGTCAATTCTTGAAGAAAGTTTAATACACTTTTAAGAAATCATGAATCCACCGTTGCCTCTTTCGTAGTGAAATCGATTGAAACGTGTTTTGTATATCGCTTCTGTTTATTTCAATCATAGTGTCATGCATTTAAGTGAGAACATTTCTAAAAAGGTGGGTTTGAGATAATTATTTTTGACAAATGCATTTCAATTATTTTATCTTACCCAACCCACATATTTGTTTGTTTACACGGGACCTGCATGGGTTTACAACTTGGCAACATATAAACTATAACTATAACTATTTTATTGGTGTTTTAGGCA
The DNA here is from genome assembly GCA_963680895.1 of Fragum sueziense. Classification (NCBI taxonomy): domain Eukaryota; kingdom Metazoa; phylum Mollusca; class Bivalvia; order Cardiida; family Cardiidae; genus Fragum; species Fragum sueziense. The sequence goes on along the minus strand of OY804607.1, from coordinate 1,515,248 downwards.
TTTCGTGCATTGTATCCAGCATATTTTAAGCTTTAAATGGTTTATAACAGCATGGGTACATCGGGTCGGGATGTTGAAACTCCTGCAACAGCCCCCCGTGTAATAACATCTAACGGACTATGCTGTAAGGTACAGGGAGAGGGTTCAAGTGCAGTCTTAAACTGTGTCTTGTATATCTGTTAAGATATAGGGTGGTGGTATTTAATTAAGGTTCAAATAAGTTCCATTTAATCTGTAAACTGTTGTACAAACGTTTCACGGAACAATATTGCGATTATTTATTTGTGAGGCTATATTACTGTTTATAAAACACCCTACCCACCATATGCAAATTGACGAAGTATCTGAGCATTTGCCCTGCTTATAATCATTTGAAACGTGTTCTATATATCCCATCTGGTTTATTTGTTAATAATTTTGTGAATTTGAATGAGTACAATCCTAAGAGGTTGTGTTTAAGAAAATCATTATTTGGTAAATGTATTTCAATTAATGTATTTGTTGTCCTACCCCACCCACAAATGTGTATGTTTACACGAGACCTGCACAGGTTTACACTTTGACAACATCGTACATCGTATTCAGCACATTTCAAGCTTTAAAATGGTATATAACAACCTTGGTACCTCGGTGGTGAAGTGAAATTATTTTTTTACCTGGGTCATCAGACGGACTACTATCTAATACTTAATTTTCCATAAGCGGATCGGATAACTCCGATTGTTTTAGCAGGAACGTTTACTTTATGATACTAGCATATATGTGATTTGAACGTGCTACATAGCGTCGATGGAAGGCAAAAACCTCCTAACTACAAGTTTAAATAAAGTTTCTGTTTTGGAAAAGAGCCTTTTGATACTGTAAAAACATATTTTATGCCCCCGTATCGAAGGATCGGGGTCATATTGTTGTACTCTGCATCTGTCTGCTTGTTCGTCCGTCCTTATGTCTGTCTGTCTGAAAACTTTACATTGGTCTTTTCAGTGGTATTCATGTTTCACAAACACATCTTGTTTCATTTTGTAGATATGCATATAATTTATATTTTATCTATCCGTTTGAAGGGGTTGCACTACTCGATCTACGATAATAGTGGAAATAGTCTATGCAGTGGCAGCAGCACAATCAGTGGCGGCACTTTTTCTGCTCAATCTTGTGACTTCGATTTGGTGAGACATACTTTATCACATGCACAATTTTGTTATTAATAGCAATAAATCTTATGCTAAACTAGACCAGTTTTGTTATTAGGTATTGATAAACCATCATTGTTGTTAACTTTGTTATTATATCTCCTAACTACGGCTCTATTCAAGTCGCAGTTATGAGATTTTATATCAAACCTTTGGAATATTCTTGTTTGTCCGAAAGTACGTCACGGTTAACTGGATAAAATCATCCCCTATTGAAAATTAAATACATGCCTGCATGTCTATCTGTCCTAAGACTGCACATCAGTATATGCAGAATGGCATGAAACCCCAACAAACAAATATGCAACATTAAAGTGATCGACTAGTGAATCAATACCCATCTATTCAAATAAAGTAAATACCATGCATTTGAGTTTGTCGCAACAAATGCCTCCCAAATCTTGGTCATTGTTTAACTCTTTATTCCAAGGACGAAAGTCTTTCCATAGAATGAACATCTTCATTTTTAAGAATAAGTAAATTTAATTGTATGTGTTTCTGATGCCATATATCGTCGGTGTAAATGCAAAACCTCGTATGTCGATTCGTGCAATTTTCAAAGTACAAACTTGTATGCCCAGTTTAGACAATTCTCGCAGGGTTTGAGATATGTTTACTGATCAGTATTAATGACAAATTATTTGTGGACAATATGTCCAAATTTCAAGTAAAACATTTCAGTTTGGGAAAAGATATTACACTTTTTCCCTCCCCTTTAAAATTTTCCCAAAACGAGATACGAGGGTTTGCATTTACAATGACGATATAATTTACTGACAAATGACATATTCTCTGCTTCAAACCCTTTTCAAATCGGCTACGTGTTAACCCTTTCCCAAACAAGACCTGGCCCCGGTTTCTCGAAAAAACTTAAGTATGTTCTCATGCTCAAATCTGAGCATCGTGCTCAAATCGCACGAAATCCACGTGAACTTCAATTGAATACCAATCAACGTTGATTGGTATTGAATAGAAGTTGAGCATGAACTCATGAGAATATACTTCAGTTTTTTCGAGAAACCGGGGCCTGGTTTTCACGTCTCTTAAAGAAAAAATGCTATGGAAAACATTGAGACAAAAGAAGAAACTGCTGATAACCAGCAGTTTCTCCTTTTGTCTCAATATTTTCAGTGCAATGTTTTACGCAAATCCTATCTTTAATTACATCCATATTGTCGTCTGCAGCACTTTTCAAATTGGACTACCCTAAAATTTTGTCGTTTGGGAAAGGGTTAAACTATGCCAGTTGAGGACCTTCGTGATTGTTGTGTCGCGCGATCCCCCACTAAATTTTATCCATTTTTTAATTTCTCACAAAAATGCAACCCCAAGACAGTACAAGAAATCTTTCGAGTTAAAAAAGTACGATTTTATTTTCTTTATTTTCAGGACACGCAATATTATGCGCAGTTTTCATCTGTCAGTTCAATTCAATATATTGTAAAAGAGGCATTGCGTAAGTTCCAACTTTTATTATAATTGACCATCAAAACATCTTTACTCAATACATTCAATCTTATAAACACATACGGAATATCAAAGCGATGACGAATGCAATACAATTCTGTAAAAAGTCAAAACCACTTCTCTTTGAAACCAAAAGTTTTCTCTTCTTAAAATTCACGCTTCCATGAACGTAATCAAGAAAATACGAAATGTTTTAATGCATAACGTCAGTTTATTACATTCTTAGCAATTAAATCCTGGGATTTTTCAGTAAAATAAAAGAAAATGATAATTTATTCTAGTGAAATTTTTTCAATGTAAGTGTAAATTTCACTCTAGATAGCCGGGACTGCTGTTCGTCGCGTAGGATGTACTTTATTTCGTCAAAATGCGTAGAGTATAAGCTGAGGAATTTAACAAAACATATACTAACCCAAAGAGCCAACGCAACACGAACTTTAAATTACAATATTTTGATTATTGAAAATGTGAATTCGTTGATTTGGACTTCATTTTGACCGCTGGCCATTATGATATCACCAGGAAAAACAAATGGACATAAATCGATTCCGTAACGCAAATAACGTTACAAACGTAATGCCGGGGTGTGATTCAAAAATGAAACCAAGATCAGTATCTCGTGTGTCCTCTTGAAGCATTGAACACAGCACAACCTATCTGTGACATCGAACGTAACTAACGTCGACAAACATTTATAGGAATATTTTGTCACTCTTGAATTAATGTTTGTCCCATTTCACGCAAGGTCTGTGGTTGGACTGGGCGTTGACATAAACGCATGTCAAGCAGGTTCCATATTTGCTCAGGAGGTCAGATTACCACTTTTAGGCGTTGTACCACTGGAGACAGACTCGTGTGTGCATATGTAGTAAACTGGGACCCACATAAGGGCGTCGAGGTCGGAACCCACGTTTACGTAACATATTACGTGTCTGTGCACTTATACGGCGACCGTGGTTCCCAGCAGTTGCAGCAGCCTTTTTGTTGCTAGCCGAAACCGGTCTCTGAGAATTTGGTTTCTCAACCTGTTGTCCTGTACCTTGATAGTTACACGAATTCTGAAGGCTCTTGGCATGTCATAAACATTACCGGAAACGTCAAAACAAACTTAAGCAAGAAATATAAATGACACTGAAAATAACAACAAAAATGGATTTTTTAATCCAAATGGAACTTCTGACACATTCAGACATGGTTAATGAGTAGGATTAATTGAACATACTGGTTTGCTGAAACTTCCGCTATAGTCATGCTACCGTAGACGATGCAAAGGCCAATAGCCGGGTAACCACGGTCAGCCAGGAGCAATCCAATCATCTGTGCCTTTCGGGACAAAGCTAAATTGCGGCATTTTTGTCTATCACCAGACAGATTTTTTTACTTAATCTTATCGGGTTATCTTGCGACTTTCCAAAAATGCACGTGCGCCGGTTTATTACACGCACTGTTGCACGTGCAGCGCGGATATAGGGTTTTGAACCACGGACTCTGTGTTCAGCGAAGCATAACAATTCTTACGTTCTTTTTATGTGGACTATAAAATCACTATATAGAATAATGAAATCTAAAGTTTCGTTGTTCTATCATATCTCATTAAAAAGTTACAACAAAATATCTTGTTGCGTTGGCAGTTTGGGTTAGTATATTTGAAGCGGACGCTTTTTCGGTGTGAACGCTTCCGAAAAGTCACGTGGGTTACCAACCGTGTGTTTTGGTTAGACTTGCCTGTGTTGTTAAAAGGGACACAACATTCCAATATTATTTTTTATAAGTATGTCTTGATACCAAGGTTGGTAATTCTAATGCGTATAAATGCTATCCGTTTTATTTGAAGTTGTTGCTAAAAGCGAAAAAATACGCCAGTAAGGTAAGACCTGGGTAATGGGCTATATGACCAGTTATGGAACGAAATCTGCATGGTGCGAATAGACGATTTCAATGGATGTAATTTTCATTGCTCTCAAATTTTGAATCTTTCTATAATTTAGAAAAAAATCACAAAAATTGTTTAGAAATAAATTCCCCGGAAATCTGATCACGCTCAATTATTCTCATTTTTACGGAAACAGGCGATATTGCTTTAAAATGCCTGGACTTGCGGACGTCACGGAATAAGCAGAAATATAACAATTATACACGAAGTACATTGCCCAGGTCTAACCTTAAGATGCAAGTGTAAAATTCCATATAAATATGAACCGCTGTCTACATGATTTTGATTAATTTTAACACAAAAATAGACATTTCCCGTAAACGGCGCAATCTTTTGGCCTAAAATTTTCAGTATTGTCATAAAATCATTTTATTTTATGTGTATTTACAAGTGTTTGTGTGGTATTCTTTAAGGGTCTGTAAACCTTAAAGGTTTCTGAATTTCCATTAGAAATTATGCTCTTTCAGATAAAATAAAACTAAACTTTATGAGAAAATATTTGTTAAATGTCTCTTTTATATCTTCAACAGCTGTTACGTGCAATTCGGTGGATTCAGCGACAATTGACGATTCTGCTAGTATTACGTAAGAACTACAATGCGATTCACTCATTTCCATACGGCAAAATTTTGGACTGTTCCAGTTTGAATGGTGTTGCAGAAAATAATTTCAAGTGCCAAGAATCAGTAGGAGGCCAGCATCTATGACTTTGGAAAAAAACCAAAATAGGCTAGATTTACTCTAACCAATTATATTCTGATTTTTTTCGGGAGACAGGGCGGAGCCTAGTAAACGATTCATTACATTTAAGCATGGGGAGAAACAGCCTTCTCGCTTAGCGGTACATCGTCGGTATTATCGCAAAACATTATAACTACAGCGTGAATCAGGCTGTAGTTACGAGGTTTTATAACAACTCATTTTACAATAGAACGTTCTTTCAGTTTCGAAATGTGTTCATGCACGTGCCGCACGTTTTTCTCTTATATCAACCAAGATATCGAGAAGTAAACTCGTCGAATAACCTCTTCGCTTAGCCACACCCTGTGAGGTGAATAAAAATGGATTATACATTTATTGTCATAATTATATGATCTTTCCATGACAATCACGTGCGAACACGTAGTGCTTCATAGAATCGTGATGTCCCCATGGGTTTATTGTCGGTTTTTATCGTTGAAAATAATTCCCAATGCCTTTGTTGGAAGGTCATTGAAAAAACCCCTCTCTGGTGCCTATCTGATATTATTGTAAGTTAACACTGGACTTTGGTAAGATTGGCCAGATCTACAGATAAGAGGGCTTGGGGGCTTTTGAAATGCAATATTTCATTTACTGTCTACACTATAGGTTTTATATTCAAACAGCAAATGTTAAATGCTTTTACCCCTTCTTTTCCGTTGTTTAGTAAGTATCATCTCTTTACTTAGTAATACATGTACCCTCGCGAACAAAGTTTAGAGGGGGATTACTGGATCAGCCTGTCGGTCGTCTTGTCGACTGGTATGTTTGCTGGTTTGCTGGTCTCCAAAACTTTGTCCGGAAAACTCTTCCTACACTTATTGACTTGGTACCAGTGTACATATACATATATGACATTTTGACCTGAAGATATGCAAGGCACACATTTCACGAAAATCGAAGTGATACCTTCTGAATTATGCCCCCGCTTTTAATAAACAAGAGCTGTCCGAAGACAGCGCGCTCGACTTTCTAAGTTGCTTAGTATAAAGGGGGCATAACTCCAAATATAGTGGAGCCAGGGTCATAGGCCCTAGTAGTAAGGTAGAGGGTGTAATGGTGAATAAGTATTCCAAGTTTGGGTTGAATCCCTTTGATAGTATGGAAGTTATTGATGTTTGAAAAAACTTAAACCTTGGTTGCAACGCCGACGCCAACTCCGACGCCAAAGCCAACGCCGACGCCCGGATGACAGTATAAGCTCTCATAATCTTCGAAAAGTCGAGCTAAAAAATGCTTGTCCGGACAATTCCTCCTTCAATTTGTGTCGTACTTGGCACACGTGTGATTTAGGACCTGTAGATGCTCAAGATACAAATTTTACGAAAATTGAACCGATATTTCTTTAGTTATGGCCCATGATTTGACCAAAAAATACTTTTCTGGACAACCTCCCCTACAGTTACCGTCTGATTTGCTGCATACTTGGCACAAGTGTGCATTAGGACGTGTAGATGTGTAAGATGCAAATTTCACGACGAAAAATTGTGGGTTATGGTCTCTGATGTGACGAAAAAGGCTTGTCAGGACAACTTCTCCTACAGTTACGGTCCGATTTGCTTCATAATTGGCACACAGTCCTGTTCATTGTGACTTGTAGATTGAAGATGCAAATGTTACGCAAATCGAACGGATACTTTTTTAGTTATGGCCTCTGATTTGATGAAAAATGCTTGTCCGGACGACTTCTCCTACTGTTATGGTCCGGTTTGCTTCATACTCGGCACAAGTGTGCATTATAACAGGTAAATGTACAAGAAAAATTTCACGAAAATCTAATGAACTATTTATGAGTAATGGTCCCTTATTCGCCAAAAACAGTTGTCAAAACAAATGGGATGACAGGGGTATTTTTATGACCTTTAGTGATAGATTTCTAGTTTATCATCTTTCTGCTATATTTTTCATTTTTATGTAAAAAGCGGAATCTGAAAAAAAAAGACCCAATTAAATGACATTTAAAAGCAACGTTGTTGTCAAATGTAACTGTAAGTTTACACTGGATTTGAATCCAGTTGTAGTTTGTAAGCAAGTATAGAGGAAGAACATTGACCTGGCAGAGCATTCCGTTCGATTAGCATGGGCTGCTCTGCCAGGTCATTTATCTTGAGGTATGCAGTTGCCACCACATCGTATGGCACGTGGTTTATATTTGTTCAGTGTTCAATGGCAATGTTTTTGTGCTGAAAATAGAAAGGGTTTACAGTAATGTTTTGATAACCCGTCGGTGTTGTTATAAAATCTCGTAACTACGGCTTGAATCAAGCCGTAGTTAAGAGGTTTTATAAAAACATCCACGAAATACTACTTGTTTGTCCGAAATAACGTCACTTTTTACTTGATAAAATCGTTCCCTATTAGGCTATAGGTGTCCCACGCTTTTCTGATATTTATAAACAAACCTTTAACCTATAAAACATGTTATTTTAGAGACGCACATGCAAATCGTCTCATCAATATTACATCAAAATACTGATTAATACTGATTATCATCAATATGATTTCATTTTGATCTTTATAACCCATGATTAGTAAATTAATTTATGTTTTATTGTTTGGCGGGATTCAGAATATCGTGGGAGCACTAGACATTTGAACAAAATATAAACATGTGCCATACGATGTGACGCGAACTGTAGTTTCTAATGTGAATCAGATTGATGCCTTTTTTTATGATCGGCTTGGATGAAAAATGAAAAAGTTATCGAATAAGTCATATCTCATGTATGAGCTCATTAAGGCGGTGTATATACAACAAACCGCTTAAAAATTGACGCAGAAGTAAGAAAGCTATTTCACTATTTCTTATCTGTTGCGGGGCTTAGTTATCCATCCCATTATGCACAATCCCCACCGTGTTATAAAACAAAACAAACTGGTAGCCTAAACTTTTGTTAAGGAGACATGCTTTATCGCCTGTTAAGCCATTACCATACACTTACTCTTTTTCACTCCCCAAAAAGATATTTTTTTAAAGAAAACGTTTTGGAAAAAGAAGAAATTACTTGTGGCAATTTTTTCATTTTCCACATGATTTTCTCTCCCAAATGACAAAACAATAAATTTTCATTCACTTAAAATCTGCAATTTCTTAAAATTTTGATTAGCCTAAATGTTTGCCGGTTGAAATTGTTGTCTGCAACATCTTAAAATTTGGATCAGTCTAAATGTTTGCTAGTTGGTAACAGATTAAGGTAGAATATGCCTAATGGCAACTTTAGAAATTGGGGTGACAAACACCTCTGCCTGATAGTACATTATATTAGACATCTATATGTGCAATATGACAGAAATTCGTCCAGAGGTTTACTAGAAACTTGATTTTCCCTTATCCCACCCCCAACTTGCAAAATTCCAATATGGCGGCCACCACTCAAAGCAAAAAAGTATCTGAATTTCGGACATAAACAAATTAAATGTGTTTAGATTTTGGTTTTTATTATCAAAAACATGTTTACCCATCGTCTGATGTGAAATGATATGACCTTTGTGCGCATATGAGAGATATTTTGTTAAATTACTGCGTGCTTATTTAAAAATAAAGCCTCTTTATTTCCTACTTTGAAATTTATGCCTCTGAAAGAAATGTTGACAGTGCCAGAAATAAGTTCGCGCACTCTCTAAAACCGATATCAAAATTATTCTTATATGTGTAGGAACACGATAAAATCCATATATGTACATTTTATCCGTCAAAAATTGAAAATATATAAAGGTAATTCTTAGTACCCTCATGCTTTCGAAAGCACTATTTCTTTTCCAAAAGACGTCAATGCCCCAAATGAAGGGTACCGTAGCCCATATCTAATTATATGCTTATAACTAAAACCCAAACGTTGTATTAGACTTTCAGAAGTTGGCAAATGATAACATATCAGTTGTGATTTCGTATGACTTTCACCATTTTAACCCTTTACCTAGTAACCAATTGAACATCACTATTTGTAAAAAGTAATGCAAATTCTAAAGACAAAGTTGCACTTTATCTCTTTATAGTTTATAACAGCTTCCTTATACCTCTTCGTCTGGATTGCATATTGAATCTAAGTACTTAAATGGAAAAAGAATCTAAATGAAAGAATCAAATCACGGATCAAACCACGTTACAATTAACTGACAACGAGTTTGCACATTTAAATAAGGATCGCCGGCGAAGAAGTGATGAAAATCGAGTGCGAAAGTCTGAACAATGATGATCTGATCCACGCGTCGTTCTCAAACGATAGGCGTTTGATAACCACATCATAGATTTCATTAGAATACATGTATGTGTCTTCTACTGAAGGGTTTCTCGTTATATTGAGCAAGCCAGTAGCAAGGGAAGAAACGAGTATTATACATACTACAATTAGTTTCCTAAATAGGCAGTTTCATTAAATTCAAAGGTTCTAATCACTTACAAACTGATGATATCAATCAAAATCATATAAAATTACACGAAAAATGTCTCTGAAAAATTGCTGTTAAACGGAGAATCATACCAGAAAAAGATATTCGGGATGTATTCGGGGAATTTCATTTACAAAGGGAAGTAATATTTAGCAATACTGTTGCTATATTTAGCAATACTGTTGCTAAAAATGGATACGGAAATTGTCGACATTTGTCGAAAATGTACGACAATAGTAAATATCCATTAGAATTATTCTACCTTAACTTTGATTTTTGTTAAAGGGGAGCCACTCTTGCAGCTGTGGACGATGATGTGTACGCAGTACTGGAATTCTCCCTCTCTCCATCAGACACTGCTGGTGTTGGTGATCCAATGACAATAACTATAGATCTCTCATCCAGTAGCCAAAGTAAGTATAATTGACCAAACGCCAATCGACAGATCGCTCCGCCCAACATAGATTTTAAGACAAACAATGGGGATGTGATCGTTAATAGCGAACGATTTTATCCAGTTATAGCGGACGAGAATTGACCTGGCAGAGCACTCCATTCGATTAGCATGGGCTGCTCTGCCAGGTCATTTATCGTGAGGTATAATCGTGACGTATATTCGGACAAACAAAATAGTATTTCGTAGGTGTTGTTATAAAATCTCGTAACTACGGCTTGATTTAAGCCGTAGTTACGAGATTTTATAACAACACCGACGGTTTATCAAAACATAACGTCGAACCTAGTCTATTGTTAGCACAAAATTCTTATCCGTTGGTATGTCGATTGTTTTGATTGTCAGTCGATTAATCGATACAAAACCACGTGCAACGTTGAACAATTGGGGCATGACATTTTTGTGATCGTCCATTGGCTAATCGATCCTTTTGATTGACAGTCGGCGTTTGGTCGGCGTTATTTTACTGCTGCGATGCGGGTGAGCAGATGAGCATCATAGCAGTTGAATGGGACGTTATACTCCAATGTAATCAACTCACGGAGGGAAATCACGAAACACAATATTTTCGATATTTTTTTCAAAAAAATCTGTTTATAGCATGCCAAAGGATGGGTTACAACAAGGGCTCAAAATTGTTCAAAGTATAGATTTTCTTTAAATTCTGTGAATTAATAGGGTTACATACTATCTTTAATTTGTATGTGAAAAAAAATTGTATGTGAAAAAAATTCTGATAAGGCCTTACTTTTGGAGATAATAGCTAACAAAGTGGGTGGGATAATATTGACATGAGAAGCAAATTTTTACTTTTAAGTTAAATAACTTTTTCTGTAACGATCAGAACGAATTGAAGTTTTGCATGCACTATCAATGTACTAGGGACAAAAGTTTTTTGGAATCACTGATCATGTATATCAGTTTGTTAATTTTCTATATTCGTCTTTCTGTCAATCTCAATCTGTATGTATTGGATTTAACTCATAGTTTGCACATATTTAGTTACACCATATAGAATCATGTTCATAAAATATCATGTCAATTCATACAAAAGTAAAGATTGTAGAGATGGTTTCGTAAAGTTAGTACATCAAAAATAAGCAAAATCTGAGATTGACAGAAGGACGAATACAGATAATCAACAAACTAATCTACATGAATAATGATTCCAAAAATCTTCTGCCCCTATTACATTGAAAGTACATGCAAAATTTTAATTCGACCTGATCTTTACAGAAAAAAGTTTCAAAATAAAAATTTGCTTCTCATGTCAATTTACCCCACCCACTTTGTTAGCCATTATCTCCAAAAATAAACCATCATCAGATGCTTTACACGTACAAATTAAAGATATTTTGTAACCCTATCAATTCACAGAATTTAAAGAAAATCTATTTTTGAACCCTTGTTGCACCCCATCCTTTGAAAGAGATTTGAAGCAATGTGTCAAAACGCCAGGTATATTGATATATTCATACTCTGTCGTAACACTATCAAACTTGAAATGTTTACTCTAATGTGACGTCATTTACTGCATCACTATTGTTATCTATACGATGTCCAATTTAAGTCTTCACGTGTAGCGATCACGTACTCAGTCACCCATCCAAACAACGATAATAATCCAATGAATGTGTGACCCGTCGCTCTAAAAGGGGCCTTATCGGGGGTGTGAAAAATATCGACCCTAGTCTGTCTGCGCAGTAGGCGCAGCCAGACTAGGGCCGACACTTTTCACTTTTTTTTGTAATTTTCTGAATCTGGAATGTTTTCTCTATCTTACTATATGTTCATTTTTCACATACTGTATCTGTTTGACTTGTGCTGAGACTGACAAGTTTATGAAAATTTGGATTTTTGGAGTTCGGATAATGTCCCTTTTAGCGTGACGGGTCACATGTGAATTATCGGTTTACGTCGATTCTATTTTTGATAGTGATGGTAAAGCGAGGTTCCAACCAATGAAAATTTGTACTAGATGTATAAATTGTTATGCACTTTACAGCGAACCATTGTATAATGAAATCTCATCAGGGCCCCGAGATTAGATTCGCTATCGTAACATCAGAGCTTGGTTGTTTCGTAGTAAAATGTAGTAAATAATCAGGGATGGAAACGGAATATCGTCAGCCACTAAACCAATCGTACTTCGGCTTTTTGGTTCCTAAGGTGTTATCTTAGTAAGGAATACCAGAAAATCACCATTTCTAAATCGTCGGTGTAATTTCAAAACCTCCTAACTCCAGCTTTAATCAAACTTGAGTCACGAGGTTTTGCGAAAAACCCGATATTATTAATGTTTTTTTATTATTAATATGGCGTTCTTCAGGTCGTTAGGAAATACTTCTGTATATAAATACAGGAAAATAAGCAAGATTGCAACAGTCAGAAAAGATAACTTTTTATGGATCCTCCTCTCTTTTTATCTTTCCAGCTTTGTATCGAATGCGAGTAACAACAGTGACTATCGAAGCCAGCAATGGAGACAGTCTGGACTTAATAAGTGGAGGGTAAATGTGTTTTTTTTTCACCCAACATTCACAAGGTGGATAATCACGTGATGCAACAATTTCAGAAAATCTTCAATAACTTTGTCAATACGGGACCGATTTGAATTCGGTTTGAAGCAAAGAAAGTGAACAGACATCAGGCATTAGATGGATGTGGTGTTTTTTTGAAAATCAACTAGTAAAAAAGTTGATTTTTTTTAAAATCCAACACGTCCAGCTTATTCCGTGCATTTTCCCACCTTCTCTGCTTCAAACCGAATTCAAATTGGTCAAGTATTAAAAAAGATATTGAAGATTATCGGAAATTCTGAGTCACGTAATTGTACACCGTGATTCAAACATCAGCTGATAAAAAGTTATAAACGACCGAGTTATTTTTCTTGGTCGTCAGAAGTTTCAGTGTCATCTAAATCGTAAACCATTACCAGACGGCAAAACTTCAGACTGGTCCAAATTCAAAGATGTTGCAGACGACAATTTCAAATGAATAAAATTTAATTTTTTGTTGTCTTTTTGGGTAGAAAACACTGTGGAAAATGAAGAAATTGCTTATCACAAGCAATTTCTTCATTTTCCACAATGTTTTCCAAAGTCCTTATCTTGAAGGGCGTAAAAAGCGTCAATGTGTGGCTATGGGTTAAACCATTACCAGACGACAAAAGTTTAGACTGGTCCAAGTTCAAAGATGTTGCATCTACGACAATTTCGAGTTCATGAATTTTCAAAATATTTCCAATCGAGGTTAGAAAGCATTGTGGAAAATGAAGAAATTGCTTGTCACAATGTTTTCCGAAGCATTTTTTAAAATGCATTAAACAGGCGTCCCTTTGCAGTAATGGGTTTTAAACGATCAAGTGCTGCAATATCGAAGACATTGAACAGATCATTCATTTATATTCAGTACAATAGCATCATCTGTTTTATCATATATAAAACGTACCTAATGCTCGTTTTCTCGTTTTCTGCTTCAAAATGAATTCAAATCGGTCAATTATTTAACAGTTTTATTGAAGATTTTCTGCTATGTGGTGTCATGTGATTTCCCTTCGCTTTTTACATTAATTTTTCTCGTATGCTTTTTAGGTGCCCTGACACATCGGTCTCGATTTCTAATCATGACGCCGCCAATGGTGTGGGATCAACATCGGTCTCTATCGACTATACAGCATTTCTCTTCATTGCTGATGCATATGTTTCAGGTTAGTATTGTCAATTATCACACAGGGCTCCTGAATAGAGGGGGAAATATTATATTCAAAATGAAATACATGTATTTCGTATATCGTTAAGAAAAAATATGGTGTAGGTACTCATTGGAATCGTCTCATCGAGACGATTCAAATAGATACAAACAATATAGGGTTTGAAATATCAAATCATAATGTATTTAACACCCTCTGATTATGGGGAAAGACTAGACAATAAAAACGTGTCCGTGGCATAAAAGATACCCGAATGAGAAATAAATTTATACGTTCAATATCCATCGTTTCTATGTCGAAGAAAAGAATGGCGTTGATTTTTTAAATTTTATATTGCAAAATAAAGTTAAACTGAACTGTCGTTTCTTTAGTAAAGTAGTAGTACTTTTTATGCCCCCGATAGGGAGGCATCATAAATTTGACTTGTCCGTCCGTCCGTCCGTCCGTCTGTCCGTCTGTCTGTCCGTCTGTCTGTCCGTCCGTCTGTCCGTCATTCCGTCCAAAAACTTTAACATTGGCCATAACTTCCTTATTACTTAACATATTCGCTTCATACTTTACCACAACATTCCTTGGTACATTACCTTTCTGTAGGCACATACTTTGGTGACCTTGACCCCTGGATGACCTTGACCTTGAACATAGATTGGTCATAATTTAAAATCAAAGCGGTGTCGGGGGCATTGTCATCTTACAGTGACAGCTCTTGTTTTCACATTTAACTTAAAACAACAACAACAACAACAACAACAACAACAACAACAACAACAACAACAACAACAGGTTGCGATTCATTACCTAGCAGTTTATCAATCAAAGATTCTCAATTACTAATTGTAATAATTTTAATAATTTAAGAATGAATGTATTTGGGCCGGGATCTGGAAAAACGTCCCTTAAAGCATTTTTAAAAGTTGAATTTCACGATCAGCCTGTTTTCAAATGCAGTCCAATGTGCACCCATGTTGCTCTCTTTAAGTTACTACAAGTCACGAAGAAGCTATAAGAGAACAACATGGGTCCTGATCAGACTGTGCGTATGCACAGGCTGATCTGGATCTATGTTGGGCTCAAAAGCCTTAAGGGACGTTTTTCCAGATCCTGGCTCATTTGTTTCATGCAGGTATGAAAACAAACTAATCACATTGTATGAATCTGCGGTTTATAAAATGATTACGGTAAACCCAGTCCATTTTTTAGCACAACATTCATAGTCATTAGACAGGGTGCGTTCCATTGGATTGTTACTGTTCTAATTGTTCTGTCCTACTCATACCGAATGAAATACTCCTGGAACAGAAAAAGTGGGAGGGGGATGTTTAAACCGTAGACACAACTCTGCAAGCCAGTAATAATTCGATTTTAACATACAAATTGATTAGAAATGTATATTAATTTTATTTCAACGCACCGCAGTTGAAATCGAAGGTTGTCATGCTAGTGACGTAACTGTTCTGCTTGCACCACCTTTTCTCCGTGAACAAGCAGAACATGTTCCTTACAATGTTCCGTGTCATTACATTGAGAACCGGACTGTTCGACACACTCGGAACAGCCAATGGAACGCACCCACAGAAACATGCGTTCATCTAGGGTGCGTTCCATTGGCTGTTCGGAGTGTGCCGAACAGTCCAGTACTGAATGGAATGACACAGAACAGTGTTCGGAACATGTTCTGCTTGTTCCCGAAGAAAAGGTGGTGCAAGCAGAACAGTGAAGTCACTAGCAACAACCTTCGATTACAACTGTGGAGTGTTGAAATAAATTAATATTTCTAATCAAACCGTACAATTAAAATCAAATTATTTCAGCAAGAATGAGTACTTATGCTTTTTAAGACCAAAGTATGTCCAATACTCAACACCCAGCAGGCGATGAAAGTTATTTTTAGACTGACATGTGTTCTGTTCCGAGAGCATTCCATTCGGCATGACTTGGACAGAACATTAGGAACAGTAACGGACAGCCCAACGGAACGCGCCCCTAATATTTCAAATATTTCAGGACCGGTCACTTATGATATTTATGTCACTGCCGCCATTTGCCTTCTTGATGATACAGACTGTGTTGATGAAGTAAGTTTAGTCTATTTTTACTTTTGGCCAAAAAATAAAGCTGTTAAAATAAACCATGACCTCTGGACAGACGAGTCAAATTGAACAGGTAAACCAGGTATGTAAACGTCGTGGTTTTAAGAAGGCGTTTACCGTTAGATGTAATCACAACACCCCTCTCACGTACGACAGTCAATAGTTAAAAGTACATTTGAGTCTCAATGTTGATGGTACCACTATAGTACAATACCGAATTCGGAACGATTTTATCCAGTTAATCGTGACGTAATTTCGAACAAACAATAGTAGTTATAACATCTCGTAACTACGGGTAGTTACAAGATTTTATTACAATACCGACGGTTTATCAAAATATAACGGTCAACTCAGTCTATTTTTAGCACAAAATCCATTGCTATTCTGCCGGATGAGTATGGTCCAGGCCGGTTTCTCGAAAAAACTTAAGGTTTACGAACTGAGAATGAAATGCAGAGCCAGAGGCAAAATTTGAAAAGTGCCAGTAATTCCTAAACTGTGGTATATTTTCATTCCAAATACAAACATTAGCATTTTGTTTGGTTTAGAATTTTATATTAATGCATACTTATGGAAATGTTTGATAAAAATGTTCAAAATTATCCTCCTTGCATATGAATATAGAGTAAAATAATATTTGAAAATCATTTTCTTCTTGAAGCATAATCTTGAAATCCGGCACGGTGAATCAACTAATGTGAAGTGTATTTACAAGTATGCATTTCGTATGGCTAGAAAGTGGTGTTTTCATTCTCAGTTCGTAAACCTTAAGTATATATACTCAAGAGAACATGCTCAACTTCAATCGAATACTCCCCAACGTTGGAGGGTATTCGATTAAAGTTCACGTAGATTTCGTGCGATTGGAGCACGGTGCTCATATTTGAGCATGAGAACGTACTTAAGGTTTTTCGAGAAACCGGGGCCAGAACTCTGTTAGGGGCATCCCTGGAATTTCGTAATGTTAAAGCACCAAAAAGAGCTCTGAAAACATTTTGAAAGTGGAAAAATTGCTTATAACCGCCACGGGCTCATGCAGACAAACTATTGCTCCTGCGGACAGGTGGTATTTTTATTAGCTCGACTGAGCACAGCGTGCTCAAAAGTGAGCTTTACATCTACATCTAATAGGTAACCCAACAATCGATTTCTGATTATAACTGGTGGATATTTGTGATCATTGAATGTCTGTTGCGTGTCAACAATTACATTGTTAGCACTCAATAGGCTACAATTATGGCTCAATCATCATGGAACTTCATCAGAATTTTTGTCTGGACATAAGATTGAACCCTATTGAAATTCTCAGGCGGCAATCAGGTGACCTTGTTATGATATATTTTCCTCACTTATGTAAACAAAAACACTCGGTAAGAACACATTTCCTTAAATTTTGAATCAAATACTAAACACTCAATATTGAGATACGTGCAGTTCGATACGTCATACACTCTGGTCTATTTTGGTACCAAGATCTTCCCTCAAATCCCTGTCAAAGCTGAGAACATTCGTGCAAAGTATTTTTAAATGCCGTGATATATTTTCTTAAGAAATGTTTGCACTTTGCACGAATGTTCTCAGCTTTTACACGGATCTGAGGGATGATCTTGGTATCAAAATAAAACGGAGATTACGACGCATCGAATGGTACGTGTCTCAATTCTGAGAGTTAAGTATTTGATTTAAAATTTGAGACAATGTGTTCTTACCGAGTGTTTTTGTTTACATAAGTGAGGAAAATATAACTAAGTCACGTGATTGCCGCCTGTGAAATTCTCAACGATATCACGGGGAAAGAGGACTAAAAGACAAAATCCTTGTTAGAAGATCTAGTACCCTAGAGGCCACTATTTTGGCTTCATCGTCATGAAACTTTCATCAGAATGTTTGTCTAGTTACATGTACAAGGATGAACTCTATCGAAAATCAGAATTTTCATTTTGATATCAAGGGAAAGGGACCTTAATGACAAAATCCTTGTTAGCACTATAGTGGCAACAATTTTAGCCTACTCTTCATGAAACTTCATCAAAATGATTGTTTTATCACAAGGCCAAAAACTATCGAAAATTGGAATGTTCCAATAGATATCATGGGAAAAGGGGCATTAATTACAAAATTCTTGTTACACGTAGCACTCTAAAGGCCACAATTGTAGTTTAATCTTCATGAGATTTTATGACAACACCTACGAAATACTATTTTGTTTGTTCGAATTTACGTCACGATTATCTGGATAAAATCGATCCCTATTAACGATCACATCCCCACTGTTTGTCTTGAATTCTATGTTGGGCGGAGCGATCTGTCGGTTGGCGTTTGGTCAATTATATCCAAGTGTTATTTCAGAATTCTTACCGATCTAACATCCTCACGGTGGAGATTGTGCATGATGGGATGGATAACGAATACGGACAAATTTGCCTCGCTTCAGGTAAGAAATTGTGCAATAATTTTCCTATTTCTGCGTCAGTTTTCAAGCGGTTTGTTGCATGTACCTCGCATTACTGAGCTCTTTCCTCTGATATATGACTTGTTAGCAGAATCTTTGTACTTTGTCCAAAAATTGATCACAACCGACCAGAAAAACGACAACAAATCCAGGCCCTTTTTCTAGTCGGTTGGGATCGGTTTTTATGAAAAGTACAAGGAGTTTCCAGATAAGTAATACATCTGAGAAAAGGGCCCAGTAAGACGGAGTACATGCAACAAACCGAATGAAAATTGACACAGAAATAAGAAAGTTATTGCACAAATTCTTACCTGAAGCGTGGTTAATCTGGCCGTAGTCGTTACAATTTCGCTTTCTGGTCGGTTGGGACAATATTTCGGAAAAAGTACCATGAGTTATCTAATATGTCATACATCCGATGAAAGAGCTCAGTAAGGCGGGGTACATACAACAAACCTTTTGAAGATTGAAGATTGACGCATAATTAAGGAAGTTATTGCCAAATATCTTATCAGAATCGAGACTTTTTGTCCGTATTCGTTATCCATCCCATCATGCACAATCGCCACCGTGATCCTTAAATGTTTCAGAATGCGTGTATAGGTCGAAAACGTCGACAAGTAACAGACGAAAATACAGCCAATGTTAATGGTAAAATAACAGTGTTCCCTAGTGAAGGTATGTATAGACTGTAAATATAGACCTGAACCTGTCGAATATGCAATGAGAAAGTGTGATGCCGAACAATCACTCTCCGACATATATTGACACGAGAAGCGTGTGCAGAATACAAAGTAATGATGCTTATGGAAACTATCGACTCTGTTTGAAAGTGTATGATTGCTGGTGAGTATTGATTATTCCGCGTCACAATTACTCATCGCATATCCGTCGGACAACAGACGAAACTGACCACAATAGCTTATTTGTAGTACTATTTGCTGAGTACAGCTATAATTTGAGCTAAGTAATCATTTCTGTCTTTCTGTGCGAAAAAAGACAGAAAAAATGTATTTTGTTGTTTATTCCACAATTTATCATGGGGTTTCGTGCATTCAAGGGCCCGTAACTCATTTTCCCGACTAGCTATCAAAAATCCCTCATAACCTTGCAATCACGAATTATTAACTAGTTCTCACCTAAAATTTTATTTGAATATGTCGCTTTATAAAAACGTGTTAATGTTTTGCCCAAAGTTGGGAGATGGAAATATACAAAAAAAAAAAAAAAAAAAAAAAAAAAAAAAAAAAAAAAGAAAATTGAAAAATAAGATAAAATGCCAAATATAATAAATATCTTTAATAAGCAAACCAATTGATTTTATGTCATCTTAACATGGGTTCATATACAAAACATAATTATTGTCTTAAAAAATTGCCAACTATTTACATCTATACTTAGCAAAAAAAGAAACTTTACATCTTTTATTGCCTTTTTAAATGGCTAAAACGTCTCTCTATGTCAGTTAAATCGTTATGTACTTATTTGGCAAAGGATAGAGAATATACAGGCACACAAAATTTTGATGTTTTATAGCGCAAGGGCTTGCACGCTTTTCATTTCCGGTTTTCATTACTCTACTCGTGTTTAGCAATCCCGAGTTCATATCGAATGCTTTTTGACATCGAGTGTCACGTACTCTTTATCACTAAAACGAAAAAACAAAACTGTTTGCATTTTCTTATGAAAACAAATATGCCACGGCTATCGGAAAATGACCGAAATCAGGCTGTCGGTATGCTTAAAGCCGGTATGTCTGTGAATAACGTTGCCCTTCATTTTGGATGCTCAAGGCAAACAATTCATAACCTAACGACTCGGTATGCAACTACTGGAGAAGTTAGAGACAGGCCGAGATCGGGTGAGCCTCGAGTGACGTCACATAGAGACGACCGTTTTATCACCGTAACGCATCTGCGTAACTGATTCATCCCAGCAACAATAACTGCTAGACGGCTAGGACTCTCGGCCCAGACCATACGTAATCGTCTGAGACAAAACAGAGCTGACATTCGAGCTTGCCGACCTTGTACGGGACAAATCATCACTGCCCGCCACAGACACGCTCGCTTAGTCTGGGCTCGTCGTCTCAGGCTTTGAACAAGAGCTCAATGGTGAAATGCGGTTTTTACGGACGAGTCACGCTTTAGGGTGAGCTTTGCGGACGGCAGGGTGAGGGTTTACAAACGCAGGAACGAGCGATTTGCCTAATGTTGCGTGCAAGAACGAGACAGATTTGGGGTGGCAACGTCATGGTTTGGGCGGGTATAATGGACAACCAACAAACATATTTAGTCATTGTTCAGGGTAATCTGAATGCAGTAGGGTATGTGAATATTCTAAGGAATACTCTCCTCCCTTTCATGCATAATCTAGGCCCTGGAGACCACGCGAGACCACACACAGCTCATGTAACGTGCAGCGTTTGGTCCAGAACGATGTCAGCGTCTTAGAGTGGCCGGCGTTTTCGCCCGACCAAAACCCTATTGAGCAACTGTGGGATGAGCTGGAGTGTCCGGTTCGCAATAACCACCAAATCAACGGCGTGAATGACTTAAGACGTGCCCTTCCTTTGGAATGGTAGAACATACCAAATGAGGTCATTCGACGGCTCACAAATTCAATGAGAAGGAGAATAGCATCCTGTATTTTGGCAAATGGTGGTCACACACGTTTTTGAAATAATGGTTTGCGTCTACACATTCAGAAATGATACTCAAAAATCACTTTAGTCTTTCGTCATTTAAGTTGACCTTTATTTTTCACGCCAGTGGTCCCGACCCTTTCTCAAAATTAAGGACATTGCTTTCAAGTTTTATTTAACTATTTCATTTGTATTCTATAGTGCTTCAAAGCAATGCTACAGCCATCCGAAAACCATGTAAAGTTTCTTTTTTTGCTAAGTATAGATAGAAAATTGATGAATAAGAACCTTGGGTAGCGCCTGAATAGAATTACCCCACCCACTTTCAATATGCAATATACACCAAACCAAAGGTCCGTTCGATTCAGACTTTTCGGCAAAGCACGTCCCCTTTATGCATATATTTGTTCTAAAAATATCATTGGAAAATTCAGGTCCCAGGAAAACGGCCTTATGGAAACTCCCCCTTTCAGCTTTTTTGGTCAATAGTAAGGATTTCATGTTGTAATAAATTCAGAAACCCCAATCATCGCTAGTTCCATGCAATATGACCTACCTCAACGTCAGTTGTCAACCCTTATCAAGCCTTTACACGAAAATTTAACATTTGAGAAAAATGGCCATTTCGGCGGCATTTGTGTTTCACAAACACATTTTGTTGTTGAAAAGCGACCTTATATGATTTTCAGAAAGTCGCCAACGCTTTATGGACAGCATGCGAGCGGAGCTGGGCATCACCGATGCTACCAGAATCACGTCACTTGATGATATATGCGTTCCTAAAACGACGTCAGTCGCGGTTCTCGTGATTCTAATCGCAGGTACAGTAAAGTTCATGACAATACGATTAAAATCCGATGTTAACTTTTCAATAACATCTGAAACGCACCCTTTAGGGGGGTGATCTTCTGTGACCCCTTGAAGAACCCAAATCGGTTATCCCTTTTCCAAACGGCACAATTGTTGGGTGATTTAGGTCCTGATAAAAAAAAACATAGCAGGGTATCTCTTGATAGCTGATTGCTACAGAATATCTGCCATGCTATTTATCGTGAGCTTAAATCTGGGCCCTATCTATGTAAACAATTCAATATTGAACTCCGAACTACCGTAATTTTGCATATCGTCGCTTTTCTACGAAATATTCGTATCTGCAGCTTGTTTTAAGCTGCAGATACGTGGTTTTCGAAGAAAAGCCGTGATATGATGGTTCGAAATGTGCAACATTCTAACATCAACAAACGCATGTATTGGAAGTTCAGAGCGTTATTTCCCTTTTTGCTTTGGTAGCAATTTGTAAACATGTGTAATAATATTCAGACTGGACTATAGTCCGTTTTTATGCTCTCCGAAAAAAATTTGGGGTAGCATATATTCGCCATGCTGTCCGTTCGTCCGTCCGTCCGTGTGTCTGTCCGTCAGTATGTCCGTCTACAGCCAGATCTCAGCAACCCTTGGACCAAATTCAATGAAACTTCACATGTGAACTCCCTGGGATAATCCCTATTGAACTTTTCCTCCATTTCCTAATTTGAGGCTGCGTCACAGAAAAAGGGGCCTTGATGTAAAAAATACTTTTTCTCTATTTTCTCTCCATTTAATGGGCAGAATTTAATGAAATTTTGTACTTATATGATAAATGGGACGTTCTAAACCATATTTAATAAATAATGTCTGTACAAAAAATGCGTCATGGGAAAAGGGGGCTTAATGAATGATAGCTTTTATTTTGTGACAAACGCTTATTCGGGTAGCATAATCCGTCTATGACGGCTCTTGTTGTAATTGTCGTCAAGGGTAAGGGGTAAAGGTGAAAAATGTTTTACATTCCAGGCATGGTTCTTTGTTTCGTGGCAACGGTTTGTATGTTTGTGAAGTTGAGAAAGTCCAGGCGTCTGCAAGATCCCGACAAAGCCGATTTCGCCTACTCCAATAAATCCTTTAAACGATAGAACATTCGTGTTCTTAAGGTAGTACAACGTTATTAAGTTTTGACCATGATCCTTTAAGATGACATTGAAAATAATTTTGTCACTGTTATTGCAAAGCCTCATAGATCCACTTTATTTAAGCTTGCGTTGCGAGAGTTTGCAATAACACCAGCGATTCTGTGTTTATATGGTCTAGGTTGTGCATCGTTACAAGACGTTGTTTGTCAAAACAATTCCATCTTAGATCGCTTCTGGAATCATGATCAAAACTAAAAAAATGTTGTTTTACCTCTATTGCTTATTTTTGACAGATTTGAGAGAAAAAGAACGTTTTAGATAAAATACTCGTACGTGACGTAGAATCACAGTACAAAACAACAATAGCAAAAGCAGAATAATTTCAAAAATGTTTTTGATACCTAACCGACATGAATTTGAATTGAACTATTGAAGTTGTAAAATGTAATAGATTTTTGTTATGTCACGTGATTCCTTTCCGTATTAAATTGGTTTTCTTTCTTCATATAATTGTGACCCGTCACGCTAAAAAGGACATTATCCGAACTCCTTAAAACAAATTTTGACAAACTTGTTAGACTCACCACAGGTCAACCAGATCCCGTATGCGAAAAATGAACATACATGTATAGTAAGACAGGGAAAACATTTCGGATTTAGAAATTTACATAAAAGTGAAAAGTGTTGGCCCTAGTCTGGCTGCGCGGACTGTGCCACTGACTAAGGTCCATATTTTTCACACTTCCTATAAGGTACCTTAAAGCGTGATGTGTCAGATATGAACCTGACATTTCATTAAAATTTGCATTTTACAGGCGTGTAGCTACCTTAACGCGAGTACTAATTATTTTGAGCATTTAGCTTAGTGTAGAATATGATTACTAGATTCTAATATTATCAAATTAAAAATAAGTAGTCATGTCGACTTTTTTTATTTTCAAGTCTGTCAAAAAATTACATCATTTGGACAAAAAGCATGTATTTAACACCACTCTGACAATGCTATTTTTTTCGTAAAACCTTTCAAGAAGTGAAAAATGGACATACTTATTGCACATAGTACCTTAAGAAATGTGACCCATCACGCTAGAAATACCTTTTATTGGCCCCTTTCAATTATCGTTTTAGCCCTTTCACTGCCATAGGCGACTTTTGTCGACTATAGGGGGTCCCTGCCATAGGCGACTTTTGTCGACAAATTTATGGGGACGAACAACAACAACAACAACAACATAAAAAAGAAAAAAAATATTGTCATTTCATAAATTACCTTTAAATTTTGGTCACATATAGGTGCTTCATTTGTCTGTATGTGCTGAAAAATTTGAAAGGAATCCATCAAATGAGTCAAAAGTTATGCATGTTTTTGTGAACAGGGTATCGAAATTTCTTCGAATTAATTCAGCAGTGAGAAACACGTCCGAAAAAAATATTTGGCAGTGAAAGGGTTAGTCCGTACCTATGAGCCGCTTCCGGTGGCAAACAATTGGTTAATTGGAAATTAACATTGTATTCACACAGACACTGTTCCAATTTGTTACTAAAATTAGCAATACATCAGCCGGTTTCTTTATGCCAGATCGGGGCTCTGACCCAATTCCGAGCAAAGCATCCCACGTGCAATGGCAACGAACGAAGATTGGACATAATTGTCAACAAAGGACGACTTCCGGTGGCTGTTGTGTGTGTGTGTGGTGTGTGTGTGTGTGGGGGGTCTTAGTGGAAATAAGCTTAATAAATCCAAAATATCATTTATTTTTAAAAAAGAACCATACATAATCGATACCTAGCTATTAGGTATTTGGTAAATAAACCTATTATAAACTAGGGAACAAGATACTTTAGGTCCAGAAAATTGCCTTGCAGTATATTGTGTTTAGCGTGATGGGTCAAAAATGTAGAAATGTTCTAAACAATGCATCTGAATTAGCATGCATGTATAGCTAAGGTTATTGACCATGCACAACATCTCTAGCTATTAGCTAGAGATACCCATGTAAGATAATTTATTGTGAGCTATAGATCTAACGTACAAAGCCAACTTGTTATTTGTCGTAAACCTTTGCCAAAATCTGTGAATTTTAAATTATTTTATCTTTTTTCACATCTGGTGTTATATACATGTACCTTTAATCCTTTTCCAAAACTGTGAATGTTTTGCGTCGAGCAATTTGAAAGCTTTTGCAGATGATAAGACAAATGATTCAAATTGTACAAATTGTTCAAATAACATAGGACCTACGTGAAAATATTGAGACAAAAGGAGAATATGCTGGTCGCCAGCATTTTCCTCTTTTGCATCAATGTTTTCCAAAGACTTTTTCTATAAGGGACTCCCAAACCAGGTCTTGTTTGGAAAAGGGTTAAATGGTAAAATGACGACTTGCTATCCCTTTAATGGACTGATGAGATTGAAATTTCGCACATGTCATTCTTTGTGAAAAAATAACTAGTGTACGGCTCTGAAATAATGAGTTAGCAATATCTTTCTCTTTTTTATTTTACAAATACACGTTTTCGCCTTTCCGATACAAAATATCAAAGTTTTCAGTTGTTTTAGCATGCATTTTTCTTTACGAGAGTCGCGTTATTTTTTTTATCATTTTTTTAAATTTCAAATTATTCAAATATTGGGAAAATAGATTTTAGGTTTAATAGTTTATCAAAACTCATTCACATATATGCATCTTTACAATATTACAAACAAATAAAACTATCGTATATGTGAGATTTTTTTTTCAATTCCAAATCAGTCAAAAATTGGGAAAAATAGATTTTAGATTTTACAGTATATTAAAGTCTGTTTCACATGTATATATGACATGTATGCATGTATGACAATATTACAAACAAATAAAACTATAACTTATATATATGACCTTTCTTCTAAAGAATTATAGGAGACCAAGAGATAAGGGGAAATATGTTTAATTGCATTTTCTGCGTTACCTTTGATACATATCGAATAATTAAGATATCGGCGGCCTCGTTTGAAAATGTTGTAACAGCTGAAAATATGACATTTTTGCACTATTGTAACGATATGTGACCCGTCACGCTAAAAGGGACCTTATCCGAACTCCAAAAATCCAAATTTTGACAAACTTGTCAGATTCAGCAAAGGACAACCAGATCCCACATGTGAGAAATTAAGATAAAGTAAGGTAGGGAAATCATTCTGGATTGAGAAAATTACATAAAATAAAAGTGAAAAGTGTCGGCTCTAGTTTGGCTGCGCGGACTGCGCAGACTGACCAGGGTCTATTTTTTTCACACACCCGACAAGGTCCCTTTTAGCGCGACGGATCACATATATTATGTTAATTATTTGCTCATGAAAGTTTTGAATTATTTTCTCACAAAGAATGACAACACATAAAACAGACGATATATTATAAATCCTATGAATGTAATAACTCCCTCGAAGTTCAAATTTGTTTAAAACAAAAACATAGTCCACATTCGCTAACTCTCTTACGCGTAAAAATAGCTGTGATTCTACTAACAGGCCGATAAAAAGTCAAGGTCGGTAGGTCGGCAAATCATTTTATTTTTTCTCTAATTTTTTATTTGTTCATAATATGTTAACATGCTCAGTATGTAATCAAATTCATCACAAAATTAATACTACTACATGATGAATGATGTTGAATTAAGTTATTTTTGATATTAGAATTGTAGTTTTGACTTATTTTAAGGCAAATCTTGTTCAAGGAAATTGTCAAGGGTCGGTCGGTGTGACAATATTTTTATTTTTCATATTAAACCGCAAAATTACAATACAAGTGTCGGGCCTATTGTCGGCACAAACAATCAGAGTAGGTCGGGTTGGTAGAAACAGAGCTAATTTTGTGCCTGTGCAACATACCATGAAAACATTTGGCTTAATTTCCAAAAGGGTGAACTGTGAATACAAACATTGATAGGTTCAATATGATTTTCGCGATGCTACACAACAAAAGTCTGTTTTCACCAAATTTATCTTTTTCTTTCTTTCTTTGTCTGCGTTAGTATATTATGTATTCGATGTAATCTATATTGGCGAATTTGGACTGGCAATAGAACCAAAGTATTTGGCCGTTTTCGAGGAATATAATATAATTTTTCTTAAATTCTAATAAATTGTGGTAAACTACAATTGCGAAGATTACTTTCGATGTTTTTTCTTTGTCTATTAATGAACAAGACGTTTAACATGTTCCAAAATAACACAGTTTTAGACCGTTCCAAGTTTGAAACGGTAACAGACAACAATGTAGTTTATGTCAAATGTTGAAACATATATGAATATTATATTGTTGAAAAAATGAGAGGGAAGTTAATAATAATCAAGAATTTGTTATTGTTTCTTTATTTGTGACAAAACGGTTCACAAATTTGCCATGGCTATAAGCGATTCGTCAATTATGTGTGTGTTCAAGTATGTTTGTTAGAAAAAATCTATGACAAAAATAAAGATAAATTATTAATAATAATAATAATTAATAATTAATATACAATAAAAACTCGCTGGGTTGTAGTCGTAGGGAACGCATAACATCGAGCTCTCCGAATTTCGACTTCTTGGTCTTTTAATCAGTTAAAGTTACAATTTTATTAGCCCTTTACAAAAAGCCTTTGAACATGTATGTGTCCACCAATGATTAATTTAAAAATATTTTGACTAGTCCCTGTGCCGAAAATGGCGTTTACAAAATGTCCGGACGATGAGCATTGACCGGTGAACAGTTAAAATTATACCCGTTTAAAGAATCTGGAGCATTGTCCCTAAAAAAATTTGTTTCACCTGTTTAATATCAATTGATATGGACGGGGTCGAGTTTTGCCTTGCTCTTTAGCAGAAATTCGACTTTTTCGATGTCGAGATGATGATTATTTAAAAAAATAGTAAATTGACGGAATGTGTGTAGTTTGGTTGTATTTTATAATATTCTATATAATAGATATTCTTTCAATGTCAGAGCTACAGATAAGAGGGGCATTGGCCTTTAACCCTTTCCCAAACAAGACCTGGTTTTGACGTCCCCAATAGAAAAGGCTTGTGAAAACATTGAAACAAAAGAAAAAAAACTGCTGATAACCAGCAGTTTCTCCTTTTGTCTCAATATTTTCTTTGTCATATTTTACACAAATCCTATCGTTTGGGAAAGGGTTAAAAGACAATAGTTTATTAATTCTTCGTCAAAAACTATGTTATGAGCACCCACAACAGGGGGTTCGAAATTAAAAAAGAAAACAAATTAACCCATTACCACACAATGACTCCCCCAAAAGTAATGGCCATGGAAAACATCGTTGAAAATGAAGAAATTGCTTGTGACAAGCAATTTCTTCATTTCCCACAATGTTTTTCATTCAAAAAGGCATAAAAATTAAATATTCCATTCACTTGAAATTGTCGTCTGCAGGTTCATTCAATTTGGACCACCCTAAAATTTTGTCGTTTGGTAATGGGTTAAGAATAAGGTAAACTCCTCTTATCTATTGCTCTGCATTATTATTGCTTACGTTCTTTCTTTGTCTTTTTGATATTATAAACTTAAGCATCTAAACAAGTGTTGACTTATCTTTTTAACTCTACCCTAAATTAAGAGAGTTTAGAACGCATTTTAGACAACACACTATTAGTGTGCGCCTATTAGTGCTTGTTTCTTCTCTCAATATTTCTGTGTTTATGTCGTTTTTCAACAAAACCCTCGTAACTGCAGCTTGTTTTAAGCTGCAGTTAAGAGATTTGTGTTAAAAACAGCGATTTCCTGGTTCCGTTAGTTTTTCTAATTACTATTGTACGGTGCGCTGCATGCGCCGTACTCTTGGTATGCTATTGGAGTTTTGCCACTGGAGGTGTAAATTGTACAAGGACAGGGAGTAACGAACAGTTCCTTAGAAGTGTGGAACTGTTCACAACTACATCTTGGCCGACTTCGATTGGCGATAGTTCGAACTATAGTTTGGATGTTCCATCTATTTGTTTTAAGGCAGTCAATCACAATCTTTGTTTATCTCGACACTGATTGTGTTTTATGTTATCACTTGGGCTATTTGTATTTACACGACTTCTTCTTTATTTCTTGTCGATTAACTCCCGATTATTTTTGCCGACCACGCTCGATCGTCCCGATCACTCTTGCCGACCAAGC
Source organism: Fragum sueziense (assembly GCA_963680895.1). Taxonomy (NCBI): domain Eukaryota; kingdom Metazoa; phylum Mollusca; class Bivalvia; order Cardiida; family Cardiidae; genus Fragum; species Fragum sueziense. Next base: position 1,486,084 of record OY804607.1, on the reverse strand, counting down.
TCGATCAGTACTCGATCGCTTGATCGAGCTTGATTGAGTTGATTGGTCGGCAATGTGAACGCGCCTTGACATATGGCATACTCCAAGGTATGTAACCTTTGTCCAGAGTGATATACTGTATTGGCACTGGGCTATATAGTCCGGCAACGATATTGTGGCGCATGTTGACAAATTTAATCTATGTAAACAATCGAAACACGTTTTCCGAATTTACTAAAAACAACATAAAAAAAACAAACAATCAAACAAATACATCAACAACGACAACAAACAACAACTTAAATGTTTGTGAAGGTTCAGTTCTTGCTGATTCAATAAATGATTTTAGACGACCATTTGAACTACCCAAAGTGTAATAAGGTGCTCACCGTCATTTGATGTAGATGTGATTTGATGTTCTTAACTGTATAATAATATAAAGACGACAACGATTCTCTACTCTTGGTTCTATGAACTCACTATCCTGCCAATAGTTTGTTATCATGGCGTAACCTAGACTGGTACCCGACGATAAATGTTGTACAACTAAATCCAGATAAATTTCAGGGGCGGTAACCAGTCTAGGCGTTACCTTCATCTTCGATTTGTTACTATTCTAGTAACTATTCTTAAACCGTGCTTGTGCTTATTGCTTTAACAAACGCGTATTGAATGATAAAACTTTACTAATAATCATTTTGTCGTCTGCAGCAAATGAATAAGTAAATGGATAAATAGCCAAATAGATCTAAGACTATAGATCGTCCAAAAAGAGTGGCAGATGTTTACATTTTGTTTCCTTAAATCATACCGTTATTAACCCGATTAATTATGTATCAATGATATACATGTATACGTTGTCTTAAACAGGTAATTTATCTCATAACTCAATTTTAAATCTCAAATGAATAGCCTGACATCCTTTTGTAAATGAAATAGCCTATTGTTTATCTGCCACTCTTTTTGGACGATCTATACTTGTAAACGTATTTACAGAAACCTGATATTATCGGATGTTTCTTATTATTTGTATGAAATCGAGAACGCACACAGTCATTTAAAAAATTGATTTGACCGATTATTTCGGATTTCACAGTGACATTTAGTCGATAAATTAATTTGGCATTTCACCCATCGAAACTGAGAATTTCATTGTTTTTGCAATCCTTTCTTTTTCAATCGTCCTGTTTGGTGTGAATTGTTCGAGAGCAACTTTGTCATTACACGATATTTTACCCTCTCTTAGACAAAGGCCGCTCAAAACAGCCTTTCAGACAAAATTGTCTTCTCATCAATGGTTTGATAATTATGGAAGCCCTGGAGGGTCATTTTGCATTTTGAATTTTGACTTTCTACTTTTGACTTTCGACTTTTTGAAAATGGAAGCACTGGGTCATTTTTTCATTTTGAGTTTTGACTTTCTACTTTTGACTTTCGACTTTTTGAAAATGGAAGCCCTGAAGGGTCATTTTTGCATTTTGACTTTTGACTTTCTACTTTTGACTTTCTACTTTTTGAAAATGGAAGCCCTGAAGGGTCATTTTTGCATTTTGACTTTTGACTTTCTACTTTTGACTTTCGACTTTTTGAAAATGGAAGCCCTGAAGGGTCATTTTGCATTTTGAGTTTTGACTCTCTACTTTTGACTTTCGACTTTGCATACACGCCTTGTAGAGAGTCAAAACTCAAAATGCAAAATGACCCTTCAGGGCTTCCATTTTCAAAAAGTCGAAAGTCAAAAGTAGAAAGTCAAAACTCAAAATGCAAAAATGACCCTTCAGGGCTTCCATTTTCAAAAAGTCGAAAGTCAAAAGTAGAGAGTCAAAACTCAAAATGCAAAAATGACCCTTCAGGGCTTCGATAATCGTTAACCTATGTTGGCGAGCAGTGGTTGATATCGTTCTACAATTTTGGAAGCATTTGTCTTCAATTGTGTCTGTTCCTACTCGACAATTTAGCAAAATGTTCTACTCACCAAGATAATGCAGACAAAAAAGAAAACAAAACAAAAACAAAAAAAAAAACAAACAAACAAAACACAATGACCCAGCTTCTGCATGGTCCTTAGCAAATATTATGAGAGTAACATTGATCCAGGTCAGCTTGCACTTAGACATAGGTTGATCTTGAAACAAGGCTGTCTCAAATGCTATAAGGGACATTCTTCCAGATTCCAACTCAAATGTACATGTAAGATCCCGTGAATTCTGCTCTTCATTTGTAATTGACCAAACGCCAATCGATAGATCGCTCCGCCAAAGTCTAGAATCTAATACAAACAATGCGAGAATTGGCATGTCGATTGTTTTGATTGCCAGTCGATAGATCGATTCAATACCACGTGCACCGAAGAATTTAAGACAAACAATGGTGATGCGGCATTTTCTGATCGTCCATTGGCTTATCGATGGTTTTGATTGACAGCCGGCGTTTGGTCATTTGTATGAGAAAACTAATGCGGGCATTTAGCAATGTTTTCCCCCAAAGACCTAGAGATAAGAGGGAGTGAAGGCCTTTTTTTTTCAAAATCTAACAATTCATTTTGTTCATTAAATATTATGTTGTGGTACAGTTAAGTCATTGAAACAGTCGCAACTATACGATTCAAATTAGTACCCACACCATACGATAAGGATTGGAAAATACAAAATAAGCCTTTCCCAAACGACAGAATTTAGGATGGCACTATTTAAAAGCTGGTGAGAATGACAAAATTGATGTTAAAATGGAATGGAATTGTGTACAATATAGCAGGGAAAATATTGAGACAAATGGAGAAACTGCTGATTATCAGCAGTTTCTTCTTTTGCCTCAACGTTTTCCCAAGCATTTTATGTTGGGAACGTCAACACCAGGTCTTGTTTTGGAAAGGGTTAAGATTGTTAGACGCTTTTATCTGTTCTTCAGCTTCTTATTCGTCTTTTTGCAACAGTAGTTCATAAAGGGAGGAAAGTACCCATTTTTAGCTCGACTTTTCGAAGAAAATGAGAGCTTATACTGTCACCCGGGCGTCGGCGTTGGCGTCGGCGTTGCAACAAAGGTTAAAGTTTTTTCAAACATCAATAACTTCCATACTATCAAAGGGATTCAACCCAAACTTGGAATACTTATTCACCATCACACCCTCTACCTTACTATCAGGGCCCACGACCCTGGCTCCACTATATTTGGAGTTATGCCCCCTTTATACTAAGCAACTTAGAAGGTCGAGCGCGCTGTCTTCGGACAGCTCTTGTACGCTAAATTACTGTATAGATTTTCCCATCCTCCAAATGTACATAAATTCTGTTTCTAATCCATTAATTCTGACACTTTACTTAAGTCTTGCTTTTAAAATCTTTTTTGATTGATTGAATGCGTTTTATCAGAGAACTTCTGAAGTCATTTAAATTCAAGACGAGAAGATGAAACCCTTTAATTTTGATATTCAATTTGAATTCCGATGTGGTCTGTCAAAATGATTTCGCGGGGCTGTTTGAAAATGATTGTTTACGTCCGAAAATGTTGTAACTAAAGACGGAGTATTGTATACCTATGGCATAGCTTTTCATGTGACAAACTGTACATACTACTATATGTACTAGATGGATTTCTCACTACGACAAAACTTTGGAATGCAACTTGGGCAAATACAAAAATGCTATCTATATTTCGAGAGAAAAAGGAAATTGTTTATTTTTTTTAATTTTTTACCAGATACTTCTCACGAAGACAGAGCCTTGAATACGATTGGGGCAAACATAAAAATGATGTCTGTACTTCGAGACAAAAAGAAGATTGAAAGTTCTATTTTATACCAGATACTTCTCAGGACGACAAAGCTTTGGAATACATTGGGGCAAAGATAAAAATGATGTCTATATTTCGATAGAAAAAGGTAATCTATGACTGGGCTAGCTTGAAACACTGTTCAAAACGGAGCTCAGCAAAGGCTAGCGACAAGAAGCAAGGAATATACCAACTCTTTTAAAGGAAAAAAAAAAAAAAAAGAAATCCATTCCATAATTTAGTTTAAAATGTGTCATACCAAGTCCTAAGAAGCACATTTCAATAGGACAATCCCTCCCTACAGAATAAAATGTACTTAACAAAAATATACCACAATAGCTATTAAACAAAAGTTTGTGGTGTGTTATTCTAAAGATAATTTAGGACAAACGAAAAACACAAAAAACAAGGTGTTTGAATTTAATCGTCGGCATGGGGGTACTTTGGGTGTTAATGTTACAAATAAACGAAGGGATTGCTCCCCTGTGGCTAATTAATTCATTGTTACGGTACAAAATAATTTGATTCAGTGTAAATTGGCATTTGACTAAATTTATTTTGAAAATAATTGAGGAATTTTGATATTAGGTTTGGGGCGGAAACAATCTTCTTGAATGTCAAAAAAGTGTTGATGGGCAAAACATGGACTAAAGATGAATAGAAGTGGTATAAGAATCACGTTAAATGACAATCACTGGAAAACCTTGAGAATTAATTTCAAGGACGAATGAAGCACGCTTTGAAACCACGTTTCCAAGCGAAAAGAAACTGCTTATTGTGAACGATGAACATGAGCTAAGCCTTCAAATCGCTGCCTTTCGACAAAAACTTTTAATCTACAGCTGTAGATAAGAGTTCGTTGAAAAGCGAAGAAATATATAACACAAAGATCTAAGCCTGCGTCTAATAATAGGCCACACAATTTTTTCGTTTGTTTGCTAACGTGAAAACGAAAATGAAAGGTAATTTAAAAGAGATCAACTAATAAATTCTGCTGCTGGCAAACATAACGTTTTTCCATTTTTTCATTGTGTGTACGGGATTGTAAAAGGTAGTCAGAAGGGTATGTACAAGTTGGCAGCATTAATTTTTATACATACTCCATGCAAATTTTCATTGGATAATTACAGTCTGAATTTTAAACCAACTTCATCGAAGTATAAACGCCGAGTAAGTGCCACAAGTGCCACAAGGTACATGCTCCAATGGCCGGTCAACAGTTGGAGCAGGGAGAATAATAGTGGTCGTAGAAGCGTTTGAGTCGTTGTTTAAGCGCAAAAAGGATAACTTTTTATGCTCCCTGAAAAAAATCTGCGGAGCATATAGTTGCCACGCTGTCTGTCCGTCGGTCCTTGCGTCCGTCCGGGCCAACGTCCGGGGGTTTATGTGGTTCAATACGTCCATAATTTATATGAAATAAGAACAATTCCACTTAAACCATGCCATTTTATGTGGCACTTTTCTTCATAAAGATCGAAGTAAAAACACTTAATCCTGAAATGTTGGCGTGTCCGTACGTCCGTCCTTCATTCCGTCCGTCCACAGCCAAATCTCAGCAACCCTTGGATCAAATTTAATGAAACTTCACATGTGAACTCCCTGGGATAATCCCTAGGGATACATTTCTCCGTTTCTTAATTTGAGTCTGCGTCATGAAAAATGGGACTTGGTGTAAAAATTAATGACTTTTTTCTCTAATTTCTCTTCATCTAATGGGCAGAATTAAATCAAATTTTAGTACTCATGTAATAAATATGATGTTCTAGACAAAAAATCTGTCATGGAAAAAGGGGGCTTAATGTATGTTATTTTTTTATTTTGTGAGATACACTTTATATATTTGGGGAGCATAATCCGTCTATGAGGGCTTTTGTTTACTTACAGTGGTTGTCTCTACTACAATAATGCAGGAGCACCAGCAAATAACCACCCATTTGCGTTTTAAACGCCGTTGAGACATTATGTACACCCTTTTCCTATAAACCTCTATGTATTAACGCTTCAAAGAACTAGACCTTTGTAAAGTCCGTAGTGGACAGAGATTTTGGAAAACATTGAAGGAAATGAGAGAAATGATTATAATCAATGTTTTCTGGTTTACCCCATACTTACATTCATCTATAGCAGAGATATGATAATTTAACACACTTTTTACAATGAACAAGACTCCTGTTTTATATTGATGTAAAGCTGATTAGGCCTACATCGAAGAACTGTCGTTTGGGGGAAGGGTTAATAAAGACTGAACATTGTAAGATAGTTTTGCTGAATGGAAATTGTATTAAACTCAATTTTGATAACCCACTATTTTATAATGAAAACAAACTCAGTTAATATTAAAGTTATAAAGCACAATTTGAAAATATTTCTATAAAAAATGAGTATAGTAAAGAGCAGTCGATTAGAGGAAGGGTACATAAAGATGATACGTGGCAAGATTGTTGCTTGAATAAGGTTATTTCCACTAAGACCCCCCCCACACACACAACTGCCACCGGAAGTCGTCCTTGGAGTTTTAAAACGCCGCTAAAACGTTTACCATTTCTTACTATAAGTAACAATACTCTCGAACCCAAAGCAATTTAGTAACAATACTCTCAATCCCGAAGCGTTTTGGTATCAATTCTCTCGAACCCAAAGCGTTTTAGTAACGATACTCTCGAACCCAAAGCATGACCGTGCATACGAAATTAAAACGTTTCAATGTTTATTTCCCATAAACCTATTGTTTGCCACCGGAAGTGTTATGCTGGTACGGACTAAAACGATAATAGAGGTTTGTCAAAGAGTTATTTCCCTTGCGAAACTCTTCACAAAGAAAATTAAAAATGTACTTCCGGTGTTCCTGTGGGGGCACTATTTACTTCTGGTAAATTATCGCACTATTTTGTTTGTAGAATACACGTTTAAAAACTAAGTGTATTTACACATTTAAGCATGATTATACATCGAATTGTGTGCGAGATGAATCACTTATATTCCAAGATGTCAAAATTGAAAATAAATAGATGTAATTCATTATTTCTTTCGGTTTCCTTTTTTATCCCAATTGTCATATTTTCATAATGACCACGAAGCCCGTTCACTTGTCTGCGCATACATTTTCGTGGGATGAATAGTTGGTATATGTCGACTGCTATATCTTCCGTGGTATTTCAAAATCTTGTTTATTATAGCTTAAATCGAGCTGCAGTTACGAGGTTTTGCAATAACACCGGCGATTGGCATATTCCAACATGATAGTTCTAACCATTCAGTCAACGACATTTCGTTATTGAGAAGACAGAACATTGTAACAACGTGTTATCAAATCAACTTTTACGATAGTTTTGCCATTAAAGGCGATTATTCAGAGAGATTCTACCCTTTCTCCAACGACTGAATTTAACCCTTTCCCAAACAAGACCTGGTTTTGAAGTCCCTAATATAAAAGGCTTTGAAAAAACATTGAAACAAAAGAAGAAACTGCTGATAACCAGCAGTTTCTCCTTTCGTCTCAATATTTTCTTTGTCATATTTTGCACAAATCATATCTTTAATAACATCCATTTTGTCATTTTTTGGCAGTTATGGAAGTGGATTACCCAAAAATTTAGACGTTTGGGAAAGGGTTAAAGCAGGCACAATTTTCAAAAAGAGTTACGGGATATAAAATTGTTCAAGTAAAACATGTCAATACACATGTCAAACAGTCTCAATATTTGCTGTATTGGAAATAATTAAACAAGTATTTTTTCTAAAAAAAAAAAAGAATAAATTACACTACAGGATGTGGGGGCATTTGATCCCCCCGAAACGACTCTGGATCCGCCACTATAAACAAACCCCACTATTATGCATAATATTTGCTAAGCCTGACTGTCCCTGACTCGTGAAAACATTGTGACAAAAGAATAAAACGATGATGGTAAGCATTTCCCCTTTGCTTCAGCGTTATAAACGATGGCTTGATCGATGATCGACCGGCCCCTGTTCTTACAAGCCTTCTTTTTCCTCCTTTTTTTCTCAAGATTTAAAATTCGCATTGGCACGTTTCTTTGGAACATATCGGCGAGGAAAGGGTTTTGGAATGACAGGTTTTTTTGTTGCTGTTGAAAAGCCGATAACGTTGATTGTGATATACTGATAAGGCGATATTAAAGTACTGTACCGACGAGACTCTGACTGTCAAACGCGTGATATACCAGTAGGCCTATCTGCAAAACCCTTTGTATTGACAATACTGATCCCATCAATATTGACAATCGAAATGTACTTTAACCTTAAATCAAGCTGTAAAAATGATAATTTTGGACACCAATCAAAGATATGTGACAAATCAGACGAAATTGTCATTGAACGGGATTCGAAGGAAAAAATAGAACAACCGAAATTAATAGCAATACGGTAACGAGACAGATCATCGGTTTCATTATTTCAAAACCTAATAATGATCAATAATGCTAAACATCCCAGTCGCATTGCAATTTAAGCATTAATGTTACTGATCAGGTTCCGTGTTTTTCGAATAAGAAGGGAAACGAATGTATTCATTTGGCCTTTATTTTGAATATTTAATAGTGTCTTAATAAAAGTCAGTTTTTTACTCCAGAATAGAAATCAACTCAAGTTTCGATACCGATTCGGTGATATGATATATTAGGCCTATAGCCTTATTCGGAAATTTTAAAGCTCACGGATGAATAATGGAATTTGGCTCGAGAAAATGCGAAGAGTGGATTTTCATATTTCGAAATCATGCGGAATTCAGCATTTTCCATACGATATTTGAACTTAAGTAATAATTCAATTTTGAACAGGATCCAAATGGTGAACTGATTTGTATATAAATATATTAACAGACCATTATAAATTTTCTTTTCCAAAATTTTAATCCAATACGGAGTCAATCTAGATTTCCTTTGTGGAGTTTTCTCATTAATTCCGTATCTCCAAATCTTCTCCGGCCTTTGAATGACGGACATAATAAAACTTAATACATGTAGTTATAAATGAATAATACTTACTTCGGAAGATATCTCGATCTCATTGGAGGGACTGGGGATTTCGGAGAGTGATAATTGTCGTCGATTTCTCTTTGCAATTCTAGAAACTATGGTTGAACTTTGTTCGGCGGCTTCTAGAGTCTTGGTATATTCCGACGATTTTTTGCTCGTCTTAGATTGTCTGATGGGTTTCTTCGTCAAAATACTTGGTATATTTCTATTTGGTACATAGTCAGGATTGTTTTATCAGTTCTATCTGGCTTTCCCAAAATAAAGTGGCATCCACAAACTTTCACGTTATTTGTTATTGTAAGTGTTTTTAAACTCAAGTTATGTCTACCCGACGCATGAATCCATCGCATTTTTAATGCCGATTTTTTTGGAAAAGTGAAGAATCTGCAATTATTTGACAGTTTATTCCGTCTATGATCACACCCATACACGCAACAATGATCGTGTCCGCCCATTTTTTCGATTTAACGAATCACAATTGCAGATTAATCCGTCACGCTTATTATCCCATTATAGAATTGTTATCGACTTGCCCCCTCGAGCGAACAGGTAAATGAATTACGGCTTGTGCGCATGCGCATTATTTGCTTGACAAACCCCTATTGAATGGACTCAATTGCAGGAGTTTTGATAACACACTGTTTTCAATAGAAATGAACCCTGTTTTATATTGCAGCAATAAAACACAATTTGAAAATATTTCTGTCAAAGCTGAGTACATTATGACATAAAACTCAGAAATGATTGTTGCCAAGTTAAAAGTGAATGTGATCGATTTTCATCGTGCTTTCTGAAACAAAAACTTTCCCAAAACAGCCATTTTAGGGTGTTCCAATTTGAGAGTTGCTGCAAACGACACATTGTGTGATAATTAAGGCTAAAATTTGTAAATAATAAAGCACATAAAGCAATGAGGCAAAAGGAGAAAATGCTGATTATCAGCATTTTCTTCTTTTGTCGTAGTGCTTTACCGAGTTAATTCTATTAGGGATGTCAAAACCAGGTCTTATAAAAAATGACAATTTTGGACTAATGTAAAGAGCTGTTGTATGCGACTAAAATGTGTAATAATAAAACACAATTTGAAAAATTTGAGAGTTGCTGCTAACGACAAATTGTGTGATAAATAAGGTTAAAATTTGTAAATCATAAAACAGATAAAGCAATGAGGCAAAAGGAGAAAATGCTGATTATCAGCATTTTCTTCTTTTGTCGTAGTGCTTTACCAAGTTAATTCTATTAGGGAAGTCAAAACCAGGTCTTATAAAATGAAGAGTTTGGACAAATGTAAAGAGCTGTTGTATGCGACTAAAATGTGTTATAATAAAACACAATTGTAAAATATTTCTTTCAAAATTGAGTACATTATAGGGCAAACGATTGGGGGAATGGTGTGCATACATACAGATGATACGTTGCAAGACAATTGCTTTAATTGCATAAAACTGAGTTTCGATAACCCACTATTTACAATAGAAATGAACCCTGTTTTATATGGCAGCAATAAAACACAATTTGAAAATATTTCTGTCAAAGCTGAGTACATTATGACATAAAACTCAGAAATGATTGTTGTCAAGTTCAAAGTGAATGTGATCGATTTTCATCGTGCTTTCTGAAATAAATTCTGTCCCAAAACGGCAATTTTTGGGGTGTTTCAATTTGAGAGTTGCTGCAAACGACAAATTGTGTGATAATTAAGGTTAAAAATTGTAAATAATAAAGCACAGAAAGCATTGAGGCAAAAGGAGAAAAATTAATGCTGATTATCATAAAACTCAGAAATGATTGTTGCCAAGTTCAAAGTGAATGCGATTGATTTTCTGGATTCTGGATTGAATATCGTCGCTTTTCAACAAAAACCTCATAGCTACATGTATTGTTTTAAGCTGCAGGTACTTAGCTTTTGTTGAATAACGGCGATATCATTTGTGAAAATCACTTCACCCATTACCAGACGAAACAATTTTATACTTATTCGAATTCAAAGATGCTGTAGACGACAATTTCAAGTGACTATTTATGGGGGATAGAAAACGTTGTGGGAAATGAAGCAAACGAGGACGTTTTCTACGTCGTTATTATGTTACAATGCTGTAGGACAATACAAAATCTTTGACGGGAATTCATGCTACACGAAAATTGTAGAAAATCTTAACCCATTACTGCATGGTGACGCCTTTTGACTCCCCCCCCCCAACAAAAGCTTGTGAAAACATTGTGGAAATGAAGATATTGCTTGTGACAAGCAATTTCTTCATTTCCCACAATGTTTTCTACCCAAAACGACAACATAGTTTCAAATTATATTCACCTTAAATTGTCGTCTAAAATTTTGTCGTTTAGTAATGGGTTGAATAAAAAACTCCGACCGATTTGAAAAAAAAAAAAATTGAAGCAGAGAAAGTAAGACAACACCGATTTTTTCAAAAAGGCGAAGAATAACATACTCCGATAAAAAGGTTATTGAAGACAAACTAAAATTTTGATATGTCAATTCGAGAGCTACTCAAGCTGACAGAATGGTCGATGATAAAAGAGAGGATTGATGCACGATTTCGCATGAAACATAATGAGACAATAACATGTTTTTCTTTTGTTGTAATACTTTCCCCTTCAACTACGTGTGCCAACCATGTTTTGTTTTGGAACAAAATCATACATAGCAGGGTTCTCCGCAGAATAATTTGAAGCCGTAGGGGCAAATTTAACTTGTGTCCATGCAAATACTTGTGAATAAAAACATAATGGGAAAAGAAGAAATTGCTCAATTTGAGCAATTTCTTCTTTTCACATATAGTTTTTTTTATACATAATTGTTACATTTTATTGTATGAGAATGCATTATTTATCAGTTTTAGACACAAAATACCTGTAAATATCTCTATTTCGTGAGCACTTTGGAGAAATTAAGCTGTAGGGGTAATTTTGAAGCTGTATGGACATTACATAGATTTACATGAAGCTGTAGTGGGGCCGATACAGCTTATTGGGCTGAGGAGAACACTGCATTGGCTGATGAAGAATCATGCTTAAAGTGCTCTTTCTCAAGACCCCCTTTCACAGAACGTTCTCCGAGAGCTAAAATCTCAGATTTATCCATCGATTAAATGACAGAACAATAACCCCAGTAATCGTTCAAATCAAATTCTAACATAGTTGCTTTGTTTCAAAATTTAATATCAATTGTTTTGTTTCAAAATTCAATATCAAAGATTGAAAACTCCCAAATTCTTTGAGATATTTGCCTCAATAACGCCCCCAGTGTAGGAAGATGTAGAACGAAAATGTTCGATATAGTATATGTCGGTATGTACATCCGCGTGTTTTGAATTATTATTTATGCCAACAGTGTGGAATGGAAAGAGTGTACCCTGGAGTGAAAGAAACTGCTTGTTGGCATCCATGTACCGGCGTCAGATTTTCGTGACGTCACGGTAAAGAACGCGATTCCCTGGTTAAGTTAAGATATAAAAATCAAATTTAATGATACAATCCAACGATTGAGTTTTAAGATTTAGCATATCATAAATCCGATAAGATTCTGCACACCACCATGTAATTGCTGTGTGTTTACTTTCTATGGTAACCGCGTCATGCAAAAAGGGTGTAAAAACAGTTTTTCAGCTCTTGTAGCTCGAGATCTGCCTTATTTGTTTTTATTTAAATTGAATATTAAAGCTAGTTAATTGCCAAATAAAATGCAGAAAACGCCGAGCCATTATCTTACAACGCAAATGTTTACGCGAACAACTGAACTCGCCTATACCGGACTTTGTAAGAAAAATAGGTCAAACTTCAACCTCAAGGTCACGAGGTCAAACGTCATGGTCTCAAATGAAAGCTTTTAGCAAGAGGTATCCATGGATGAAATATGAATGTTGTATCTCTAATAGTGCGTAAAATATAGGTTATGTTAAAGTGTCTGAAAAGTGGGTCAAACTCCGAGGTCAAGGTCACGAATTCAACAACCATGGTCCAAAATGAAAGGCACTGACAGTAGAATTTTATGTATGAAATATCAAAGTTCTATGTGTAATATGGGTATTTATTTTGAAAAGGAGATCAAACAACACAGTCACGAGGTCAAAGGTCATGGGCTCAAAGGAAAGGTCTCATCAGAAGCTATCCACGTGGGTAATATATAGACTCGATATCATACAGTTTATGAGAAATAGACCAGGTTAACATCTTGCCTATGTGACCGAGGTTGACGCCAATGCGGAAATTTTGAATGTAATATACAGGTTAGCCCAAGAAATACTATCAAAGATCCAAGTCGAGAGTTAGAACTTTTGCTAAGTATCTGGTTTGGAACAATATCGAAATTCCAAATGGCGCATTGGTATGACACAGATTCCTGAAAGACTGCTTTTGTAGGGAGTTGGTTCTGACTGAAACTGTTTTCGGTGGAACAACCACCACCTCAAAGCATTAAGAGGAGAAATATCTTAATCTGGATGATACAACTGATATGCGAAACGTTCCCTCGCAGCAAAAACTATTCCACACAGTGTATGGCCACATGCAATTGCATTAAGCGCGTTTAAGATTCCAGTGTCTGCCATTTGAAACGCCTTCCAGGAAAACGTCTTTCTTTTTCCACAATCGGACTCTGCATTATCTGCACCGATAAAAACGTTTACAGACGGGATAACCTCAGCAACATTGCAGTCAATTACATTGACGCGCAACATTCAAATGTCGCTTTTTAGTAACGTTCAATAATATCTGAACGTAGCTGAAGGGTCACAACAGAATTTCACAAGGAATTTCGATACCGGTATGCAGTTGTTTTCGAACAAGAACAACTGTGAAACCATTTCTCAGGCCCGTAGGAACAGATAGGGGCGGGGGCTAGGGTCAAAAATGCCGAATGTCCCTTATTTTACACTGAAAATTAAGGGAAAACCCAATTATGCTCGCCCCCCCCCCCCCCCCAATATCCAGACACAGAGATTCAGCCACCCCAATATGAAATTGCTTCCTACGGGCCTGTTTCTAAACTACATAAAACGTTTGCTTACACCATCAACGTTTTCAATTCATTACGAACACGTACACGTCTTCCCAACCCCACCCCCAAAATGTCCTATCATGTGCTCTTTAGATGACAAATCGGAGCAGCGAGCTCGAAACGGGAGAACATCAACGTTGGTCTCACGTAGAATATCCCTGATTCCAGCCCAGTCAAGTCTGGCACTTGCATGGTGTGGCATGAAAGGCACTATGTACAACGTCCGGTCAACGTCTAGCACACACCCGACTGCGCAAATGATTACCGGTGAGTTGTGTGGATAATCTAGGAGAAGTCACTCGCAAGTGCTGGTGCCGATATGGAACGATTATATTGTGTTGCTATTGTGAAGTTATGACGACCATCATGTGGTGGCGTTTGTCCTTGAACGGGCCTACATATATTTCCCAGGACAGGAATGTCTCCCAAGGTTTTCTCAAATGGTTACTTATGCTTTGAGAAACGTAAAACGAAATGAAAACTCTTTAGCGTTGGTTCTACCACGTAACACTACCACAGCGATATAACGCACTTTTAACAGAAGTCCATTGTGTATTCTCGTATGGTTTCTGACAAATTCTTGAACGGCTTTCAACTTAATGGCCAAGCACAAGTAAGAGCAAGTTCACAGCAAAATATTCTACAGAATTATGGTTGGTATACATAAATGCCATGGTGGGCATAGAAAACGGAAATGCTTACCAGAAATATGAGACGCACGTGATAGCGGTATAAGATGCGTGTGTTTGTACTCTTTGGTGATAACCAATCTGACAAACGTTTGATTTTTAAACATACTATTGCTTTTAGAGATCTATTTACACATTGTTGCTTATTACTATGTATACCAATTTTGACCGTGTCAGGAAAATGACGTTATTTTGCGAATACGGCGTGGAACCTAAAGTGCAAACAACTGATCCCTGTTACAGGTCCCTAGTACTATGATTACGAAAACAGTTGTTGGCACAAATATCAATAATTCAAAACATGCGAACCCCTAATTTTGAACATACCGACATATACTATCTAGGGATTGTTGCATTTTCACCTTTGACCCCTTAATGAATGACTCGGAACAGCATGTACAACTTACACAAATGAATAAATATGTATTATGGAAATATTCAAATTACTTTATGTTCGGAAAACTGTGATAAAATGTACATATTTACCATGAACACAAAATTTAAGTAAACATATAAATTTCGACCATGTCTGGAAAATGACTAAATTTAGCAAATATGACGCGGAACCAGACATGCCAACAACTGATTCCAGTTACAGGACCCTATTGTGCGTACAAAAACAAGTGTTGGCACAAATAATAAATCAAAACACGCGGACCCCAAATTTTGTACATACCGACCTATACTAATACCGACCCTTTAAGATATTGTTTCAATAAATCTTTTTTTGCGACAGATTTATTGATGTCATAAAGAGAATATGTGTATGTAAGAACGTAGAAAATATTGAGGGAAAACGAGAAAATATTTTACATCAACGTTTCCCGTTAGATTTCGTTTCGGAGAGAGTAAAAATTAAACCAGTAGATATTTTCGATATATTATCCCGATTTCAAAGCTAGTGGAAATTCCGAAGATAGCATCATTTATATAGAGACAAGTTCACGTAAATCGATCATATTTCAAAATGAACCGTTCCTGAAATCTTCCCTGTTTAACCCTTCCCCAAACAATGTCTGATTTCGTGTTCTCAAGAAAGTCAGCGTTAGAAAGCATGGAGTAAAAATTGAGTAAACGCTGATTATCATCTAATTCTACTTTTCTATTGAATTTATTATACTAGAAGGTACATCCCTACCCCGTAAGTTTTTTTGCTTACACATCGCTGTTTTTTTTTTTCAATTGAGAGGAGTCACTCATGCCATTATCTTTAACCCTTTCCCAAATAAGACCTGGTTTTGACGTCCCTAATAGAAAAGGCCTAGGAAAACATTGAAACAGAAGAAGAAACTGCTGATAACCAGCAGTTTCTCCTTTTGTCTCAATATTTTCTGTGCTATATTTTACTTGAATTATAGCTATATCAGCATACATTTGATCGTCTGCTGCCACTTTTATATTGGACCACCACAGAATTTTGACGTTTGGGAAAGGGTTAACCCTTTCCCCAAAAAATGTTTGATTTCGGGTTCTTAAGAAAGACAGAGTCACGTGACGAAAACATTGAGAAAAAAGCTGAAAATCTATTGATAACCATTTTCTATCAAATATTATGCTAGAGAGTACACCAATACCCCTAAATTTTATTGGTTTTCTTTTTTCTTTTTATTTTCTTTTTACAATTGAGAGGCATCACTTATGTCATTGTCTTTTAAAGGGTTTATGGATTGCAGCAAGTAATTCTAGTTTGCTGTTGTAAAGTTACGCAGCATTGACATCAATTGTATTTTAAATTGTATTTTATTACACGTATACATCATCAACGAAATAGCAAGAGGTTGATTGGCTGAATGATTTGCCTAAAAGTAATGAGCGTTTACACTTTCCCATACAAGACATGGATTTGATGTCCCTAATAAAGAAGCATGGGCAACAACTGTAGCAAAAGAAGTAAATACTCGTAACTAGCATATGTTACAAGTTTTATCTACACAGTTTTTCTATTACAATTTGCGTTATCTTATCTTTGTCAACGTACAACATTGTCAAACTTCTGTTTCTACTAATGATATTGCTCTAAAACTTTGCACACTCATCATGTTTTGTTACCATAATATCAGCCTCTTGGCAAGGATTCGTTAGTCTGACATTGGTGGAATCTTTACTATTTTCAGAATTTTTCATTATCCAGCACTTGATAGTCGCGCTTTGCTGTCCTGAGACAGCTCTTGCCATATTTTCTTTTTGCTTCAACTGCTTGTTTGGCAACAAATAACGGATATTGCTAGTGGTATAAAGTGACTGTTAATGGAATATGAAGTTTAAATTGGGGCGTCCGTGGCCGAGTGGTTAGAGTCGCTGACTCAGGATCACTTGCCCCTCACCTCTGTTGGTTCGAATCCCGCCAGGGACGTATGAACTTTCATGTGAGGAAGCTATCCAGCTGGCTTGCGGAACGTCGGTGGTTCTACCCAGGTGCTCACTTGGGGTCTTCCTCCACCATTCAAAGCTGGAAACAGGTCAAAAGAAGGGAGTTCCTTCCTGGGCACGCCCAGTCTACTACTCGGTCATATGGGCAACCGGCAACCGAGGATAAATAACCTAAAACAATACTATGAAGTTAACAACCGCAACACAATTAAACACGCTTTTCGTGTGTTTATGGAGTTTTAAGGATTAAAGACACCAAAGCCTACATGCCAACAGACACAGAACTCCCTGTTTGTTATCCTTTTTAAAGTAAATATGACAACAGTTTTCCATTACAAATAGCGTGAGCCGAGTCCACTAGGTAATAAAATGCGCGTTTGCATCGTAAGTGATAAAATGAATCTTTCATTGAATGTTTCAATTAAATACATTTAATGCGTTTGGCAGATCAGTCAAGACACACATTGCGTTCCTCATAATCATGGTTGTAATAGAATACACGAATCATGTTAGTATTTCTGAAGAGAACCAGATTCGAGGGGAGGGGAAGTGTATAAGTTCATCTAGAATAAAAATAACTTGTTGTTACAGCTACATTGTAGATTTTATTATACAATGAGCCTATGTGATCGTGCGTCTTCTGGGACACAGAACCTTTTTTAGCTCGACTTTTCGAAGAAAATGAGAGCTTATACTGTCACCCGGGCGTCGGCGTTGGCGTTGGCGTTGCAACAAAGGTTAAAGTTTTTTCAAACATCAATAACTTCCATACTATCAAAGGGATTCAGCTCAAACTTGGAATACTTATTCACCATCACACCCTCTACCTTACTATAAGGGCCCATGACCCTGGCTCCACTTTATTTGGAGTTATGACCCCTTTATACTTAGCAACTTAGAAAGTCCAGCACTTAGAAAGTCGAGCGCGCTGTCTTCGGACAGCTCTTGTTGAAAATCAGACTAACTCCACACACATTTCTAACGCATACGAAGTACCAAAGCATGACGTGCGTTTTTTTCGAGCGTGATTCTTTGCGATATCTTGATACTTCTTAAGATATTTTAGGATAAAGCGTTCTTTAGAGCAAGGTTTTTTAAGACACTCAATTGGAGACGCCATTATCCTATACTTCGCGCGGGACCCCTCTGTCAACTCTGCACAAACAGTATAAAAGAGATTTGACCGAGTCGTTCTCAACACTCCATAATGCATAAACCGCGGTGTTCCGAATGCTCCATACTTTATACAAACACGTCATGATGACGTCATTTGTATAAATTTGGAGCATTCGGAACAGCTCGGTCAAAGTCTCGGTCTTAAAAATGCTTTATTCAAAACACCTTAAGAATTCTTAAAAATTCTCACTCTAGAAAACGCGTCTATGGTCTTGAGTCTTTATTAGAACCACAACTATTAAGTTCTTCTACCTTCATCTACCACATTATTGAAATTTCAAATTTTCTATTCTGCCTATCATACGGGTAAACAAGAGTCATTAAATCTATTCGACCCAAACTTTCCCACACATTCTCTTAAAGCCTGTAAGTCTATCTAAAGTCTGCAACTGGACAAGAAAAACACAGAATAATTACGAGTAAATTGTGTTTAAGAAACATCTGTATGATAATCCTGTAAGGTTGTGTCCATTAATGTATCTACAGGACACCATACCGCCTGTCACATAAACTTTCTACTTCGGGAAACATAAATTGAACTATTTATAGAATCACAGTTCCGTCTGTGTTCTCCATTTGTACCGAATCCCACCTCGATATTACACCAATTACATTCGATGGACCGTACGCAGTTTTTAATATAAAAAAATGATTTTGTGACACTGCATTCCCTTTAGTTCTCATTGCATTTACAGGACATTCATATCGACCTCTAATTATTTGTAGTGGTCTACAAAGCTTTCAGGGACATTTTAAGATTACGTCTTCTATTTCAGTTTTAGTTATCTTCTACTCTCAGAGCACATTATCTCTTCATTCCATTATGATAGAATATTACTCTGTTCCCACGGGGTCATTTCGCGTCTAATCTAGGGGCCTTGGCGGTATTCGGTATCCAATCGTTGGATATACACAACGAAACAATTGAAAAATCTGATGCAAATTTTCATTGGCTGACGCTTCAAATTACCGTCTTCAGCCAAAAATAGAATCGACGTAATGTATATGTAATGATCATGCAAGATAAAACTGAATGATTTTGATTCGATAATTCAAATGATGTGCTATAATTAGATTATGACGACCAAATAGGCTGTTGGTGTATCAAAAACGGCAGAGGTCCTTTCTGATGGTTAATCAATAGACATCGGCTTTGGAGAGTAGTTATCTTCGTAAAGGAATTCTTAAACACACACAGAAATAATTTAGAAGACGTTTTAGCAACAGCCATATACACCAGATAAACGGAGAAAATCATTGGAACACCGACATTCCATCGTAATTTTTCAAGCGGCATTTTATGTAATATGATTTCGATTATCAAATTATGAGATCATTCCAATCAAGGAGGTCAATCACCTGGTGGTAAGATAACGCGAGTGTAAACTAATTTATTCCAACTACAACATCAAGTTTCATATCGCCTGTCTGGCAGTAAATGCTTTTGATGTATCGTCGTTTCCATTCAGGCTATAGTCACAACAGTTTCGAACTTAGTCAGCAATGTACATGTATATATTTATAACATCTGTGACGTTTATGACCAAGTGTTTATGTAAGACAGGTTAACCACATGAGCATGTGCATGAGCCACGATTGATCTTGATGCTTCTTTTTAACTTTTTTGACATTTATAAATTATATCACCAATATAAGATGTAAAACAATAAAAATACTGATAACAATACACTTAGACATATACATTGTTAAATCATGGGATACCCAAGACTGTATTCATACATTTCATTGATATTTTCGATAATTAGTATTTTATACTCAATAATAGTTCCATGCTGGGCTAGAACACTAAGCCTCTACTCACTTAACCTTTGCAAGCAAGTCTTTTTAGCATTGATATTTTGACTTCAATAACTGCGACAAAGTTGTTACATGTACAATATTATCCAATAAGCTTCTAACAACTTTTCTGCTGCTGCAACCTGTTTTTGAAAAGTCTGTTGAATATTCCTTATCGCCAATACAGTTTTATTTTGAAAGCAGAATGCGATTAATCAGAAATCTTGCTGATGTTAGCCGCCTTACTTCAGGTAGTGCTTAAATATTTAGAAAATAACATTTTCCAATGTTGAAAAAGTCTTATTTAGTACATCACAACTAGGACTGTATGAACCTTGTGCAGCAAAGATTTATCATGAATAACAAGGAAATTATAGGGAATTATTTGCTTGTTACGTTGGAAAAATATATCTGATTTTTTTTAAATAACTTTATAACTTTTCTGCATTATATTTAATGCAACAATAATTTTCTAAACAAAAGACTTAATGCACGAAATAGGTTCATCTAGTTTATTTGCATACAAGTGTTGTTCGTAAGCACTTTAGTAAAACGGACCCTATAACGTTTAACGTTAAAGTAACATTTTGAATACATGCAATGCAAGTACCAATCTAGTTAATACCTTTTTAAGGAATATGAAACTGATTTTGAAACATTACTCTTTTTTCAGTAATGAATGGGGCTCTGATTATACATGATGTATGACCGATTATCCTCTCAAGTAGCTCGTACTAAAATGCCTTTTAACATAAGTGCTCTATAACTTGGTATTAGAGATTAGAAATTTGGTAGATAGGTAACCCTGACCTGTAGATATGTGACCCGTCACGCTAAAAGGGACCTTATCCGAACTCCAAAAATCCAAATTTTGACAAATTTGTCAGACCCAGCAAAGGTCAACCAGATCATGTATGCGAAAAATGAACATATAGTAAGGTAGGAAAACGTTCAAGATTTAGAAAATTACATAAAAATGAAAAGTGTCGGCCCTAGTCTGGCTACGCGGACTGCGCAGACTGACTAGGGTCGATATTTTTCACACTTCCTATGCGGTCCATTTTAAAGAGATGGGTCACATATAACTGATTCCCGAGAGATATTTCGTCAAACCTAAAGAAATGTTTACGTTTTCATCGAAAACCAGCTTTATAATGCTCTACGAAACACTGTTTGACGTCTCATATAAAAAGGGCATTGGAAAACATCGGGTTAAGATTTCTCAGACGTGCCATCGATTGAAATAACGGTATGATTACCCTCTTCCCCTAAAGTATTTGCTTTTATAAATGAACTTTCCTACAATTTCGGAAAAACATATTTAAACCAACCCTTGTAATTACATGAATCAGCTAATTTATACGACAGAAAAATCAAAGAGTCTTTAAGTCTTTAAGAAAAAATAGATGTGTTTCTTTTGCAAATGAGTTAATGTTCCATTATTGATTCATCAAAAGTTTGCATACAGACCCACACAATGATGAGAAATTGTATTGTGTAGAACCTAAAAACCGCTTCAGATTTCATACAAGAATCAATTCTCTTTAATACTGTTTTGTTGATCTTTTTCTTTAGAAAACATTGTATTCAACATAGTTTTCTATGAGCATTTCACCACTCCTTGAGCCATATTATTGTTAAATTATATTTGAAAATGAATAATACCATGTGAATACAATTGCAAAATTTCATAGTGTGTAATTGAGTTATTATACCACTAGGCCAAAATGTGGTTCACTTTATAATTGTTTGGTTATGCAAATGGCTTAACATAGAACATTGTGGATCATTCGTTTTATTCTAAGTTTAACATGTACTGTGTAGTACTTTGTCTGTGTCTTACATGGCTCTGGTGACAAAGTAGCTTACAGACATGCAATTTTCTACTTTATTTAGACTTTGACACAAATTTATACAAGATAATGTCATTTACAACCCTCATTAGTAATATAATAGTAACATACCTTGATGTTGAAGCAATTAAAACTACTGATACAATAAAGATGATATGTTTAATGATGGATGATGTGATTTCGAGTTGAGTTTACTGAACCTGTATTTTTTCTCACAAAATTGAAATTATCTATACTTGTATCTGTAGATACTATGGTTGGATATGTTCAAAGTACACGTAAACCCATTGTACAAAGCATTGCCTCCTACTATCTAGCCTAAATATTTTCAACGTTCACTTACTTAAAAAAACAATTAACTTAATATCAGTAAATTAATACTAATTACAACAAAACAAAAGTCAGAAAAAAATATTTCGGAGAAAGAAAGGGCGGGCTTCTGATCCCCATAGACTGAACATGGTCAAATATATATAACAAAGAAAAAAAATGTTAATATCATGATTTACTTCTGCATTTATTTCATATTCAATTATCTAAAGGTTTACAGGTACTTACCTTGCCACCGATGAACAAAAAAAAAAAAAAAAAAAAAAAAAAAAAAAAAAAAAAAAAAAAAAAAAAAGAAAATGAAAATATGAATTGAAATACAAGTCCTTGCTGCCATTACATATATATTCAAATGCATATGTTTATTTTCTTCAAATCCTGATCCCAAATTTTATTTTATCGGTTTGGTGGACGACATAGAACAAGACCAGCCTGCACAAATGTTTATTCTGATCCCGTTGTCTTTGTATGAATACACCACGAGATGTTTCAATCAGTCCTACTGTCTCGTGACATCACATAAGGATAGGTCATTGGCGCCCAGACATAATTATGAACACCACAGCCTTGATGGTTGATTCATTACTGGAGTGGACACCTCCGTCTTCTAATCATAAATACATTCAATTAGTTCTGCTGTGAGTTCTTGACCTGTGAGTACTGTCCCAGTTACCGTAACCCATTACCAGACGGCAAAATTTTGAACTCTTCCAATTTGAAAGATGTTGCAGACGACAATTTCAAATGTATGACATTTGACACTTTTTGGTCGTTCTGGGTAGAAAACATTGTGGGAAATGGAGAAGCAATTTCTTCATTTTTCACGATGCTTTCCAAAGCCTTTTTCATTTGGGGAGTCAAAAGGCGTCAATTTGTGGTAATGGGGTAAACAATGCTCGTACAAGAATACATGTATGTTCAAATTGCAATCTTTTTATTACCTTACAAGTTAGAACATTCGTATATATACATGCGGCTTTCTTAAACACCGTGTATGCAATATCTAACAAAATCTAAGTGTCAATAAGTTTGAGATAACATAGGCGAATCGAATACGACTTTGTTCTTTTTGAGCAACGGTTCCAATCCGTTATCCACCACCCACTTTATGTCTTTAGAAATAATGGTAATTTAGGTGAATTACCAATCTAGTAATTCTACCACTCAAAGTTAGTAAATCGTTTTGTACAATTTCAGTGTAGTAAAATGACTTAATAACTTTTGGTGTTTTCTTATAAAAACGAATCACGAATGTTTATATGACAGACTATCATATACATTACGATAAAAAGAAGCAAAACAATTTTCGGCGTTTGTTTTGTAAAATGTATAATCAACAGCAAACAGAAGCAAGAAGGAAACCTTTTTGTTAGGTATCTATCACTGCTTAAGCCCGTACTGTTAATTCTGCTTACGGCAATAGTTTAAGTGAGGAAGTGTAGACCTGTCGTTCCTCAAATAAACATGTCTGGTATTCCGGTGACTGGTGATTTTATGACAACGTCTTGGACGCCCTCTAGCGACACTAATGGAGGCTTCTTATTGATGACCTTTGGTGTGCGTAGTCTTCCTAGTATAAATTCCGAATATTGTTGACACACCATAAAAGGTTGAATTTGTCTCACGTTGGTACTTATTTTATAGAATAAATAGTCCAACATTCTTTATGTCTGTTTGGCTATCTATGGCGTAGAATGTTATTGTACCTTGAAACAATCTTCTTAGAACTCCAATACATAAGAAAAACAGAATGTATCGTACCGTCGATTGACAATTCCATGAAACCATGGACAGCTTATTCAAATCGTTGTAAAGATGTTCTGATAGTTCATCGACTCTTTAATAATTATTCATGGATTTTCGTGATAGAATATAATTGTCACATGTTGTCTTGTTGCATCCATTGTCAACAGTAAATTTACATAACAGTAACGTTTTGTTTTCATGTGTAAAACTGTTTTTCATCAGGGAAAAATGACATTTTACTATACGTTGGATAAGATTTAAGCTAAATCGTGTTAGCGGAAATTCGCAATAAATGTGAAACTAAAAATCAGATCAATGTATGATTTAAAATGCATCAATACGATGGATCAAAGAACAAAATTACTAAATAGAAAATCTCGGAAAAAATAGAATTATTACCCTTTGTGTAAATACCCTTAACAATTTAACTTTCAAGTTAAAGACTATGATTTTAACAACTTTGATTCCATTTAAACGGACAACTTCTAACTATCAGACATAAGTTCATCTTTTGAAATGGTCACTGTATGCTTATACATGATTTATGTTCTATTGCCTGATATCAACTTTGATGATTAATGCTCTAGTACTTGAAACCAGGGATGAGAAATGCGGTAGATAGGTTAGCGTTACCCGTAGATATAACTGATCCCATTGCATGGAAATCAACCGCAGTTATTGAATCGTTTATATTTAACCATTTACCACAAAAAATCCTGTTTTACTACCCTAAAATAGAGAAAGATATGGAATATTTTGAGGGAATAGGAGAAAGGGTTGAATACCAGTTATTCTTCTTTTTTCTCAATAAATTTCAAAGGTCGGATCTAAAATTGTCGTAGTTCTTAACATAATATTCAGAAGAAATCGTATGTAGCTTTTGCTCGATCAGATGTCATTTCATTTTCATTGGGAAAAAAACATTTCAAATCCACCCTCTATTTAACGAACCAACTAATTTCCCCCAGCTAAAGCGAAAAGTTAGAAAGATGCTATAAATTACAGTTGCTTGACTGCAATGTTAGACGTCTATAAGAAAGATAAATGTGATTCTATTTCAAATGAGTTGATGTTCCAGTATTGATTCGTTAAAAATTTGCATAAATCCCGAAACAATAATGACGGCTAGAAAAAGTAACTGAAAAAGAACTGTGTTAATCGTTAGATATGTGTCCCAGTAAAATTTATCATGTATAGTGTATAATTATTATGTCAATATCGAATAAGTCAAATTCTCCTTCAGTCGAAACAAAAATGTGGTCCCATTCTCATCAATGGATATATATATAATATCATTGTAAATTGTACTTCAGTGGCAGCTTAAGGAGAAGATACAACGTGGCGGATAATAAAATATGTAAAGCAGAGCTTCAAACCTGCACCGTACATGTATATCTACTTGTGTTTCCTGCAAATTTGTTTAAGAATTTTCTGTTTATGACAGTCCTGCAAGGTTATGTCCTTTTATGTGTCCATCGCACAAACGTTTTACATCGAAAACACGTATGCGACTATTTAGAGGAACAAACTAGTGTTCTACGTATATATTTATACATAGTTTACTATACAGTTTATTGGAGTGAAATGAATAAAAAATCTTGTGTCTAATAATCCCCGCTGTCTAGTGTCCATTAATGTAACTACAGGACGCCATAACACCTGTCACATATACTTTCTACATCGGGAAACATAAATTGAACTATTTACAAAAACAGAAACACAAATATGTCATTGCTCCTCATTTGTGCTGAATTCCGCATTGGTATTTTATAACGTGCAACTAATTCTACATTTTTATGAGAAGAAATGACACTCGTTTCGCAATTTTTGAATCCCTTCAGCTTACGTAGCTATATCTATTGGTGTCGGTTAATCAGTTCAATTTGTTCGCGTTGAGAGGTTTTGGAAATACACACTTATATTATAATTTACTAACATAATGTTTTTCAACGCCGTTTGGTATAATATGAATGATATAAGTAATGGTGTGCGATAATTTCAGTTAAGAAGGTCAATCACTAGGCGGGAAGATGAAGTAATTATGAAGGATGATCGAGTGTAAACTTATTTATTTCAATTACAATTTCGAGTTAAAGATTTCCAATAACGTGTGCTTACAATTTTTTTTTCAATTCAATTCGAAAGCTCCAAAACTACAGCTGATTCTAATCTAAGGTTAAGGTAATTCCAATAAGCATCAACACCATAGGGTTTAATGAGAAAAAAAGATATATGAAATGGTGCAATTTGAAGAGTCAATACCCCCTGTATTTTTCGGACAAAAACTCCTATGTTGTACTTTGTGCAGGCCTTTGTTTTGGATAATTTATTATGTTTTGTGAACATAAATTTAAAGTGACATTTCACGTTTATTTTTACATAAATTTTTACTCTTATTCTATCTGAAAGAGCATGTCTCTTATGAAAATTATGAAAATGTCAAGCCAAATCATTGAACCGTTTATTAGAAATATATATTTTTCTGCTAAAATAATACAAATTGTCGTAGATAACAGTTCAGGTTTATATGAAATTTGTCATTTCTGTCTCAAATTTAAAGGCGTATTTTTGGCTTATAAATAACAACTTAAAAACACTGATAGCATTTCTACGCATAAAAATAAACAATCTTTGCATCAAGACATACTTTAAAATTAAAATAAATGTGAAATGTCACTTTAAAACTGTCACTTTCAAAGTCACAGGCTGTGGTTACAATTAAGTTTAATGCATTTAGACATGCCCTACACTTATTTAGAAACATTAGCTCATCTTGTGTAATGAAGGGGGTATAATTATATACGTGATGTATAACCGATTATCCTCTTAGATAGATGGTATTTTAAATGTCCTTAAACATAATAGTCTGGTTCCCTGTCGTACTATGTATTTTAGTACGTCAGGCACTCACTAAACATAGCTGCCCCCAGTGGTGTAATTTAATTACAATGATAAAGAGCAAAGTTCTTTAATTTTGTGAGCAAAGAAGGGTCATTAGAAGACTAGATAGGTGTCGGTATATTTCTAACTCTAGCAATAAAAGTTTTACATGACCTCAACGTTAACCCGAGATAAAACGGTTTTATATTATGTACATGAAAACTATATTAAGGCAATTTGGATAAGTCACCTATCAGTTGTCCGGTTAGCTCAGGGCTAGAGCGTCTGACTTGGGTTCAAGAGGTCCATATTTTAGTCACCCCCCTTCTTTTTACATTTTTCATACCAAACGGTTCTAGAGATTGCAAAGACGTAATAAAAACGCAATTACCAATGGTATGTTTCACTCCTGGGATTCGAACCAGGGACCTCTAGAACACTAAGCAGACGCTCTAACCACTGAGCTAATCGGACTTCTGGTTAGATGACCATCCAAATTGCCGTTATATAGTTTTCGTGTACATAATTTAAAACCGTTTTATCTCGGGTTAGCGTTTAGGTCATGTAAAACTTTTATTGCTAGAGTTAGAAATATACCGACACCTATCTACTCTTCTAATAACCCTTCTTTGCTCACAAAATTAAAGAACTTTGTTCTTTACCTTTGTTAAAATATCAGCGCAATGGACGTCGCTATTACTGGTGTGTACCTGACCCAATAACGCAGTATTAGACATAAGTGCTCTATTTTTTTATATCTAAGATTAGAAATGTGGTTGATAGGTTACCCTGACCGGTAGATATAACATATTACAGGACAAGAAAATTCCTCAAACCTACGTAATCACTTATATTTACCTTTTACCAATTTAAAAGCTTGACATCGTTAACAGGAAAGTCGTGAAAAAACCAGGAAAGAGCGTATAATTTTCCGAAATATTGATAACGTGCCCCGCCCCTAAAACACGAACCAATTTTGTTATGATCTTTCCTACCATTTCGGACGAAAAGACGTTGAAATCGAAATTAAATGAATCAATTCAAATCACTCATTTCCAACGTAGAAAGATGGTAAACATCACCACTCGGTGACAGAGACGTTAGCTCTCTTTGAGAAAGATAAATGTGATTCATTTTCAAATGAGTTGATGTTCCCGAATCGATTCGCCTACAATTTACAAGAATTCCTTCACAAAAATTGACGATATATTAGAGAAGAAATAATTTTATATCCTTAAAAGTAGTTTTAGAATTCATACAACAATCAGTACTAAATCATTATAACATTTGATACAAGTTTCGGTTTTCTTCTTACCGTTGATTAAAGTATCAACAAGTCTATGTTCAGTTTAAAATAGTTTGCTGTTGCCATTTCTCAAACGATAATTACAGTAAATTAAAACGATTTCATATTTATACAAACGCATATATATTAATAGGTGTTTGAGGGATCATTCGAATGCTCTCTTAACCCTTTCACAAACGACAAATTTAAGTGTGGTTTATTTAAAATCTGCTCTAGGCAACAAAAATGATGGTTAAAAAGGAAGTGATTTGTGTATAATATAGCACAGAAAATATTGAGACAAAAGGAGAAACTGCTGGTTATCAGCAGTTTCTTCTTTTGTTTCAATGTTTTCCCAAGCCTTTCAGGTTAGGGACGTCAAAACCAGGTCTTGTTTGGGAAAGGGTTAAATGTCATCGATGGCAAACTGACAGACAGACACGCAATATTCTACTTTATTTAGACTTTGACACTATTTAAACAAGATAATGTCATTTACAATCCTCATTAGTACACTGATAGTAACATTTAACCCTTTCCAAAACAAGACCTGGTTTTGACGTCCCGAATAGAAAAGGCTTGGGAAAACATTGAAACAAAAGAAGAAACTGCTGATAACTAGCAATTTCTTTTTTTCTCTCAATATTTTCTATGCCGTATTTTACACAAATTCTACCTTTAATAACATCCATTTTGTCATTTGTGGCAGTTTTTGAAGTGGATCTACCTAAAATTTTGCTGTTTGGGAAAGGGTTAAATCGGGATAACCCATCTCTTGTCACTTGTCTAATTGAATGCTGTGTCTGTATGTCGGGATATTGAGAGACTCAAAAGGCATCGATGGCAAACTGACTGACAGACACGCAATGTTCTACTTTATTTAGACTTTGACACAATTTAAACAAGATAATGTCATTCACAACTTTCATTAGTAATCTGATAGTAACATTGATGCTGAAGCAATTAAAACTACTGATACAATAAAGATGATATGTTTAATGATGGATGATGTGATTTCGAGATGAGTTTACTGAACCTGTATTTTCTCTCACGAAATTCAAATTCTCTATACTTGTATGTATAGGTACTAAGGTTGGATATGTTTAGAGTACACGTAAACCCATTGTACAAAGCATTGCCTCCTACTATCTAACCTAAATATTTTCAACGTTCATTTACTTAAGAAAACAATTAACTTAATATCAGTAAATTAATGCTGATTACTATGTCAAGTCAGAAAAATGATTCGGAGAAAGAAAGTCGGGCTTCTGATCCCCATAGACTGAACATGGTCAAAAATATATAACAAAGAAAAAATGTTAATATCATGATTTACTTCTGCATTTATTTCATATTCAATTATCTAAAGGTTTACAGGTACTTACCTTGCCACCGATGAACAAAAAAAAAAAAAGTAAAAGAAAATGAAAATATGAATTGAAATACAAGTCCTTGCTGCCATTACATATATATTCAAATGCATATGTTTATTTTCTTCAAATCCTGATCACAAATTTTATTTTATCGGTTTGGTGGACGACATAGAACAAGACCAGCCTGCACAAATGTTTAGTCTGATCCAGTTGTCTTTGTATGAATACACCACGAGATGTTTCAATCAGTCCTATTGTCTCGTGACATCATATAAGGATAGGTCATTGGCGCCCAGACATAATTATGAACACCACAGCCTTGATGGTTGATTCATTACCGGACTGGACACCTCCGTCTTCTAATCATAAATACATTCAATTAGTTCTGCTGTGAGCTATTAACTTGTGAGTACTGTCCCAGTTACCGTAAACGATGCTCGTACAAGAATACATGTATGTTCATATGTCAATCTTTTTATTACCTTACAAGTTAGAACATTCGTATGTGGCTTTCTTAAACACCGTTTATGTAATATTTTATACAATCTAACTGTCAATATGTTTGAGGTAACAGCAGCAAAGCGAATACGACTTTGTTCATATCGATTAACTGTTCCAATCCTATATACACCACCCAATATATGTCTTTAGAAATGATGGTAATTTAGTTGAAATACCACTGTAATAATTCTACTACCTATAGTTGGTGAATCGCTTTGTACAATTTCAATGTAAAAAATATGACTTGATAAATTGTATTGTTTTCTTAAAAAACGACTCATGAATGCTTATATAACAGATTATCAAACACTTTTCGATGAAATGAGGCAACACAATTTTCGGCGTTTGTCACCGAACAGAAGCAAAACGGAAATATTTTTGTTAGGTATCTAGCAATGACTAAGTCCTTACTGCTAATTCTGCTTACGGCAATAGTTTTAGCGAGGAAGTGTCTGTCGTTCCTCAAATAAACATGTCTGGTATTCCGGTGACTGGTGATTTCATGACAACGTCTTGGACGCCCTCTAGCGATACTAATGGATACTTCTTACTGATGACCTTTGGTGCGCGTAGTCTTCCTAGATAATATAAATTCCGAATTTTGTTGAGACACAATAAAACGTACAATTTGTCTCACATTGGTGCTTATTTTATAGAATAGATAGTCAAACATTCTTTATGTTTGTTTGGCTATGAATGGGTTAGAATTGTATTGTACTTTGCAACAATATTCTTAGAACTCCGATACAAAAGCAGAATGTATCGTACCGTCGATTGACAATTCCATGAAACCCTGGACAGCTAACTCCAATCGTAGTAAAGATGTTATGATAGCTAATCGACCCTTTAATGATTATTCATGGGTTTTCGTGATAGAATATAATTGTCACATGTTGTTTTGTTGCATCCATTGTCAACAGTAAATTCACATAACAGTAA
This sequence comes from Fragum sueziense, assembly GCA_963680895.1. Classification (NCBI taxonomy): domain Eukaryota; kingdom Metazoa; phylum Mollusca; class Bivalvia; order Cardiida; family Cardiidae; genus Fragum; species Fragum sueziense. The sequence goes on along the minus strand of OY804607.1, from coordinate 1,455,384 downwards.
CGTTTTGTTTTCATGTGTAAAACTGTTTTTCATCAGGGAAAATGACATTTTACTAAACGTTGGATAAGATTTAAGCTAAATCGTGTTAGTGGAAATTCATAATAAATGATAAACTTAAAATCAGATCAATGTAAGATTTAAAATGCATCAGTACGATGAAACAAAGAACAAACTAACTGATAGAAAATCTCGGAAAACAGAATTATCATCCTTTGTGTAAATACCCTTAACAATTTAACTTTCAAGTTAAAGACTATGATGTAACAACTTTTATTCCATTTAAACAGACACCTTCTAACTATCAGACATAAGTTTATCTTTTGAAATGGTCGCTGTATGATTATACGCGATTTATGTTCTATTGATTGATATCAACTTTGATGATTAACCCTCTCCCAAACAAGACCTGGTTCTGAAGTCCCTAATAGAAAAGTCTTGGGAAAACATTGAAACAAAAGAAAAAAACTGCTGATAAACAGCAGTTTCTCCTTTTGTCTCAATATTTTCTGTGTCTAATTTTGCACAAATTCTATCTTTAATAACATCTATTTTGTAATTTGTAGCAGTTTTTGAAGTGGACTACCCTAAAATTTTGTCGTTTGGGAAAGGGTTAATGCTCTAGTACTTGAATCCAGGGATGAGAAATGTGGTAGATAGGTTAGTGTTACCCGTAGATATCACTGATTACAGTGCATGAAAATCAACCGCAGTTATTGAATCTCTTATATTTAACCATTTATCACAAAAAGTCCTGTTTTCTTACCCTAAAATGGAGAAAGATATGGAATATTTTGAGGGAATAGGAGAAAGGGTGGTTGAATACCAGTTATTCTTCTTATTTTGTCAATAAATTTCAAAGGTTGGATCTAAACTTGTTGTAGTTCTTAACATAATGTTCAGAAGAAATGGTATGTACATTTTGCTCGATCAGATGGCATTTCATTTTCAGTGGGAAAAACATTTCAAATTCACCCTCTATTTAACGAACCAACTCATTTCCCCCAGCTAAAGCGAAAAGCTAGAAAGATGCTATAAATCACAGTTGCTTGACTGCAATGTTAGACGTCTATAAGAAAGATAAATGTGATTCTATTTCAAATGCGTTGATGTTCCAGTATTGATTCGTTAAAAATTTGCATAAATCCCGAAACAAGAATGACGGCTAGAAAAGTAACATAAAAGAACTGTGTTAATCGTTAGATATGTGTCCAAGTAATTTTCATCATGTATAGTGTATAATTATCATGTCAATATCAAATAAGTCGAATTCTCCTTCAGTCGAAACAAAAATGTGGTCCCATTCTCATCAATGGATATCTATAATATCATTGTAAATTGTACTTCAGTGGCGGCTTAAGGAGAAGATACGACATGACGGATAATAAAATATGTAAGTCAGAGTTTCAAACCAGCACCGTACATGTATATCTACTTGTGTTTCCTGCAAATTTGTTTAAGAATAGTCTGTCTATAACAATCCTGTAAGGTTATGTCCTTTTATGTCACTTACAGGACATCCATTACACAAACCGTCTACCACGAGAAACATTCATGCGACTATTTAGAAGAAGAAACTCTCGTTCTACGTATGTACATATATTTATGCATTGTTTACTATAAAGCTTACTTGAGTGAAACATCTAAAGAAACACTTGTCAATTGAAATCCTGCAAGGTTGTGTCCATTAATGTAACTAGAGGACGCCATAGCACCTGTAACAAAAACTTTCTACAACGGGAAACTAAGATTGAGCTATTCACAAAAACAGAAAAATAGGTATGTCATTGCTCCTCATATGTGATAAATTCCGCATCGGTAGTTTATAACGTACAAGTAATTCTACACTTTTATGAGAAAAAATGAAAATCGTTTAGCAATTGTTGAATCCCTTCAGCTTACGTAGCTATATTTATTGGTGTCCTTTTATCAGTCCAATTTGTTCGTGTTCTTGGAGTACTCACTGATAATTTAATTCACTAACATAATGTTTTCCAACGCCGTTTTATATAATATAAATGATATATGTAATGGTGTGCGATAATTTCAGTTAAGGAGGTCAATCACTAGGCGGTAAGATGAAGTGATTATGAAGGATGATCGAGTGTAAACTTATTTATTTCAATTACAATTTAGAGTTAAAGATTTTAAATAACGTGTGCTTACTTTTTTTCAATTCAGTTCGAAAGCTCCAAAAGTACAGCTGATTCTAATTTAAGGTTTAGATAATTCCAATAAGTATCAACACCATATGGTTTAATGAGAAAAAAGATATATGAAATGGTGCAATTTGAAGTGTCAATACCCCCTGTATTTTTCGAAGAAAAAAAAAACTCCAATGTTGTACTTGGTGCAGGCCTTTGTTTTGGATAATTCATTATGTTTTGTGAACATCAATTTAAAGTGACATTTCACGATTATTTTTACATAAATTTTACTCTTATTCTATCTGAAAAAGCATGTTTTCTTATGAAAATTCTGAAAATTTCAAGCCAAATCATTGAACCGTTTATGAGAAATATAATTTTTTGTGCTAAAATAATACAAATTGTCGTGCACAACAGTTCAGATTTATATGAGACTTGTCATTTCTGTCTCAACTTTAAAGGCGTATCTTTGGCTTATGAATAACAACTTAAAAACACTGATAGCATTTCTACGCATAAAAATAAAACAACCTTTGCGTCAAGACATACTTGAAAAAATAAAATAAATGTGAAATGTCACTTAAAAACTGTCACTTTCAAAGTCACAGGCTGTGGTTACAATTAGGTTTAATGCATTTAGACATGCCCTACACTTATTTAGAAACATTAGCTCATCTTGTGTAATGAAAGGGGTATAATTATATACATGATGTATAACCGATTATCCTCTTAGAGAGATGGTATTTTAAATGTCCTTAAACATAATAGTCTGGTTCCCTGTCGTACTATGTGTTTTAGTACGTCAGGCACTCACTAAACATGGCTGCCCCCAGTGGTGTAATTTAATTACAATGATAAACAGCAAAGTTCTTTAATTTTGTGAGCAAAGAAGGATCATTAGAAGAGTAGATAGGTTTCGGTATATTTCTAACTCTAGCAATAAAAGTTAAATGTAGCACAGAAAATATTGAGACAAAGGGAGAAAATGCTGATTATCAGCATTTTCTTCTTTTGCCTCAATGTTTTCCCAAGCCTTTTTTATTAGGGGTGTCAAAACCAGGTCTTGTTTGGGAAAGGGTTAAAAGGCATCGATGGCAAACTGACAGACAGACACGCAATCTTCTACTTTATTTAGACTTTGACACAATTTAAACAAGATAATGTCATTTGCAATCCTCATCAGTAATCTGAAAGTAATATTGAAACTGGAGCAATGAATACATTGGAAGCGACATAGATGATTACGTTTGTCATCAACTGCAGCACTTTCCTACGTAATTATGTTTTAGTTTTCTCTAAGCCTCAGTGATTATTGAGTTTGTAGAGGGTAAAGCCGATTTACAGCGCATCAAAACTAAAGTAAAAATAAAAGTAAACAAATAAACACGACGTTAATTGTAAATATTGATGTTTAATATAGTTGTTGATAACGCCAGTTAATTTAATTCAAAAGATACAAGACTTATGTGAGCATCCTAATGTTGACTGTTATATCGGATCGAGTATTATGAGCCTTTACTTTTGTCCCTAAAACGAAACCTTAGAACTAATTCAAAAGATATTGCAGAAGACAATTTTAATAATACTGAAAACTAAATGCGTACATACGATAAAACCTTTGAGGCGAGCGTGGTAATTGCATTTCATGCTCTTTCACCAATTGGTTTCTACAGTAGTATCAAATGAAGTTTTAAAATTAAGGACTAGTTTGTAAAAGAGTTTCGTTTCCTTGATGATGTCATTATTGGCCACAAGATATTCAGGGAAAAATGTTCTAATCGAAGATGCACTGTCATGCACAAAGGAACTTAAATCCTGATAAATTTCATTTTACTGAAGATTCAAGACGTTTGGTGCGATATATCAACATCTTGTGTTTAGTAAATTGAGTTTCGTCAACACATTCACAACCCCTTTCCACATAAGTGTACAATAAAAGCAATGTATAATCATGAAAATAAATTGGATGATACATTAAAACTGCTACTCAGTATGTTCTGTCTTCCTCCCCTCGTAACGAAAGCTCTTGGGCATACTGTTTTACCGTTATCCATCTGTCTGTTCGTCTATCATTCCGAGAACTTAACTTGAAAATAAACATTGGCCTTTTCTCAAAACTTAGCCATTTCGGGGGCATTATTGTTTCTCGTGTCTTCATTTAATTGAATACCAGATGCGTTACTTACCCACAAAATGTAAAAATACACGCTGACTCAATGTCCAAACTATTGCCCCCTATAATGTAACCCAAATATTTTCATAGTTCATCTACTTAAGAAAATGATTAGTTAATTATAAGTAAATGTACAATAAACATCTAGTCAAGTCAGACAAAAAGGGTTAATTCATGTGTATTCAAGTAGAAAGGATTAAGATCAGACGTACGTTCTTTAGAGCGAGATTTCTTCAGATTTCTTAAGATGTTTTAGATAAAGCGTTTTTAAGAACTAGATTCTGACCCAGATGTTCCAAATGATTCATACTTCATACAAATGACGTCATGATGACGTCATTTGTATGAAGTATGGAGCATTCGGAATACTGCAGTTTGTGACTCTTGGAGCATTCGGAACGACTTGGTCAATTCTCTGTTATATTGTCTCTACAGAGTTGACCGAGGGGTTCCACATTAAGTATATAGTAATTGCGTCTCCCATCGGTCCTTCGGTAGGTTGTTTGGTCTTGTCCGAACAACCGGTCTTACACATATAGTCTGATTGTCTGATTTACTTCAATCTTGACAGAAGTGTTCTTAGGCACTGTTGGTATGCGGGGTGCAAATTTCTGTCTTTCGGTAAACATGATTGCTCTTTAGTCGTTAGTAAATGACGAAATCATGATACTAGAAAATCTTAGCATGAAAAGTACTGGAGAAAAAAAGATATTCTGGCTAAAATTGTATTTTCCCTCCAATTTATGTTTTCCAGAAAAACGTTTATCATTGAAGAAGGAAACAACAGGTCTTGTTTGGGAAAGAGTCACAAATTGCCAGTGAAAGTGTTGACGAAGACATATCGCTTTAATGTCAGATGCTAGTGTAACATAAAGAAACCCCTCAAATTTGCAATGAAATCTAATTAATCAAGATTTAATATGATTTGTGCATGATATTGCATATGGTTTATTTGAACATTTTTCACTTTGTAAGACGTTCTGAGTGATGGCATTAAGGAAGTTTTATGTTCGGAGATATCAATTCAAAAATCACTTAGGTCAACTACAGGTGGAATACCGATGATAAATCCTAATGACATTGTGCATTCTGAATTAATACATTGGTTTAGATGCTCTCGTTGTATCGTTTCAAAACCTCTTATGGCTGTATAGTTCAGACGGAATCAGATTTAAATGAGTGTTGAATATGACATCATCAATTTGCATATAAGTCAAGCTATTTGTTAAAGAGTATATGGCGTGTTGCTTGGTTTGTTAGTGACAGGCATATGTTTTACGAACAGACGGAGAGTAACACATACTGGTAAAATGTTAGATTACGGAAACACATGTTCAGTTGGCAGAATAAATGAGCCAGGATCTGGAAAAATGTCCCCTAAAGCATTTTTCAAAATTGAGTATCAAGGTCAGCCTGTTGTCAAATGGAGTCCAATATGCATCCGTGCTACTCTCTTTAAGTTACTATAGGTCACGAAGAAGCTATTAGAGAACAACATGGATCCTGATCAGACTGTGCGTATGCACAGGCTGATCTGGATCTATGTTGGGCTCAAAAGCCTTAAGGGACGTTTTTCCAGATCCTGGCTCAAATATTTGACATGTCCTACCATCACCCATGTCCGTTTTATGCCCCGTATCGAAGGACCGGGGGCATTTTGTTTTATTCGAGTCCGTCCGTCAGCCCGTCGTCGGTCTGTCCGAAAACCTAATATTGGCCATTTCGTGGGCGTCGGTTTTTCTCAAACACATCTTGTTGTTTCTTAAATCTTTTAGTTTCACCGTTCCTTTCTAACCACCATGTTTGGGGATTTATGTAAATTTTGGTCGAATCAATATTGGAACATCAGCTCATTTGAAATAGAATCACATTTATCTTTCTTATGGAAGTCTAACATTGCAGTCAAGCAACTGTGATTTATAACATCGTTCTAGATTCTCGCTTTAGCTCGGGAAAATTAGTTGATCCATTAAATATGGGGGACGGAGTTAAATGTATTCTCTTTTCATGATAAAAGAAATGCCATCGAGCAAAATATCCGTAAGATTTCTTCTGAACATTTTGTTTAACTGCAAGAACAATTTAGTTTGAATTCAAGAAATGACAACTAATGAGAAAAAGGAATAATAACTGGTAGTGTACTCGACAGTGTCTTCCCTTCTTTCAAATTTTAAAAACTCATTGCCTTAGGTTAGTAAAACAGGGCGTTTGTTGTGTTTTATATTAACGATTCCTTAGGTTTAGTGGATTTTCTTGTCCTGTAATCTTTTATATCTACAGGTCATGATAACCTATGGATCTATCGCATTTCTAATCTTAGATATCAAGTAATAGAGCGCTTATGTTTAAAGGCGTTTTAATACCATCTACTTAAGAGGATAATTGGTCATAGATCATTTATAATCATAACCTCCCTCATTACATAAAATAGACGAACGTATCACAACAAGTTATATATTTCCTTTAAATGCATTTTTCTTGATCGGGACGTACATTCCATAAGTTTATCACGTTTCTTAAGCGTTCAAAACAACGGGATCTGTTTTACACAAATTCGAACACAAGTTTATTTCCCCCATGGCCTTTTAAACCCTACATTAAAATAAACGAAAAAATCCAACAACGCATCCCAGCAGGCAAAAGACGTCACACAGACGTCTTTTTTTGGTTGAATAGTGGTCACGACGTCATATAACCAAATATCGACCAGAAAAAGACGTCTGTTTCCAGACGTAAAAAAGACGTCCTAATAAGACGTTTTTACGACGTCTTTTTCGGGGTGTGGTCGCGACTTCAACGTGAACACAACGTCTCTCCACAGACTTAATTTCAACGTCATCTTAATTACGTCTTAGGGACCTAGATTTATTGACTAAATTCCAATAATGATGTTTTGTAAACACTTTTTTCCTATTGGAAACTTTTAAAGTTACATGATACTTACTCCGTAACAGTATCTATTGTGCACTCTTTGTCTACAAATCAACACAAGTGTTCTGCATGGCTGCTTGGACCTGACGTCCCTTACAGAAATGAAAACTGTCCCAGCAAACATGATTATATGGGTCCTATATGGGATGTGTATGAGTAAGCCCATGTGGGTAGGCCCATATTAGACCCAAATAGGACCTATGTAGGTAAGCCCATGTGGGTTTGATCATAAGGGACCCAGATTGGTCCCATATTCCCAGCATATGGGCTGTGTCTGGGCAAGCCCATATGGGTATGCCCATATAGGACCTATGTGGGAAAGCCCATGTTGTTTGGACAATAAGGGTCCCAGTTACAATAATTGACTTGCGCCCATTCAAGTACAACAGAATTATGTATACATGAGCATATCTAAAATATCCATAATCTGAATATGTAGCCTATAGAATTATAAGTTTTCAATTTAAATGACGATCTTATTTATATCCATCAAAATTAATGACCATCAAATCAATACAAATTGAAAAACAACAACATTAGATTCAGCAAGACAAGTAAGGCAACATCAATAAGACATGTCAAATCCTTTCTCGAACAAAACCTGGTTTTGACTTCTCTAATAGAAAGGTATGCATAAATTGCAAAAAAAAAAAAAAAAACCATAGGCCTAGAGATATTAGCAAAAGTTGATAATCGGCAATTTCTTCTTTTGCATAAGTTTTTTCTGCGCTATATTGAACAGAAGTACATTCTTTGTCAATATCGTTTTTTAAACATGGGCTTCATGTTGGATCATCCGAATTATTTTGTCGTTTTAACGGCGTTTAAACTGTAATTAGTCTGTTCAAATCACTAACATAATCTTATCAATTAGTGTGTTACAGTATATTAAAGGGAAATAATTAAAAATGTTGACAATAAATCATGTTTTTACAAAGCGTTTATGTAAAGAAAGCATTTGGCTTAATAATCCTATATGATTCTGTTAAAAGAAATTAAATTGTGTACACATTTTCAAAAAAAGATAGAAATAAATCTAGACATAAAATTATATCAAGAAAACATATAGATAGTTATAGAAAGCCTCGAAAATGTTATGACAGGTAAGCCCAAATTCCTAGGTAACAAACCTTAGAAAATGTGTCAAGGTCGTCAGACATACCTGGCGAGACCTTAATCCTCTATGATGTGGAATAATTACCCCTACTGAGCGAGAAGCTCTGGAAGGTTTTCATCTTCGATCAACACCAAACGAAAGCCAATAGAAAAAGTGGTCGGTTTTACGTTGAAAAGACGTATTTTAGAGACGTTGGGAAAACGTCTTTTTCTGGTTGAATTTGATATAAGGAAAGACGTCTTTTTCAGACGTCTTTTCAACGTCATTAAGTGACATTGTTCAGACGTCTTTTCAACGTCATTAAGTGACGTCTTTTCAACGTCACTTAATGACGTGGAAAAGACGTCGGGAAAAGACGTCTTTCCTTATATCAAATTCAACCAGAAAAAGACGTCTTCCTGACGTCTCTAAAAGACGTCATTTCAACGTAAAAACGACCACTTTTGCCAGCTGGGATATATACTCTAATAAAGTTATAAATAAAACAAGATATAAGTATGCCATGCATAAAGTCGTTTGTTTAGAAGATTATTGTTGTTTGAAATTAATTGCAGAAAATAATTTGAAAAAACAGCGTTATACCATGATATTTCCTTGTTATTCGTGAAACTATCAGCTGTGTATACCCCTTATTATCTTAGCCGAGATGCACAAAATGAAAGATGTAGTTTTGCCGCTTTCGAACGGATATGATGACACTAACTACTAGATGGATGAAATAAAAAAAATGGTGTTATATAATATAAAATTGAGCCAGGATCTAGAAAAAAAACGTTCCTTAAATCATTTGAGACAGCCACGTTTCAAGATCAGATTTTGCCCAAAAGCAGTCTGGCTGGTATCCATGCTGATGTCATATAGTTGCTACAAGTCACAAAGAGACTATTTAAAACCAACATGGTTCTTTATCAGACTGCGTGTATACGCAGGCTGATGGTGAACCATGTTGGGCTCCAAAGCCTTAAGGGACCTTTGTAACAAATCCAAGCCCATAATAAATGAGTTTACACTGGATCATCTGTTATTATCGCTTTACCTTCCTGCCTGGTTATTGACCTCCTTGATTCGAATGATCTCATAACTTGATTATCGCATTCATATTACATCAACTACCACTTGAAATATTAAGTTGGAATTTTGGTTTTCGTGGGGTTTCTACTCCGTTTGCTGGTATCAATTTTGTTGCCATTCCCGAAAATACGTTTTGTAATTTATAGTTGTTTATGTTCAAAAAAGTGTTTCGTAACGAAAACTTGATCTGATATATAACATGCAAAAATGTTGCTGTCAGATATCGAGTCTTCGATGGACACAAATTAAACGAGAATTTTATAGAAAGGTAAATTGACCGTTTAGTAATTGACAGGGATTCGGAATCTAGATAGAATAAAATATTACGAAATCATTGTAAATTATTTGTATAGTTAGAACTATGTAATGTTTATCAACTAAGTGATGTAATTTCAATGTGCTATTCAATACAAATGAAGCACACAAACGCATCTGAATTTCTGTAAATAGTTCAATTTATGTTTCCCGATGTAGAAAGTAAAGTTTATGTGACAGGTGGTATGGCGTCCTGTAGCGACATTAATGGACAGAGTCTTACAGGATTATCAGACAGATGTTTCTTGAACACAATTTACTCATGATTATTCTTTGTTTCTTTCTTGTCCAGTCGCATGCTTTAGATAGACTGGCAAACTTTAAGTGTAACAAAACAAGAAGATTAAACGACTCTACTTTATCCGAAAAGGAAGAATAGCAAAGTTCACACCTATATAACCATTGAATAATAAGGCGGATGCAGGGCGAACGGCAGAACATACAAATACTCGTGACCGTTTATTGGCGCATCATGTACGTTGCAATTGTGGGTGGAAGAGCCTGGCTCTTTGTGATGGAGAACTATTCTGTGACTCAGATTATACAAGATCACATAGGTGAGGCTCATTGTTAAATGAAATCAATAATGAAGTTGAAACATATTCTTTTCATTCTAGACAAACAGTTGCCTTTTCTAAACCTCTTTAGAAATATGGACATGATTTATTTAGTCTATTACATTCGTATGACTGATGCAATGTGTGTCATCTCAAATCTGCTAAGCACATTCGCGTGATTTAATTGGATACATTCAATGAAAGATTCCTTTTATCACTAACAATTTAAACGCATATTTTATTGCCTCGTGGATTCGGGTCACGCTATTTGTAATGGAAAACAGTTGTCAAACTTACTTTTAAGAAGCTAACACACAGGAAATGCTCTGTGCTTTGCATGATTGTTGCAATGGAGTTCATCCTTAAGCCCCACTAAAGTTAAGACACCCATTCTCAATTTTTGGGCCGAAAACGTGTCACAAGCATTCTAACCATTGGAAAGGGACATTGTTAGTGTAAAATATACTTGTTCTGTATGTCATATTTTTGCTTAACCATATATCTGATAAATTCATATCACACAACGGCGATCTAAACTTCCGTTTGATCTTAACCAGCGATTATATTACCCGACCCCCCGTAAAAATCAGTGTCACAACCCTATTTTCCGAATTTCAAAAGGTTGGTAAATCTCTGTCCAGAAAGCGATATACGCAGAATATGTTTCATTCGACACGTTGTGTATAAGAATATGATAAAATTACCCGGAATCATAAAATAAATTTGTTGTTTTGAAAAAAATGTCATTTCTTGCTCTGTCACAACTCAGGCGAATTCTACGTGACTATGTTTTTTGTATGCGCACTAAATTAACAACAGAAGCAAATTCATACCACTTACCGCTTTTTCAAATCAATTAGCCATATAGGTATTGCCCCAGAACATGTGTATCCAAATAATTGAAGTATTTACTTCATGGTCGCCATTTGAAATAGTTCCACCAAGTGTCAGACTTTTTTGCTTGAATATGTACTTGACAGCGATCTTTCATTTATGGTAAAGACTATGTCTAAATCTTTTTAAGTATATCAAAGTCTTTAGTATATACACACTATTGACACACAGCACGACAATATATTTTGAAACCACGTTAAGTCATCCTGATTTAAAAGTAAGTTTTAATTTTCGTGACTGAATACAACGTGACACTGAAAAACAAAAGTGACCATAACTTCGTTCGACAACAACCTAATTATTATTCTTGACCTGTACTTGTGCTAAGGCGTCAAATTTAAGGTTTTTTCCATTCATTTTGAAATTCAACGACAGTAATCCGAATACGAAGGAAGGTTTTGCTGGATTTACAGCCATGTACATTGCTGGTTCAATATCATAATCTCCTGACAGGTGTGATATTCAAAGTTTGCATTAAGACTCAAAAATTGTATTTCTCTGATACATATGCGTGTTCTGAATGTTTATCCCTTTAAACAGGCCTTTAGCTGCAATCAGGATCGTCACGTAATATTCGCTATTTCGTCAAGTTAAATTACACATCCGCTTCTCAACCTTTCAGACATTAAAACAATTTTTTACTATTCTTCCCATGAATTCCTTGACATATCTATAGAAAATAAGAATTTGGACAGCTTTAAAGAAAGAAATGAGACACAAGAAGCACCAGAGACGGGCAGTATACCCCCCCATGCCGCATGTGCTTGTCACAAAACCACATTTCTATTAGCAGTGACCTGCCTGTGATAGAGCCAGCGGTCCACGCTACATGCAAAATATAAATACATTAACCCAAATGCAGATAGAAGATTCCTGAAGGATCTATATCTTAAGAATTCGAATAGTGATAGACAGTGAATATTACGATAGTAACGCAGGTAGCAGACAAAATATCTTTATCTTTATATCTTGGTATCTATGCCTTTGTTTCTATTTAAAAACCGAGAACCCGTACCATTATGTAAGTTTTCATTGCATAGTGATAATTTGAAATATTATTGTAGGAAGAGGCGATATCGCACACTGAAATCCAAATGGCTTAATGCTTTAGAAGATTGAATTGGATTTCTTTCTTAACTTCTATTTAAATATCAATAACCCACAATGTAGGGATAATTTTCCTTTTATGTAAATAGTATGTATTTCAAATCAAACAAATGTTTGTCTTTTAATTTTTAACTAATTTTACTTTCAAATAATACTACTCAATTAAAAAACAGGACTTGATTCTAAAGCAGTTACTTTCACTGAATATTACGTGACAAAGGATCAAATTTCGTTAGGTCGACATATTTTTTTTTTATTTTTACCAAATACATGCTAATTTGTTTTGAGTTTGATAGAACATAATTGCTTAAAGAAATAATTAGTCTTATAAACTAATTTGTTGCCATCATAAGTTACGAGAGGAATTAGAAGCAAGTGTTTTAAATATTGACTGTTTTTGCACATTAGTTCTAATAAATCCCATACTCGCGGTGCGTCTTGTTCTTACATGCCTCGAGTTTGTGCAAGTAACTTGAATTTCTAATAAACAGCTATATATCGCCTGTTGAATTACCATAACATTGCGTCCTTTGTAACTTACTTGAATGTTTTTTTTACTAGATTTGGTATAATACAGTCGTGTCACGTAAAATTAAATGGTAGTTTTGGGGGTTCTTCAAATCATTGATGCAGGTAAAGACAGACACCTTTAAAGGAGTGGCCATTATTTATTTTTTACCGTATAGATGTTATACTATCATATTGTAATAAAAATATTGCAATTCTGTAAAGTCGGAATTTTGGAATTTTGCTGGTGGTTTTCGGCCGAAAAAAATGAGAATGGGTGAAACACGTTTTTCAATTAATTTGGATAAAGCATGACACTTTTTTGCTTATCTTATATTACGCCCAGGATCTATCATCCATTTCCACATAATCAGTTGTATCAACTAGAGGGGCGTAGTCAGGATTTTTGATATGTTAAAGCTCAATGAATGTTGTCGAGTCCATTTTGGCGCATTTTGACGCTAAAAACAGGACAGCTCTGAATATATTGTTGAAAATGAAGAAACTGCTTGTTACAATCAATTTCTTCATTTCCCACAATATTTTCTGCCTATACAGACAAAAAATGTAAAATTACATTAACTTGAAATTGTCGTCTGTAACATCTTTGAATTTGGAAGAGTCAAAAATTGTGTCTTATGGTAATGTGTTGTTTGGGTTCCGTGGCATCTATGGGTCTGTTTTTCCATATGTGACCCGTCGCGCTAAAAGGGACCTTATTGGGTGTGTGAAAAATATCGACCCTAGTCAGTCTGCGCAGTCCGCGCAGCCAGACTAGGGCCGACACTTTTCACTTTTATATAAATTTTTAAATCCGGAATTGTTTCCCTATCTTACTATATGTTCATTTGTCGCATACGGGATCTGGTTGACCTGTACCGAGTCTGACAAGTTTGTCAAAATTTGGATGTTTGGAGTTCGGATAAGGTCCCTTTTAGCGTGACAGGTCACAATTATTCTTTTGGAAAGAACCAATGGCACACTTGAACAGAATAATTATGTTGAAGGCCGGGCTTCAAGACCTCCGCATAGATCTATACGCGCCTGTACGTAACACGTAGTTCTAATAGGGAGTTCACCTTATTATACGAAAGGTAAATCTGATACAATGAGACTAATTATTTCTTGTATATTGTGACTGTATCAACAAAACATTACATTTCTGTTATTTGGGAAGACTACGCGCACCAAAGGTCATCAATAAGAAACCTCCATTAGTGTCGCTAGAGGGAGTCCAAGACGTTGTCATAAAATCACCAGTCACCGGAATACCAGACATGTTTATTTGAGGAACGACAGACACTTCCTCACTAAAACTCTTACTGAGAGCAGAATTAACAGTACTGGTAAAATCATTGGACAATATCAAACAAGGAAGTGTATCCCTTATTATATTGTCGTCTTGGGTTATTTGATTTAATAGTGTGCGGTTTTATCCAGCCAACCATGACGTAATTTCTGACAAACAATAACTAGTAGTTGGTAGATGCTGTAATAATATCTCGTAAAGTAATACGGCTTGAATTAAATCGATTCGTAGTTACGAGATTGTACCACATTAACTACTGAGGATTCATATAGAAACCATCAAACAAATGCACGGTACCGTCAAAATATACATGTATTGACAATCAACCTGACGTTTCTCTAGCTTATGCAAGCTGTAGTTACATGTAAGACTTTCTGATTTCGACTCTTCAATGATCATTTCGTCGCTTTTGAACGACAAATCTCGTATCTGCAGCTTGTTTTGATACGATATTTCAGTTGAAAAGCAGCGATTTATAGGGTTGCGTGCCAATCTATAATATTTCTCATCGTTCGCCTTGTTGCATCAATTGTCAATGGTAAATTGACATAACAGTAACGTTTATTTTGCATGTGTAAAGCTGTTTTTTATTAAGGAAAATTGTAAAATGCACCGTTTACAGCACTACAGATGATATTTCAGCTTAATCAATCTAGGAGAAACCTAAAATTATTATGTGTAGAATCCAACGATAACGTCGAAATTGTACAACTCCAGAAATCCATGCCATTTTATTCCTCTGTATGTTATTGTGAGTAAATACGTAGACAAAAACAAAATCCAAAGAAGCATATTATTTTCGTCTCCATTGAGGCATCGCAAGCTGTACATCCGCTTGACGTCTGTTAGTTTAAGTGATCAAATGATTACAGTGACATTTCATATTTATTTTTTCATATTTTACTTTTATTTTTATCTGAAAGAGCAAGTTTTCTGAAAAATTCTGAAAATGTTAAACTAAATTATTTAACCGGTTACGAGAAAAATATATTCTTGTGCTAAAAGTAAACACATTGTTGTGGACAAAAGTTCAAATTTTTATGGAATTTTTCATTTCTGTCTCAACTTTAAAGGCTCATATTTTCGCTTCTAAATAACAATTTAAAACTTTTGATAGCATTTCTATGCATTAGAATAACCAAATTTTGCACCAAGACATACTTTAAGCATAATATAGGAATGATATGTCCTTTAAAAGGTGAAATGATATTTTAGATCACTCATTTTCATACCATTTTTATTTGAATGGTAAGCAACGCTTCATTAATACCAAATATATTTGAGTATTCTATTTCTATTTTACACAATATCTGTTTTGCCTATTATACTTTACAGTTGAGCAACTTTGCATTGGTGTATTTCTGTATCTGTAAAACTTAATTGATTGAAACAAAGTACAACGTGTGAATCACTCGCTCCCTTGATCGTTCTGAGACAATATATATGTTTAGTACTTACCGAGAATTAGACAATCTGTGCTTGCCGTTAGTAATTAAACTTCGAAAAATATTTGGGTTATAGAGTAGGGGGTAATACTTCTGGAAATTGGTTAATGTGTACTTAATCATTTCCGAGTAGTAGACACGTATATCAGCCGATCAATTACAAAAAATAGGAAAAAGTGTATCACCAGTCTTAAACAAAGGCAATGAATTTTCTGCTAAAATAGACTGGGTTTACCGTTATGTTTTGATAAACCGTTGGCGTTGTCCAGCAATATTTACCAGGAACATCTGTATAAATGCAATGACCTCGCTTCGGAAATGTTTTGTTAAGACGCCCAACTAGCAGACTTTCAACACGAAAATTAAAATTTCCCGGGTTAATGTTGCTAGAAATAACAAAGGCTTGATTCATTTGATTACACCTACGAAATACTATTGCTTGTCCGAAATTGCGTCATTGTTTACTTAGGGTCTTGTGGTACAGTAGTACAACCTGTGAAAATTTCAAGTAAATCCGAGACAACAAGTTTTTCCGCCCGAAAAAACGCCTGGGCTATACATCAGGCTTTTTTTCCGAATTCGGTCAAAATCTTAGATACCCGTTCTTCGCATCTCTTTTGTGTATTCGGGATCGCTGAGTGCGAATTCGAAGTCGGAATTGGCGTAACTCCCCAATGAAAAAAGTTTTTGCCGATTTCGGCCAAAATCTAGGGTACCCTTTTTTTACACCTCCTTTGTGTATTCGAGGTCGCTGAGTCCGAATTTGAAGTCGGAATTAGCGTATCTCCCCCGTGAAAAAAGTTATGGCGGTTTTTTCGGGCCATGAATTCTGAGCTCTATTCGAGGTTTAAGTGGCTGCCATCTCGGTCCTAGGCGAGGTTGGCGCCTGAAATTTCGTGTGCGCATTCCCAGTGCCAAGGGCTACCAGCTGTGAAAATATGAAGGAAATCCGAGACAAAAAGTTTTTCCGCCCGAAAAAACGCCTGGGCTATACATCAGGCGTTTTGCCGATTTCGGCCAAAATGTAAGGTACCCTTTTTTCACACCTTCTTTGTGTATTCGAGGTCGCTGAGTCCGGATTTGTAGTCGGAATTGGCGTATCTCCTCCGTGAAAAAAGTTATGGCGATTTTTTCGGGCCATGAATTCTGAGCTCTATTCGAGGTTTAAGTGGCTGCCATCTCGGTCCAAGGCGAGGTTGGCGCCTGAAATTTCGTGTGCGCATTCCCAGTGCCAAGGGCTACCAGCTGTGAAAATTTGAAGGAAATCCGAGTCAAAAAGGTTTTCCGCCCGAAAAAACGCCTGGGCTATAGATCAGGCGTTTTTGCCGATTTCGGCCAAAATCTAAGGTACCCTTTTTTCACACCTCCTTTGTGTATTCGAGGTCGCTGAGTCCGAATTTGAAGTCGGAATTGGCGTATCTCCCCCGTGAAAAAAGTTACGGCAGTTTTTTCGGGCCATGAATTCTGAGCTCTATTCGAGCTTTAGGTGGCTGCCATCTCGGTCCTAGGCGAGGTTGGCGCCTGAAATTTCGTGTGCGCATTCCCAGTGCCAAGGGCTACCAGCTGTGAAAATTTGAAGGAAATCCGAGACAAAAAGTTTTTCCGCCCGAAAAAACGCCTGGGCTATACATCAGGCGTTTTTGCCGATTTCGGCCAAAATCTAAGGTACCCTTTTTCACACCTCCTTTGTGTATTCGAGGTCGCTGAGTCCGAATTTGAAGTCGGAATTGGCGTATCTCCCCCGTAAGAAAAGTTTCGGCGGTTTTTTCGGGCCATGAATTCTGAGCTCTATTCGAGGTTTAAGTGGCTGCCATCTCGGTTCCAGGCGAGGTTGGCGCCTGAAATTTCGTGTGCGCATTCCCAGTGCCAAGGGCTACCAGCTGTGGAAATTTGAAGGAAATCCGAGACAAAAAGGTTTTCCGCCCGAAAAAACGCCTGGCCGTTTTTGCCGATTTCGGCCAAAATCTAAGGTATCCTTTTTTCACACCTCCTTTGTGTATTCGAGGTTGTTGAGTCCGGATTTGAAGTCGGAATTGGCGTATCTCCCCCATGAAAAAAGTTACGGCGTTTTTTTCGGGCCATGAATTCTGAGCTCTATTCGAGGTTTAAGTGGCTGCCATCTCGGTCCTAGGCGAGGTTGGCGCCTGAAATTTCGTGTGCGCATTCCCAGTGCCAAGGGCTACCAGCTGTGAAAGTTTGAAGGAAATCCGAGACAAAAAGTTTTTCTGCCCGAAAAAACGCCTGGGCTATACATCAGGCGTTTTTGCCGATTTCGGCCAAAATCTAAGGTACCCTTTTTTCACACCTCCTTTGTGTATTCGAGGTCGCTGAGTCCGAATTTGAAGTCGGAATTGGCGTATCTCCCCCGTAAGAAAAGTTTCGGCGGTTTTTTCGGGCCATGAATTCTGAGCTCTATTCGAGGTTTAAGTGGCTGCCATCTCGGTTCCAGGCGAGGTTGGCGCCTGAAATTTCGTGTGCGCATTCCCAGTGCCAAGGGCTACCAGCTGTGAAAGTTTGAAGGAAATCCGAGACAAAAAGTTTTTATGCCCGAAAAAAACGCCTGGGCTATACATCAGGTGTTTTTGCCGATTTCGGCCAAAATCTAAGGTACCCTTTTTTCACACCTCCTTTGTGTATTCGAGGTCGCTGAGTCCGAATTTGAAGTCGGAATTGGCGTATCTCCCCCGTAAGAAAAGTTTCGGCGGTTTTTTCGGGCCATGAATTCTGAGCTCTATTCGAGGTTTAAGTGGCTGCCATCTCGGTTCCAGGCGAGGTTGGCGCCTGAAATTTCGTGTGCGCATTCCCAGTGCCAAGGGCTACCAGCTGTGAAAGTTTGAAGGAAATCCGAGACAAAAAGTTTTTATGCCCGAAAAAAACGCCTGGGCTATACATCAGGTGTTTTTGCCGATTTCGGCCAAAATCTAAGGTACCCTTTTTTCACACCTCCTTTGTGTATTCGAGGTCGCTGAGTCCGAATTTGAAGTCGGAATTGGCGTATCTTCTCCGTGAAAAAAGTTACGGCGTTTTTTTCGGGCCATGAATTCTGAGCTCTATTCGAGGTTTAAGTGGCTGCCATCTCGGTCCAAGGCGAGGTTGGCGCCTGAAATTTCGTGTGAGCATTCCCAGTGCCAAGGGCTATCAGCTGTGGAAATTTGAAGGAAATCCGAGACAAAAAGGTTTTCCGCCCGAAAAAACGCCTGGGCGTTTTTGCCGATTTCGGCCAAAATCTAAGGTATCCTTTTTTCACACCTCCTTTGTGTATTCGAGGTTGTTGAGTCCGGATTTGAAGTCGGAATTGGCGTATCTCCCCCATGAAAAAAGTTACGGCGTTTTTTTCGGGCCATGAATTCTGAGCTCTATTCGAGGTTTAAGTGGCTGCCATCTCGGTCCTAGGCGAGGTTGGCGCCTGAAATTTCGTGTGCGCATTCCCAGTGCCACGGGCTACCAGCTGTGAAAATTTGAAGGAAATCCGAGACAAAAAGTTTTTCAGCTCGAAAAAACGCCTGGACTATACATCAGGCGTTTTTGCCGATTTCGGCCAAAATCTAAGGTACCCTTTTTTCACACCTCCTTTGTGTATACGAGGTCACTGAGTCCGAATTTGAAGTCGGAATTGGCCTATCTCCCCCGTGAAAAAAGTTACGGCGGTTTTTTCGGGCCATGAATTCTGAGCTCTATTCGAGGTTTAAGTGGCTGCCATCTCGGTCCTAGGCGAGGTTGGCGCCTGAAATTTCGTGTGGGCATTCCCAGTGCCAAGGGCTACCAGCTGTGAAAATTTAAAGGAAATCCGAGACAAAAAGTTTTTCCGCCCGAAAAAACGCCTGGGCTATACATCAGGCGTTTTTGCCGATTTCGGCAAAAATCTAAGGTACCCTTTTTTCACACCTCCTTTGTGTATTCGGGGTCGCTGAGTCTGAATTTGAAGTTGGAATTGGCGTATCTCCCCCGTGAAAAAAGTTACGGCGGTTTTTTCGGGCCATGAATTCTGAGCTCCATTCGAGGTTTTAATGGCTGCCATCTCGGTCCTAGGCGAGGTTGGCGCCTGAAATTTCGTGTGCGCATTCCCAGTTTTAAGGTCTACCAGCTGTGAAAATTGGAAGGAAATCGGAGACAAAAAGGTCTTACGCCCGAAAAAACGCCTGGGCTATACATCAGCCGTTTTTGCCGATTTCGGCAAAAATCTAAGGTACCCTTTTTCACACCTCCTTTGTGTATTCGAGGTTGCTGAGTCCGGATTTGAAGTCGGAATTGGCGTATCTTCCCCGTGAAAAATGTTACGGCGGTTTTTTCGGGCCATGAATTCTGAGCTCTATTCGAGGTTTAAGTGGCTGCCATCTCGGTCATAGGCGAGGTTGGCGCCTGAAATTTCGTGTGCGCATTCCCAGTGCCACGGGCTACCAACTGTGAAAATTTGAAGGAAATCCGAGAGTATAGCCCAGGCGTTTTTTTCGGGCGGAAAAACTTTTTGTCTCGGGTTTCCTTCAAATTTTCACAGCTGGTAGCCCTTGGCACTGGGAACGCGCACACGAAATTTCAGGCTCCAACCTCGCCTAGGACCGAGATGGCAGCCACTTAAAGCTCGAATAGAGCTCAGAATTCATGGCCCGAAAAAACCGCCGTAACTTTTTTCACGGGGGAGATACGCCAATTCCGAATTCAAATTCGGACTCAGCGACCCCGAATACACAAAGGAGGTGTGAAAAACAGTACCTTAGATTTTGGCCGAAATTGGCAAAAACGCCTGATGTATAGCCCAGGCGTTTTTTTCGAGCGGAAAAACTTTTTGTCTCGGATTTCCTTCAAATTTTCACAGCTGGTAGCCCTTGGCACTGGGAACGCGCACACGAAATTTCAGGCTCCAACCTCGCCTAGGACCGAATAGAGCTCAGAATTCATGGCCCGAAAAAACCGCCGTAACTTTTTTCACGGGGGAGATACGCCAATTCCGACTTCAAATTCGGACTCAGCGACCCCGAATACACAAAGGAGGTGTGAAAAAGGGTACCTTAGATTTTGGCCGAAATTGGCAAAACGCCTGATGTATAGCCCAGGCGATTTTTTCGGGCGGAAAAACTTTTTGTCTCGGATTTCCTTCAAATTTTCACAGCTGGTAGCCCTTGGCACTGGGAACGCGCACACGAAATTTCAGGCTCCAACCTCGCCTAGGACCGAGATGGCAGCCACTTAAAGCTCGAATAGAGCTCAGAATTCATGGCCCGAAAAAACCGCCGTAACTTTTTTCACGGGGGAGATACGCCAATTCCGACTTCAAATTCGGACTCAGCGACCCCGAATACACAAAGGAGGTGTGAAAAAAGGGTACCTTAGATTTTGGCCGAAATTGGCAAAAACGCCTGATGTATAGCCCAGGCGTTTTTTTCGAGCGGAAAAACTTTTTGTCTCGGATTTCCTTCAAATTTTCACAGCTGGTAGCCCTTAGCACTGGGAACGCGCACACGAAATTTCAGGCTCCAACCTCGCCTAGGACCTAGATGGCAGCCACTTAAAGTACATAGGAAATGCCATTTAATTTAGTATTATCTGAAATGCCAGAGGTTTAAATAATTCAAAACTGCAAGTTTCGCCAATAAAAAACCTAAAATTGAGTTAGATATTCACGAAAAACCGTTTATCTCACCTGTGCTACTTTATCAAACGCGAGCTTTTATCGGGATTAGCGGTGTGACGTCATAAAATTGAGTGGCCATCTAAAGTCTATGCGTTTATTCTGTAGTTCATTCATTTCCTATCGCACGTTGTTGTATCCAAAATATCCGCAAGACAGGATAAAAAAATTAAGTTCGTTTTTTGCATTCCTGGGATAAAGGGATAAATCACAACCAATCTAGTCGTGTTTTTATAAGAATCGGTGATTCAAAGGGATAGCGCACGCAGGACACTTCGTGGACTATGTCAAACTATTTGACCCTTCGCAGCAAATAACAATTGTTTACAGAAATGAAGTTGGATAATGAAATGATTAATTTATCAAGTTTGTAGCTTTAGCAACAGATCCTATTTTTTATTACGTACATTTGGTTTCTTGTATAGTTCTAAATGTAAATGGTAATGCACTTTTACATGTTTGTAATATTGTTTGATTTTTGAATGCATTTACTTTTTTAGGAATGATTAAAGAAGTGTAAGAAAAGAACCTTAATTTGATCTTTTCTTCTGAAATTCTTCCATCCATTTAGGGAACAATCAAATATCAAAACTTAATTAAAAACATACATTTTATTGCAATCAGAGTGTAAAAGCATGAGTAAATTTTACAACAAATTAAAAATCAACAGTTGGCAAAAGGGTCCTCTTCGGAAACAATTTAAAATTCTTAAAACATAGGAAAAGGTTGGGGAAAATTAAGAAATGCAATTTCTTCAATCCCCCACTATCTGTTTATCCCGAAAGACTTCAAAATATAAAATTTCGTTGCTTGAAATTGTCGCCCGTGAAAATTTTGAATTTGGACAAAACCAAATTTTATCGTCTTGCAGTGGCTTGGCTTAGTGAGGTGATGATCATTTTAAAAAAAAATAATTTTTAGATTTGATGGTTAAACCATTTCACCAGGCATTTCCCCTAACAATGGAGTTAAAGATTTCTAACTTTTGAAATCTGCAGAATATGATCAAGTTTCGATATACAAAAATATAATTTGCGTAGATCCTTGATACAGGAGAGAAACATGCCGGGAAAAGAAGAAATGGCAAATATTTAGACTGTTCTACTTTGAAAGCTGTCGAAGACAACAAAATAGATTTTCTTGTGCAATATAGCTCAGAAAATATTTCTTTTCTAGCCGTATTTTCCTTAGAATGTTAAATAGAGCCCAATGAATGTAGAGTTTCCGAATCTTTTTCATTTATTTTTTCGGGATTCGAATGCATGAACGCAAACAGCGAATGGTCTAATATTTAAATCCCTCAAAAACTGGAATTTACAACAATCATCGACATATAACATTTCATATTACCGTAAAAGCTTATCTCTGCAAATCAAATATCAAAGAAATTTAAATGAAAATATGCTTTTTAGACAAATCGATCGCTTTTCACACGTGCAGAATCTAGTTAGTTCAAATTGTCACGCCTACTTTCTTATATTATACCAAATATCCAATCGGAATCTTTCTTAACCATCTGACACGCCCAATCGTCAATCAAACTGGATTATCACAACTTGTCAACATGCGTAATTGCCATTATCTTGTGACACGCGTCGATGTGTTAATCTCATTGTAAATGTAATTATTGGCGTGTGGCAGTCACACGATCGGCTGAATGTTGATTTTCTTTTCTTTAAAAAAGGCTTGCAAAGCCTCTTGACGATTTTTATCGCTATAAATTTGCGATTTTTGCGAGTGGTAAAACTAATACAAGTTGTGGGTTTTCCAAAACTACCTTTGTTTTTTCGTTCTTACTTATCTCAAAAATATTTACAAAAATTCTTAAGCTGAATGGTGGGTCAAAATCTATGTTTTCTTCAAAATAACTAGACGCGGTGTCATAACATGTAAAACCAAGACCATCGGAATCCATTTTGTGACGTCACGCATACCTATCGTAGTTAAGCGACTGTTAGAGGAATTCTGAATATCGGAAAATTTTACAGGTAAAATATCACCACTTTGGGACGTAATTTCTCCAAAACTAGGCATCGGAAAACAACCGGAATTGTTTTATTGTTATCTTAAATGTGTAAACTATGTAGTTTACACACACACAATTCTCATTTCTTTACTACTTTAAACCTCGAATAGAGCTCAGAATTCATGGCCCAAAAAAACCGCCGTAACTTTGTTCACGGGGGAGATACGCCAATTCCGACTTCAAATTCGGACTCAGCGACCCCGAATACACAAAGGAGGTGTGAAAAAGGGTACCTTAGATTTTGGCCGAAATTGGCAAAACGCCTGATGTATAGTCCAGGCGTTTTTTTCGGGCGGAAAAACTTTTTGTCTCGGATTTCCTTCAAATTTTCACAGCTGGTAGCCCTTGGCACTGGAAACGCGCACACGAAATTTCAGGCTCCAACCTCGCATAGGACTGAGATGGCAGCCACTTAAAGCTCGAATAGAGCTCAGAATTCATGGCCCGAAAAAACCGCCGTAATTTTTTTCACGGGGGAGATACGCCAATTCCGACTTCAAATTCGGACTCAGCGACCCCGAATACACAAAGGAGGTGTGAAAAAAGGGTACCTTAGATTTTGGCCGAAATTGGCAAAAACGCCTGATGTATAGCCCAGGCGTTTTTTTCGGGCGGAAAAACTTTTTGTCTTGGATTTCCTTCAAATTTTAACAGCTGGTAGCCCTTGGCACTGGGAACGCGCACACGAAATTTCAGGCTCCAACCTCGCCTAGGACCGAGATGGCAGCCACTTAAAGCTCGAATAGAGCTCAGAATTCATGGCCCGAAAAACCGCCGTAACTTTTTTCAAGGGGCAGATACGCCAATTCCGACTTCAAATTCGGACTCAGCGACCCCGAATACACAAAGGAGGTGTGAAAAAAGGGTACCTTAGATTTTGGCCGAAATTGGCAAAAACGCCTGATGTATAGCCCAGGCGTTTTTTTCGGGCAGAAAAACTTTTTGTCTCGGATTTCCTTCAAATTTTCACAGCTGGTAGCCCTTGGCACTGGGAACGCGCACACGAAATTTCAGGCTCCAACCTCGCCTGGGACCGAGATGGCAGCCACTTAAACCTCGAATAGAGCTCAGAATTCATGGCCCGAAAAAACCGCCGTAACTTTGTTCATGGGGGAGATACGCCAATTCCGACTTCAAATTCGGACTCAGCGACCCCGAATACACAAAGGAGGTGTGAAAAAAGGGTACCTTAGATTTTGGCCGAAATTGGCAAAACGCCTGATGTATAGCCCAGGCGTTTTTTTTTCTGGCGGAAAACTTTTTGTCTCGGATTTCCTTCAAATTTTCAGAGCTGGTAGCCCTTGGCACTGGAAACGCGCACACGAAATTTCAGGCTCCAACCTCGCCTAGGACTGAGATGGCAGCCACTTAAAGCTCGAATAGAGCTCAGAATTCATGGCCCGAAAAAACCGCCGTAACTTTTTTCACGGGGGAGATACGCCAATTCCGACTTCAAATTCGGACTCAGCGACCCCGAATACACAAAGGAGGTGTGAAAAAGGGTACCTTAGATTTTGGCCGAAATTGGCAAAAACGCCTGATGTATAGCCCAGGCGTTTTTTTCGGGCGGAAAAACTTTTTGTCTTGGATTTCCTTCAAATTTTTACAGCTGGTAGCCCTTGGCACTGGGAACGCGCACACGAAATTTCAGGCTCCAACCTCGCCTAGGACCGAGATGGCAGCCACTTAAACCTCGAATAGAGCTCAGAATTCATGGCCCGAAAAAACCGCCGTAACTTTTTTCAAGGGGGAGATACGCCAATTCCGACTTCAAATTCGGACTCAGCGACCCCGAATACACAAAGGAGGTGTGACAAAAGGGTACCTTAGATTTTGGCCGAAATTGGCAAAACGCCTGATGTATAGCCCAGGCGTTTTTTTCGGGCGGAAAAACTTTTTGTCTCGGATTTCCTTCAAATTTTCACAGCTGGTAGCCCTTGGCACTGGGAACGCGCACACGAAATTTCAGGCTCCAACCTCGCCTAGGACCGAGATGGCAGCCACTTAAAGCTCTAATATAGCTCAGAATTCATGGCCCGAAAAAACCGCCGTAACTTTTTTCTCGGGGGAGATACGCCAATTCCGACTTCAAATTCGGACTCAGCGACCCCGAATACACAAAGGAGGTGTGAAAAAAGGGTACCTTAGATTTTGGCCGAAATTGGCAAAACGCCTTATGTATAGCCCAGGCGTTTTTTTCGGGCGGAAAAAGTTTTTGTCTCGGATTTCCTTCAAATTTTCACAGCTGGTAGCCCTTGGCACTGGGAACTCGCACATGAAATTTCAGGCTCCAACCTCGCCTAGGACCGAGATGGCAGCCACTTAAAGCTCGAATAGAGCTCAGAATTCATGGCCCGAAAAAACCGCCGTAACTTTTTTTACGGGGGAGATACGCCAATTCCGACTTCAAATTCGGACTCAGCGACCCCAAATACACAAAGGAGGTGTGAAAAAAGGGTGCTTTAGATTTTGGCCGAAATTGGCAAAAACGCCTGATGTATAGCCCAGGCGTTTTTTTCGGGCGGAAAAACTTTTTGTCTCGGATTTCCTTCAAATTTTCACAGCTGGTAGCCCTTGGCACTGGGAACGCGCACACGAAATTTCAGGCTCCAACCTCGTCTAGGACCGAGATGGCAGCCACTTAAAGCTCGAATAGAGCTCAGAATTCATGGCCCGAAAAAACCGCCGTAACTTTTTTCACGGGGGAGATACGCCAGTTCCGACTTCACATTCGGACTCAGCGACCCCGAATACACAAAGGAGGTGTGAAAAAGGGTACCTTAGATTTTGGCCGAAATTGGCAAAAACGCCTGATGTATAGCCCAGGCGTTTTTTTCGGGCGGAAAAACTTTTTGTCTCGGATTTCCTTCAAATTTTCACAGCTGGTAGCCCTTGGCACTGGGAACGCGCACACGAAATTTCAGGCTCCAACCTCGCCTAGGACCGAGATGGCAGCCACTTAAAGCTCGAATAGAGCTCAGAATTCACGGCCCGAAAAAACCGCCGTAACTTTTTTCACGGGGGAGATACGCCAATTCCGACTTCAAATTCGGACTCAGCGACCCCGAATACACAAAGGAGGTGTGAAAAAAGGGTACCTTAGATTTTGGCCGAAATTGGCAAAAACGCCTGATGTATAGCCCAGGCGTTTTTATCGGGCGGAAAAAACTTTTTGTCTCGGATTTCCTTCGAATTTTCACAGCTGGTAGCCCTTGGCACTGGAACGCACACACGAAATTTAAGGCTCCAACCTCGCCTAGGACCGAGATGGCAGCCACTTAAATCTCGAATAGAGCTCAGAATTCATGGCCCGAAAAAACCGCCGTAACTTTTTTCACGGGGGAGATACGCCAATTCCGACTTCAAATTCGGACTCAGCGACCACGAATACACAAAAGAGAGACAAAAAGTTTTTCCGCCCGAAAAAAAGCCTGGGCTATACATCAGGCGTTTTTGCCAATTTCGGCCAAAATCTAAGGTACCCTTTTTTCACACCTCCTTTGTGTATTCGGGGTCGCTGAGTCCGAATTTGAAGTCGGAATTGGCGTATCTCCCCCGTGAAAAAAGTTACGGCGGTTTTTTCGGGCCATGAATTCTGAGCTCTATTCGAGCTTTAAGTGGCTGCCATCTCGGTCCTAGACGAGGTTGGAGCCTGAAATTTCGTGTGCGCGTTCCCAGTGCCAAGGGCTACCAGCTGTTAAAATTTGAAGGAAATCCGAGACAAAAAGTTTTTCCGCCCGAAAAAAACGCCTGGGCTATACATCAGGCGTTTTTGCCAATTTCGGCCAAAATCTAAGGTACCCTTTTTTCACACCTCCTTTGTGTATTCGGGGTCGCTGAGTCCGAATTTGAAGTCGGAATTAGCGTATCTCCCCCGTGAAAAAAGTTACGGCGGTTTTTTCGGGCCATGAATTCTGAGCTCTATTCGAGCTTTAAGTGGCTTCCATCTCGGTCCTAGGCGAGTTTGGAGCCTGAAATTTCGTGTGCGCGTTCCCAGTGCCAAGGGCTACCAGCTGTGAAAATTTGAAGGAAATCCGAGACAAAAAAGTTTTTCCGCCCGAAAAAAACACCTGGGCTATACATCAGGCATTTTTGCCAATTTCGGCCAAAATCTAAGGTACCCTTTTTTCACACCTCCTTTGTGTATTCGGGGTCGCTGAGTCCGAATTTGAAGTCGGAATTGCCGTATCTCCCCCGTGACAAAAGTTACGGCGGTTTTTTCGGGCCATGAATTCTGAGCTCTATTCGAGCTTTAAGTGGCTGCCATCTCGGCCCTAAGCGTGGTTGGAGCCTGAAATTTCGTGTGTGCGTTCCCAGTGCCAAGGGCTACCTGCTGTGAAAATTTGAAGGAAATCCGAGACAAAAAGTTTTTCCGGCGAAAAAAAACGCCTGGGCTATATATACATCAGGCGTTTTTGCCAATTTCGGCCAAAATCTAAGGTACCCTTTTTTCACACCTCCTTTGTGTATTCGGGGTCGCTGAGTCCGAATTTGAAGTCGGAATTGGCGTATCTCCCCCGTGAAAAAAGTTACGGCGGTTTTTTCGGGCCATGAATTCTGAGCTCTATTCGAGCTTTAAGTGGCTGCCATCTCGGTCCTAGACGAGGTTGGAGCCTGAAATTTCGTGTGCGCGTTCCCAGTGCCAAGGGCTACCAGCTGTGAAAATTTGAAGGAAATCCGAGACAAAAAGTTTTTCCGCCCGAAAATAACGCCTGGGCTATACATCAGGCGTTTTTGCCAATTTCGGCCAAAATCTAAGGTACCCTTTTTTCACACCTCCTTTGTGTATTCGGGGTCGCTGAGTCCGAATTTGAAGTCGGAATTAGCGTATCTCCCCCGTGAAAAAAGTTACGGCGGTTTTTTCGGGCCATGAATTCTGAGCTCTATTCGAGCTTTAAGTGGCTTCCATCTCGGTCCTAGGCGAGTTTGGAGCCTGAAATTTCGTGTGCGCGTTCCCAGTGCCAAGGGCTACCAGCTGTGAAAATTTGAAGGAAATCCGAGACAAAAAAGTTTTTCCGCCCGAAAAAAACGCCTGGGCTATACATCAGGCATTTTTGCCAATTTCGGCCAAAATCTAAGGTACCCTTTTTTCACACCTCCTTTGTGTATTCGGGGTCGCTGAGTCCGAATTTGAAGTCGGAATTGCCGTATCTCCCCCGTGACAAAAGTTACGGCGGTTTTTTCGGGCCATGAATTCTGAGCTCTATTCGAGCTTTAAGTGGCTGCCATCTCGGCCCTAAGCGTGGTTGGAGCATGAAATTTCGTGTGTGCGTTCCCAGTGCCAAGGGCTACCTGCTGTGAAAATTTGAAGGAAATCCGAGACAAAAAGTTTTTCCGGCGAAAAAAACGCCTGGGCTATATATACATCAGGCGTTTTTGCCAATTTCGGCCAAAATCTAAGGTACCCTTTTTTCACACCTCCTTTGTGTATTCGGGGTCGCTGAGTCCGAATTTGAAGTCGGAATTGGCGTACCTCCCCCGTGAAAAAAGTTACGGCGGTTTTTTCGGGCCATGAATTCTGAGCTCTATTCGAGATTTAAGTGGCTGCCATCTCGGTCCTAGGCGAGGTTGGAGCCTGAAATTTCGTGTGCGCGTTCCCAGTGCCTAGGGCTACCAGCTGTGAAAATTTGAAGGAAATCCGAGTCAAAAAGTTTTTCCGCCCGATAAAAACGCCTGGGCTATACATCAGGCGTTTTTGCCAATTTCGGCCAAAATCTAAGGTACCCTTTTTTCACATCTCCTTTGTGTATTCGGGGTCGCTGAGTCCGAATTTGAAGTCGGAATTGGCGTATCTCCCCCGTGAAAAAAGTTACGGCGGTTTTTTCGGGCCATGAATTCTGAGCTCTATTCGAGCTTTAAGTGGCTGCCATCGCGGTCCTAGGCGAGGTTGGAGCCTGAAATTTCGTGTGCGCGTTCCCAGTGCCAAGGGCTACTAGCTGTGAAAATTTGAAGGAAATCCGAGACAAAAAGTTTTTCCGCTCGAAAAAAACGCCTGGGCTGTACATCAGGCGTTTTTGCCAATTTCGGTCAAAATCTAAGGTACCCTTTTTTCACACCTCCTTTGTGTATTCGGGGTCGCTGAGTCCGAATTTGAAGTCGGAATTGGCGTATCTCCCCCTTGAAAAAAGTTACGGCGGTTTTTTCGGGCCATGAATTCTGAGCTCTATTCGAGCTTTAAGTGGCTGCCATCTCGGTCCTAGGCGAGGTTGGAGCCTGAAATTTCGTGTACGCGTTCCCAGTGCCTAGGGCTACCAGCTGTAAAAATTTGAAGGAAATCCGAGACAAAAAGTTTTTCCGCCCGAAAAAAACTCCTGGGCTATACATCAGACGTTTTTCCCAATTTCGGCCAAAATCTAAGGTACCATTTTTTCACACCTCCTTTGTGTATTTGGGGTCGCTGAGTCCAAATTTGAAGTCGGAATTGGCGTATCTCCCCCGTGAAAAAAGTTACGGCGGTTTTTTCGGGCCATGAATTCTGAGCTCTATTCGAGCTTTAAGTGGCTGCCATCTCGGTCCTAGGCGAGGTTGGAGCCTGAAATTTCGTGTGCGCGTTCCCAGTGCCAAGGGCTACCAGCTGTGAAAATTTGAAGGAAATCCGAGACAAAAAGTTTTTCCGCCCGAAAAAAACGCCTGTGCTATACATCAGGCGTTTTTGCCAATTTCGGCCAAAATCTAAGGTACCCTTTTTTCACACCTCCTTTGTGTATTCGGGGTCGCTGAGTCCGAATTTGAAGTCGGAATTGGCGTATCTCCCCCTTGAAAAAAGTTAAGGCTGTTTTTTCGGGCCATGAATTCTGAGCTCTATTCGAGCTTTAAGTGGCTGCCATCTCAGTCCTAGGCGAGGTTGGAGCCTGAAATTTCGTGTACGCGTTCCCAGTGCCTAGGGCTACCAGCTGTGAAAATTTGAAGGAAATCCGAGTCAAAAAGTTTTTCCGCCCGATAAAAACGCCTGGGCTATATATACATCAGGCGTTTTTGCCAATTTCGGCCAAAATCTAAGGTACCCTTTTTTCACACCTCCTTTGTGTATTCGGGGTCGCTGAGTCCGAATTTGAAGTCGGAATTGGCGTATCTCCCCCGTGAAAAAAGTTACGGCGGTTTTTTCGGGCCATGAATTCTGAGCTCTATTCGAGCTTTAAGTGGCTGCCATCTCGGTCCTAGGCGAGGTTGGAGCCTGAAATTTCGTGTACGCGTTCCCAGTGCCTAGGGCTACCAGCTGTGAAAATTTGAAGGAAATCCGAGACAAAAAGTTTTTCCGCCCGATAAAAACGCCTGGGCTATACATCAGGCGTTTTTGCCAATTTAGGCCAAAATCTAAGGTACCCTTTTTTCACACCTCCTTTGTGTATTCGAGGTCGCTGAGTCCGAATTTGAAGTCGGAATTGGCGTATCTCCCCCGTGAAAAAAGTTACGGCGGTTTTTTCGGGCCATGAATTCTGAGCTCTATTCGAGCTTTAAGTGGCTGCCATCTCGGTCCTAGGCGAGGTTGGAGCCTGAAATTTCGTGTGCGCGTTCCCAGTGCCAAGGGCTACTAGCTGTGAAAATTTGAAGGAAATCCGAGACAAAAAGTTTTTCCGCTCGAAAAAAACGCCTGGGCTGTACATCAGGCGTTTTTGCCAATTTCGGCCAAAATCTAAGGTACCCTTTTTTCACACCTCCTTTGTGTATTCGGGGTCGCTGAGTCCGAATTTGAAGTCGGAATTGGCGTATCTCCCCCGTGAAAAAAGTTACGGCGGTTTTTTCGGGCCATGAATTCTGAGCTCTATTCGAGCTTTAAGTGGCTGCCATCTCGGTCCTAGGCGAGGTTGGAGCCTGAAATTTCGTGTGCATGTTCCCAGTGCCAAGGGCTACCAGCTGTGGAAATTTAAAGGAAATCCGAGACAAAAAGTTTTTCCGCCCGAAAAAAACGCCTGGGCTATACATCAGGCGTTTTGCCAATTTCGGCCAAAATCTAAGGTACCCTTTTTTTCACACCTCCTTTGTGTATTCGGGGTTGCTAAGTCCGAATTTGAAGTCGGATTTGGCGTATCTCCCCCGTGAAAAAAGTTACGGCGGTTTTTTCGGGCCATGAATTCTGAGCTCTATTCGAGCTTCAAGTGGCTGCCATCTCTGTCCTAGGCGAGGTCGGAGCCTGAAATTTTGTGTGCGCGTTCCCAGTGCCAAGGGCTACCAGCTGTAAAAATTTGAAGGAAATCCGAGACAAAAGGTTTTTCCGCCCGAAAAAAACTCCTGGGCTATACATCAGACGTTTTTCCCAATTTCGGCCAAAATCTAAGGTACCATTTTTTCACACCTCCTTTGTGTATTTGGGGTCGCTGAGTCCAAATTTGAAGTCGGAATTGGCGTATCTCCCCCGTGAAAAAAGTTACGGCGGTTTTTTCGGGCCATGAATTCTGAGCTCTATTCGAGCTTTAAGTGGCTGCCATCTCGGTCCTAGGCGAGGTTGGAGCCTGAAATTTCCTGTGCGCGTTCCCAGTGCCAAGGGCTACCAGCTGTGAAAATTTGAAGGAAATCCGAGACAAAAAGTTTTTCCGCCCGAAACAAAACGCCTGGGCTATATATCAGGCGTTTTTGCCAATTTCGGCCAAAACCTAAGGTACCCTTTTTTCACACCTCCTTTGTGTATTCCGGGTCGCTGAGTCCGAATTTCGAGTCGGAATTGGCGTATCTCCCCCTTGAAAAAAGTTACGGCGGTTTTTTCGGGCCATGAATTCTGAGCTCTATTCGAGCTTTAAGTGGCTGCCATCTCGGTCCTAGGCGAGGTTGGAGCCTGAAATTTCGTGTACGCGTTCCCAGTGCCTAGGGCTACCAGCTGTGAAAATTTGAAGGAAATCCGAGACAAAAAGTTTTCCCGCCCGAAAAAAACGCCTTGGCTATACATCAGGCGTTTTTGCCAATTTCGGCCAAAATCTAAGGTACCCTTTTTTCACACCTCCTTTGTGTATTCGGGGTCGCTGAGTCCGA
Source organism: Fragum sueziense (assembly GCA_963680895.1). NCBI lineage: Eukaryota > Metazoa > Mollusca > Bivalvia > Cardiida > Cardiidae > Fragum > Fragum sueziense. The sequence goes on along the minus strand of OY804607.1, from coordinate 1,423,198 downwards.
ATTTGAAGTCGGAATTGGCGTATCTCCCCCGTGAAAAAAGTTACGGTGGTTTTTTCGGGCCATGAATTCTGAGCTCTATTCGAGATTTAAGTGGCTGCCATCTCGGTCCTAGGCGAGTTTGGAGCCTGAAATTTCGTGTGCGCGTTCCCAGTGCCAAGGGCTACCAGCTGTGAAAATTTGAAGGAAATCCGAGACAAAAAGTTTTTCCGCCCGAAAAAAAACGCCTGGGCTATACATCAGACGTTTTTGCCAATTTCGGCCAAAATCTAAGGTACCCTTTTTTCACACCTCCTTTGTGTATTTGGGGTCGCTGAGTCCGAATTTGAAGTCGGACTTGGCGTATCTCCCCCGTGAAAAAAGTTACGGCGGGTTTTTCGGGCCATGAATTCTGAGCTCTATTCGAGCTTTAAGTGGCTGCCATCTCGGTCCTAGGCGAGGTTGGAGCCTGAAATTTCGTGTGAGCGTTCCCAGTGCCAAGGTCTACCAGCTGTGAAAATTTGAAGTAAATCCGAGACAAAAAGTTTTTCCGCCCGAAAAAAACGCCTGGGCTATACATCAGGCGTTTTTGCCAATTTCGGCCAAAATCTAAGGTACCCTTTTTTCACACCTCCTTTGTGTATTCGGGGTCGCTGAGTCCGAATTTGAAGTCGGAATTGGCGTATCTCCCCCTTGAAAAAAGTTACGGCGATTTTTTTCGGGCCATGAATTCCGAGCTCTATTCGAGCTTTAAGTGGCTGCCATCTCGGTCCTAGGCGAGGTTGGAGCCTGGAATTTCGTGTACGCGTTCCCAGTGCCAAGGGCTACCAGCTGTGAAAATTTGAAGGAAATCCGAGACAAACAGTTTTTCCGCCCGAAAAAAACGCCTGGGCTATACATCAGGCGTTTTTGCCAATTTCGGCCAAAATCTAAGGTACCCTTTTTTCACACCTCCTTTGTGTATTCGGGGTCGCTGAGTCCGAATTTGAAGTCGGAATTGGCGTATCTCCCCCGTGAAAAAAGTTACGGCGGTTTTTTCGGGCCATGAATTCTGAGCTCTATTCGAGCTTTAAGTGGCTGCCATCTCGGTCTTAGGCGAGGTTGGAGCCTGAAATTTCGTGTGCGCGTTCCCAGTGCCAAGGGCTACCAGCTGTGAAAATTTGAAGGAAATCCGAGACAAAAAGTTTTTCCGCCCGAAAAAAACGCGTTGGCTATACATCAGGCGTTTTTGCCAATTTCGGCCACAATCTAAGGTACCTTTTTTCACACCTCCTTTGTGTATTCGGGGTCGCTGAGTCCGAATTTGAAGTCGGAATTGGCGTATCTCCCCCGTGAAAAAAGTTACGGTGGTTTTTTTGGGCCATGAATTCTGAGCTCTATTCGAGATTTAAGTGGCTGCCATCTCGGTCCTAGGCGAGGTTGGAGCCTGAAATTTCGTGTGCGCGTTCCCAGTGCCAAGAGCTACCAGCTGTGAAAATTTGAAGGAAATCCGAGACAAAAAGTTTTTCCGCCCGAAAAAACGCCTGGGCTATACATCAGACGTTTTTGCCAATTTCGGCCAAAATCTAAGGTACCCTTTTTTCACACCTCCTTTGTGTATTTGGGGTCGCTGAGTCCGAATTTGAAGTCGGACTTGGCGTATCTCCCCCGTGAAAAAAGTTACGGCGGGTTTTTCGGGCCATGAATTCTGAGCTCTATTCGAGCTTTAAGTGGCTGCCATCTCGGTCCTAGGCGAGGTTGGAGCCTGAAATTTCGTGTGAGCGTTCCCAGTGCCAAGGTCTACCAGCTGTGAAAATTTGAAGTAAATCCGAGACAAAAAGTTTTTCCGCCCGAAAAAAACGCCTGGGCTATACATCAGGCGTTTTTGCCAATTTCGGCCAAAATCTAAGGTACCCTTTTTTCACACCTCCTTTGTGTATTCGGGGTCGCTGAGTCCGAATTTGAAGTCGGAATTGGCGTATCTCCCCCTTGAAAAAAGTTACGGCGATTTTTTTCGGGCCATGAATTCTGAGCTCTATTCGAGCTTTAAGTGGCTGCCATCTCGGTCCTAGGCGAGGTTGGAGCCTGGAATTTCGTGTACGCGTTCCCAGTGCCAAGGGCTACCAGCTGTGGACATTTGAAGTAAATCCGAGACAAAATGTTTTTCCGCCCGAAAAAAACGCCTGGGCTATACATCAGGCGTTTTTGCCAATTTCGGCCAAAATCTAAGGTACCCTTTTTTCACACCTCCTTTGTGTATTCGGGGTCGCTGAGTCCGAATTTGAAGTCGGAATTGGCGTATCTCCCCCTTGAAAAAAGTAACGGCGGTTTTTTCGGGCCATGAATTCTGAGCTCTATTCGAGCTTTAAGTGGCTGCCATCTCGGTCCTAGGCGAGGTTGTAGCCTGGAATTTCGTGTGCGCATTCCCAGTGCCAAGGGCTACCAGCTGTGAAAATTTGAAGGAAATCCGAGACAAAAAGTTTTTCCGCCCGAAAAAAACGCCTGGGCTATACATCAGACGTTTTTCCCAATTTCGGCCAAAATCTAAGGTACCCTTTTTTCACACCTCCTTTGTGTATTCGGGGTCGCTGAGTCCGAATTTGAAGTCGGAATTGGCGTATCTCCCCCATGAAAAAAAGTTACGGCGGTTTTTTCGGGCCATGAATTCTGAGCTCTATTCGAGCTTTAAGTGGCTGCCATCTCGGTCCTAGGCGAGGTTGGAGCCTGAAATTTCGTGTGCGCGTTCCCAATGCCAAGGGCTACCAGCTGTGAAAATTTGAAGGAAATCCGAGACGAAAAGTTTTTCCGCCCGAAAAAAACGCCTGGGCTATACATCAGGCGTTTTTGCCAATTTCGGCCAAAATCTAAGGTACCCTTTTTTCACACATCCTTTGTGTATTCGGGGTCGCTGAGTCCGAATTTGAAGTCGGAATTGGCGTATCTCCCCCGTGAAAAAAGTTACGGCGGTTTTTTCGGGCCATGAATTCTGAGCTCTATTCGAGCTTTAAGTGGCTGCCATCTCGGTCCTAGGCGAGGTTGGAGCCTGAAATTTCGCGTGCGCGTTCCCAGTGCCAAGGGCTACCAGCTGTGGAAATTTGAAGTAAATCCGAGACAAAAAGTTTTTCCGCCCGAAAAAAACGCCTGGGAATTTCGGCCAAAATCTAAAGTACGCTTTTTTCACACCTCCTTTGTGTATTCGGGGTCGCTGAGTCCCAATTTGAAGTCGGAATTGGCGTATCTCCTCCTTGAAAAAAGTTACGGCGGTTTTTTCGGGCCATGAATTCTGAGCTCTATTCGAGCTTTAAGTGGCTGCCATCTCGGTCCTAGGCGAGGTTGGAGCCTGGAATTTCGTTTGCGCATTCCCAGTGCCAAGGGCTACCAGCTGTGAAAATTTGAAGGAAATCCGAGACAAAAAGTTTTTCCGCCCGAAAAAAACGCCTGGACTATACATCAGACATTTTTCCCAATTTCGGCCAAAATCTAAGGTACCCATTTTTCACACCTCCTTTGTGTATTCGGGGTCGCTAAGTCCGAATTTGAAGTCGGAATTGGCGTATCTCCCCCGTGAAAAAAGTTACGGCGGTTTTTTCGGGCCATGAATTCTGAGCTCTATTCGAGCTTTAAGTGGCTGCCATCTCGGTCCTAGGCGAGGTTGGAGCCTGAAATTTCGTGTGCGCGTTCCCAGTGCCAAGGGCTACCAGCTGTGAAAATTTGAAGGAAATCCGAGACAAAAAGTTTTTCCGCCTGGAAAAAACGCCTGGGCTATATATACATCAGGCGTTTTTGCCAATTTCGGCCAAAGTCTAAGGTACCCTTTTTTCACACCTCCTTTGTGTATTCGGGGTCGCTGAGTCCGAATTTGAAGTCGGAATTGGCGTATCTCCCCCGTGAAAAAAGTTACGGCGGTTTTTTCGGGACATGAATTCTGAGCTCTTTTCGAGCTTTAATTGGCTGCCATCTCGGTACTAGGCGAGGTTGGAGCTTGATATTTCGTGTGCGCGTTCCCAGTGCCAAGGGCTACCAGCTGTGAAAATTTGAAGGAAATCCGAGACAAAAAGTTTTTCCGCCCGAAAAAAACGCCTGGGCTATACATCAGGCGTTTTTGCCAATTTCGGCCAAAATCTAAGGTACCCTTTTTTCACACCTCCTTTGTGTATTCGGAGTCGCTGAGTCCGAATTTGAAGTCGGAATTGGCGTATCTCCCCCGTGAAAAAAGTTACGGCGGTTTTTTCGGGCCATGAATTCTGAGCTCTATTCGAGCTTTAAGTGGCTGCCATCTCGGTCCTAGGCGAGGTTGGAGCCTGAAATTTCGTGTACGCGTTCCCAGTGCCTAGGGCTACCAGCTGTGAAAATTTGAAGGAAATCCGAGACAAAAAGTTTTTCCGTCCGATAAAAACGCCTGGGCTATACATCAGGCGTTTTTGCCAATTTCGGCCAAAATCTAAGGTACCCTTTTTTCACACCTCCTTTGTGTATTCGGGGTCGCTGAGTCCGAATTTGAAGTCGGAATTGGCGTATCTCCCCCGTGAAAAAAGTTACGGCGGTTTTTTCGGGCCATGAATTCTGAGCTCTATTCGAGCTTTAAGTGGCTGCCATCTCGGTCCTAGGCGAGGTTGGAGCCTGAAATTTCGTGTGCGCGTTCCCAGTGCCAAGGGCTACCAGCTGTGAAAATTTGAAGGAAATCCGAGACAAAAAGTTTTTCCGCCCGAAAAAAACGCCTGGGCTATACATCAGGCGTTTTTGCCAATTTCGGCCAAAATCTAAGGTACCCTTTTTTCACACCTCCTTTGTGTATTCGGGGTCGCTGAGTCCGAATTTGAAGTCGGAATTGGCGTATCTCCCCCGTGAAAAAAGTTACGGTGGTTTTTTCGGGCCATGAATTCTGAGCTCTATTCGAGATTTAAGTGGCTGCCATCTCGGTCCTAGGCGAGTTTGGAGCCTGAAATTTCGTGTGCGCGTTCCCAGTGCCAAGGGCTACCAGCTGTGAAAATTTGAAGTAAATCCGAGACAAAAAATTTTTCCGCCCGAAAAAAACGCCTGGGCTATACATCAGACGTTTTTGCCAATTTCGGCCAAAATCTAAGGTACCCTTTTTTCACACCTCCTTTGTGTATTTGGGGTCGCTGAGTCCGAATTTGAAGTCGGAATTGGCGTATCTCCCCCGTGAAAAAAGTTACGGCGGGTTTTTCGGGCCATGAATTCTGAGCTCTATTCGAGCTTTAAGTGGCTGCCATCTCGGTCCTAGGCGAGGTTGGAGCCTGAAATTTCGTGTGAGCGTTCCCAGTGCCAAGGTCTACCAGCTGTGAAAATTTGAAGGAAATCCGAGACAAAAAGTTTTTCCGCCCGAAAAAAACGCCTGGGCTATACATCAGGCGTTTTTGCCAATTTCGGCCAAAATCTAAGGTACCCTTTTTTCACACCTCCTTTGTGTATTCGGGGTCGCTGAGTCCGAATTTGAAGTCGGAATTGGCGTATCTCCCCCTTGAAAAAAGTTACGGCGATTTTTTTCGGGCCATGAATTCTGAGCTCTATTCGAGCTTTAAGTGGCTGCCATCTCGGTCCTAGGCGAGGTTGGAGCCTGGAATTTCGGTGTACGCGTTCCCAGTGCCAAGGGCTACCAGCTGTGAAAATTTGAAGGAAATCCGAGACAAAAAGTTTTTTCCGCCCGAAAAAAACGCCTGGGCTATACATCAGGCGTTTTTGCCAATTTCGGCCAAAATCTAAGGTACCCTTTTTTCACACCTCCTTTGTGTATTCGGGGTCGCTGAGTCCGAATTTGAAGTCGGAATTGGCGTATCTCCCCCTTGAAAAAAGTAACGGCGGTTTTTTCGGGCCATGAATTCTGAGCTCTATTCGAGCTTTAAGTGGCTGCCATCTCGGTCCTAGGCGAGGTTGTAGCCTGGAATTTCGTGTGCGCATTCCCAGTGCCAAGAGCTACCAGCTGTGAAAATTTGAAGGAAATCCGAGACAAAAAGTTTTTCCGCCCGAAAAAAACGCCTGGGCTATACATCAGACGTTTTTCCCAATTTCGGCCAAAATCTAAGGTACCCTTTTTTCACACCTCCTTTGTGTATTCGGGGTCGCTGAGTCCGAATTTGAAGTCGGAATTGGCGTATCTCCCCCGTGAAAAAAGTTACGGCGGTTTTTTCGGGCCATGAATTCTGAGCTCTATTCGAGCTTTAAGTGGCTGCCATCTCGGTCCTAGGCGAGGTTGGAGCCTGAAATTTCGTGTGCGCGTTCCCAATGCCAAGGGCTACCAGCTGTGGAAATTTGAAGGAAATCCGAGACGAAAAGTTTTTCCGCCCGAAAAAAACGCCTGGGCTATACATCAGGCGTTTTTGCCAATTTCGGCCAAAATCTAAGGTACCCTTTTTTCACACCTCCTTTGTGTATTCGGGGTCGCTGAGTCCGAATTTGAAGTCGGAATTGGCGTATCTCCTCCTTGAAAAAAGTTACGGCGGTTTTTTCGGGCCATGAATTCTGAGCTCTATTCGAGCTTTAAGTGGCTGCCATCTCGGTCCTAGGCGAGGTTGGAGCCTAGAATTTCGTTTGCGCATTCCCAGTTCCAAGTGCTACCAGCTGTGAAAATTTGAAGGAAATCCGAGACAAAAAGTTTTTCCGCCCGAAAAAAACGCCTGGACTATACATCAGACGTTTTCCCAATTTCGGCCAAAATCTAAGGTACCCCTTTTTCACACCTCCTTTGTGTATTCGGGGTCGCTGAGTCCGAATTTGAAGTCGGAATTGGCGTATCTCCCCCGTGAAAAAAGTTACGGCGGTTTTTTGGGCCATGAATTCTGAGCTCTATTCGAGCATTAGGTGGCTGCCATCTCGGTCCTAGGCGAGGTTGGAGCCTGAAATTTCGTGTGCGCGTTCCCATTGCCAAGGCCTACCAGCTGTGAAAATTTGAAGGGAATCCGAGACAAAAAGTTTTTCCGCCCGAAAAAAACGCCTGGGCTATACATCAGGCGTTTTTGCCAATTTCGGCCAAAATCTAAGGTACCCTTTTTTCACACCTCCTTTGTGTATTCGGGGTCGCTGAGTCCGAATTTGAAGTCGGAATTGGCGTATCTCCCCCGTGAAAAAAGTTACGGCGGTTTTTTCGGGCCATGAATTCTGAGCTCTATTCGAGCTTTAAGTGGCTGCCATCTCGGTCCTAGGCGAGGTTGGAGCCTGAAATTTCGTGTGCGCGTTCCCAGTGCCAAGGGCTACCAGCTGTGGAAATTTAAAGGAAATCCGAGACAAAAAGTTTTTCCGCCCGAAAAAAACGCCTGGGCTATACATCAGGCGTTTTTGCCAATTTCGGCCAAAATCTAAGGTACCCATTTTTCACACCTCCTTTGTGTATTCGGGGTCGCTAAGTCCGAATTTGAAGTAGGAATTGGCGTATCTCCCCCGTGAAAAAAGTTACGGCGGTTTTTTCGGGCCATGAATTCTGAGCTCTATTCGAGCTTTAAGTGGCTGCCATCTCGGTCCTAGGCGAGGTTGGAGCCTGAAATTTCGTGTGCGCGTTCCCAGTGCCAAGGGCTACCAGCTGTGAAAATTTGAAGGAAATCCGAGACAAAAGGTTTTTCCGCCCGAAATAACGCCTGGGCTATACATCAGACGTTTTTGCCAATTTCGGCCAAAAACTAAGGTACCCTTTGTTCACACCTCCTTTGTGTATTCGGGGTCGCTGAGTCCGAATTTGAAGTCGGAATTGGCGTATCTCCCCCGTGAAAAAAGTTACGGCGGTTTTTTCGGGCCATGAATTCTGAGCTTTATTCGAGCTTTAGGTGGCTGCCATCTCGGTCCTAGGTGAGGTTGGAGCCTGAAATTTCGTGTGCGCGTTCCCAGTGCCAAGGGCTACCAGCTGTGAAAATTTGAAGGAAATCCGAGACAAAAAGTTTTTCCACTCGAAAAAACGCCCGGGCAGGCGTTTTTGCCAATTTCGGCCAAAATCTAAGGTACCCCTTTTTCACACCTCCTTTGTGTATTCGGGGTCGCTGAGTCCGAATTTGAAGTCGGAATTGGCGTATCTCCCCCGTGAAAAAAGTTACGGCGGTTTTTTCGGGCCATGAATTCTGAGCTCTATTCGAGCATTAGGTGGCTGCCATCTCGGTCCTAGGCGAGGTTGGAGCCTGAAATTTCGTGTGCGCGTTCCCAGTGCCAAGGGCTACCAGCTGTGAAAATTTGAAGGGAATCCGAGACAAAAAGTTTTTCCGCCCGAAAAAACGACTGGGCTATATATCAGGCGTTTTTGCCAATTTCGGCCAAAATCTAAGGTACCCTTTTTTCACACCTCCTTTGTGTATTCGGGTTCGCTGAGTCTGAATTTGAAGTCGGAATTGGCGTATCTCCCCCGTGAAAAAAGTTACGGCGGTTTTTTCGGGCCATGAATTCTGAGCTTTATTCGAGCTTTAGGTGGCTGCCATCTCGGTCCTAGGTGAGGTTGGAGCCTGAAATTTCGTGTGCGCGTTCCCAGTGCCAAGGGCTACCAGCTGTGAAAATTTGAAGGAAATCCGAGACAAAAAGTTTTTCCGCCCGAAAAAAACGCCTGGGCTATATATCAGGCGTTTTTGCCAATTTCGGCCAAAATCTAAGGTACCCATTTTTCACACCTCCTTTGTGTATTCGGGGTCGCTAAGTCCGAATTTGAAGTCGGAATTGGCGTATCTCCCCCGTGAAAAAAGTTACGGCGGTTTTTTCGGGCCATGAATTCTGAGCTCTATTCGAGTTTTAAGTGGCTGCCATCTCGGTCCTAGGCGAGGTTGGAGCCTGAAATTTCGTGTGCGCGTTCCCAGTGCCAAGGGCTACCAGCTGTGAAAATTTGAAGGGAATCCGAGACAAAAAGTTTTTCCGCCCGAAAAAAACGCCTGGGCTATACATCAGGCGTTTTTGCCAATTTCGGCCAAAATCTAAGGTACCCTTTTTTCACACCTCCTTTGTGTATTCGGGGTCGCTGAGTCCGAATTTGAAGTCGGAATTGGCGTATCTCCCCCGTGAAAAAAGTTACGGCGGTTTTTTCGGGCCATGAATTCTGAGCTCTATTCGAGCTTTAAGTGGCTGCCATCTCGGTCCTAGGCGAGGTTGGAGCCTGAAATTTCGTGTGCGCGTTCCCAGTGCCAAGGGCTACCAGCTGTGGAAATTTAAAGGAAATCCGAGACAAAAAGTTTTTCCGCCCGAAAAAAACGCCTGGGCTATACATCAGGCGTTTTTGCCAATTTCGGCCAAAATCTAAGGTACCCATTTTTCACACCTCCTTTGTGTATTCGGGGTCGCTAAGTCCGAATTTGAAGTCGGAATTGGCGTATCTCCCCCGTGAAAAAAGTTACGGCGGTTTTTTCGGGCCATGAATTCTGAGCTCTATTCGAGCTTTAAGTGGCTGCCATCTCGGTCCTAGGCGAGGTTGGAGCCTGAAATTTCGTGTGCGCGTTCCCAGTGCCAAGGGCTACCAGCTGTGAAAATTTGAAGGAAATCCGAGACAAAAGGTTTTTCCGCCCGAAATAACGCCTGGGCTATACATCAGACGTTTTTGCCAATTTCGGCCAAAAACTAAGGTACCCTTTTTTCACACCTCCTTTGTGTATTCGGGGTCGCTGAGTCCGAATTTGAAGTCGGAATTGGCGTATCTCCCCCGTGAAAAAAGTTACGGCGGTTTTTTCGGGCCATGAATTCTGAGCTTTATTCGAGCTTTAGGTGGCTGCCATCTCGGTCCTAGGTGAGGTTGGAGCCTGAAATTTCGTGTGCGCGTTCCCAGTGCCAAGGGCTACCAGCTGTGAAAATTTGAAGGAAATCCGAGACAAAAAGTTTTTCCACTCGAAAAAACGCCCGGGCAGGCGTTTTTGCCAATTTCGGCCAAAATCTAAGGTACCCCTTTTTCACACCTCCTTTGTGTATTCGGGGTCGCTGAGTCCGAATTTGAAGTCGGAATTGGCGTATCTCCCCCGTGAAAAAAGTTACGGCGGTTTTTTCGGGCCATGAATTCTGAGCTCTATTCGAGCATTAGGTGGCTGCCATCTCGGTCCTAGGCGAGGTTGGAGCCTGAAATTTCGTGTGCGCGTTCCCAGTGCCAAGGGCTACCAGCTGTGAAAATTTGAAGGGAATCCGAGACAAAAAGTTTTTCCGCCCGAAAAAACGACTGGGCTATACATCAGGCGTTTTTGCCAATTTCGGCCAAAATCTAAGGTACCCTTTTTTCACACCTCCTTTGTGTATTCGGGTTCGCTGAGTCTGAATTTGAAGTCGGAATTGGCGTATCTCCCCCGTGAAAAAAGTTACGGCGGTTTTTTCGGGCCATGAATTCTGAGCTTTATTCGAGCTTTAGGTGGCTGCCATCTCGGTCCTAGGTGAGGTTGGAGCCTGAAATTTCGTGTGCGCGTTCCCAGTGCCAAGGGCTACCAGCTGTGAAAATTTGAAGGAAATCCGAGACAAAAAGTTTTTCCGCCCGAAAAAAACGCCTGGGCTATACATCAGGCGTTTTTGCCAATTTCGGCCAAAATCTAAGGTACCCATTTTTCACACCTCCTTTGTGTATTCGGGGTCGCTAAGTCCGAATTTGAAGTCGGAATTGGCGTATCTCCCCCGTGAAAAAAGTTACGGCGGTTTTTTCGGGCCATGAATTCTGAGCTCTATTCGAGTTTTAAGTGGCTGCCATCTCGGTCCTAGGCGAGGTTGGAGCCTGAAATTTCGTGTGCGCGTTCCCAGTGCCAAGGGCTACCAGCTGTGAAAATTTGAAGGAAATCCGAGACAAAAAGTTTTTCCGCCCGAAAAAAACGCCTGGGCTATATATACATCAGGCGTTTTTGCCAATTTCGGCCAAAATCTAAGTTACCCTTTTTTCACACCTCCTTTGTGTATTTGGGGTCGCTGAGTCGGAATTGGCGTATCTCCCCCGTGAAAAAGTTACGGCGGTTTTTTCGGGCCATGAATTCTGAGCTCTATTCGAGATTTAAGTGGCTGCCATCTCGGTCCTAGGCGAGGTTGGAGCCTGAAATTTCGTGTGCACGTTCCCAGTGCATAGGACTACCAGCTGTGAAAATTTGAAGGAAATCCGAGACAAAAATGTTTTCCGCCCGAAAAAAACGCCTGGGCTATACATCAGGCGTTTTTGCCAATTTCGGCCAAAATCTAAGGTACCCTTTTTTCACACCTCCTTTGTGTATTCGGGGTCGCTGAGTCCGAATTTGAAGTCGGAATTGGCGTATCTCCCCCTTGAAAAAAGTTACGGCGGTTTTTTCGGGCCATGAATTCTGAGCTCTATTCGAGCTTTAGGTGGCTGCTTTCTCGGTCCTAGGCGAGGTTGGAGCCTGAAATTTCGTGTGCGCGTTCCCAGTGCCAAGGGCTACCAGCTGTGAAAATTTGAAGGAAATCCGAGACAAAAAGTTTTTCCGCCCGAAAAAACGCCTGGGCTATACATCTTGCGTTTTTGCCAATTTCGGCCAAAATTTAAGGTACCCTTTTTTCACACATCCTTTGTGTATTCGGGGGCGCTGAGTCCGAATTTGAAGTCGGAATTGGCGTATCTTTCCCGTGAAAAAAGTTACGGCGGTTTTTTCGGGCCATGAATTCTGAGCTCTATTCGAGCTTTAGGTGGCTGCCATCTCGGTCCTAGGCGAGGTTGGAGCCTGAAATTTCGTGTGCGCGTTCCCAGTGCCAAGGGCTACCAGCTGTGAAAATTTGAAGGAAATCCGAGACAAAAAGTTTTTCCGCCCGAAAAAAACGCCTGGGCTATACATCAGGCGCTTTTGCCAATTTCGGCCAAAATCTAAGGTACCCTTTTTTCACACCTCCTTTGTGTATTCGGGGTCGCTGAGTCCGAATTTGAAGTCGGAATTGGCGTATCTCCCCCGTGAAAAAAGTTTCGGCGGTTTTTTCGGGCCATGAATTCTGAGCTCTATTCGAGCTTTAGGTGGCTGCCATCTCGGTCCTAGGCGAGGTTGGAGCCTGAAATTTCGTGTGCGCGTTCCCAGTGCCAAGGGCTACCAGCTGTAAAAATTTGAAGGAAATCCGAGACAAAAAGCTTTTCCGCTCGAAAAAGGTACCCTTTTTTCACACCTCCTTTGTGTATTCGGGGTCGCTGAGTCCGAATTTGAAGTCGGAATTGGCGTATCTCCCCCGTGAAAAAAGTTTCGGCGGTTTTTTCGGGCCATGAATTCTGAGCTCTATTCGAGCTTTAAGTGGCTGCCATCTCGGTCCTAGGCGAGGTTGGAGCCTGAAATTTCGTGTGCGCGTTCCCAGTGCATAGGACTACCAGCTGTGAAAATTTGAAGGAAATCCGAGACAAAAATGTTTTCCGCCCGAAAAAAACGCCTGGGCTATACATCAGGCGTTTTTGCCAATTTCGGCCAAAATCTAAGGTACCCTTTTTTCACACCTCCTTTGTGTATTCGGGGTCGCTGAGTCCGAATTTGAAGTCGGAATTGGCGTATCTCCCCCTTGAAAAAAGTTACGGCGGTTTTTTCGGGCCATGAATTCTGAGCTCTATTCGAGCTTTAGGTGGCTGCTTTCTCGGTCCTAGGCGAGGTTGGAGCCTGAAATTTCGTGTGCGCGTTCCCAGTGCCAAGGGCTACCAGCTGTGAAAATTTGAAGGAAATCCGAGACAAAAAGTTTTTCCGCCCGAAAAAACGCCTGGGCTATACATCTTGCGTTTTTGCCAATTTCGGCCAAAATTTAAGGTACCCTTTTTTCACACATCCTTTGTGTATTCGGGGGCGCTGAGTCCGAATTTGAAGTCGGAATTGGCGTATCTTTCCCGTGAAAAAAGTTACGGCGGTTTTTTCGGGCCATGAATTCTGAGCTCTATTCGAGCTTTAGGTGGCTGCCATCTCGGTCCTAGGCGAGGTTGGAGCCTGAAATTTCGTGTGCGCGTTCCCAGTGCCAAGGGCTACCAGCTGTGAAAATTTGAAGGAAATCCGAGACAAAAAGTTTTTCTGCCCGAAAAAAACGCCTGGGCTATACATCAGGCGCTTTTGCCAATTTCGGCCAAAATCTAAGGTACCCTTTTTTCACACCTCCTTTGTGTATTCGGGGTCGCTGAGTCCGAATTTGAAGTCGGAATTGGCGTATCTCCCCCGTGAAAAAAGTTTCGGCGGTTTTTTCGGGCCATGAATTCTGAGCTCTATTCGAGCTTTAGGTGGCTGCCATCTCGGTCCTAGGCGAGGTTGGAGCCTGAAATTTCGTGTGCGCGTTCCCAGTGCCAAGGGCTACCAGCTGTAAAAATTTGAAGGAAATCCGAGACAAAAAGCTTTTCCGCTCGAAAAAGGTACCCTTTTTTCACACCTCCTTTGTGTATTCGGGGTCGCTGAGTCCGAATTTGAAGTCGGAATTGGCGTATCTCCCCCATGAAAAAAGTTACGGCGGTTTTTTCGGGCCATGAATTCTGAGCTCTATTCGAACTTTAGGTGGCTGCCATCTCGGTCCTAGGCGAGGTTGGAGCCCGAAATTTCGTGTGCACGTTCCCAGTGCCAAGGGCTACCAGCTGTGAAAATTTGAAGGAAATCCGAGACAAAAAGTTTTTCCGCCCGAAAAAACGCCTGGGCTATAATACATCAGGCGTTTTTGCCAATTTCGGCCAAAATCTAAGGTACCCTTTTTTCACACCTCCTTTGTGTATTCGGGGTCGCTGAGTCCGAATTTGAAGTCGGAATTGGCGTATCTCCCCCGTGAAAAAAGTTACGGCGGTTTTTTCGGGCCATGCATTCTGAGCTCTATTCGAGCTTTAGATGGCTGCCATCTCGGTCCTAGGTGAGATTGGAGCCTGAAATTTCGTGTGCGCGTTCCCAGTGCCAAGGGCTACCAGCTGTGAAAATTTGAAGGAAATCCGAGACAAAAGGTTTTTCCGCCCGAAAAAACGCCTGGGCTATACATCAGACGTTTTTGCCAATTTCGGCCAAAAACTAAGGTACCCTTTTTTCACACCTCCTTTGTGTATTCGGGGTCGCTGAGTCCGAATTTGAAGTCGGAATTGGCGTATCTCCCCCTTGAAAAAAGTTACGGCGGTTTTTTCGGGCCATGAATTCTGAGCTCTATTCGAGCTTTAGGTGGCTGCATTCTCGGTCCTAGAAGAGGTTGGAGCCTGAAATTTCGTGTGCGCGTTCCCAGTGCCAAGGGCTACCAGCTGTGAAAATTTGAAGGAAATCCGAGACAAAAATGTTTTCCGCCCGAAAAAAACGCCTGGGCTATACATCAGGCGTTTTTGCCAATTTCGGCCAAAATCTAAGGTACCCTTTTTTCACACCTCCTTTTTGTATTCGGGGTCGCTGAGTCCGAATTTGAAGTCGGAATTGGCGTATCTCCCCCTTGAAAAAAGTTACGGCGGTTTTTTCGGGCCATGAATTCTGAGCTCTATTCGAGCTTTAGGTGGCTGCATTCTCGGTCCTAGGCGAGGTTGGAGCCTGAAATTTCGTGTGCGCGTTCCCAGTGCCAAGGGCTACCAGCTGTGAAAATTTGAAGGAAATCCGAGACAAAAAGTTTTTCCGCCCGAAAAAACGCCTGGGCTATACATCTAGCGTTTTTGCCAATTTCGGCCAAAATTTAAGGTACCCTTTTTTCACACATCCTTTGTGTATTCGGGGGCGCTGAGTCCGAATTTGAAGTCGGAATTGGCGTATCTTTCCCGTGAAAAAAGTTACGGCGGTTTTTTCGGGCCATGAATTCTGAGCTCTATTCGAGCTTTAGGTGGCTGCCATCTCGGTCCTAGGCGAGGTTGGAGCCTGAAATTTCGTGTGCGCGTTCCCAGTGCCAAGGGCTACCAGCTGTGAAAATTTGAAGGAAATCCGAGACAAAAATGTTTTCCGCCCGAAAAAAACGCCTGGGCTATACATCAGGCGTTTTTGCCAATTTCGGCCAAAATCTAAGGTACCCTTTTTTCACACCTCCTTTGTGTATTCGGGGTCGCTGAGTCCGAATTTGAAGTCGGAATTGCCGTATCTCCCCCTTGAAAAAAGTTACGGCGGTTTTTTCGGGCCATGAATTCTGAGCTCTATTCGAGCTTTAGGTGGCTGCATTCTCGGTCATAGGCGAGGTTGGAGCCTGAAATTTCGTGTGCGCGTTCCCAGTGCCAAGGGCTACCAGCTGTGAAAATTTGAAGGAAATCCGAGACAAAAAGTTTTTCCGCCCGAAAAAACGCCTGGGCTATACATCTAGCGTTTTTGCCAATTTCGGCCAAAATTTAAGGTACCCTTTTTTCACACATCCTTTGTGTATTCGGGGGCGCTGAGTCCGAATTTGAAGTCGGAATTGGCGTATCTTTCCCGTGAAAAAAGTTACGGCGGTTTTTTCGGGCCATGAATTCTGAGCTCTATTCGAGCTTTAGGTGGCTGCCATCTCGGTCCTAGGCGAGGTTGGAGCCTGAAATTTCGTGTGCGCGTTCCCAGTGCCAAGGGCTACCAGCTGTGAAAATTTGAAGGAAATCCGAGACAAAAAGTTTTTCCGCCCGAAAAAAACGCCTGGGCTATACATCAGGCGTTTTTGCCAATTACGGCCAAAATCTAAGGTACCCTTTTTTCACACCTCCTTTGTGTATTCGGGGTCGCTGAGTCCGAATTTGAAGTCGGAATTGGCGTATCTCCCCCGTGAAAAAAGTTACGGCGGTTTTTTCGGGCCATGAATTCTGAGCTCTATTCGAGCTTTAGGTGGCTGCCATCTCGGTCCTAGGCGAGGTTGGAGCCTGAAATTTCGTGTGCGCGTTCCCAGTGCCAAGGGCTACCAGCTGTAAAAATTTGAAGGAAATCCGAGACAAAAAGTTTTTCCGCTCGAAAAAAGTACCCTTTTTTCACACCTCCTTTGTGTATTCGGGGTCGCTGAGTCCGAATTTGAAGTCGGAATTGGCGTATCTCCCCCGTGAAAAAAGTTACGGCGGTTTTTTCGGGCCATGCATTCTGAGCTCTATTCGAGCTTTAGATGGCTGCCATCTCGGTCCTAGGCGAGATTGGAGCCTGAAATTTCGTGTGCGCGTTCCCAGTGCCAAGGGCTACCAGCTGTGAAAATTTGAAGGAAATCCGAGACAAAAGTTTTTTCCGCCCGAAAAAACGCCTGGGCTATACATCAGACGTTTTTTGCCAATTTCGGCCAAAAACTAAGGTACCCTTTTTTCACACCTCCTTTGTGTATTCGGGGTCGCTGAGTCCGAATTTGAAGTCGGAATTGGCGTATCTCCCCCGTGAAAAAAGTTACGGCGGTTTTTTCGGGCCATGAATTCTGAGCTTTATTCGAGCTTTAGGTGGCTGCCATCTCGGTCCTAGGTGAGGTTGGAGCCTGAAATTTCGTGTGCGCGTTCCCAGTGCCAAGGGCTACCAGCTGTGAAAATTTGAAGGAAATCCGAGACAAAAAGTTTTTCCACTCGAAAAAACGCCCGGGCAGGCGTTTTTGCCAATTTCGGCCAAAATCTAAGGTACCCCTTTTTCACACCTCCTTTGTGTATTTGGGGTCGCTGAGTCCGAATTTGAAGTCGGAATTGGCGTATCTCCCCCGTGAAAAAAGTTACGGCGGTTTTTTCGGGCCATGAATTCTGAGCTCTATTCGAGCATTAGGTGGCTGCCATCTCGGTCCTAGTCGAGGTTGGAGCCTGAAATTTCGTGTGCGCGTTCCCAGTGCCAAGGGCTACCAGCTGTGAAAATTTGAAGGGAATCCGAGACAAAAAGTTTTTCCGCCCGAAAAAACGCCTGGGCTATAATACATCAGGCGTTTTTGCCAATTTCGGCCAAAATCTAAGGTACCCTTTTTTCACACCTCCTTTGTGTATTCGGGGTCGCTGAGTCCGAATTTGAAGTCGGAATTGGCGTATCTCCCCCGTGAAAAAAGTTACGGCGGTTTTTTCGGGCCATGCATTCTGAGCTCTATTCGAGCTTTAGATGGCTGCCATCTCGGTCCTAGGCGAGATTGGAGCCTGAAATTTCGTGTGCGCGTTCCCAGTGCCAAGGGCTACCAGCTGTGAAAATTTGAAGGAAATCCGAGACAAAAGGTTTTTCCGCCCGAAAAAACGCCTGGGCTATACATCAGACGTTTTTGCCAATTTCGGCCAAAAACTAAGGTACCCTTTTTCACACCTCCTTTGTGTATTCGGGGTCGCTGAGTCCGAATTTGAAGTCGGAATTGGCGTATCTCCCCCGTGAAAAAAATTACGGCGGTTTTTTCGGGCCATGAATTCTGAGCTTTATTCGAGCTTTAGGTGGCTGCCATCTCGGTCCTAGGTGAGGTCGGAGCCTGAAATTTCGTGTGCACGTTCCCAGTGCCAAGGGCTACCAGCTGTGAAAATTTGAAGGAAATCCGAGACAAAAAGTTTTTCCACTCGAAAAAACGCCCGGGCAGGCGTTTTTGCCGATTTCGGCCAAAATCTAAGGTACCCCTTTTTCACACCTCCTTTGTGTATTCGGGGTCGCTGAGTCCGAATTTGAAGTCGGAATTGGCGTATCTCCCCCGTGAAAAAAGTTACGGCGGTTTTTTCGGGCCATGAATTCTGAGCTCTATTCGAGCATTAGGTGGCTGCCATCTCGGTCCTAGGCGAGGTTGGAGCCTGAAATTTCGTGTGCGCGTTCCCAGTGCCAAGGGCTACCAGCTGTGAAAATTTGAAGGGAATCCGAGACAAAAAGTTTTTCCGCCCGAAAAAACGACTTGGCTATACATCAGGCGTTTTTGCCAATTTCGGCCAAAATCTAAGGTACCCTTTTTTCACACCTCCTTTGTGTATTCGGGTTCGCTGAGTCTGAATTTGAAGTCGGAATTGGCGTATATCCCCCGTGAAAAAAGTTACGGCGGTTTTTTCGGGCCATGAAATTCTGAGCTCTATTCGAGCTTTAGGTGGCTGCCATCTCGCTCCTAGGATAGGTTGGAGCCTGAAATTTCGTGTGCGCGTTCCCAGTGCCAAGGGCTACCAGCTGTGAAAATTTGAAGGAAATCCGAGACAAAAAGTTTTTCCGCCCGAAAAAACGCCTGGGCTATAATACATCAGGCGTTTTTGCCAATTTCGGCCAAAATCTAAGGTACCCTTTTTTCACACCTCCTTTGTGTATTCGGGGTCGCTGAGTCCGAATTTGAAGTCGGAATTGGCGTATCTCCCCCGTGAAAAAAGTTACGGCGGTTTTTTCGGGCCATGCATTCTGAGCTCTATTCGAGCTTT
This sequence comes from Fragum sueziense, assembly GCA_963680895.1. Taxonomy (NCBI): domain Eukaryota; kingdom Metazoa; phylum Mollusca; class Bivalvia; order Cardiida; family Cardiidae; genus Fragum; species Fragum sueziense. The sequence goes on along the minus strand of OY804607.1, from coordinate 1,405,146 downwards.
AGATGGCTGCCATCTCGGTCCTAGGCGAGATTGGAGCCTGAAATTTCGTGTGCGCGTTCCCAGTGCCAAGGGCTACCAGCTGTGAAAATTTGAAGGAAATCCGAGACAAAAGGTTTTTCCGCCCGAAAAAACGCCTGGGCTATACATCAGACGTTTTTGCCAATTTCGGCCAAAAACTAAGGTACCCTTTTTTCACACCTCCTTTGTGCATTCGGGGTCGCTGAGTCCGAATTTGAAGTCGGAATTGGCGTATCTCCCCCTTGAAAAAAGTTACGGCGGTTTTTTCGGGCCATGAATTCTGAGCTCTATTCGAGCTTTTGGTGGCTGCATTCTCGGTCCTAGGCGAGGTTGGAGCCTGAAATTTCGTGTGCGCGTTCCCAGTGCCAAGGGCTACCAGCTGTGAAAATTTGAAGGAAATCCGAGACAAAAAGTTTTTCCGCCCGAAAAAACGCCTGGGCTATACATCAGGCGTTTTTGCCAATTACGGCCAAAATCTAAGGTACCCTTTTTTCACACCTCCTTTGTGTATTCGGGGTCGCTGAGTCCGAATTTGAAGTCGGAATTGGCGTATCTCCCCCTTGAAAAAAGTTACGGCGGTTTTTTCGGGCCATGAATTCTGAGCTCTATTCGAGCTTTAAGTGGCTGCTATCTCGGTCCTAGGCGAGGTTGGAGCCTGAAATTTCGTGTGCGCGTTCCCAGTGCCAAGGGCTACCAGCTGTGAAAATTTGAAGGAAATCCGAGACAAAAAGTTTTTCCGCCCGAAAAAAAACGCCTGGGCTATACCTCAGGCGTTTTTGCCAATTTCGGCCAAAATCTAAGGTACCCATTTTTCACACCTCCTTTGTGTATTCGGGGTCGCTAAGTCCGAATTTGAAGTCGGAATTGGCGTATCTCCCCCGTGAAAAAAGTTACGGCGGTTTTTTCGGGCCATGAATTCTGAGCTCTATTCGAGTTTTAAGTGGCTGCCATCTCGGTCCTAGGCGAGGTTGGAGCCTGAAATTTCGTGTGCGCGTTCCCAGTGCCAAGGGCTACCAGCTGTGAAAATTTGAAAGAAAAAACGGGACAAATAGTTTTTCCGCCCGAAAAAAACGCCTGGGCTATATATACATCAGGCGTTTTTGCCAATTTCGGCCAAAATCTAAGTTACCCTTTTTTCACACCTCCTTTGTGTATTCGGGGTCGCTGAGTCGGAATTGGCGTATCTCCCCCGTGAAAAAAGTTACGGCGGTTTTTTCGGGCCATGAATTCTGAGCTCTATTCGAGCTTTAAGTGGCTGCCATCTCGGTCCTAGGCGAGGTTGGAGCCTGAAATTTCGTGTGCGCGTTCCCAGTGCATAGGACTACCAGCTGTGAAAATTTGAAGGAAATCCGAGACAAAAATGTTTTCCGCCCGAAAAAAACGCCTGGGCTATACATCAGGCGTTTTTGCCAATTTCGGCCAAAATCTAAGGTACCCTTTTTTCACACCTCCTTTGTGTATTCGGGGTCGCTGAGTCCGAATTTGAAGTCGGAATTGGCGTATCTCCCCCTTGAAAAAAGTTACGGCGGTTTTTTCGGGCCATGAATTCTGAGCTCTATTCAAGCTTTAGGTGGCTGCTTTCTCGGTCCTAGGCGAGGTTGGAGCCTGAAATTTCGTGTGCGCGTTCCCAGTGCCAAGGGCTACCAGCTGTGAAAATTTGAAGGAAATCCGAGACAAAAAGTTTTTCCGCCCGAAAAAACGCCTGGGCTATACATCTTGCGTTTTTGCCAATTTCGGCCAAAATTTAAGGTACCCTTTTTTCACACATCCTTTGTGTATTCGGGGGCGCTGAGTCCGAATTTGAAGTCGGAATTGGCGTATCTTTCCCGTGAAAAAAGTTACGGCGGTTTTTTCGGGCCACGAATTCTGAGCTCTATTCGAGCTTTAGGTGGCTGCCATCTCGGTCCTAGGCGAGGTTGGAGCCTGAAATTTCGTGTGCGCGTTCCCAGTGCCAAGGGCTACCAGCTGTGAAAATTTGAAGGAAATCCGAGACAAAAAGTTTTTCCGCCCGAAAAAAACGCCTGGGCTATACATCAGGCGCTTTTGCCAATTTCGGCCAAAATCTAAGGTACCCTTTTTTCACACCTCCTTTGTGTATTCGGGGTCGCTGAGTCCGAATTTGAAGTCGGAATTGGCGTATCTCCCCCGTGAAAAAAGTTTCGGCGGTTTTTTCGGGCCATGAATTCTGAGCTCTATTCGAGCTTTAGGTGGCTGCCATCTCGGTCCTAGGCGAGGTTGGAGCCTGAAATTTCGTGTGCGCGTTCCCAGTGCCAAGGGCTACCAGCTGTAAAAATTTGAAGGAAATCCGAGACAAAAAGTTTTTCCGCTCGAAAAAGGTACCCTTTTTTCACACCTCCTTTGTGTATTCGGGGTCGCTGAGTCCGAATTTGAAGTCGGAATTGGCGTATCTCCCCCATGAAAAAAGTTACGGCGGTTTTTTCGGGCCATGAATTCTGAGCTCTATTCGAGCTTTAGGTGGCTGCCATCTCGGTCCTAGGCGAGGTTGGAGCCCGAAATTTCGTGTGCACGTTCCCAGTGCCAAGGGCTACCAGCTGTGAAAATTTGAAGGAAATCCGAGACAAAAAGTTTTTCCGCCCGAAAAAACGCCTGGGCTATAATACATCAGGCGTTTTTGCCAATTTCGGCCAAAATCTAAGGTACCCTTTTTTCACACCTCCTTTGTGTATTCGGGGTCGCTGAGTCCGAATTTGAAGTCGGAATTGGCGTATCTCCCCCGTGAAAAAAGTTACGGCGGTTTTTTCGGGCCATGCATTCTGAGCTCTATTCGAGCTTTAGATGGCTGCCATCTCGGTCCTAGGCGAGATTGGAGCCTGAAATTTCGTGTGCGCGTTCCCAGTGCCAAGGGCTACCAGCTGTGAAAATTTGAAGGAAATCCGAGACAAAAGGTTTTTCCGCCCGAAAAAACGCCTGGGCTATACATCAGACGTTTTTGCCAATTTCGGCCAAAAACTAAGGTACCCTTTTTTCACACCTCCTTTGTGCATTCGGGGTCGCTGAGTCCGAATTTGAAGTCGGAATTGGCGTATCTCCCCCTTGAAAAAAGTTACGGCGGTTTTTTCGGGCCATGAATTCTGAGCTCTATTCGAGCTTTTGGTGGCTGCATTCTCGGTCCTAGGCGAGGTTGGAGCCTGAAATTTCGTGTGCGCGTTCCCAGTGCCAAGGGCTACCAGCTGTGAAAATTTGAAGGAAATCCGAGACAAAAATGTTTTCCGCCCGAAAAAAACGCCTGGGCTATACATCAGGCGTTTTTGCCAATTTCGGCCAAAATCTAAGGTACCCTTTTTTCACACCTCCTTTGTGTATTCGGGGTCGCTGAGTCCGAATTTGAAGTCGGAATTGGCGTATCTTTCCCGTGAAAAAAGTTACGGCGGTTTTTTCGGGCCATGAATTCTGAGCTCTATTCGAGCTTTAGGTGGCTGCCATCTCGGTCCTAGGCGAGGTTGGAGCCTGAAATTTCGTGTGCGCGTTCCCAGTGCCAAGGGCTACCAGCTGTGAAAATTTGAAGGAAATCCGAGACAAAAAGTTTTTCCGCCCGAAAAAAACGCCTGGGCTATACATCAGGCGCTTTTGCCAATTTCGGCCAAAATCTAAGGTACCCTTTTTTCACACCTCCTTTGTGTATTCGGGGTCGCTGAGTCCGAATTTGAAGTCGGAATTGGCGTATCTCCCCCATGAAAAAAGTTTCGGCGGTTTTTTCGGGCCATGAATTCTGAGCTCTATTCGAGCTTTAGGTGGCTGCCATCTCGGTCCTAGGCGAGGTTGGAGCCTGAAATTTCGTGTGCGCGTTCCCAGTGCCAAGGGCTACCAGCTGTAAAAATTTGAAGGAAATCCGAGACAAAAAGTTTTTCCGCTCGAAAAAGGTACCCTTTTTTCACACCTCCTTTGTGTATTCGGGGTCGCTGAGTCCGAATTTGAAGTCGGAATTGGCGTATCTCCCCCATGAAAAAAGTTACGGCGGTTTTTTCGGGCCATGAATTCTGAGCTCTATTCGAGCTTTAGGTGGCTGCCATCTCGGTCCTAGGCGAGGTTGGAGCCCGAAATTTCGTGTGCACGTTCCCAGTGCCAAGGGCTACCAGCTGTGAAAATTTGAAGGAAATCCGAGACAAAAAGTTTTTCCGCCCGAAAAAACGCCTGGGCTATAATACATCAGGCGTTTTTGCCAATTTCGGCCAAAATCTAAGGTACCCTTTTTTCACACCTCCTTTGTGTATTCGGGGTCGCTGAGTCCGAATTTGAAGTCGGAATTGGCGTATCTCCCCCGTGAAAAAAGTTACGGCGGTTTTTTCGGGCCATGCATTCTGAGCTCTATTCGAGCTTTAGATGGCTGCCATCTCGGTCCTAGGCGAGATTGGAGCCTGAAATTTCGTGTGCGCGTTCCCAGTGCCAAGGGCTACCAGCTGTGAAAATTTGAAGGAAATCCGAGACAAAAGGTTTTTCCGCCCGAAAAAACGCCTGGGCTATACATCAGACGTTTTTGCCAATTTCGGCCAAAAACTAAGGTACCCTTTTTTCACACCTCCTTTGTGCATTCGGGGTCGCTGAGTCCGAATTTGAAGTCGGAATTGGCGTATCTCCCCCGTGAAAAAAGTTACGGCGGTTTTTTCGGGCCATGAATTCTGAGCTCTATTCGAGCTTTTGGTGGCTGCATTCTCGGTCCTAGGCGAGGTTGGAGCCTGAAATTTCGTGTGCGCGTTCCCAGTGCCAAGGGCTACCAGCTGTGAAAATTTGAAGGAAATCCGAGACAAAAATGTTTTCCGCCCGAAAAAAACGCCTGGGCTATACATCAGGCGTTTTTGCCAATTTCGGCCAAAATCTAAGGTACCCTTTTTTCACACCTCCTTTGTGTATTCGGGGTCGCTGAGTCCGAATTTGAAGTCGGAATTGGCGTATCTCCCCCTTGAAAAAAGTTACGGCGGTTTTTTCGGGCCATGAATTCTGAGCTCTATTCGAGCTTTAGGTGGCTGCATTCTCGGTCCTAGGCGAGGTTGGAGCCTGAAATTTCGTGTGCGCGTTCCCAGTGCCAAGGGCTACCAGCTGTGAAAATTTGAAGGAAATCCGAGACAAAAAGTTTTTCCGCCCGAAAAAACGCCTGGGCTATAATACATCAGGCGTTTTTGCCAATTTCGGCCAAAATCTAAGGTACCCTTTTTTCACACCTCCTTTGTGTATTCGGGGTCGCTGAGTCCGAATTTGAAGTCGGAATTGGCGTATCTCCCCCGTGAAAAAAGTTACGGCGGTTTTTTCGGGCCATGCATTCTGAGCTCTATTCGAGCTTTAGATGGCTGCCATCTCGGTCCTAGGCGAGATTTGAGCCTGAAATTTCGTGTGCGCGTTCCCAGTGCCAAGGGCTACCAGCTGTGAAAATTTGAAGGAAATCCGAGACAAAAGGTTTTTCCGCCCGAAAAAACGCCTGGGCTATACATCAGACGTTTTTGCCAATTTCGGCCAAAAACTAAGGTACCCTTTTTTCACACCTCCTTTGTGTATTCGGGGTCGCTGAGTCCGAATTTGAAGTCGGAATTGGCGTATCTCCCCCTTGAAAAAAGTTACGGCGGTTTTTTCGGGCCATGAATTCTGAGCTCTATTCGAGCTTTAGGTGGCTGCATTCTCGGTCCTAGGCGAGGTTGGAGCCTGAAATTTCGTGTGCGCGTTCCCAGTGCCAAGGGCTACCAGCTGTGAAAATTTGAAGGAAATCCGAGACAAAAATGTTTTCCGCCCGAAAAAAACGCCTGGGCTATACATCAGGCGTTTTTGCCAATTTCGGCCAAAATCTAAGGTACCCTTTTTTCACACCTCCTTTGTGTATTCGGGGTCGCTGAGTCCGAATTTGAAGTCGGAATTGGCGTATCTCCCCCTTGAAAAAAGTTACGGCGGTTTTTTCGGGCCATGAATTCTGAGCTCTATTCGAGCTTTAGGTGGCTGCATTCTCGGTCCTAGGCGAGGTTGGAGCCTGAAATTTCGTGTGCGCGTTCCCAGTGCCAAGGGCTACCAGCTGTGAAAATTTGAAGGAAATCCGAGACAAAAAGTTTTTTCCGCCCGAAAAAACGCCTGGGCTATACATCAGGCGTTTTTGCCAATTTCGGCCAAAATTTAAGGTACCCTTTTTTCACACATCCTTTGTGTATTCGGGGGCGCTGAGTCCGAATTTGAAGTCGGAATTGGCGTATCTTTCCCGTGAAAAAAGTTACGGCGGTTTTTTTTGGGCCATGAATTCTGAGCTCTATTCGAGCTTTAGGTGGCTGCCATCTCGGTCCTAGGCGAGGTTGGAGCCTGAAATTTCGTGTGCGCGTTCCCAGTGCCAAGGGCTACCAGCTGTGAAAATTTGAAGGAAATCCGAGACAAAAAGTTTTTCCGCCCGAAAAAAACGCCTGGGCTATACATCAGGCGTTTTTGCCAATTTCGGCCAAAATCTAAGGTACCCTTTTTTCACACCTCCTTTGTGTATTCGGGGTCGCTGAGTCCGAATTTGAAGTCGGAATTGGCGTATCTCCCCCGTGAAAAAAGTTACGGCGGTTTTTCGGGCCATGAATTCTGAGCTCTATTCGAGCTTTAGGTGGCTGCCATCTCGGTCCTAGGCGAGGTTGGAGCCTGAAATTTCGTGTGCGCGTTCCCAGTGCCAAGGGCTACCAGCTGTAAAAATTTGAAGGAAATCCGAGACAAAAAGTTTTTCCGCTCGAAAAAAGTACCCTTTTTTCACACCTCCTTTGTGTATTCGGGGTCGCTGAGTCCGAATTTGAAGTCGGAATTGGCGTATCTCCCCCATGAAAAAAGTTACGGCGGTTTTTTCGGGCCATGAATTCTGAGCTCTATTCGAGCTTTAGGTGGCTGCCATCTCGGTCCTAGGCGAGATTGGAGCCCGAAATTTCGTGTGCACGTTCCCAGTGCCAAGGGCTACCAGCTGTGAAAATTTGAAGGAAATCCGAGACAAAAAGTTTTTCCGCCCGAAAAAACGCCTGGGCTATAATACATCAGGCGTTTTTGCCAATTTCGGCCAAAATCTAAGGTACCCTTTTTTCACACCTCCTTTGTGTATTCGGGGTCGCTGAGTCCGAATTTGAAGTCGGAATTGGCGTATCTCCCCCGTGAAAAAAGTTACGGCGGTTTTTTCGGGCCATGCATTCTGAGCTCTATTCGAGCTTTAGATGGCTGCCATCTCGGTCCTAGGCGAGATTGGAGGCTGAAATTTCGTGTGCGCGTTCCCAGTGCCAAGGGCTACCAGCTGTGAAAATTTGAAGGAAATCCGAGACAAAAGGTTTTTCCGCCCGAAAAAACGCCTGGGCTATACATCAGACGTTTTTGCCAATTTCGGCCAAAAACTAAGGTACCCTTTTTTCACACCTCCTTTGTGTATTCGGGGTCGCTGAGTCCGAATTTGAAGTCGGAATTGGCGTATCTCCCCCGTGAAAAAAGTTACGGCGGTTTTTTCGGGCCATGAATTCTGAGCTTTATTCGAGCTTTAGGTGGCTGCCATCTCGGTCCTATGTGAGGTTGGAGCCTGAAATTTCGTGTGCGCGTTCCCAGTGCCAAGGGCTACCAGCTGTGAAAATTTGAAGGAAATCCGAGACAAAAAGTTTTTCCACTCGAAAAAACGCCCGGGCAGGCGTTTTTGCCAATTTCGGCCAAAATCTAAGGTACCCCTTTTTCACACCTCCTTTGTGTATTCGGGGTCGCTGAGTCCGAATTTGAAGTCGGAATTGGCGTATCTCCCCCGTGAAAAAAGTTACGGCGGTTTTTTCGGGCCATGAATTCTGAGCTCTATTCGAGCATTAGGTGGCTGCCATCTCGGTCCTAGGCGAGGTTGGAGCCTGAAATTTCGTGTGCGCGTTCCCAGTGCCAAGGGCTACCAGCTGTGAAAATTTGAAGGGAATCCGAGACAAAAAGTTTTTCCGCCCGAAAAAACGCCTGGGCTATAATACATCAGGCGTTTTTGCCAATTTCGGCCAAAATCTAAGGTACCCTTTTTTCACACCTCCTTTGTGTATTCGGGGTCGCTGAGTCCGAATTTGAAGTCGGAATTGGCGTATCTCCCCCGTGAAAAAAGTTACGGCGGTTTTTTCGGGCCATGCATTCTGAGCTCTATTCGAGCTTTAGATGGCTGCCATCTCGGTCCTAGGCGAGATTGGAGCCTGAAATTTCGTGTGCGCGTTCCCAGTGCCAAGGGCTACCAGCTGTGAAAATTTGAAGGAAATCCGAGACAAAAGGTTTTTCCGCCCGAAAAAACGCCTGGGCTATACATCAGACGTTTTTGCCAATTTCGGCCAAAAACTAAGGTACCCTTTTTCACACCTCCTTTGTGTATTCGGGGTCGCTGAGTCCGAATTTGAAGTCGGAATTGGCGTATCTCCCCCGTGAAAAAAATTACGGCGGTTTTTTCGGGCCATGAATTCTGAGCTTTATTCGAGCTTTAGGTGGCTGCCATCTCGGTCCTAGGTGAGGTTGGAGCCTGAAATTTCGTGTGCGCGTTCCCAGTGCCAAGGGCTACCAGCTGTGAAAATTTGAAGGAAATCCGAGACAAAAAGTTTTTACACTCGAAAAAACGCCCGGGCAGGCGTTTTTGCCAATTTCGGCCAAAATCTAAGGTACCCCTTTTTCACACCTCCTTTGTGTATTCGGGGTCGCTGAGTCCAAATTTGAAGTCGGAATTGGCGTATCTCCCCCGTGAAAAAAGTTACGGCGGTTTTTTCGGGCCATGAATTCTGAGCTCTATTCGAGCATTAGGTGGCTGCCATCTCGGTCCTAGGCGAGGTTGGAGCCTGAAATTTCGTGTGCGCGTTCCCAGTGCCAAGGGCTACCAGCTGTGAAAATTTTAAGGGAATCCGAGACAAAAAGTTTTTCCGCCCGAAAAAACGACTGGGCTATACATCAGGCGTTTTTGCCAATTTCGGCCAAAATCTAAGGTACCCTTTTTTCACACCTCCTTTGTGTATTCGGGTTCGCTGAGTCTGAATTTGAAGTCGGAATTGGCGTATATCCCCCGTGAAAAAAGTTACGGCGGTTTTTTCGGGCCATGAATTCTGAGCTCTATTCGAGCTTTAGGTGGCTGCCATCTCGCTCCTAGGCGAGGTTGGAGCCTGAAATTTCGTGTGCGCGTTCCCAGTGCCAAGGGCTACCAGCTGTGAAAATTTGAAGGAAATCCTAGACAAAAAGTTGTTCCGCCCGAAAAAACGCCTGGGCATACATCAGGCGTTTTTGCCAATTTCGGCCGAAATATAAGGTACCCTTTTTCACACCTCCTTTGTGTATTCGGGGTCGCTGAGTCCGAATTTGAAGTCGGAATTGGCGTATCTCCCCCGTGAAAAAAGTTACGGCGGTTTTCTCGTACCATGAATTCTGAGCTCTATTCGAGCTTTAGGTGGCTGCCATCTCGGTCCTAGGCGAGGTTGGAGCCCGAAATTTCGTGTGCTCGTTCCCAGTGCCAAGGGCTACCAGCTGTGAAAATTTGAAGGAAATCCGAGACAAAAAGTTTTTCCGCCCGAAAAAACGCCTGGGCTTATACATCAGGCGTTTTTGCCAATTTCGGCCAAATCTAAGGTACCCTTTTTTCACACCTCCTTTGTGTATTCGGGGTCGCTGAGTCCGAATTTGAAGTCGGAATTGGCGTATCTCCCCCGTGAAAAAAGTTACGGCGGTTTTTTCGGGCCATGAATTCTGAGCTCTATTCGAGCTTTAGGTGGCTGCCATCTCGGTCCTAGACGAGGTTGGAGCCTGAAATTTCGTGTGCGCGTTCCCAGTGCCCAGGGCTACCAGCTGTGAAAATTTGAAGGAAATCCGAGACAAAAAGTTTTTCCGCCCGAAAAAACGCCTGGGCTATACATCAGGCGTTTTTGCCAATTACGGCCAAAATCTAAGGTACCCTTTTTTCACACCTCCTTTGTGTATTCGGGGTCGCTGAGTCCGAATTTGAAGTCGGAATTGGCGTATCTCCCCCGTGAAAATAGTTACGGCGGTTTTTTCGGGCCATGAATTCCGAGCTCTATTCGAGCTTTAGGTGGCTGCCATCTCGGTCCTAGGCGAGGTTGGAGCCTGAAATTTCGTGTGCGCGTTCCCAGTGCCAAGGGCTACCAGCTGTGAAAATTTGAAGGAAATCCGAGACAAAAAGTTTTTCCGTCCGAAAAAACGCCTGGGCATACATCAGGCGTTTTTGCCAATTTCGGCCAAAATCTAAGGTACCCTTTTTTCACACCTCCTTTGTGTATTCGGGTTCGCTGAGTCCGAATTTGAAGTCGGAATTGGCGTATCTCCCCCGTGAAAAAAGTTACGGCGGTTTTTTCGGGCCATGAATTCTGAGCTTTATTCGAGCTTTAGGTGGCTGCCATCTCGGTCCTAGGTGAGGTTGGAGCCTGAAATTTCGTGTGCGCGTTCCCAGTGCCAAGGGCTACCAGCTGTGAAAATTTGAAGGAAATCCGAGACAAAAAGTTTTTCCACTCGAAAAAACGCCCGGGCAGGCGTTTTTGCCAATTTCGGCCAAAATCTAAGGTACCCCTTTTTCACACCTCCTTTGTGTATTCGGGGTCGCTGAGTCCGAATTTGAAGTCGGAATTGGCGTATCTCCCCCGTGAAAAAAGTTACGGCGGTTTTTTCGGGCCATGAATTCTGAGCTCTATTCGAGCATTAGGTGGCTGCCATCTCGGTCCTAGGCGAGGTTGGAGCCTGAAATTTCGTGTGCGCGTTCCCAGTGCCAAGGGCTACCAGCTGTGAAAATTTGAAGGAAATCCGAGACAAAAAGTTTTTCCGCCCGAAAAAACGCCTGGGCTATACATCAGGCGTTTTTGCCAATTACGGCCAAAATCTAAGGTACCCTTTTTTCACACCTCCTTTGTGTATTCGGGGTCGCTGAGTCCGAATTTGAAGTCGGAATTGGCGTATCTCCCCCGTGAAAATAGTTACGGCGGTTTTTTCGGGCCATGAATTCTGAGCTCTATTCGAGCTTTAGGTGGCTGCCATCTCGGTCCTAGGCGAGGTTGGAGCCTGAAATTTCGTGTGCGCGTTCCCAGTGCCAAGGGCTACCAGCTGTGAAAATTTGAAGGAAATCCGAGACAAAAAGTTTTTCCGCCCGAAAAAACGCCTGGGCTATACATCAGGCGTTTTTGCCAATTTCGGCCAAATCTAAGGTACCCTTTTTTCACACCTCCTTTGTGTATTCGGGGTCGCTGAGTCCGAATTTGAAGTCGGAATTGGCGTATCTCCCCCGTGAAAAAAGTTACGGCGGTTTTTTCGGGCCATGAATTCTGAGCTCTATTCGAGCTTTAGGTGGCTGCCATCTCGGTCCTAGACGAGGTTGGAGCCTGAAATTTCGTGTGCGCGTTCCCAGTGCCCAGGGCTACCAGCTGTGAAAATTTGAAGGAAATCCGAGACAAAAAGTTTTTCCGCCCGAAAAAACGCCTGGGCTATACATCAGGCGTTTTTGCCAATTACGGCCAAAATCTAAGGTACCCTTTTTTCACACCTCCTTTGTGTATTCGGGGTCGCTGAGTCCGAATTTGAAGTCGGAATTGGCGTATCTCCCCCGTGAAAATAGTTACGGCGGTTTTTTCGGGCCATGAATTCCGAGCTCTATTCGAGCTTTAGGTGGCTGCCATCTCGGTCCTAGGCGAGGTTGGAGCCTGAAATTTCGTGTGCGCGTTCCCAGTGCCAAGGGCTACCAGCTGTGAAAATTTGAAGGAAATCCGAGACAAAAAGTTTTTCCGCCCGAAAAAACGCCTGGGCTATACATCAGGCGTTTTTGCCAATTTCGGCCAAATCTAAGGTACCCTTTTTTCACACCTCCTTTGTGTATTCGGGGTCGCTGAGTCCGAATTTGAAGTCGGAATTGGCGTATCTCCCCCGCGAAAAAAGTTACGGCGGTTTTTTCGGGCCATGAATTCTGAGCTCTATTCGAGCTTTAGGTGGCTGCCATCTCGGTCCTAGACGAGGTTGGAGCCTGAAATTTCGTGTGCGCGTTCCCAGTGCCAAGGGCTACCAGCTGTGAAAATTTGAAGGAAATCCGAGACAAAAAGTTTTTCCACTCGAAAAAACGCCCGGGCAGGCGTTTTTGCCAATTTCGGCCAAAATCTAAGGTACCCCTTTTTCACACCTCCTTTGTGTATTCGGGGTCGCTGAGTCCGAATTTGAAGTCGGAATTGGCGTATCTCCCCCGTGAAAAAAGTTACGGCGGTTTTTTCGGGCCATGAATTCTGAGCTCTATTCGAGCATTAGGTGGCTGCCATCTCGGTCCTAGGCGAGGTTGGAGCCTGAAATTTCGTGTGCGCGTTCCCAGTGCCAAAGGCTACCAGCTGTGAAAATTTGAAGGGAATCCGAGACAAAAAGTTTTTCCGCCCGAAAAAACGACTGGGCTATACATCAGGCGTTTTTGCCAATTTCGGCCAAAATCTAAGGTACCCTTTTTTCACACCTCCTTTGTGTATTCGGGTTCGCTGAGTCTGAATTTGAAGTCGGAATTGGCGTATATCCCCCGTGAAAAAAGTTACGGCGGTTTTTTCGGGCCATGAATTCTGAGCTCTATTCGAGCTTTAGGTGGCTGCCATCTCGCTCCTAGGCGAGGTTGGAGCCTGAAATTTCGTGTGCGCGTTCCCAGTGCCAAGGGCTACCAGCTGTGAAAATTTGAAGGAAATCCGAGACAAAAAGTTTTTCCGCCCGAAAAAACGCCTGGGCTATACATCAGGCGTTTTTGCCAATTACGGCCAAAATCTAAGGTACCCTTTTTTCACACCTCCTTTGTGTATTCGGGGTCGCTGAGTCCGAATTTGAAGTCGGAATTGGCGTATCTCCCCCGTGAAAATAGTTACGGCGGTTTTTTCGGGCCATGAATTCTGAGCTCTATTCGAGCTTTAGGTGGCTGCCATCTCGGTCCTAGGCGAGGTTGGAGCCTGAAATTTCGTGTGCGCGTTCCCAGTGCCAAGGGCTACCAGCTGTGAAAATTTGAAGGAAATCCGAGACAAAAAGTTTTTCCGCCCGAAAAAACGCCTGGGCTATACATCAGGCGTTTTTGCCAATTTCGGCCAAATCTAAGGTACCCTTTTTTCACACCTCCTTTGTGTATTCGGGGTCGCTGAGTCCGAATTTGAAGTCGGAATTGGCGTATCTCCCCCGTGAAAAAAGTTACGGCGGTTTTTTCGGGCCATGAATTCTGAGCTCTATTCGAGCTTTAGGTGGCTGCCATCTCGGTCCTAGACGAGGTTGGAGCCTGAAATTTCGTGTGCGCGTTCCCAGTGCCCAGGGCTACCAGCTGTGAAAATTTGAAGGAAATCCGAGACAAAAAGTTTTTCCGCCCGAAAAAACGCCTGGGCTATACATCAGGCGTTTTTGCCAATTACGGCCAAAATCTAAGGTACCCTTTTTTCACACCTCCTTTGTGTATTCGGGGTCGCTGAGTCCGAATTTGAAGTCGGAATTGGCGTATCTCCCCCGTGAAAATAGTTACGGCGGTTTTTTCGGGCCATGAATTCCGAGCTCTATTCGAGCTTTAGGTGGCTGCCATCTCGGTCCTAGGCGAGGTTGGAGCCTGAAATTTCGTGTGCGCGTTCCCAGTGCCAAGGGCTACCAGCTGTGAAAATTTGAAGGAAATCCGAGACAAAAAGTTTTTCCGCCCGAAAAAACGCCTGGGCTATACATCAGGCGTTTTTGCCAATTTCGGCCAAATCTAAGGTACCCTTTTTTCACACCTCCTTTGTGTATTCGGGGTCGCTGAGTCCGAATTTGAAGTCGGAATTGGCGTATCTCCCCCGTGAAAAAAGTTACGGCGGTTTTTTCGGGCCATGAATTCTGAGCTCTATTCGAGCTTTAGGTGGCTGCCATCTCGGTCCTAGACGAGGTTGGAGCCTGAAATTTCGTGTGCGCGTTCCCAGTGCCCAGGGCTACCAGCTGTGAAAATTTGAAGGAAATCCGAGACAAAAAGTTTTTCCGCCCGAAAAAACGCCTGGGCTATACATCAGGCGTTTTTGCCAATTACGGCCAAAATCTAAGGTACCCTTTTTTCACACCTCCTTTGTGTATTCGGGGTCGCTGAGTCCGAATTTGAAGTCGGAATTGGCGTATCTCCCCGTGAAAATAGTTACGGCGGTTTTTTCGGGCCATGAATTCCGAGCTCTATTCGAGCTTTAGGTGGCTGCCATCTCGGTCCTAGGCGAGGTTGGAGCCTGAAATTTCGTGTGCGCGTTCCCAGTGCCAAGGGCTACCAGCTGTGAAAATTTGAAGGAAATCCGAGACAAAAAGTTTTTCCGCCCGAAAAAACGCCTGGGCTATACATCAGGCGTTTTTGCCAATTTCGGCCAAATCTAAGGTACCCTTTTTTCACACCTCCTTTGTGTATTCGGGGTCGCTGAGTCCGAATTTGAAGTCGGAATTGGCGTATATCCCCCGTGAAAAAAGTTACGGCGGTTTTTTCGGGCCATGAATTCTGAGCTCTATTCGAGCTTTAGGTGGCTGCCATCTCGGTCCTAGACGAGGTTGGAGCCTGAAATTTCGTGTGCGCGTTCCCAGTGCCCAGGGCTACCAGCTGTGAAAATTTGAAGGAAATCCGAGACAAAAAGTTTTTCCGCCCGAAAAAACGCCTGGGCTATACATCAGGCGTTTTTGCCAATTACGGCCAAAATCTAAGGTACCCTTTTTTCACACCTCCTTTGTGTATTCGGGGTCGCTGAGTCCGAATTTGGAGTCGGAATTGGCGTATCTCCCCCGTGAAAATAGTTACGGCGGTTTTTTCGGTCCATGAATTCTGAGCTCTATTCGAGCTTTAGGTGGCTGCCATTATCGGTCCTAGGCGAGGTTGGAGCCTGAAATTTCGTGTGCGCATTCCCAGTGCCAAGGGCTACCAGCTGTAAAAAATTTGAAGGAAATCCGAGACAAAAAGTTTTTCCGCCCGGAAAAACGCCTTGGCTATACATCAGGCGTTTTTGCCAATTTCGGCCAAAATCTAAGGTACCCTTTTTTCACACCTCCTTTGTGTATTCGGGGTCGCTGAGTCCGAATTTGAAGTCGGAATTGGCGTATCTCCCCCGTGAAAAAAGTTACGGCGGTTTTTTCGGGCCATGAATTCTGAGCTCTATTCGAGCTTTAGGTGGCTGCCATCTCGGTCCTAGGCGAGGTTGGAGCCTGAAATTTCGTGTGCGCGTTCCCAGTGCCCAGGGCTACCAGCTGTGAAAATTTGAAGGAAATCCGAGACAAAAAGTTTTTCCGCCCGAAAAAACGCCTGGGCTATACATCAGGCGTTTTTGCCAATTTCGGCCAAAATCTAATGTACCCTTTTTCCACACCTCCTTTGTGTATTCGGGGTCGCTGAGTCCGAATTTTAAGTCGGAATTTGCGTATCTCCCCCGCGAAAAAAGTTACGGCGGTTTTTTCGGGCCATGAATTCTGAGCTCTATTCGAGCTTTAGGTGGCTGCCATCTCGGTCCTAGGCGAGGTTGGAGCCTGAAATTTCGTGTGCGCGTTCCCAGTGCCAAGGGCTACCAGCTGTGAAAATTTGAAGGAAATCCGAGACAAAAAGTTTTTTCCGCCCGAAAAAACGCCTGGGCTATACATCAGGCGTTTTTGCCAATTTAGGCCAAAATCTAAGGTACCCTTTTTTCACACCTCCTTTGTGTATTCGGGGTCGCTGAGTCCGAATTTGAAGTCGGAATTGGCGTATCTCCCCCGAGAAAAAAGTTACGGCGTTTTTTTTGGGCCATGAATTCTGAGCTCTATTCGAGCTTGAGTGGCTGCCATCTCGGTCCTAGGCGAGGTTGGAGCCCGAAATTTAGTGTGCGCGTTCCCGGTGCCAAGGGCTACCAACTGTGAAAATTTGAAGGAAATCCGAGACAAAAAGTTTTTCCGCCCGAAAAAACGCCTGGGCTTTACATCAGGCGTTTTTGCCAATTTCGGCCAAAATCTAAGGTACCCTTTTTTCACACCTCCTTTGTGTATTCGGGGTCGCTGAGTCCGAATTTGAAGTCGGAATTGCCGTATCTCCCCCGTGAAAAAAGTTACGGCGGTTTTTTCGGGCCATGAATTCTGAGCTCTATTTTCGTGTGCGCATTCCCAATGCCAAGGGCTACCAGCTGTGAAAATTTGAAGGAAATCCGAGACAAAAATTTTTTCCGCCCGGAAAAACACCTTGGCTATACATCAGGCGTTTTTGCCAATTTCGGTTAAAATCTAAGGTACCCTTTTTTCACACCTCCTTTGTGTATTCGGGGTCGCTGAGTCCGAATTTGAAATCGGAATTGCCGTATCTCCCCCGTGAAAAAAGTTACGGCGTTTTTTTCGGGCCATGAATTCTGAGCTCTATTCGAGCTTTAAGTGGCTGCCATCTCGGTCCTAGGCGAGGTTGGAGCCTGAAATTTCGTGTGCGCGTTCCCAGTGCCAAGGGCTACCAGCTGTGAAAATTTGAAGGAAATCCGAGACAAAAAGTTTTTTCCGCCCGAAAAAACGCCTGGGCTATACATCAGGCGTTTTTGCCAATTTCGGCCAAAATCTAAGGTACCCTTTTTTCACACCTCCTTTGTGTATTCGGGGTCGCTGAGTCCGAATTTGAAGTTGGTATTTGCGTATCTCCCCCGTGAAAAAAGTTACGGCGGTTTTTTCGGGCCATGAATTCTGAGCTCTATTCGAGCTTTAGGTGGCTGCCATCTCGGTCCTAGGCGAGGTTGGAGCCTGAAATTTCTTGTGCGCGTTCCCAGTGCCAAGGGCTACCAGCTGTGAAAATTTGAAGGAAATCCGAAACAAAAAGTTTTTTTCCGCCCGAAAAAACGCCTGGGCTATACATCAGGCGTTTTTGCCAATTTCGGCCAAAATCTAAGGTACCCTTTTTTCACACCTCCTTTGTGTATTCGGGGTCGCTGAGTCCGATTTTGAAGTCGGAATTGGCGTATCTCCCCCGTGAAAAAAGTTACGGCGGTTTTTTCGGGCCATGAATTCTGACCTCTATTCGACCTTTAAGTGGCTGCCATCTCGGTCCTAGGCGAGGTTGGAGCCTGAAATTTCGTGTGCGCGTTCCCAGTGCCAAGGGCTACCAGCTGTGAAAATTTGAAGGAAATCCGAGACAAAAAGTTTTTCCGCCCGAAAAAACGCCTGGGCATAAGGCGTTTTTGCCAATTTCGGCCGAAATATAAGGTACCCTTTTTTCACACCTCCTTTGTGTATTCGGGGTCGCTAAGTCCGAATTTGAAGTCGGAATTGGCGTATCTCCCCCGTGAAAAAAGTTACGGCGGTTTTTTCGTGCCATGAATTCTGAGCTCTATTCGAGCTTTAGGTGGCTGCCATCTCGGTCCTAGGCGAGGTTGGAGCCTGAAATTTCGTGTGCGCGTTCCCAGTGCCAAGGGCTACCAGCTGTGAAAATTTGAAGGAAATCCGAGACAAAAATTTTTCCGCCCGAAAAAAACGCCTAGGCATCAGGCGTTTTTGCCAATTTCGGCCAAAATCTAAGGTACCCTTTTTTCACACCTCCTTTGTGTATTCGGGGTCGCTTAGTCCGAATTTGAAGTCGGAATTGCCGTATCTCCCCCGTGAAAAAAGTTACGGCGGTTTTTTCGGGCCATGAATTCTGAGCTCTATTCGAGCTTTAAGTGGCTGCCATCTCGGTCCTAGGCGAGGTTGGAGCCTGAAATTCCGTGTGCGCGTTCCCAGTGCCAAGGGCTACCAGCTGTGAAAATTTGAAGGAAATCCGAGACAAAAAGTTTTTCCGCCCGGATAAACGCCTTGGCTATACATCAGGCGTTTTTGCCAATTTCGGCCAAAATCTAAGGTACCCTTTTTTCACACCTCCTTTGTGTATTCGGGGTCGCTGAGTCCGAATTTGAAGTCGGAATTGGCGTATCTCCCCCGTGAAAAAAGTTACGGCGGTTTTTTCGGGCCATGAATTCTGAGCTCTATTCGAGCTTTAGGTGGCTGCCATCTCGGTCCTAGGCGAGGTTGGAGCCTGAAATTTCGTGTGCGCGTTCCCAGTGCCAAGGGCTACCAGCTGTGAAAATTTGAAGGAAATCCGAGACAAAAAGTTTTTCCGCCCGAAAAAACGCCTGGGCTATACATCAGGCGTGTTTGCCAATTTCGGCCAAAATCTAATGTACCCTTTTTCCACACCTCCTTTGTGTATTCGGGGTCGCTGAGTCCGAATTTTAAGTCGGAATTTGCGTATCTCCCCCGTGAAAAAAGTTACGGCGGTTTTTTCGGGCCATGAATTCTGAGCTCTATTTTCGTGTGCGCATTCCCAGTGCCAAGGGCTACCAGCTGTGAAAATTTGAAGGAAATCCGAGGCAAAAAGTTTTTTCCGCCCGAAAAAACGCCTGGGCTATACACCAGGCGTTTTTGCCAATTTCGGCCAAAATCTAAGGTACCCTTTTTTCACACCTCCTTTGTGTATTCGGCGTCGCTGAGTCCGAATTTGAAGTTGGTATTTGCGTATCTCCCCCGTGAAAAAAGTTACGGCGGTTTTTTCGGGCCATGAATTCTGAGCTCTATTCGAGCTTTAGGTGGCTGCCATCTCGGTCCTAGGCGAGGTTGGAGCCTGAAATTTCGTGTGCGCGTTCCCAGTGCCAAGGGCTACCAGCTGTGAAAATTTGAAGGAAATCCGAGACAAAAAGTTTTTTCCGCCCGAAAAAACGCCTGGGCTATACATCAGGCGTTTTTGCCAATTTCGGCCAAAATCTAAGGTACCCTTTTTTCACACCTCCTTTGTGTATTCGGGGTCGCTGAGTCCGAATTTGAAGTCGGAATTGGCGTATCTCCCCCGTGAAAAAAGTTACGGCGGTTTTTTCGGGCCATGAATTCTGAGCTCTATTCGACCTTTAAGTGGCTGCCATCTCGGTCCTAGGCGAGGTTGGAGCCTGAAATTTCGTGTGCGCGTTCCCAGTGCCAAGGGCTACCAGCTGTGAAAATTCGAAGGAAATCCGAGACAAAAAGTTTTTCCACCCGAAAAAAACGCCTGGGCTATTATACATCAGGCGTTTTTGCCAATTTCGGCCAAAATCTAAGGTACCCTTTTTTCACACCTTTGTGTATTCGGGG
Source organism: Fragum sueziense (assembly GCA_963680895.1). Taxonomy (NCBI): domain Eukaryota; kingdom Metazoa; phylum Mollusca; class Bivalvia; order Cardiida; family Cardiidae; genus Fragum; species Fragum sueziense. The sequence continues at coordinate 1,386,129 of OY804607.1, read as the reverse complement.
TCGCTGAGTCCGAATTTGAAGTCGGAATTGGCGTATCTCCCCCGTGAAAAAAGTTACGGCGGTTTTTTCGTGCCATGAATTCTGAGCTATATTCGAGCTTTAGGTGGCTGCCATCTCGGTCCTAGGCGAGGTTGGAGCCTGAAATTTCGTGAGCGCGTTCCCAGTGCCAAGGGCTACCAGCTGTGAAAATTTGAAGGAAATCCGAGACAAAAAGTTTTTCCGCCCGAAAAAACGCCTGGGCATCAGGCGTTTTTGCCAATTTCGGCCGAAATATAAGGTACCCTTTTTTCACACCTCCTTTGTGTATTCGGGGTCGCTAAGTCCGAATTTGAAGTCGGAATTGGCGTATCTCCCCCGTGAAAAAAGTTACGGCGGTTTTTTCGTGCCATGAATTCTGAGCTCTATTCGAGCTTTAGGTGGCTGCCATCTCGGTCCTAGGCGAGGTTGGAGCCTGAAATTTCGTGTGCGCGTTCCCAGTGCCAAGGGCTACCAGCTGTGAAAATTTGAAGGAAATCCGAGACAAAAAGTTTTTCCGCCCGAAAAAAAAACGCCTAGGCATCAGGCGTTTTTGCCAATTTCGGCCAAAATCTAAGGTACCCTTTTTTCACACCTCCTTTGTGTATTCGGGGTCGCTTAGTCCGATTTTGAAGTCGGAATTGGCGTATCTCCCCCGTGAAAAAAGTTACGGCGGTTTTTTCGGTCCATGAATTCTGAGCTCTATTCGAGCTTTAGGTGGCTGCCATCTCGGTCCTAGGCGAGGTTGGAGCCTGAAATTTCGTGTGCGCATTCCCAGTGCCAAGGGCTACCAGCTGTAAAAAATTTGAAGGAAATCCGAGACAAAAAGTTTTTCCGCCCGGAAAAACGCCTTGGCTATACATCAGGCGTTTTTGCCAATTTCGGCCAAAATCTAAGGTACCCTTTTTTCACACCTCCTTTGTGTATTCGGGGTCGCTGAGTCCGAATTTGAAGTCGGAATTGGCGTATCTCCCCCGTGAAAAAAGTTACGGCGGTTTTTTCGGGCCATGAATTCTGAGCTCTATTCGAGCTTTAGGTGGCTGCCATCTCGGTCCTAGGCGAGGTTGGAGCCTGAAATTTCGTGTGCGCGTTCCCAGTGCCAAGGGCTACCAGCTGTGAAAATTTGAAGGAAATCCGAGACAAAAAGTTTTTCCGCCCGAAAAAACGCCTGGGCTATACATCAGGCGTTTTTGCCAATTTCGGCCAAAATCTAATGTACCCTTTTTCCACACCTCCTTTGTGTATTCGGGGTCGCTGAGTCCGAATTTGAAGTCGGAATTTGCGTATCTCCCCCGTGAAAAAAGTTACGGCGGTTTTTTCGGGCCATGAATTCTGAGCTCTATTCGAGCTTTAGGTGGCTGCCATCTCGGTCCTAGGCGAGGTTGGAGCCCGAAATTTAGTGTGCGCGTTCCCGGTGCCAAGGGCTACCAACTGTGAAAATTTGAAGGAAATCCGAGACAAAAAGTTTTTCCGCCCGAAAAAACGCCTGGGCTATACATCAGGCGTTTTTGCCAATTTCGGCCAAAATCTAAGGTACCCTTTTTTCACACCTCCTTTGTGTATTCGGGGTCGCTGAGTCCGAATTTGAAGTCGGAATTGCCGTATCTCCCCCGTGAAAAAAGTTACGGCGGTTTTTTCGGGCCATGAATTCTGAGCTCTATTTTCGTGTGCGCATTCCCAGTGCCAAGGGCTACCAGCTGTGAAAATTTGAAGGAAATCCGAGACAAAAATTTTTTCCGCCCGAAAAAACGCCTTGGCTATACATCAGGCGTTTTTGCCAATTTCGGTTAAAATCTAAGGTACCCTTTTTCACACCTCCTTTGTGTATTCGGGGTCGCTGAGTCCGAATTTGAAATCGGAATTGCCGTATCTCCCCCGTGAAAAAAGTTACGGCGGTTTTTTCGGGCCATGAATTCTGAGCTCTATTCGAGCTTTAAGTGGCTGCCATCTCGGTCCTAGGCGAGGTTGGAGCCTGAAATTTCGTGTGCGCGTTCCCAGTGCCAAGGGCTACCAGCTGTGAAAATTTGAAGGAAATCCGAGACAAACAGTTTTTTCCGCCCGAAAAAACGCCTGGGCTATACATCAGGCGTTTTTGCCAATTTCGGCCAAAATCTAAGGTACCCTTTTTTCACACCTCCTTTGTGTATTCGGGGTCGCTGAGTCCGAATTTGAAGTTGGTATTTGCGTATCTCCCCCGTGAAAAAAGTTACGGCGGTTTTTTCGGGCCATGAATTCTGAGCTCTATTCGAGCTTTAGGTGGCTGCCATCTCGGTCCTAGGCGAGGTTGGAGCCCGAAATTTAGTGTGCGCGTTCCCGGTGCCAAGGGCTACCAACTGTGAAAATTTGAAGGAAATCCGAGACAAAAAGTTTTTCCGCCCGAAAAAACGCCTGGGCTATACATCAGGCGTTTTTGCCAATTTCGGCCAAATCTAAGGTACCCTTTTTTCACACCTCCTTTGTGTATTCGGGGTCGCTGAGTCCGAATTTGAAGTCGGAATTGCCGTATCTCCCCCGTGAAAAAAGTTACGGCGGTTTTTTCGGGCCATGAATTCTGAGCTCTATTTTCGTGTGCGCATTCCCAGTGCCAAGGGCTACCAGCTGTGAAAATTTGAAGGAAATCCGAGACAAAAATTTTTTCCGCCCGAAAAAACGCCTTGGCTATACATCAGGCGTTTTTGCCAATTTCGGTTAAAATCTAAGGTACCCTTTTTCACACCTCCTTTGTGTATTCGGGGTCGCTGAGTCCGAATTTGAAATCGGAATTGCCGTATCTCCCCCGTGAAAAAAGTTACGGCGGTTTTATCGGGCCATGAATTTTGAGCTCTATTCGAGCTTTAAGTGGCTGCCATCTCGGTCCTAGGCGAGGTTGGAGCCTGAAATTTCGTGTGCGCGTTCCCAGTGCCAAGGGCTACCAGCTGTGAAAATTTGAAGGAAATCCGAGAAAAAACAGTTTTTTCCGCCCGAAAAAACGCCTGGGCTATACATCAGGCGTTTTTGCCAATTTCGGCCAAAATCTAAGGTACCCTTTTTTCACACCTCCTTTGTGTATTCGGGGTCGCTGAGTCCGATTTTGAAGTTGGTATTTGCGTATCTCCCCCGTGAAAAAAGTTACGGCGGTTTTTTCGGGCCATGAATTCTGAGCTCTATTCGAGCTTTAGGTGGCTGCCATCTCGGTCCTAGGCGAGGTTGGAGCCTGAAATTTCGTGTGCGCGTTCCCAGTGCCAAGGGCTACCAGCTGTGAAAATTTGAAGGAAATCCGAGACAAAAAGTTTTTTCCGCCCGAAAAAACGCCTGGGCTATACATCAGGCGTTTTTGCCAATTTCGGCCAAAATCTAAGGTACCCTTTTTTCACACCTCCTTTGTGTATTCGGGGTCGCTGAGTCCGAATTTGAAGTCGGAATTGGCGTATCTCCCCCGTGAAAAAAGTTACGGCGGTTTTTTCGGGCCATGAATTCTGAGCTCTATTCGACCTTTAAGTGGCTGCCATCTCGGTCCTAGGCGAGGTTGGAGCCTGAAATCTCGTGTGCGCGTTCCCAGTGCCAAGGGCTACCAGCTGTGAAAATTTGAAGGAAATCCGAGACAAAAAGTTTTTCCACCCGAAAAAACGCCTGGGCTATACATCAGGCGTTTTTGCCAATTTCGGCCAAAATCTAAGATACCCTTTTTTCACACCTCCTTTGTGTATTCGGGGTCGCTGAGTCCGAATTTTAAGTCGGAATTTGCGTATCTCCCCCGCGAAAAAAGTTACGGCGGTTTTTTCGGGCCATGAATTCTGAGCTCTATTCGAGCTTTAGGTGGCTGCCATCTCGGTCCTAGGCGAGGTTGGAGCCTGAAATTTCGTGTGCGCGTTCCCAGTGCCAAGGGCTACCAGCTGTGAAAATTTGAAGGAAATCCGAGACAAAAAGTTTTTTCCGCCCGAAAAAACGCCTGGGCTATACATCAGGCGTTTTTGCCAATTTAGGCCAAAATCTAAGGTACCCTTTTTTCACACCTCCTTTGTGTATTCGGGGTCGCTGAGTCCGAATTTGAAGTCGGAATTGGCGTATCTCCCCCGAGAAAAAAGTTACGGCGTTTTTTTTGGGCCATGAATTCTGAGCTCTATTCGAGCTTGAGTGGCTGCCATCTCGGTCCTAGGCGAGGTTGGAGCCCGAAATTTAGTGTGCGCGTTCCCGGTGCCAAGGGCTACCAACTGTGAAAATTTGAAGGAAATCCGAGACAAAAAGTTTTTCCGCCCGAAAAAACGCCTGGGCTTTACATCAGGCGTTTTTGCCAATTTCGGCCAAAATCTAAGGTACCCTTTTTTCACACCTCCTTTGTGTATTCGGGGTCGCTGAGTCCGAATTTGAAGTCGGAATTGCCGTATCTCCCCCGTGAAAAAAGTTACGGCGGTTTTTTCGGGCCATGAATTCTGAGCTCTATTTTCGTGTGCGCATTCCCAATGCCAAGGGCTACCAGCTGTGAAAATTTGAAGGAAATCCGAGACAAAAATTTTTTCCGCCCGGAAAAACACCTTGGCTATACATCAGGCGTTTTTGCCAATTTCGGTTAAAATCTAAGGTACCCTTTTTTCACACCTCCTTTGTGTATTCGGGGTCGCTGAGTCCGAATTTGAAATCGGAATTGCCGTATCTCCCCCGTGAAAAAAGTTACGGCGTTTTTTTCGGGCCATGAATTCTGAGCTCTATTCGAGCTTTAAGTGGCTGCCATCTCGGTCCTAGGCGAGGTTGGAGCCTGAAATTTCGTGTGCGCGTTCCCAGTGCCAAGGGCTACCAGCTGTGAAAATTTGAAGGAAATCCGAGACAAAAAGTTTTTTCCGCCCGAAAAAACGCCTGGGCTATACATCAGGCGTTTTTGCCAATTTCGGCCAAAATCTAAGGTACCCTTTTTTCACACCTCCTTTGTGTATTCGGGGTCGCTGAGTCCGAATTTGAAGTTGGTATTTGCGTATCTCCCCCGTGAAAAAAGTTACGGCGGTTTTTTCGGGCCATGAATTCTGAGCTCTATTCGAGCTTTAGGTGGCTGCCATCTCGGTCCTAGGCGAGGTTGGAGCCTGAAATTTCGTGTGCGCGTTCCCAGTGCCAAGGGCTACCAGCTGTGAAAATTTGAAGGAAATCCGAGACAAAAAGTTTTTTTCCGCCCGAAAAAACGCCTGGGCTATACATCAGGCGTTTTTGCCAATTTCGGCCAAAATCTAAGGTACCCTTTTTTCACACCTCCTTTGTGTATTCGGGGTCGCTGAGTCCGAATTTGAAGTCGGAATTGGCGTATCTCCCCCGTGAAAAAAGTTACGGCGGTTTTTTCGGGCCATGAATTCTGACCTCTATTCGACCTTTAAGTGGCTGCCATCTCGGTCCTAGGCGAGGTTGGAGCCTGAAATTTCGTGTGCGCGTTCCCAGTGCCAAGGGCTACCAGCTGTGAAAATTTGAAGGAAATCCGAGACAAAAAGTTTTTCCGCCCGAAAAAACGCCTGGGCATAAGGCGTTTTTGCCAATTTCGGCCGAAATATAAGGTACCCTTTTTTCACACCTCCTTTGTGTATTCGGGGTCGCTAAGTCCGAATTTGAAGTCGGAATTGGCGTATCTCCCCCGTGAAAAAAGTTACGGCGGTTTTTTCGTGCCATGAATTCTGAGCTCTATTCGAGCTTTAGGTGGCTGCCATCTCGGTCCTAGGCGAGGTTGGAGCCTGAAATTTCGTGTGCGCGTTCCCAGTGCCAAGGGCTACCAGCTGTGAAAATTTGAAGGAAATCCGAGACAAAAATTTTTCCGCCCGAAAAAAACGCCTAGGCATCAGGCGTTTTTGCCAATTTCGGCCAAAATCTAAGGTACCCTTTTTTCACACCTCCTTTGTGTATTCGGGGTCGCTTAGTCCGAATTTGAAGTCGGAATTGCCGTATCTCCCCCGTGAAAAAAGTTACGGCGGTTTTTTCGGGCCATGAATTCTGAGCTCTATTCGAGCTTTAAGTGGCTGCCATCTCGGTCCTAGGCGAGGTTGGAGCCTGAAATTCCGTGTGCGCGTTCCCAGTGCCAAGGGCTACCAGCTGTGAAAATTTGAAGGAAATCCGAGACAAAAAGTTTTTCCGCCCGGATAAACGCCTTGGCTATACATCAGGCGTTTTTGCCAATTTCGGCCAAAATCTAAGGTACCCTTTTTTCACACCTCCTTTGTGTATTCGGGGTCGCTGAGTCCGAATTTGAAGTCGGAATTGGCGTATCTCCCCCGTGAAAAAAGTTACGGCGGTTTTTTCGGGCCATGAATTCTGAGCTCTATTCGAGCTTTAGGTGGCTGCCATCTCGGTCCTAGGCGAGGTTGGAGCCTGAAATTTCGTGTGCGCGTTCCAGTGCCAAGGGCTACCAGCTTGTGAAAATTTGAAGGAAATCCGAGACAAAAAGTTTTTCCGCCCGAAAAAACGCCTGGGCTATACATCAGGCGTTTTTGCCAATTTCGGCCAAAATCTAATGTACCCTTTTTTCCACACCTCCTTTGTGTATTCGGGGGTCGCTGAGTCCGAATTTTAAGTCAGAATTTGCGTTTCTCCCCCGTGAAAAAAGTTACGGCGGTTTTTTCGGGCCATGAATTCTGAGCTCTATTTTCGTGTGCGCATTCCCAGTGCCAAGGGCTACCAGCTGTGAAAATTTGAAGGAAATCCGAGGCAAAAAGTTTTTTCCGCCCGAAAAAACGCCTGGGCTATACACCAGGCGTTTTTTGCCAATTTCGGCCAAAATCTAAGGTACCCTTTTTTCACACCTCCTTTGTGTATTCGGCGTCGCTGAGTCCGAATTTGAAGTTGGTATTTGCGTATCTCCCCCGTGAAAAAAGTTACGGCGGTTTTTTCGGGCCATGAATTCTGAGCCTCTATTCGAGCTTTAGGTGGCTGCCATCTCGGTCCTAGGCGAGGTTGGAGCCTGAAATTTCGTGTGCGCGTTCCCAGTGCCAGGGCTACCAGCTGTGAAAATTTGAAGGAAATCCGAGACAAAAAGTTTTTTCCGCCCGAAAAAACGCCTGGGCTATACATCAGGCGTTTTTGCCAATTTCGGCCAAAATCTAAGGTACCCTTTTTTCACACCTCCTTTGTGTATTCGGGGTCGCTGAGTCCGAATTTGAAGTCGGAATTGGCGTATCTCCCCCGTGAAAAAAAGTTACGGCGGTTTTTTCGGGCCATGAATTCTGAGCTCTATTCGACCTTTAAGTGGCTGCCATCTCGGTCCTAGGCGAGGTTGGAGCCTGAAATTTCGTGGTGCGCGTTCCCAGTGCCAAGGGCTACCAGCTGTGAAAATTCGAAGGAAATCCGAGACAAAAAGTTTTTCCACCCGAAAAAAACGCCTGGGCTATTATACATCAGGCGTTTTTGCCAATTTCGGCCAAAATCTAAGGTACCCTTTTTTCACACCTTTGTGTATTCGGGGTCGCTGAGTCCGAATTTGAAGTCGGAATTGGCGTATCTCCCCCGTGAAAAAAGTTACGGCGGTTTTTTCGTGCCATGAATTCTGAGCTATATTCGAGCTTTAGGTGGCTGCCATCTCGGTCCTAGGCGAGGTTGGAGCCTGAAATTTCGTGAGCGCGTTCCCAGTGCCAAGGGCTACCAGCTGTGAAAATTTGAAGGAAATCCGAGACAAAAAGTTTTTCCGCCCGAAAAAACGCCTGGGCATCAGGCGTTTTTGCCAATTTCGGCCGAAATATAAGGTACCCTTTTTTCACACCTCCTTTGTGTATTCGGGGTCGCTAAGTCCGAATTTGAAGTCGGAATTGGCGTATCTCCCCCGTGAAAAAAGTTACGGCGGTTTTTTCGTGCCATGAATTCTGAGCTCTATTCGAGCTTTAGGTGGCTGCCATCTCGGTCCTAGGCGAGGTTGGAGCCTGAAATTTCGTGTGCGCGTTCCCAGTGCCAAGGGCTACCAGCTGTGAAAATTTGAAGGAAATCCGAGACAAAAAGTTTTTCCGCCCGAAAAAAAAACGCCTAGGCATCAGGCGTTTTTGCCAATTTCGGCCAAAATCTAAGGTACCCTTTTTTCACACCTCCTTTGTGTATTCGGGGTCGCTTAGTCCGATTTTGAAGTCGGAATTGGCGTATCTCCCCCGTGAAAAAAGTTACGGCGGTTTTTTCGGGCCATGAATTCTGAGCTCTATTCGAGCTTTAGGTGGCTGCCATCTCGGTCCTAGGCGAGGTTGGAGCCTGAAATTTCGTGTGCGCATTCCCAGTGCCAAGGGCTACCAGCTGTAAAAAATTTGAAGGAAATCCGAGACAAAAAGTTTTTCCGCCCGGAAAAACGCCTTGGCTATACATCAGGCGTTTTTGCCAATTTCGGCCAAAATCTAAGGTACCCTTTTTTCACACCTCCTTTGTGTATTCGGGGTCGCTGAGTCCGAATTTGAAGTCGGAATTGGCGTATCTCCCCCGTGAAAAAAGTTACGGCGGTTTTTTCGGGCCATGAATTCTGAGCTCTATTCGAGCTTTAGGTGGCTGCCATCTCGGTCCTAGGCGAGGTTGGAGCCTGAAATTTCGTGTGCGCGTTCCCAGTGCCAAGGGCTACCAGCTGTGAAAATTTGAAGGAAATCCGAGACAAAAAGTTTTTCCGCCCGAAAAAACGCCTGGGCTATACATCAGGCGTTTTTGCCAATTTCGGCCAAAATCTAATGTACCCTTTTTCCACACCTCCTTTGTGTATTCGGGGTCGCTGAGTCCGAATTTGAAGTCGGAATTTGCGTATCTCCCCCGTGAAAAAAGTTACGGCGGTTTTTTCGGGCCATGAATTCTGAGCTCTATTCGAGCTTTAGGTGGCTGCCATCTCGGTCCTAGGCGAGGTTGGAGCCCGAAATTTAGTGTGCGCGTTCCCGGTGCCAAGGGCTACCAACTGTGAAAATTTGAAGGAAATCCGAGACAAAAAGTTTTTCCGCCCGAAAAAACGCCTGGGCTATACATCAGGCGTTTTTGCCAATTTCGGCCAAAATCTAAGGTACCCTTTTTTCACACCTCCTTTGTGTATTCGGGGTCGCTGAGTCCGAATTTGAAGTCGGAATTGCCGTATCTCCCCCGTGAAAAAAGTTACGGCGGTTTTTTCGGGCCATGAATTCTGAGCTCTATTTTCGTGTGCGCATTCCCAGTGCCAAGGGCTACCAGCTGTGAAAATTTGAAGGAAATCCGAGACAAAAATTTTTTCCGCCCGAAAAAACGCCTTGGCTATACATCAGGCGTTTTTGCCAATTTCGGTTAAAATCTAAGGTACCCTTTTTCACACCTCCTTTGTGTATTCGGGGTCGCTGAGTCCGAATTTGAAATCGGAATTGCCGTATCTCCCCCGTGAAAAAAGTTACGGCGGTTTTTTCGGGCCATGAATTCTGAGCTCTATTCGAGCTTTAAGTGGCTGCCATCTCGGTCCTAGGCGAGGTTGGAGCCTGAAATTTCGTGTGCGCGTTCCCAGTGCCAAGGGCTACCAGCTGTGAAAATTTGAAGGAAATCCGAGACAAACAGTTTTTTCCGCCCGAAAAAACGCCTGGGCTATACATCAGGCGTTTTTGCCAATTTCGGCCAAAATCTAAGGTACCCTTTTTTCACACCTCCTTTGTGTATTCGGGGTCGCTGAGTCCGAATTTGAAGTTGGTATTTGCGTATCTCCCCCGTGAAAAAAGTTACGGCGGTTTTTTCGGGCCATGAATTCTGAGCTCTATTCGAGCTTTAGGTGGCTGCCATCTCGGTCCTAGGCGAGGTTGGAGCCCGAAATTTAGTGTGCGCGTTCCCGGTGCCAAGGGCTACCAACTGTGAAAATTTGAAGGAAATCCGAGACAAAAAGTTTTTCCGCCCGAAAAAACGCCTGGGCTATACATCAGGCGTTTTTGCCAATTTCGGCCAAAATCTAAGGTACCCTTTTTTCACACCTCCTTTGTGTATTCGGGGTCGCTGAGTCCGAATTTGAAGTCGGAATTGCCGTATCTCCCCCGTGAAAAAAGTTACGGCGGTTTTTTCGGGCCATGAATTCTGAGCTCTATTTTCGTGTGCGCATTCCCAGTGCCAAGGGCTACCAGCTGTGAAAATTTGAAGGAAATCCGAGACAAAAATTTTTTCCGCCCGAAAAAACGCCTTGGCTATACATCAGGCGTTTTTGCCAATTTCGGTTAAAATCTAAGGTACCCTTTTTCACACCTCCTTTGTGTATTCGGGGTCGCTGAGTCCGAATTTGAAATCGGAATTGCCGTATCTCCCCCGTGAAAAAAGTTACGGCGGTTTTTTCGGGCCATGAATTCTGAGCTCTATTCGAGCTTTAAGTGGCTGCCATCTCGGTCCTAGGCGAGGTTGGAGCCTGAAATTTCGTGTGCGCGTTCCCAGTGCCAAGGGCTACCAGCTGTGAAAATTTGAAGGAAATCCGAGAAAAACAGTTTTTTCCGCCCGAAAAAACGCCTGGGCTATACATCAGGCGTTTTTGCCAATTTCGGCCAAAATCTAAGGTACCCTTTTTTCACACCTCCTTTGTGTATTCGGGGTCGCTGAGTCCGAATTTGAAGTTGGTATTTGCGTATCTCCCCCGTGAAAAAAGTTACGGCGGTTTTTTCGGGCCATGAATTCTGAGCTCTATTCGAGCTTTAGGTGGCTGCCATCTCGGTCCTAGGCGAGGTTGGAGCCTGAAATTTCGTGTGCGCGTTCCCAGTGCCAAGGGCTACCAGCTGTGAAAATTTGAAGGAAATCCGAGACAAAAAGTTTTTTCCGCCCGAAAAAACGCCTGGGCTATACATCAGGCGTTTTTGCCAATTTCGGCCAAAATCTAAGGTACCCTTTTTTCACACCTCCTTTGTGTATTCGGGGTCGCTGAGTCCGAATTTGAAGTCGGAATTGGCGTATCTCCCCCGTGAAAAAAGTTACGGCGGTTTTTTCGGGCCATGAATTCTGAGCTCTATTCGACCTTTAAGTGGCTGCCATCTCGGTCCTAGGCGAGGTTGGAGCCTGAAATCTCGTGTGCGCGTTCCCAGTGCCAAGGGCTACCAGCTGTGAAAATTTGAAGGAAATCCGAGACAAAAAGTTTTTCCACCCGAAAAAAACGCCTGGGCTATACATCAGGCGTTTTTGCCAATTTCGGCCAAAATCTAAGATACCCTTTTTTCACACCTCCTTTGTGTATTCGGGGTCGCTGAGTCCGAATTTGAAGTCGGAATTGGCGTATCTCCCCCGTGAAAAAAGTTACGGCAGTTTTTTCGTGCCATGAATTCTGAGCTCTATTCGAGCTTTAGGTGGCTGCCATCTCGGTCCTAGGCTAGGTTGGAGCCTGAAATTTCGTGAGCGCGTTCCCAGTGCCAAGGGCTACCAGCTGTGAAAATTTGAAGGAAATCCGAGACAAAAAGTTTTTCCGCCCGAAAAAAACGCCTGGGCATCAGGCGTTTTTGCCAATTTCGGCCGAAATCTAAGGTACCCTTTTTTCACACCTCCTTTGTGTATTCGGGGTCGCTAAGTCCGAATTTGAAGTCGGAATTGGCGTATCTCCCCCGTGAAAAAAGTTACGGCGGTTTTTTCGGGCCATGAATTCTGAGCTCTATTCGAGCTTTAAGTGGCTGCCATCTCGGTCCTAGGCGAGTTTGGAGCCTGAAATTTCGTGTGCGCGTTCCCAGTGCCCAGGGCTACCAGCTGTGAAAATTTGAAGGAAATCCGAGACAAAAAGTTTTTCCGCCCGAAAAAAACGCCTGGGCTATATATTTATTCGGGGTCGCTGAGTCCGAATTTGAAGTCGGAATTGGCGTATCTCCCCCGTGAAAAAAGTTACGGCGGTTTTTTCGGGCCATGAATTCTGAGCTCTATTCGAGCTTTAGGTGGCTGCCATCTCGGTCCTAGGCGAGGTTGGAGCCTGAAATTTCGTGTGCGCCTTCCCAGTGCCAAGGGCTACCAGCTGTGAAAATTTGAAGGAAATCCGAGACAAAAAGTTTTTTCCGCCCGAAAAAACGCCTGGGCTTACATCAGGCGTTTTTGCCAATTTCGGCCAAAATCTAAGGTACCCTTTTTTCACACCTCCTTTGTGTATTCGGGGTCGCTGAGTCCGAATTTGAAGTCGGAATTGGCGTATCTCCCCCGTGAAAAAAGCTACGGCGGTTTTTTCGGGCCATGAATTCTGAGCTCTATTCGAGCTTTAGGTGGCTGCCATCTCGCTCCTAGGCTAGGTTGGAGCCTGAAATTTCGTGTGCGCGTTCCCAGTGCCAAGGGATACCAGCTGTGAAAATTTGAAGGAAATCCGAGACAAAAAGTTTTTCCACCCGAAAAAAACGCCTGGGCTATACATCAGGCGTTTTTGCCAATTTCGGCCAAAATCTAAGGTACCCTTTTTTCACACCTCCTTTGTGTATTCGGGGTCGCTGAGTCCGAATTTGAAGTCTGAATTGGCGTATCTCCCCCGTGAAAAAAGTTACGGCGGTTTTTTCGTGCCATGAATTCTGAGCTCTATTCGAGCTTTAGGTGGCTGCCATCTCGGTCCTAGGCGAGGTTGGAGCCTGAAATTTCGTGTGCGCGTTCCCAGTGCCAAGGGCTACCAGCTGTGAAAATTTGAAGGAAATCCGAGACAAAAAGTTTTTCCGCCCGAAAAAAACGCCTAGGCATCAGGCGTTTTTGCCAATTTCGGCCGAAATCTAAGGTTTCCTTTTTTCACACCTCCTTTGTGTATTCGGGGTCGCTAAGTCCGAATTTGAAGTCGGAATTGGCGTATCTCCCCCGTGAAAAAAGTTACGGCGGTTTTTTCGGGCCATGAATTCTGAGCTCTATTCGAGCTTTAAGTGGCTGCCATCTCGGTCCTAGGCGAGGTTTGAGCCTGAAATTTCGTGTGCGCGTTCCCAGTGCCAAGGGCTACCAGCTGTGAAAATTTGAAGGAAATCCGAGACAAAAAGTTTTTCCGCCCGAAAAAAACGCCTGGGCTATACATCAGGCGTTTTTGCCAATTTCGGCCAAAATCTAAGGTACCCTTTTTTCACACCTCCTTTGTGTATTCGGGGTCGCTGAGTCCGAATTTGAAGTCGGAATTGGCGTATCTCCCCCGTGAAAAAAGTTACGGCGGTTTTTTCGGGCCATGAATTCTGAGCTCTATTCGAGCTTTAGGTGGCTGCCATCTCGGTCCTAGGCGAGGTTGGAGCCTGAAATTTCGTGTGCGCGTTCCCAGTGCCAAGGGCTACCAGCTATGAAAATTTGAAGGAAATCCGAGACAAAAAGTTTTTCCACCCGAAAAAACGCCTAGGCTATACATCAGGCGTTTTTGCCAATTTCGGCCAAAATCTAAGGTACCCTTTTTCACACCTCCTTTGTGTATTCGGAGTCGCTGAGTCCGAATTTGAAGTCGGAATTGGCGTATCTCCCCCGTGAAAAAAGTTACGGCGGTTTTTTCGGGCCATGAATTCTGAGCTCTATTCGAGATTTAGGTGGCTGCCATCTCGGTCCTAGGCGAGGTTGGAGCCTGAAATTTCGTGTTCGCGTTCCCACTGCCAAGGGCTACCAGCTGTGAAAATTTGAAGGAAATCCGAGACAAAAAGTTTTTCCGCCCGAAAAAACGCCTGGGCTATACATCAGGCGTTTTGCCAATTTCGGCCAAAATCTAAGGTACCCTTTTTTCACACCTCCTTTGTGTATTCGGGGTCGCTGAGTCCGAATTTGAAGTCGGAATTGGCGTATCTCCCCCGTGAAAAAAGTTACGGCGGTTTTTTCGTGCCATGAATTCTGAGCTCTATTCGAGCTTTAGGTGGCTGCCATCTCGGTCCTAGGCGAGGTTGGAGCCTGAAATTTCGTGTGCGCGTTCCCAGTGCCAAGGGCTACCAGCTGTGAAAATTTGAAGGAAATCCGAGACAAAAAGTTTTTCCGCTCGAAAAAACGCCTGGGCTATACATCAGGCGTTTTTGCCAATTTCGGCCAAAATCTAAGGTACCCTTTTTTCACACCTCCTTTGTGTATTCGGGGTCGCTGAGTCCGAATTTGAAGTCGGAATTGGCGTATCTCCCCCGTGAAAACAGTTACGGCGGTTTTTTCGGGCCATGCATTCTGAGCTCTATTCGAGCTTTAGGTGGCTGCCATCTCGGTCCTAGACGAGGTTGGAGCCTGAAATTTCGTGTGCGCGTTCCCAGTGCCAAGGGCTACCAGCTGTGAAAATTTGAAGGAAATCCGAGACAAAAAGTTTTTCCGCCCGAAAAAACGCCTGGGCTATACATCAGGCGTTTTTGCCAATTTCGGCCAAAATCTAAGGTACCCTTTTTTCACACCTCCTTTGTGTATTCGGGGTCGCTGAGTCCGAATTTGAAGTCGGAATTGGCGTATCTCCACCGTGAAAAAAGTTACGGCGGTTTTTTCGGGCCATGAATTCTGAGCTCTATTCGAGCTTTAGGTGGCTGCCATCTCGGTCCTAGGCGAGGTTGGAGCCTGAAATTTCGTGTGCGTGTTCCCAGTGCCAAGGGCTACCAGCTGTAAAAATTTGAAGGAAATCCGAGACAAAAAGTTTTTCCGCCCAAAAAACGCCTGGGCTATACATAAGGCGTTTTTGCCAATTTCGGCCAAAATCTAAGGTACCCCTTTTTCACACCTCCTTTGTGTATTCGGGGTCGCTGAGTCCGAATTTGAAGTCGGAATTGGCGTATCTCCCCCGTGAAAAAAGTTACGGCGGTTTTTTTCGGGCCATGAATTCTGAGCTCTATTCGAGCTTTAGGTGGCTGCCATCTCGGTCCTAGGCGAGGTTGGAGCCTGAAATTTCAGGTGCGCGTTCCCAGTGCCAAGGGCTACCAGCTGTGAAAATTTGAAGGAAATCCGAGACAAAAAGTTTTTACGCCCGAAAAAACGCCTGGGCTATACATCAGGCGTTTTTGCCAATTTCGGCCAAAATCTAAGGTACCCTTTTTTCACACCTCCTTTGTGTATTCGGGTTCGCTGAGTCCGAATTTGAAGTCGGAATTGGCGTTTCTCCCCGTGAAAAAAGTTACGGTGGTTTTTTCGGGCCATGAATTCTGAGCTCTATTCGAGCTTTAGGTGGCTGCCATCTCGGTCGTAGGCGAGGTTGGAGCCTGAAATTTCGTCTGCGCGTTCCCAGTGCCAAGGGCTACCAGCTGTAAAAAATTGAAGGAAATCTGAGACAAAAAGTTTTTCCGCCCGAAAAAACGCCTGGGCTATAGATCTACATCAGGCGTTTTTGCCAATTTCGGCCAAAATCTAAGGTACCCTTTTTTCACACCTCCTTTGTGTATTCGGGGTCGCTGAGTCCGAATTTGAAGTCGGAATTGGCGTATCTCCCCCGTGAAAAAAGTTACGGCGGTTTTTTCGGGCCATGAATTCTGAGCTCTATTCGAGCTTTAGGTGGCTGCCATCTCGGTCCTAGGCGAGGTTGGAGCCTGAAATTTCGTCTGCGCGTTCCCAGTGCCAAGGGCTACCAGCTGTGAAAATTTGAAGGAAATCCGAGACAAAAAGTTTTTCCGCCCGAAAAAACGCCTGGGCTATACATCAGGCGTTTTTGCCAATTTCGGCCAAAATCTAAGGTACCCTTTTTTCACACCTCCTTTGTGTATTCGGGGTCGCTGAGTCCGAATTTGAAGTCGGAATTGGCGTATCTTCCCCGTGAAAAAAGTTACGGCGCTTTTTTTGGGCCATGAATTCTGAGCTCTATTCGAGCTTTAGGTGGCTGCCATCTCGGTCCTAGGCGAGGTTGGAGCCTGAAATTTCGTGTGCGCGTTCCCAGTGCCAAGGGCTACCAGCTGTGAAAATTTGAAGGAAATCTGAGACAAAAAGTTTTTCCGCCCAAAAAAACGCCTGGGCTATACATCAGGCGTTTTTGCCAATTTCGGCCAAAATCTAAGGTACCCTTTTTTCACACCTCCTTTGTGTATTCGGGGTCGCTGAGTCCGAATTTGAAGTCGGAATTGGCGTATCTCCCCCGTGAAAAAAGTTACGGCGGTTTTTTCGGGCCATGAATTCTGAGCTCTATTCGAGCTTTAGGTGGCTGCCATCTCGGTCCTAGGCGAGATTGGAGCCTGAAGTTTCGTGTGCGCGTTCCCAGTGCCAAGGGCTACCAGCTGTGAAAATTTGAAGGAAATCCGAGACAAAAAGTTTTTTCCGCCCGAAAAAACGCCTGGGCTATACATCAGGCGTTTTTGCCAATTTCGGCCAAAATCTCAGGTACCCTTTTTTCACACCTCCTTTGTGTATTCGGGGTCGCTGAGTCCGAATTTGAAGTCGAAATTGGCGTATCTCCCCCGTGAAAAAAGTTACGGCGGTTTTTTCGGGCCATGAAATCTGAGCTCTATTCGAGCTTTAGGTGGCTGCCATCTCGGTCCTAAGCGAGGTTGGAGCCTGAAATTTCGTGTGCGCGTTCCCAGTGCCAAGGGCTACCAGCTGTGAAAATTTGAAGGAAATCCGAGACAAAAAGTTTTTCCGCCCGAAAAAACGCCTGGGCTATACATCAGGCGTCTTTGCCAATTTCGGCCAAAATCTAAGGTACCCTTTTTCACACCTCCTTTGTGTATTCGGGGTCGCTGAGTCCGAATTTGAAGTCGGAATTGCCGTATCTCCCCCGTGAAAACAGTTACGGCGGTTTCTTCGGGCCATGAATTCTGAGCTCTATTCGAGCTTTAGGTGGCTGCCATCTCGGTCCTAGGCGAGGTTGGAGCCTGAAATTTCGTGTGCGAGTTCCCAGTGCCAAGGGCTACCAGCTGTGAAAATTTGAAGGAAATCCGAGACAAAAAGTTTTTCCGCCCGAAAAAACGCCTGGGCTATAATATACACCAGGCGTTTTTGCCAATTTCGGCCAAAATCTAAGGTACCCTTTTTTCACACATCCTTTGTGTATTCGGGTTCGCTGAGTCCGAATTTGAAGTCGGAATTGGCGTATCTCCCCCGTGAAAAAAGTTACGGCGGTTTTTTCGGGCCATGAATTCTGAGCTCTATTCGAGCTTTAGGTGGCTGCCATCTCGGTCCTAGGCGAGGTTGGAGCCTGAAATTTCGTGTGCGCGTTCCCAGTGCCAAGGGCTACCAGCTGTGAAAATTTGAAGGAAATCCGAGACAAAAAGTTTTTCCGCCCGAAAAAACGCCTGGGCTATACATCAGGCGTTTTTGCCAATTTCGGCCAAAATCTAAGGTACCCTTTTTCACACCTCCTTTGTGTATTCGGGGTCGCTGAGTCCGAATTTGAAGTCAGAATTGGCGTATCTCCCCCGTGAAAAAAGTTACGGCGGTTTTTTCGGGCCATGAATTCTGAGCTCTATTCGAGCTTTAGGTGGCTGCCATCTCGGTCCTAGGCGAGGTTGGAGCCTGAAATTTCGTGTGCGCGTTCCCAGTGCCAAGGGCTACCAGCTGTGAAAATTTGAAGGAAATCCGAGACAAACAGTTTTTCCGCCCGAAAAAACGCCTGGGCTAGATCTATACATCAGGCGTTTTTGCCAATTTCGGCCAAAATCTAAGGTACCCTTTTTTCACATCTCCTTTGTGTATTCGGGGTCGCTGAGTCCGAATTTGAAGTCGGAATTGGCGTATCTCCCCCGTGAAAAAAGTTACGGCGGTTTTTTCGGGCCCTGAATTCTGAGCTCTATTCGAGGTTTAAGTGGCTGCCATCTCGGTCCTAGGCGAGGTTGGCGCCTGAAATTACGTGTGCGCATTGCCAGTGCCAAGGGCTACCAGCTGTGAAAATTTGAAGGAAATCCGAGAGAAAAAGTTTTTCCTCCCGAAAAAACGCCTGGGCTATACATCAGGCGTTTTTGCCGATTTCGGCCAAAATCTAAGTTACCCATTTTTCACACCTCCTTTGTGTATTCGAGGTCGCTGAGTCCGAATTTGAAGTCGGAATTGGCGTATCTCCCCCGTGAAAAAAGTTACGGCGGTTTTTTTGGGCCCTGAATTCTGAGCTCTATTCGAGGTTTAAGTGGCTGCCATCTCACTGCTAGGCGAGGTTGGCGCCTGAAATTTCGTGTGCGCATTCCCAGTGCCAAGGGCTACCAGCTGTGAAAATTTGAAGGAAATCCGAGACAAAAAGTTTTTCCGCCCGAAAAAACGCCTGAGCTATACATCAGGCGTTTTTGCCGATTTCGGCCAAAATCTAAGGTACCCTTTTTTCACACCTCCTTTGTGTGTTCGAGGTCGCTGAGTCCGAATTTGAAGTCGGAATTGGCGTATCTCCCCCTTGAAAAAAGTTACGGCGGTTTTTTCGGGCCATGAATTCTGAGCTCTATTCGAGGTTTAAGTGGCTGCCATCCCGATCCTAGGCGAGGTTGGCGCCTGAAATTTCGTGTGCTTATTTCCAGTGCAAAGGGCTACCAGCTGTGAAAATTTGAAGGAAATCCGAGACAAAAAGTTTTTCCGCCCGAAAAAACGCCTGGGCTATACATCAGGCATTTTGCCGATTTCGGCCAAAATCTAAGGTACCCTTTTTTCACACCTCCATTGTGTATTCGAGGTCGCTGAGTCCGAATTTGAAGTCGGAATTGGCGTATCTCCCCCGTGAAAAAAGTTACGGCGATTTTTTCGGGCCATGAATTCTGAATTCTATTCGAGGATTAAGTGGCTGCCATCTCGGTCCTAGGCTAGGTTGGCGCCTGAAATTTCGTGTGCCCATTCCAAATGCCAATGACTACCAGCTGTGAAAATTTGAAGGAAATCCGAGACAAAAAGTTTTTCTGCCCGAAAAAATGCCTGGGCTATACATCAGGCGTTTTTGCCAATTTCGGCCAAAATCTAAGGTACCCTTTTTTCACACCTCCTTTGTGTATTCGAGGTCGCTTAGTCCGAATTCGAAGTCGGAATTGGCGTATCTCCCCCGTGAAAAAAGTTACGGCCGTTTTTTCGGGCCATGAATTCTGAGCTCTATTCGAGGTTTAAGTGGCTGCCATCTCGGTCCTAGGCAAGGTTAGCGCCTGAAATTACGTGTGCGCATTCCCAGTGCCAAGGGCTACCAGCTGTGAAAATTTGAAGGAAATCCGAGAGAAAAAGTTTTTCCGTCCGAAAAAAACGCCTGGCCTATACATCAGGCGTTTTTGCCGATTTCGGCCAAAATCTAAGTTACCCTTTTTTCACACCTTCTTTGTGTATTCGAGGTCGCTGAGTCCGAATTTGAAGTCGGAATTGGCGTATCTCCCCCGTGAAAAAAGTTACGGCGGTTTTTTTGGGCCCTGAATTCTGAGCTCTATTCGAGGTTTAAATTAAGTGGCTGCCATCTCAGTCCTAGGCGAGGTTGGCGCCTGAAATTTCGTGTGCGCATTCCCAGTGCCAAGGGCTACCAGCTGTGAAAATTTGAAGGAAATCCGAGACAAAAAGTTTTTCCGCTCGAAAAAAACGCCTGAGCTATACATCAGGCGTTTTTGCCGATTTCGGCCAAAATCTAAGGTACCCTTTTTTCACACCTCCTTTGTGTGTTCGACGTCGCTGAGTCCGAATTTGAAGTCGGAATTGGCGTATCTCCCCCGTGAAAAAAGTTACGGCGGTTTTTTCGGGCCATGAATTCTGAGCTCTATTCGAGGTTTAAGTGGCTGCCATCCCGGTCCTAGGCGAGGTTGGCGCCTGAAATTTCGTGTGCTTATCTCCAGTGCAAAGGGCTACCAGCTGTGAAAATTTGAAGGAAATCCGAGACAAAAAGTTTTTCCGCCCGAAAAAACGCCTGGATCAGGCGTTTTGCCGATTTCGGCCAAAATCTAAGGTACCCTTTTTTCATACCTCCATTGTGTATTCGAGGTCGCTGAGTCCGAATTTGAAGTCGGAATTGGCGTATCTCCACCGTGAAAAAAGTTACGGCGATTTTTTCGGGCCATGAATTCTGAATTCTATTCGAGGTTTAAGTGGCTGCCATCTCGGTCCTAGGCTAGGTTGGCGCCTGAAATTTCGTGTGCGCGTTCCCAGTGCCAAGGGCTACCAGCTGTGAAAATTTGAAGGAAATCCGAGACAAAAAGTTTTTCGGCTCGAAAAAACGCCTGGGCTATACATCAGGCGTTTTTGCCGATTTCGGCCAAAATCTAAGGTACCCTTTTTTCACACCTCCTTTGTGTATTCGAGGTCGCTGAGTCCGAATTTGAAGTCGGAATTGGCGTATCTCCCCCGTGAAAAAAGTTACGGCGGTTTTTTCGGGCCCTGAATTCTGAGCTCTATTCGAGGTTTAAGTGGCTGCCATCTCGGTCCTAGGCGAGGTTGGCGCCTGAAATTACGTGTGCGCATTGCCAGTGCCAAGGGCTACCAGCTGTGAAAATTTGAAGGAAATCCGAGACAAAAAGTTTTTCCGCCCGAAAAAACGCCTGGGGTATACACCAGGCGTTTTTGCCGATTTCGGCCAAAATCTAAGGTACCCTTTTTTCACACCTCCATTGTGTATTCGAGGTCGCTGAGTCCGAATTTGAAGTCGGAATTGGCGTATCTCCCCCGTGAAAAAAGTTACGGCGGTTTTTTCGGGCCATGAATTCTGAATTCTATTCGAGGTTTAAGTGGCTGCCATCTCGGTCCTAGGCGAGGTTGGCGCCTGAAATTTCGTGTGCGCATTCCCAGTGCCAAGGGCTACCAGCTGTGAAAACTTGAAGGAAATCCGAGACAAAAAGTTTTTCCGCCCGAAAAAACGCCTGGGCTATCAGGCGTTTTTGCCGATTTCGGCCAAAATCTAAGGTACCCTATTTTAACACCTCCTTTGTGTATTAGAGGTCGCTGAGTCCGAATTCGAAGTCAGAATTGGCGTATCTCCCCCGTGAAAAAAGTTACGGCGGTTTTTTCGGGCCATGAATTCTGAGCTCTATTCGAGGTTTGAGTGGCTGCCATCTCGGTCCTAGGCAAGGTTGGAGCCTGAAATTTCGTGTGCGCATTCCCAGTGCCAAGGGCTACCAGCTTTGAAAATTTGAAGGAAATCCGAGACAAAAAGTTTTTTCCGCCCGAAAAAACGCCTGGGCTATACATCAGGCGTTTTTGCCGATTTCGGCCAAAATATAAGGTACCCTTTTTTCACACCTCTTTTGTGTATTCGAGGTCGCTGAGTCCGAATTTGAAGTCGGAATTGGCGTATCACCCTGTGAAAAAAGTTACGGCAGTTTTTTTCGTGCCATGAATTCTGAGCTCTATTTGAGCTGCCATCTCGATCCTAGGCGAGGTTGGAGCCTGAAATTTTGTGTGAGCATTCCCAGTGCCAATGGCTACCAGCTGTGAAAATTTGAAGGAAATCCGAGACAAAAAAGTTTTCCGCCCGAAAAAACGCCTGGGCTATACATCCGGCGTTTTTGCCGATTTCGGCCAAAATCTAAGGTATCCGTTTTTCGCACCTCTTTTGTGTATTCGGGGGTCGCTGAGTGCGAATTCGAAGTCGGAATCGGATTATCTCCCCCGTGAAAAATGTTACGGTGGGATTTTCGGGCCATGTATTACAAGCTCTGCTCGAAATTTGAGTGGCCGCCAGCTCGGTCTTAGGCGGGGTTGGAGCCTGAAACTTCGTGTGCGCAGTCCTAGTGCTAAGGGCTACAACCTGTGAAAATTTGAAGGAAATCCGAGACAACAAGTTTTTCCGCCCGAAAAAAACGCCTACGCTATACATCAGGCGTTTTTGCCGAATTCGGTCAAAAATGGGTACCTTAGATTTTGACCGAATTCGGCAAAATCGCCTATTTTTTTAATTTATTTCTTTGAAGGAATTTAGAAGAGATTCGTGCAAGGAAGGTTCCTGTGAAGTTCGAATTTGGTCAAGTAGTTTTGGAGAAGATGTTTAAAAATTGTTTATGCACGGACGGACGTACGCACGGATGACGGACACAGGCCAGTTGGGCTAAAAATGAAAGAATAAAGACGACGTCGTTTTCTGGAAAATTATATTTTACAAATATGATTATCTCCCCCGTGAAAAACGTTACGACAGTTTGTTCGGACCATGAACTCCGAGCTCTGCTCGAAATTTAAGTGGCCGCCATCTCGGTCCTAGGCGAGGTTGGAGCCTGAAACATCTTGTGCGCATTTGTAGTGCCAAGGGTGAAAAAAACTGTAAAAATTTGAAGGCAATCCGAGACAAGCAGTTTTTCCGCCCGACAAAAACGCCTAGGCTATACATGAGGCGTTTTTGCCGGGTCCGGGGAGATAATCCTATTCTGACTTCGAATTCGCACTCAGCGACCCCGAATACACAAAATAGGTGCGAAAAACGGGTACCTTAGAGTTTGACCGAAATCGGCAAAAACGCCTGATGTGGGCGTTTTTTCAAAACATCCCAGGTTTTTTTTCGGGCGGAAAACTTTTTGTCTCGGATTTCCTTCAACTTTTCACAGGTTGTAGCCATTGGCACTGGGAATGCGCACACGAACTTTCAGGCTCCAACCTCGCCTAGGACAGAGAAGGCGGCCACTCCAAGTTCGAGCAGAGCTCGGAATACATGGCCCGAAAAAACCCGCCGTAACTTTTTTAACGGAGGAGATAATCCGATTCCGACTTCAAATTCGCACTCATCGACCCCGAATACACAAAAGAGGTGCGAAAAACGGGTATCTTAGATTTTGACCAAATTCGGCAAAAATGCCTGATTTTTTGATTTATTTCTTTGAAGGAATTTGGAAGAGGTTTGTGCAAGGAAGATTCCTGTGAAGTTTGGTCGAAATTGGTTCAGTAGTTTTGGAGAAGAAGATGTTTAAAAATTGTTTACGCACGGACGGACGGACGGACGCACGGATGACGGACACATGCCAGTTGGGCTAAAAACGAAAGAATAAAGACGACATTGTTTTCTGGAAAATTATATTTTACAAATATTTTACACCGTTTATCGTCCGCTGATGTCGTAAAATATGATACATTAACACACGAAAAAATGAATACACGTTTACGTGGCGGGAAATCACGTGACACAACAATTTCAGAATTTTGCCGATTTTTTTTCAAAGGGTGAACAAATTTTAAAATCGGCTTAAAGCAGCATACATGCAATATGGCAAGTTTGAGACTAATAAAACATGGGGATTTTTTTTTCGAGCGTTGTCGTTACCTATCCGAACTTATTAGGAAACTGTCGTAAACATTCGGCGGTGGAAAGTTCGAATAATTCCGACGTCGCACGAATTTCATTAGAGATAAACTCTATGGTAGATTACATGGAAAAACACTAACAGTTAGCTTGAGAAAGTAATCCTTTAGAAATAAGCAGATAAAAAGATATTGACGATCAATTTTGGTTGATTGTCTAAAACTTTTTATCAGCGTAACATTTAAAGATCATTCACATCCAAAAACATCCCTGGCGTTATTCGGCCGTCTTTATTCTTAACACAATCATTGAAAAAACGGAAATATTGTGTCAATTGATTCCCCACAGTGGTTCAAACAATATTAGAATGAACTCGCACAACATCTCTTAACCCATTACCACACAGTGACTCTTTTTGACTCCCCACCAGGAACTGGGTATGGGAAAATTGTGGAAAATGAAGAAATTGCTCATGACAAGCAATTTCTTCATTTCCCACAATATTTTCGATACAAAATGATAAAAGAATGTATTTTTTCATTTATTTTAGTTGTCGTCTACAACATTTTTGAATTTGGAATGGTCCAAAATTTTGCCGTTTGGTACAGAAAATCGGAGTAATATAGTTATTAAAAGTTACTTAAACGTACTTTTTACTGTAAAATAACCTTTTGATAGAAAAAAATGCCAAAAAAAAGTAAAGACACTGTACATAGCTTATGTTGAAAGTAGGTATCCTTGAAGTCTGAAATTTATTTTTCATGACGCAATATATGACGTCATAGTCAGAAAGCCGTAAATCGATGATAATATCATGACAACGCTGGGAGTTCTAAATCTCGTACCTCCGGTCTTACCGAATTTGTAGTTACGAGGTTTTTATATCCCACCAACGATGAATCTTGACATGATAACGACGAAGTGTGAATCCAAGAACAGCTCAACTTATCGTAGGAAACATAATCTGTGACCCGTCAAGCTAAAAGGGACATTATCAGAAGTAAAAAACATCTAAGTTTAGACAAGCTAATCATGCTCAGCAGTCAACCAGACGATGCATTTGGAAAAGGAACACGTACTAGGACAGGTTAAATGTTCCAGTTTTAGAAAATTATATCAGAGTGGAAAGTATCCGCCCTAGTCTGGCTGCGCGGACTGTGCATACAGGCTAGGGTTGATATTTTTCATACTAAGGACCCTTTTAGCATGACGCGTGACATATTTATTTTTAGGTATCAATTATTAAGTTATTTAATTGATATGATGATTTTATTTTGGATAAACAAAATATGATTTTGACATCCATAAAAGAAAAGGCTTGAGACAAACAAAGAAAATGCGTATGACCAGCATTTTCTGCATTCGCCTCAATATTTTTTATAATTTATTGTTAACAAGTGTTGTACCTATCAACACCGAATTAATCTTCTGCATGATCTTTCTGATCAGACCATCTAAAAACTTTGTTGTTTAAAAAAAAATAGTAAACGTTTTGATGGATCATTTCGTAAAAAAGTCTAAATTTGCATCTTAACTCTTTCCAATACAAAACCTGGTTCTGTGTTCCTACTTAGTTCTTTTTAAAACATTGACACAATAACTGCTATATTTTCAGAGTTACATATGTACAGAAGACAAACCTCTATTTCCTTCATCACCTGTTGTTGTATGTTACAGTTTTCTAATTTTCGAATTCAGGTAGAACACCTGTAAGATCGACATTTTGAGATTCATAAAACATCGGGTTTTTTTTTTCGTGCGGCTTCATTGCGTATCCGAAGGTATTCGGGCGCGGTCGTGAACATTCGGCGGTGGAAAGTTCCACCGCCGAACGTTTACGAACGCGCCTGAAAAATTCTGATGTCGCGTGAATCTCATTAAGGGTGGACTACCTTAAACTGGTAAAGAGATGTTTGATATATGCTAATCATAATACACTAGCACAGTATACACTAGTCAAATCTGACAAAGATTGTTAGTCTCATTTAGAAAAACATACTGGTGGGGGTGAAAACTTTCACAATTTGTCACTTTTAATTCAAACTTTATGTTGTGTGCACTCAATGAAGTCGTCTATAAGATAATCCCAAATGAATACCCACAACATAGAGTTTCGAGGAAATCAAATACATGTAATTTATTTTGAAAATTCGTTACCACCTTTTATATGTAGCTCTGTTCTATGGATATCAATGGAATTTGATAAGCTAAAAATCATACAACCTACAATCGTACAAAATGCAAAAACAATAATGATATATTCACACATAAATAATGACAAAAATGTCGATGTTTATTTACAATTCATGAACTAAAAATGTGATATGTTCTAAACTTTCGATAATTATGGCCATGATTTCTTTAATAGGTGTAATTAGGTAAATATACAGTATTTTGAATACATTTCGAAAATCAGATTTACACCATTATAAAATCGTAACTTTCAACAAAAACCTCGTAACTGCATCTTAAAACAAGCTGCAGTTATGAGGTTCTTGTTGAAAAGAGGTGAATGCGCATAGCATATGAATTGCAACAATCTGAATTGTATCGAGCAATAACAAATCGACAACAACAAGATATCATAGTGTTTTATTAATAAATATCATATCGTCGCTTTTCTTCGAAAACCTCGTAACTGCAGCTTGATTTAAACTGCAGTTACGAAGTGTTCGAAAAATGCAACGATATTTAGTAGTAACATATTGTCAGTACCTTTAAAGCTTACACCGACAAGAACTGGCTGTGATGTTCATAATTGAGTAGATTTTGAAAATCGGTGAGCCAAAATAAGGGAATTTCCCAATTTTATTCAATACCATCGCCACTTTCTTATTTCTTTCCAAATGTTTCTCGAAGATTTCTCAGTCTTTAAAATCTAGGATTCTTTAGAAACGATTTAATTTCAAAGAAAGATGATTGTCAACAAAATTGATTGTGGATTAATTTTACAAAGTGTTTTTAGTGCAAGTTCGTGTACATACATGCCTGAATCAAATCGATGTTTTTCAACAAAAACCACGTAACTGCAGCTTTAAAAAGCTGCAGTTACGAGATTTTGCTGAAAAGCGACGAAATGAACCAACTCCCTTTGAGGCACAAGCTCCTCAAAAATGCTAGTCTCTTTTTAAAATAACATGAGCCGAGATCCGGTACAATGTCATAATAGCAATTTAGTCCACAATAAATTTAGATCGGC
Source organism: Fragum sueziense (assembly GCA_963680895.1). Classification (NCBI taxonomy): domain Eukaryota; kingdom Metazoa; phylum Mollusca; class Bivalvia; order Cardiida; family Cardiidae; genus Fragum; species Fragum sueziense. The sequence continues at coordinate 1,360,033 of OY804607.1, read as the reverse complement.
TTAAACGTAAGTGCAGTGTGATCAAAATGGACTGTTATTTTATATCAAACCCATGTTGCTTTGCAAAAATACGAAATAGCCCCAAGGAAAAGGCGATTTAACCATAGAAATAGATTAGGAAAATTGAAAGAAGCAATTGCATGCGGGTCACCAGCATTTTCTGCACTCGCCAGGGGCAGTTTTCAGAAGAAATTAGCCGTCTACTTTATATTTTGAAATCGTGAAATTGTGCATGATAGCTTTCACACCTTATTACGTGCTATCACTCCGGCCGTTGCAAACCTCGTGCAGTATCATCGATAAATGGCGGGTGTACTGGGTAGGTCATACTTTTTCCATTTTTCTTTTGTGTTAAAACGCTTCTCAGTTATATTTTGTAGTGTACTAGGCTGACCATAGAGTTGAGTACCTACATGTAAAATATTAGCCCAAATATTCCTCAAACAACAAAATTATACAGCAACAAAGTTGTAACTTCACATATTTTTTATGTAAAATCCAACTTTCAGTCAATATTATGATGAAATGATAAGGTGGTCGTTAGAATTAATATAACAATAAAACAAGTCAATCAATTTTCTTACACTATGTAAATTGAGAAAACTGTTTAAATTGAATTAAGTTTAGACTGACCAATTAAAATTGAACACTGATGCCGATTTGGCTGTCACGACCAGCATATTGAAGACGTATGTTCTGCTCGTGATAGTATAAATTTGTACCTAACCAAACTTTGTTTGACTATGACGATATAACGGAATAGTTGATCGTCTTTGCAAACGAGTACTTGTTAGATAATATACTAGATTTCCATTTTGTAATAAAATTTCTAACATTCACTTTAGTTTTTTTCAAAAATGTGCATGGAAAGGTGGATTTTACATGTAAATATGTGAAGTTGCGTCTTTATTGTTGAATAATTTTGTTGTTTGAGGAATATTTGGGCTAAAATTTTACATGTAGGTACTCAAGTATATGGTCAGCCTAGTACACTACAAAATATAACTGACAAGCGTAATAACACGAAACCAAAATGGGAAAAGTATGATCTACCCAGTACACCCACCATTTATCGATGATACTGCACGAGGTTTGCAACGGCCCGAGTGATAGCACGTAATAGGGTGTGGCTTTTGAGCAACAAAAACCTAAAACCTAAAACCACTCGTCTCCCATTTGCAGCAGCTCTGACGTAGGAGCAGCCCAGAATTCAATTTTTGTTAACTGATGTTTAAAAAGGGAAAACTAATCTAGTGGAATTCATATCGTTGCTAAACGAACAAGGGTGTAGAATTCATTTGAATCTGCTAACTAACACAGTGTTGTTTTTCTATACACTACGTGAAAATTCCATTTTACAAACTTCTTAATGTTCTTAAAGAAATAAATGAGCCAAGCTCTGAGGCGCGTTCTTTAGAGTGAGAGTTTTATATATATCTTCAGATGTTTTTGACAAAGCGCTTGAAATTAGAACGGAGATTCTGGCCGAGGTGTTGCAAAGGGGGGGTCTCATTTGTGCCCACGCACAGATTTTCTTGTAACTTTACTCATAGAATGCCCCTGACCTATGAACTACAAAAATGTATTCGTTTTACTCAAAGAGTGCATATAGGTCTTTACGCGGCACCTTAAAGTGTTCCCTGTTTTCATTGATACCCGTCTTACAAAAACTCAATGTTGGCTATCTAGTTTTGGTATAAATCCACAAGTTTTAATACAAATAGCAAGAGGAGTCATTGTAGAAACTTTTGATACCAATACTGTTGGTCCCAACATGCGCAAAAAATTCTTAGAAATTTATTTAGTCAGAAATTGTCAGAAAAATAGACGAGAAATTTTCAAAACATAAAATTCTATCAAATATTTTTGTATGTTCCCATCTTTGTCAACCTATGAAATTGATAGCAAAGTTGGCCATATGTGTTCCCTATTTGTATGCAAAATTTGGTGAAAATTTGAAACCGGTAACATTGTAAAAAAAATGAGAATTGTGAACAACGGCACCTTAAGATGCTCCCGGATTTCAATGATACCTGTCTAGCAAAAGCACAATTGTGCTTACCTAATTTTGATATCAGCTCCAAATTTTAAATCGGAATAGCAAGAGGAGTCACTGTAGAATATTTTGGTACCAATATTGTTGATATCAACATGAAAAAAAATTCTTAGAAATTTATTTAGTCAGAAATTGTCAGAAAAATAGCCGAGAAATTTTCAAAACATAAAATTCTATCAAATATTTTTGTATGTTCCCGTCTTTGTCAATCTATGAAATTGATACGAAAGTTGGCCATATATGTTCCCTGTTTGTATGCAAAATTTGGTGAAAATTTAAAACCGGTAACATTGTAAAATAATGAGAATTGTGAACAATGGCACCTTAAGATGCTCCCGGATTTCAATGGTACCTGTCTAGCAAAAGCACAATTTTGCTTACCTAGTTTTGATATCAGCCCCAAATTTTAAATCGGAATAGCAAGAGGAGTCACTGTAGAATATTTTGGTACCAATATTGTTGATATCAACATGACCAAAAAAATTCTTAGAAATTTATTTAGTCAGAAATTGTCAGAAAAGTAGTCGAGAAATTTTCAATACCTAAAATTATATCAATTTGTTTTTGTATGTTCCCGTCTTTTTCAACCTATGAAATCGATAAGAAAATTAGCCATATATGTCGCCTGTTTGCATGAAAAATTTGGTGAAAATTTGAAACCGGTAACGTTGTCAAATAATGAGAATTGGGAACAACGACACCTAAAGATGCTCCCGGATTTCAATGGTTCCCGTCTAGCAAAAGCCCAATGTTGCTTACCTAGTTTTTTTATATCAGTCCCAAATTTGAAATAAGAATAGCAAGAAGAGTTTTTGTAGAACATGTAGAACATTTTCAGACCAATATTTTTAATAGCAACATGCCACATAATTTCTCTGAAATCTATTTAGTCAGAAATTGACAGAAAAACTACCCAGAAAATTATATAAAACCTAACATTCAATCAAACTCTTTTATTTGTTCCCGTCTTTGTCAACCAATGAAATTAATAAGAAAGTTGGCCATATATGATCCCTGTTTGCATGCAAAATTTGGTGAAAATTTGAAACCGGTAACATTGTCAAATTATAAAAAATGTGAATAACGGCATCTTAACATGCTCCTGAATTTCAAAGGTACCCGTCTAGCAAAAGCCCAATTTTGCTTAGCTAGTTTTGATATCAGTCCCAAATTTTGAATCAAAATAGCAAGAGGGGTCATTGAAGAACATTTTGGTACCAACAATGTTGATGCCAACATGCAAAAAAAAATTCTCAGAAATTTATTTGGTCAGGAATTGTCAGAAAAACTGCCGAGAAATTTTCAAAACCTTCAATTCAAATAATTTTTACTTGTATGTTCCCGTCTTTGTCAACCTATGAAATTGATAAAAACGGTTAGCCATATATGTCTCCTAGTCGTATGCAGAATGTGGTGAAAATTTGAAACCGGTAACATTGTCAAATAATGAGAATTGTGAACAAATGCACCTTAGAATGCTCCCGGATTTTAATGGTACCCATCTAGCAAAAGCTCAGTATTGCCTACAAAGTATTGATATCAGTCCCCAATCTTAAATCAGAATAGCAAGAGGAGTCATCGTACAACATTTTTGTATCAATATTGTTGATACAAACATGCGAAAATGATGCATGTTCTTCTCAAATCTGAGATTATCAAAAAGTTAATATGTCAACAAAGCAGTGGCTAGTTCATCATTACAATAGAAATATTAACAATTTTGCATTCAAAGGCACAATTAATGTACAATAAAAACTGTTTTTGTGTTCTTTTTATTATCTTGAGCAGTGTAGTAAAGAAAAAAATGTTAATATTTTTAATAACTGTGCGATAATGCTCTTATAAGGGCCCAGCACTGTAACCGGAAGAAGAAGAAAGTAGTCTAAGTGCTGATAAGCCACAAAGGAAAGTTAAAAAGGGTGATGTAATAGATTAAATATGTAACATTATGCATCTCCTTTATTTTTCATCCCCACATTTTATAATTTACTCTGCTGTTTCGGATTTTTTCTTCAATTATATTATTGGTGGGGTGGGGTACGACAATGTGCCCATTATTCTTTAAAATCATGTTTTTGTGTGGAAAAAAAGTTAAAGTTGATGCCATGTGTAAGTTGGTTATGTTAGATAAAGACACAACAAAGCATAATGAGCTATTTACAAATGTATTTGAAAATAATTAAGTAAAATCTTAGATTTTACATTCTTAGAAATCTGGACCCTTTACACTTAAATTCAAAAAACAACACTGTTACCGGTTTTATTTTTTCTTCATATTTCACCATAAGCATGGGCATATATAAGGGCAATTTTTATGTAAATTTTATAGGTTGACAAAAACTGGGACTAGGTGAAATTAAGACCTGAATTTGGTCAAAATACTTGAAAACTAAAACATTTGGCGATGAGGCCATACAAAATCTTCTAGAAAATTGTTTTTGTTGAGTAATATATACTATTCTGGTTTATACACGATGAGGAATTATTAGACATTATTTTTGGGGACAATTTGGCTCGAATACGACAAAGCTGTGTGTATACGGCCTCGTTAAGTAAGGATACCCCCCATTTTTAAGCAAAAGTCTTAAAATTCTTAAAAAAAATATTTTCCAGAAAAGATTTTTAAAAAACATTTCGGGAATAATGTGGTAATAAAGAATTCTAACTTCATACCAAATTTCATGAAATTCCGAGCGTGGGCACAACCCTATGGGAATTTCTAATAGAGTGAGACCCCCCCTTTTATGAATGACGTCGTAACGACATCATTAATTTTGTATAAAGTATGGATCATTCGGAACACCACAGTGTAAAAATCGTGGAACATTCGGACTAACTATATCAATGTTCTCACATATTGTTTATGCAGAATTGGCCTTGGATTTCCGTATGACATGTATAGTAATGGCGCTTCTAATGATTGTGGCTTAAAAATGTTGCACTAGAGAATGCTTTATCTTAAGACATCTTACGAAATATTCAGAAATATTAACCTTTTCCCAAACAAGGCATGGTTTTGACGTCCCTAATGGAAAAGGCTTTTGAAAACATTGAGCCAAAAGAAGAAACTGCTGATAGCCAGCAGTTTCTCCTTTTGCCTCAATTTTTTGCTTCATCACACACAATTCCATTTTACATCCTTTTTTGTCGTCTGCAACAGCTTTTGAATTGGACCTACCTTATTTTTTTTTCTTTTGGGAAAGGGTTAAAATACCTTGCTCTAAAGAAGGAAACGTGTTTGCTTTTCCATAAACTTTGTAACTTAAGCATTAACTCATTACAACACAGGAACTCCTTTTGACTCTCAACAAGATAATGGCTTAAGAAAACGTCGTGGAAAATGAAGAAATTGCTTGTAACAAGCAATTTCCTCATTTCCCACAATGTTTTTCTGCGCAAAAAGAACAGAAAATGTAAAATTTTATTCATCTGCATCATCTTTGAATTTGGAACAGTCCAAAATTTTGCCATCTGGTAATGGGTTAAACAAGCTGTTGGTATGAGGTTTTTGAAAAAAAGCATCGATGTAAAGCAGAATCTTCACGTAGTGTGCTAAAGACCTATTTCACAAATCACAGAGTTGACCTATCTGACCTATACTATAGTAATTGCATTATTCGATGTAACTGTATGATTCCCACGTGCAACGTGTTTCAACCTAGGGTCCGTTTCCCGGTCCGGGGGCCGGGCGTTGGGAACAGGCGGTTTAGACGAAGATAGGCTCATTTCTTCCGGTTTTGATCCATGAGAGGGGTTTGAGCCTTGATAGTTCGACTGAGTGTTCGAATGCATAGGGGATGTTGATTTTTGAGATAATGCACTATATGTATATCCACCCGGCCCTTGAGGAGGCGGTGGTTTTGATATCGTGCTATAAACAGGCGCACTGTCTTTATGATTCATCGCCGCAACTTTTGAGTGGTGTTGCAAATCTGAAGTCTGCATTAAAGTCACAGTCTCCGGCGTCGGTTCGTGCTTTTTATTATTTTCACTAGCTCGATTATCTAAAATATCACCACCGTTTGAAGTTCTACTATTGCCCGCTTTAAGTTTCCGAATCCTCTCCCTTTGATAATACACGCCGGCAAATATTAACAAGTTTAAAAACAATAATGAGCAGCCCACGGCCACGGTGATGCTTAATGGGACGGAAGAATGTTGAACTGGCGGCGAAGATGGTTGTTTATTTTCACCAACTTGTACGTCAGGATCTTTATCAGGATTTACAAATGGTTTAGGCGTTGTTTTATTGTTGGATGGTTCTTCGTATGATGTTGAAGTTTCATCGTCAGGCTCGTCAGGGGAATCGGAAACACGTGGTGTTGGGATTGGTGGCGGTGGTGGCATTGGGAATAATTTTTGAAATTTGCTCAATAATCGTGACGGTTCGTCGAATGTTGATAAATCCTGGGCGTCAACGAGATCGTGCATTGAGTGTTGCTCGTCCGGGCAGACTTTGTCTATCTTTGGTAAATAATTAAGCCAGAGTGCTAGTTCCTTTGCTCTGTAAAATTGTCTCTCCTTTGGACCTTTCTTACCTGTTGAAAGACCATACTAGATTAAGAGTTTGCAATTATGATAATATATCTGTTTTTAAAATATACTCCCTGTCATAAGAAAGTAGCCACTTGTCTAATGCAAATGGTGGACAATTTTAGGATTATTCAAAAACTTACAGAAAGAAATATAAAACATTGAAATATGACAAGTAAAAACGTTTTCGTGAAAGTACCGAAAACAGCCGAATTATCGCATTAGCTATGGTAGCTTGGTGGTAGTTCCAGGAAATCCGTAACTGATACGGAACTTACTACTGAAATTCTCGGCCAAATATAGGGCCAGAAACGCGCCAAAATGAGTAAGGATATGTGTTTATGACACTGGTTTTATTCGAAATGATCAGTGACTAATAAGTGATTTTCATTACACCCAAGACCCTTGCAAAATGGCGGTTTCCAGTTTTAGCCCAACCAACCCCAAAATTCCTTTCAAATGCTATATTCTTTGAATTTTGGCTTCTGTTTGTTCTTAAGCAAGTTTCAAATTAAGAAAATGTTTCCTTCACTTTACCCACCAACCACTTCCGGTTATTATCAAACATTATATATTGACACGTGCTATACTGGTAATGCCAAATTTTCCAAGGCCTCTATCATTTTAACGGAATGATTAACTGTAAAATTTAAATAGGACTTTTGTTTGTTCTTCAACAGCGTCAACTTATACAGAAAATGACAGCTATAAGTAAACAAAATTGATCTTTGTATCCTAAAATACTGTTTTGAACCCAAATTACAACTTTACATATTTCCGGGCGTGTTGAAAGCATTTAACCATTGAGGTAAGGAACCATTGGGAACAGGTATGATTGTGTAAAAACAACAACACATTAAGAATTGTGAAAATTAGGGTTACTGGAAAAGTGGATACTTTTTTATGACGGTGAGTATATTTTAACCACAGATTTAAACTGATGTTTTGAAATATACATGTATGCTTTCCAAGAATTAATAAGAGAAACAGTGGTGTAAATAATGCATTTTGGTTGAAAGCAGGCACAAGAAACATGTACATTTCATTTTCGTTGTCTGATTTGATTTATACCAAAGCTTTATCTATCACCATTATTACATTTAAAAACACAGAGATTTGTTTGTTAGATGAATATGTCACATTTCAATTTGACATGTATCAATTGAACTTGACTAATTATCAATTTTTTGTAAAAGCTAAATTAGAATATTATGAGGTTATTTAACATGTCTTTGTACAATACTGAATTCTATTGGATGAATACTTTGCAGAACGAGGCTATATTTGGACGAGCCGATAGGCGAGTCTAAATATAGACTTGTTCTGCAAAGTATGAATCCAATAGAATTCGGTATTGTACAAAGACATGTTAAATGACCTCTTTATTTCACATCATTTTTTTTCACACAAAACATGACAAAGATTAATTTTGTATAAAAATTAAGATCTAGACCTAACTACTTTAAAATAGAATTCCAACGTGAAATAAAAAAGGAAGAAAAACAACCTATAGGCCCATGTCATGAAAAAAATGTAGGCTACATGTACATTTCTAACACTGTGAAATATACATGGCATCTGGCATTAAATCTATATTTATCGGTTTATGTTTGTTTCAAAAGATTGAATAGACCGTCATATAATAGTGTGAAATGTACATGAACTTTGTCATATAAACTATCTATCATGTCATGCGTAAATCAACAATGAAAACATTGACAGAAAAGGAGAAATTGCTGATAAACGGCAAATCTCCTTTTCTCTTAGAACTTTTTTGTCAAGCCTTTTAATGGATATCAAATCCAGGTCTTGTTTGGGAAAGGGTTTTTTTGAAATGAAAATAATCTCTTTCGTGATGTTTAAAATCATTTTCTCCTTTTGCCTTAGTGTTTTGCCAAGAGTTTATTTTTTAATCACAGAATATACAAGGATTTCATGCTAAAATTAGACTTGGTTTGCGGCTTTGTTTTGATATACCGTCGGTGTTGTTGTAATATCTCGTAATTACGGCTTTATCCAAGCCATAGTTACGACATTCTATAACAACACACACGATACTATTGTTTGTCCGAAATTACGTCACGGATAACTGGATAAAATCTATCCCTATTAAATTTAGCTTTTGCCTAGGACAGTGTTTTCAAAATAGCATGTTGAAACAATCATTCAACTCCAATGCACATCAACTCTACTAAGGGAGATTGTTCTTCGATGCAAATATCGATATTCGGTATCGCAGCCTCGATTTGGGAAAAAATCCATATTTGTACGGTTCAATTGAGTGCGATGCATATTTGGAGGGTTCAAATGAGTGCGATGCATATTTGGAGGGTTCAACCGGTGCATCGTACAAATATCGATTTGGCCGCTTTGGAGTATCGAGAATCCCGTGCGTTCACGCAATTATCTCGTGCGTACAATACGGCTCTAGGTATTGTATACTCACGTGGTACGAATGGGACGATTTCATTGGTTTACTAATGTAGGGTGTGAAATAAGTAAATTTATTAACTTACTTATATGAACATATTTTTGTAAAGTCTCGTTGTATGTACTCCATCGGTCTATTTTCATAAGGTTTGGTGTTTCTCTTTCTTTATTCCATTCTGGTCGGTTTGGGTCACTGAAAAAATACGAAAACATATAAAGAATAATTGTGTTATTTTGACAGCATTTCCTACTACCGCATGCTAAAAGATTAAACATTTCTTGGATTGCACCAAAATACAGTTCCAAAAAAGAAAGCTGAGACAGACATTAAAGTGAATGTTGACAAATATGGGCTTGATCTAGGGCAAATGTTGATATCCTTATTTTGTTTCAAAGTTTTGCTCGAGCCCTTTCTTTTTGGGAAGTGAAAAGCATATCTTGTTTGATAAAAGATTAACGAAAGAGTTAAATGTTACACATATCTTGCTGACTTCAATAGAAGTTTGAATTGTTTCTTTGTGGCATCTTAGTCTGTATTTGATGGAGCAGCTTACCCAGATTTGGCAAAATTTGTCCACATGCGCATCATCAATTTACTTATTTCTTTCTCTATTGGTTCATAGGCGGATGCAAATGGAGATAGACCGCCCACTAAAGGAGCACCGAATATGTAAGGCAGTTCATCGCCATGTACCCCACCCGTCCACTGCGGATAATCCTCGGATTTCGTCGAGTAACCAAACGAATAGAGGTACGTGTTAGCGTGTTTTGAATGTTCCTTCGCCATTTTGATTAACGGTGCTTTATATAGGCCGTCACTCAACATGTCCATAACCTCGTCAAGTCTCGTCTCGTTGTCACGTGACATATCCCAGTGTGTGTATTGTAATTCTAACATATCGTAGATCTGCTGACGGTGGTATTTAAACACGTTTGAAACGTAAGTCCGAAATATTTGTTCTTTTCTTGATTTTGACATACCAAATTGGAGTTCATTTTGTTTAAGATAGGCGTAAGCTTCTTTCTTAGTGACCCCGAACATGATATTGGTTTTCGCGAATTTTGTGTCTTTATTTTTGACTAATTGTTCCAGTGTTTTACCCTTGAACATAGTACCTTCCACGCTCGGAGCAAAGCACGTGAAATATTTAGGTGTGACGGGAACACTACGAATGAGCTCGTCCACGCTTCGTTCTTCACGTAAACAATTCATCATGGCGGATGTGTCGTTGCGGGGATTTGTACAGTTGACTTTCTTGGCGACGATGTATGCACACCGCAATGGGTCTATTGAAGTTGCCCAGCTGCTGAATGCGGAACCGCTCTGTAGAATAACGTTGTTGAATAAATCTGCAAATAAACAAGCATTCTATAAAGCTTAAAAAGAATAAACCTTTAAAATTACGAAATAATGTTGTATCGGTCCAAGTTTATATTTGTTGCATACAATAAACAAGAGGGCCAGAATGGCCCTATATCGCTCACCTGAAAGAAATTTAAGACACACCCATTTTTTTGACGAATAAAAAATTTGAGAACAAATTTTGAAAAGAGTCACCCAAGGAACATTTCTGCCAAAAGTGGTTCAAATTGGGCCAATGGTTGATTTTGAAAGAATTTTCTTATGATTTCTCCAAGTCCGGTAAATGCTGACCTGCCACGCCCACAATTTTGGATGAATAAAAAATCCGCGAACAAATCTTAAGAAGTGTCACCCAAGGAACATTCCTGCCAAATTTGGTTTTAATTGGCCCTATGGTTAAGGAGAAGAAGATTTTGAAGAATTTTTTAACAATTTCTCTTGGTTAGATAAGCCCCGCCCTGCCACACCCACATTTTTTGACGAAACTATAAATTTATGAACAAATATTAAAAAGGGTCACTCAAGGAACAACTCTGCAAAGTTTGGTTCAAATTGGCCCACTGGTTGATTTTTAAAGAATTTTCTTAGGATTTCTCTAAGGCTGATAAGCCCCTTCCTCCCTGCCACGCCCTCATTTTTTGACAAATGTAAAAATTTGTGAATCAATTTTGAAAAGAGAGACTCAAAGAACATTCCTGCAAAGTCTGCTTCAAATAGGCCCTATGGTTGATTTTTAAAGAATTTTCTTATGATTTCTCTAAGTCTGATAAGCCCCTTTCTCCCTGCCACGGCCACAATTTTTTACAAATGAAAATATTTGTAAACAAATTTTTAAAAAAATGGCTTAAGGCACATCCCTGCAAAGGCTGGTTCAAATTGGCCCAATGGTTGATTTTTAAAGAATTTTCTTATGATTTTTCTAAGTCTGATAAGCCCCTTTCTCCCTGCCACGGCCACGTTTTTTGACAAATCAAAAATCTGAGAACAAGTTTTGAGAAGGGTCACTCAAGGAACAATTCTGCCAAGTTTGGTTCAAATTGGAACAATGGTTGATTTTTAAAGAATTTTCTTATGATTTCTCTAAGTCTGATAAGCCCCTTTCTCCCTGCCACGGCCACAATTTCTTACAAATGAAAATATTTGTGAACAAATTTTAAAAAGAATGGCTTAAGGCACATCCCTGCAAAGTCTGGTTCAAATTGGCCCAATGGTTGATTTTTAAAGAATTTTCTTATGATTTTTCTAAGTCTGATAAGCCCCTTTCTCCCTGCCACGGCCATGTTTTTTGACGAATCAAAAATCTGAGAACAAGTTTTGAGAAGGGTCACTCAAGGAACAATTCTGCCAAGTTTGGTTCAAATTGGATAAATGGTTGATTTTTAAAGAATTTTCTTAGGATTTCTCTAAGTGCAATAAACCACGCCCTGCCACGCCCACATTTTTTGACGAATCAAAAATCCGCGAACAAGTTTTGAGAAGGGTCACTCAAGGAACATTCCTGCCAAGTTTGGTCAAAATTGGCCTGTTAGTTTTGGAGAAGAAGATGTTTGAAGAAATTGTGAACGGACAGACGGACAGACGGACAGACGGACAGACGGACGACGGACGGTGAGTGACCACAATAGCTCCCCTCGAGCACTTCGTGCTCAGGTGAGCTAAAAAGAAAAGTTGTTAAAACGAACGAAGCTGATACAAACAGATACTCGATGGAGAGGGCAAACTTTGTGTTCAGTTTTTGGACACCCAAATATAGGTAAACATAAATGCTTAGTAGGGAATTGTGGTAACTTGTTATTGGGCAATTTGTATGAATGTTTATATTACTACATAATTATCTCATGTTCTTTTAAAAGAAATCAACGTGGTCTACTTTATTATTGTCCTTAGTTTTATTGTGTTTATATTTATTTTGTTTTTGGGGACATAATAAAACAAAACAGATGTGTTCCATAAATAACGTGTATGCAGTGCTTACTTTGATTATGAGCTGTTTCAGTAAAGAGTAGCAGGTTGACAAGAGCGGCCCCATGTCCATGACCAAACAACGTGACCTTGTTGGGGTCCCCACTGAAGGCATTGATGTTGTCTCGAACCCAGAACAGCACGGCTAGAAGGTCCCATAACGCATAGTTACCCTCAGAGTTCTCACCCGTGCGTAGGAATCCTGGATGAAATATGACAAAGTATATACATGTATGAACCCGGATATACAAAAACAAAAGCTGTAAAAATCTTTTAACACATTAACAGAAGCACTAAAGACGGATCCAAACTCAAGGATGATGCAGACGATAATATCAATTTGACGGAATCATATATTATTGATCTTTCTGTGTGAAAAAAAAATGAAGAAATTGCTTATTATAAGCAATTTCGTCATTTGCCACAATGCTTTCCAAAGTTTAATAACTTTACAAGCTTTAGTTCCAATTTAAATGAATTCCCAGCAAACAGAGCTATATCGGGCCGATAGCGGCTATGAGTCGGAATATCGGCTCGTTTTTCCCATATCGGACCGAGGTCGGGTCGATATCAGATTGAAATCTGGATAAACTACTTTTCTTCGACAAAAGGCCAACGCTGGGCCGATATCGGTCCGATCATGAATATCGGGCGGATAGCGTTTGATGTTATAAACCCGATATTAGGCCGACATTTCTATGAAAATCATGCCGATATCGGGCCGATCTGAAATGTTCACTGAGTTAGTAAGCAAGAAAGTTGTCCCACAATGGAATGCTGAAATATTCTAACACTTCGTTTATTACCTTAGAATTTTAATTTTCGATTCCACGGAATAAAACCATAAAGAACTAGTATAGAGTGAAGCAGAAAATTTAGTAGACAATTCAAATATCACAATATGGTCACTTTTCGTCGAAAACCTCGTAGCTGCAGCTTGTTTGAAGCTGCAGTTACGAGGTTTTCATTGAAAAGCAGCAATATATATTTTCTTTGTGCACTTTATGCAGTTCCATAAAATTCCAAGACACTTTGTCTGGAATTTAATGCTTCCTGAACATTTAAAATAAGTAAAGCTATCAGTTTAAAATGTTTAAAATGGATGCCTTTTACGGATTTCAATATCGCCTTACAACAACGCATCAGCAATGATTAAATTTCGTCTGGTCGATTTAAGTTGTTTGGAACTAAATATCCCACGTATTTCAAATATTTTGTATTGCATGGTATGTTTGTCCATACAATTTTGTAACAGCCTTTCCGGGACAAATTTATTCAATTCTAGTTGGACAAGAAACGATTTAGAAAACACGTCACGCAATGTGAAAAAAAGTATAGTAATACTAAGCTAACATGACGGAAACTGGAAAATTAGAGCAAATGAATCGGTTCCTTTAAAGTGACATTTCACAATTATTTTTACACAAATTTATTCTATCTGAAAGAGAATCTTTCCTTATAAAAATTCTCAAAATTTCAAGTCAAAATATTGAACCGTTTACGAGAAATATATGTTTTTGTGCTAAAATTAAACAAATTGTTGTGGACAACAGTATTGATTTATATAGAATTTGTCATTTCTCTCTCAACTTTAAAGGCGCATTATTCGCTTATAAACAACAACTTCAATACACTGATAGCATTTCTACGCATTAAAATAACCAATCTTTGCATCAAGACATACTTTTAAGAACGGAAAGAAATGTGAAATGTCACTTTAAGTCTATTAATATTACTTTCTAGATGATTAAACCAATAATGGAATGTCTTTTAACATTAAAAGTTAGGCCATTTCCAAACGGTATATATCGCATTTGTTCTTGAATTCAAGGACGTAGACAAAGAGGCAAACACCAACGAGAAAAATCAGTATGATAAAACATTAAAAATATTCAATAATTTAATGAAAATGGAGAAAATACTGACAACCTGCATTTCCAATTTCTATCCCATTCTTTTCTCAAGCCTAACCCCAACACCACCTATGAGAATAGAGTTTTGGTTCAAACATTTTCCAAGTTTAAGTCCTTGCATTTTCAAAGCCCGTACATTTTAGAACGAATTCCTAGAGACCATTATATAAGTACAAAATGAATATTATAAAAAGCAAGAAAGAATGTTGAAAAGGGTTAAGATTATGGCGATTTTCGATCCATCAAGCGGAATTTCCCTGACAAAAAGACGTCATGCGTCAGTAAAAGAATAACCAGTTTGATTAATAGAAAATACAGTGTGTAATAAGTTGCATTAAAATGGATCATATAGGATCCGTGAATTGGGGGCAAAAACTGATATGATATTCTGTCAAAGTCGACGCAAATGAGAGATTTTGCAAGAGATAAAAACTGAAATCTGTGGATTATGAAATAGGAGAAACTAGATAATTCGTCAAATGTGAGAAAACTATATTGGTAGCGAAAAGAAACGTCGCAATATTTTCAATTTTCTTTCTTGTGTTTGCTTAGAAATCAATGAAACGATTTTGCCAATTTGGGAGTACAAATTTAAAAATGCACTTGAAAAGTTATTTACGTTTGTAATTCTGATAGTAACTGTTTTGTAATGTATCGAAATTTGTACTCGCACAAAGTACTTTAAAAGTAAAAACGTCTACGTTATTAGATTTTGACACTAGTATAGTCTTCATGATGTTTGACGAATTTCTCTGTTTCTCCTATTTCATAATCCTCCGATTTTAGTTTTTTATCTCTTACAATAACTCTCATTCAAGACAACATTGACAGAATGTCGTTAGTTTTTGCCTCTAATACGCAGAGGAGATATGATCCATTTTAATGCAATTTATTACACACTGTATTTTCTATTAATCAAACTGGTTATTCTTTTACTGACACATAACGCCTTTCTGTCAGAGAGATTCCACTTAATGGATCGAAATATCGCAATAGTCTTCAACCTGGCTCGCGTTTTACCAAGAACAGTGTTTATTACTGATCATCAACTTTGATTTAGACTAGACTGACAGAATGACTTTAAAAACAAATTCCCCGCCATAACTCGCCAGTACGTTGTCATCATACGCATGTTCGATACCTGAGCCATAGGACGTCCAAATCACCAAGAAATAATCTTGAATGACGAATTCTTACCTTATACACCGGGGTGGTATTTTAACGTAATGACGATAATGTTAGTACCGTAACTCGCGTGATTGCTGCCGTTATATTTAATCCAAGTCAATGTCGTTTTTGTACCTACATCTAAGGACGCTTACATTTCATGTTGCATTTCGTCTTTATTTATTCAGTACAATATATTTATCGTGATTTAACGTAAAATGCTTATCTTATAGCCTAAAACAAGACGATGGTTTGGAGGTATGACAACATCTTTGTCGTAACTCGCAAGAACACCGCTGTCATACGCATAAGACGAACCGCATATTAGGCGCCAAATGCGATGGTACCCGTATTTCCCTTTTCAATACAATACAAAAACCAACGTGAATAAACGTCAAATACTTACCGTGAAAGGCGTTCCTACATCGTATGACGTTTTATGACGTCAAAAAATACGTAGAAAATTACGTGTTGTTGTAGTTTTTGCTTAAATGGTTTTATGAAGTCAACATCACTATCATCTCCATAAGATTTTACATCAAACAATAATGTGTACTCACCTATTACAGTTTACAGTAATGATGATAATTTTGCCGTAACTAGCCAGCACGCTGCCGTCATACGTGTTACCCTTTTCCAGTGTCATTGGATGCCAAATAAGGCTCTATAAACATTTAAGTATTTAGCTAATTTTACTATTTTCCTAACGTTTATATGCAAATAAAACACTACTTACCTAATACACCGAGACGGTAGTTTACTGTAATAACAATGACTTTGCCGTAACTTGCCAGGACGCTGCCGTCGTATGCGTTACCCGTACCAATGTCATTGGATGCAAAATGCCATAAGGCTCTATAAACATTATTTTTTTAAAAGTATTTTGCTAATTTTACTATTTTTTCTAACGTTTAAATGCTAATAAAATACGACTTACCCAATACACCAAGACGGTAGTTAACTGTTATAACAATGACTTTGCCGTAACTTGCCAGCACGCTGCCGTCGTATGCGTTACCCGTACCTACGTCATAGGACTCGCCGTGCACGAATATCATCACCGGAAAATTATGCTCATGGTATTCATCTGAAACGACAAATGGTGGACGTTTTATGGTTGTTTTATATGTTTGCAAATGAGCTTAATCTTTAACCAATTACCATACATCAACATTTTAGACTTGTTCAAATTCAGAGATGCTACAGTCGAAAATTTCAAGTGAATGCAAATTTCAAATTTTTGATTGAAAACATCGTGAGAAATGGGGAAATTGATTGTCACAAGCAATTTCTTCATTTTCCACAATGTTTCCCAAAGCCTTTCTCTACTTGGGCGTCAAAAAGCGAACATATGTGGAAACGAGTTAAGGTATTGCACTCATCATTAGATACCAAACATTTTGTGCAAACGCGGCGTGCAACTTATTTATTCGTGATGACGGAAAGTGACGAGGTTACCAAGATTTTAAAAATCCGGAAAACCTCGTCAGTTCCCGTCATCACGGATTGCGCCAATGGGGCACGAAATGTTCGGTATGTTACGATGGTTGGAATACCTTAAAATGGACACATGCTGCATTGCATACCAACTTGTATCCAGATTAGACTGCGAATACTCGCATAGTTTTAAGGATACATGTTGTTTTCTCATAGTTTTTTCTTGGCCAATATGAACTGTACCCAATCAGACTAGTTCGATGCTGATTTTGGTCCACCAGTCAATAGCTCAGCGCGAAACGGTTGTAACTGCCTATACACTTAAAGACACTTCTAACGCAACACTTACCTTTTTGGTAATAACTTGATATTTAACAAACCATTCTTTATCAAATTTTCAACAAATTTAATTCATTCACAATTGCATAATATGTGTAATTTTCATAAAGAAACATTGAGTAGAAATGATTAAATCTGCAGTGCATATAATATGACTTGAAAACAAAAAGTCGCAAAAAAGCTGTGCGAGCTGATAACGTAAATTCATATTATTCAGGCCCGTAGGAAGCAATTTCATATTGGTGTGGCTGAAGCACCTGTGCCTGGATATTTGGGGGCTAAATTGGATTGTCCCTTCATTTTCAATGAAAATAACGAAAATTTGGTATTTTGGGCAACGTCAGGGAGGCTAAGCTCCCCCCCCCCTTTAGCCCCCACTGTTCCTACGGGCCTATTATTAATGTAACAGCAGTAAAGTTTATGACATTATGCTAACATTCTGTGTGTCCGTCATGAACCTAAATGACACGAAGACACACCCTTCTCATTGATAAAGCATAATTGATGGTGAATCTTTGCGGGATCATTCTTAACTCGTCCCTATTAAGTTCCTGTTGCAGTTGATGAAAGTTTCTTGGAGCAAAAGGGCGAAAAACTAATGTCTGGTAACAAATTCAATGATTTTGTGCAATACTGACACGCACAAAACATTAAACAAACTAGGTGCGACTGTATTCTAGTGTTGCATCGCACATGAAAGCATGTAATCAAATATTATGAAGCAGTGATATGAGATTTGAGCATGATTTGGTGACGCTGCTTTGATACTATTGAATTCTGCAATTGCCTGGGGTTTTGTGACTTTTTATATTTGAGTCTTAGTAAAAAACCTTAATATTTTTTATGTTCGGATCAGCCGATTTTCTTGAAACTTACAGAAAACATGTAAACGTAATTGATTGATATTTGCTGAAAATTTCATAAAATATACTGCATTGTTTATTTAGTTATGATGAAAAATGTAAGTGTTGTGTTGGAAGTGTCTTTAAGTGTATGTTTATAGGCAGTTACAACCATTTCGTCCTGAGCCATCGTAGTTATTTACAATATCATATGTGTCCTTCCGTCACAGTCCAAAAAAAGATAAATCTGGAAAAAAAACACGTACTCTCTTATTGTTTATCAACGTTTTCCGTGATTTAAAAAGACACTAGTTCGCAGTTGATTTGGTTTTGCTCACCAGGGACTTCAAGTACTTTATTTTGGAATGGTAACACTTTTTTTCGTCTGGACATGCAATTTCAAAGTCTTTTATGAATAGGCTAAATTCTACAAACTGTACGCTACAATTGTAGCTTATCTGTTTTGTCCTTCCTCAAAAATGATATAGAGTTTGCATTCCGAGTCAGAGAAATAATATTATTTGCAAAATATTGAAGGAAAGTAAAAAAAAAACACTAACGCCAAGGGTTTCTCCTGCCTATCCTATTGTTTTTGAAACTACAAAGTGGAAATTTTCAGTGTTGTTTTTATAACATCTATGTTGGCATTTGTAACTTCTTTGAATGTTAAGTTCAGTTGTTTCGGAAAGGGCATCGCACCAGGGAATGACAATTTTACAGTTGAAATCGCGTGCAAGTGCAACCGTTTCATCACCTTGATAATGCAATGATAAAAGTGTATCTCTGAAATCGGTTTTACATGAAACGATTCTAAAAACATTTCTGTCTTTATATAAAAGACAGATATCTAAGAATTACACTGAGTACAGGCCTTTGTGTCTGATAACTTCAGTTTTATTTGACGAAATGTCCAATATATGCATTAAGGGCAATCGTTTGTAAAAAGAGTAAAACATGCGTGCGGGAAGAGACAAAGAGACGTGAAACAACATCGTTAATTGCGCTTTTACATCGCAGGAATTATAAACACAATTCCTTCCGCACAAAAAAGCAGTTCCCGGAAATGCATGTTAGCTTTGTATGAGCAGTATAAAGCTTTAATGACATTATTCAAACTGACATTATTCACGATTAAACGATTGAACAAACAAGTCCCTTTAATTTCAGGATGGTTTTTACACTTGTCAGATGGAGAACAAAAATACTCAGTGTGTTAACACTTTCCAAAACGGCGACAAATTAGGCTATCCTAAATCCAAAGATGTTGCAGTTGATGATTTCAAGTGAATAAACTTTATGTGTCCCTTTCTGTAGTAAACATTGTGGCACATGAAGAAATTGCTCATCACAAGGAATTTCTTCATTTTCCAAAATGTTTTAAAGGTTTTTGTTTGGCGCAAAAATGCGCCGTCATGTGTAAAAGGATGATTTTTACGAGTATAATGTATATCCATTTTATCATGTCTTTGGTCGTTTAAAGTAGCTGTGGACATAAAAATAGGCAAAGTAACTAACAAAGGTAATCAAACTACGTTTTCCAGGTAGAGTGGTAAAGTATGCGTCATTTTCCTATCGCCATTTCAAAAGAAGAACTATTTCTATAGATAGCAGTATGTAAGGGATTTTTTACTGCTACAGAATGACAATGGACATTTTCAGAGCGTTGTTTAATAAAGTACCCTATAATACAGAATATAAATTTTGTGATGGGCATAACAGATAAGAAATAGAAATGCTACATATATGATCTCTGATTTATAGACAGCATAGTTATCGCATTTTAAAATCTCCAGTAAGCCTACAAAAACACCTACTTGCATTTCTTTTTGCGAACAAGAGAAAATATAATCCCTCCCAAGTATCTACTTTATTACGCGTTAAGTATTTTCTTGTGTAATAAAGGCATTTTACAAAATATTAGTCGGTCTTTACTACGAGAATGGCATTTTAACTTGTAAAAGAATGTGCGTAAATATTTACTACATCACACTCTTTGTATTTTAGACAGAATGCCGTTCATGCCTTAAAATATGTACGTATTTTTTTCACGATTAGAATCGCTGCTATGCTCAATAGAACAAAAAGTGAGGGAAAAGGAACATAGTTGTATGACAAATATGTTCCCTTTGGCTCACTACTCCAACAAGATAGTGTTTACGAGTGCTCGCATTCAGACAGTCAAAACAAGGAATGTTGTTGGAGAGCCTTTGCATTCCATTCTGCTTAGAGCTTGACTTGCAGTTTTACACCATGAATGTTACAGCAGACTTTTGGAAATACTGTCAATTGATTCAATAAGGGAATACAGTTGTGACCCCTCACTCCTAAATGCCATATTAAAAAAAACATTTGGTTTAACAAATACATTTTGTGAGATCGGACCAGACTCAGCAGATAGCAGATATCGTCTCTTTTCGTCAAATAACTCGTATCTGCAGCTTGTTTTAAGCTGCAGATATGAGATTTTGATGAAAAGCATCGATATAAAATGTAGTTAAACTATGTCTAGATCAAGAAAGTTATTTTAGAGCCAAACATTTTGTTGATAATAACACCGCTTTTCTTCGAAAACTTCAGAACTACAGCTTGTTTAAGGTAGAATACATGTAATGTCCCCATTTTGAGATTCATAAAAATCTGCCTTTTCCGAGAGGCGTCGTTACATATCCGGAACTTTTCGGGTGCGGTTGTAAACATTCGGGAGTGGGAAGTTCCACCGCCGAATGTTTTCGATCGCGCACGAATAATTCCGACTTCGCGCGAATCTCATTAGGTGTGGATACCCTAAAGCTGTAAATACGACTTTTTTAAGAAAAGCGACGGCAAGGGTTTGAGGTCAAATGATAAGGAGATGTCGTAAAGTTTTCAGACAATAATGACTCGGGCTAGCAAATAACAATGTCATCAAATTGACCACAAACGCCGGGGGATTTCCGATTTAGCCAAGTGCCCGTCTTTATGATTGCTCTGTTAGGATAATAAACTTTTCTAGCCGACAAACAAAACAATATTTCGCTGATTTTCTTCGAAAACCTCGTAACTGCAAGCTTAAGTAAGCTGCAGTTACGGAGTTTTCGAATAAAAATGATGATTTCGGGTCTTAGTAACCTTAAGACTATGTCAATCGTCACTTCCGGTACAGGGCCCACTTCCGGTATAGGGCCCGCTACGTAAAAAGAGACTATCCGTGAAGTGCAAAAAATTTTCATCATTGTCAGTCTGAGCGAATTGCAGAGACCGCCAACAGTTAAAGGGACATAACATTCCGATTTCATTTTTAAAGTATGTCTTGATGCAAAGACTGATTATTCTAATGCGTAAAAATACTACCAGTTTTTTTTAAGTTTTTATTTATAAGCGAAAAGTATGCCTTTAAAGTTGAGACAGGAATGACAAATTCCATATAAATCTAAACTGTTGTCTACAACAATTTGTTATATTTTAGCACAAAAATGTAAACGGTTCAATTTTTTGTCTTGAAACTTTCAGAATATTCTTAAGAAAATCTGCTTTTTCGGATGAAAATAAAAGAACATTTTTGAAATTTAAATGTGAAATGTCATTTTAAATCCTTTTGTTTTATCCGGGTTTCTGGCATACAGAATACTTTCAAATAGGAACGCAGATGACAAGCTACGGATATTCTTTCAGGTACACATACATTGTAGAATGCATTATCCACCTTAACAGTTTTGAAATCGGGTTCAAGCAGTTAATTAAGTTTTTTATTGCCAAGAACTAAAGATCAACATTTCTGTAATGTTCTGAAGTACATGTTGTAAACACTGGTTATTGTTTCTAGCATCAAAGACACCACACTGGTAATTGGCGTCCATGTTTACACATAATAGCCCATTAACATTCTTCAAGGTGGTTCAAGAAAGGAAGCTATGATGCTAAATACTTTAGAACTGATTTTACATTTACTAACAATGTAAGATTCTATATACCTGTTTAAAACTAATTGCATTTGAAATTTAACAAAACTGTCTGCGTGTACATTATATTTAGATTTCTACACATATCTACAGAATCGGTAAGAATGTGTATAAGTTGAAAGATATATGGTTTCCAAATAGATGTATACTAAAATACATTTGTAACAAAAATATTAATAGCATTAATTACATTTTACATTGTATCAAAACACGTGTTAAATTCGAAAACACTGTACCCACAGCTTATTCAACTATCACCGCCTATATAAATATTTGCGGACGCACTGTATAATGGGAGAGATAAGAGATTCAGTACTCTAGCAGGTGGCGCTTGTGTACTATCGGTTATACCTGTGGTTGATTTTACCAATACACAAGCAAGGGGCTTATCAGTAAAATGCTTATAATCCATTAATTAGATACTCATTTACTCAAGATCATTAGGTAATCAAATTCCATGGTTAAACCAATTATCAGACTGCAAAATTTTAGATTGGTCCAAGATAAAAGGTGTTGCAGATGACAATGTCAAGTGCATGAAATGTTGCATTTTCGGTTTTCCTGTTGAAAAATGTGGAAAATGAAGAAATTTCTTTGTCACAAATCCAGGAACGCAACCAAGATAGGGATTTAGATACATAGAAATGTAATGTCTATCTATCTATAATGAAAATAAATCAGACTTTCAGTGGGCAGAAAATGTTTGTATGTTTATTTTTACCCCATTAGTAATTCCCACATATTAATTTTATGCCTACAAGACAAATGCTTTGGAAACATTGTGACAAATAGGGAAACGCTTGTAGAAAGGAATTTCTTCATTTCCCACAATGTTTCTACAAACAAATGCCTACAATTCCGGTACTTCAGTTGCTTGAAAATGTCGTCTGCAACATATTATCTTAACCCATTAACATACAATAACTCTTTTTGACTCGCTACAATGTAATGGCTTTAGGAAACATTGTGGAAAATGAAGAAATTGCTTGTGACAAGCAATTTCTTCATTTACCAAAATGTTTTCTACACAACATTGTGGAAAATGAAGAAATGGCTTGTGACAAGCAATTTCTTCATTTACTACTATGTTTTCTACACAAAATCACTAGAAATGTAAACTTTCATACACCTCAAATTGTCGTCTGCAAGATCTTTCAATTTGAGCCATTCTAAAATATTGCCGTTTGGTAATTGGTTAACTGTCCCCACTCTGTTTACGCTTTTTAATGACATAAATAGCTTAAATTTCAAAATACTTCCATAAAATACTTGCAATGCATTAGAAAGAAAAATATTTAACACATGGCATTTACCATTACAAAAAACGAATATTTCGTGTTTGAAATTAGAAAAAAGGAAACAAGGATAATTGATTTAAATTTAATTCGCAATGCCTGATTTTAATGAAACTACATCATACATGTAGACTAATTTGCCTGACATTCCTTCATTTGCAAGACATCGTGAATACCTAGGTAAGACATCACATATTAAACCAACAATTTGTAGAACATGATAAGGGAACAGTGCAGACAAGATCCGAAAAAACAAGATCAGAAAACACAACAGTGATAACAAAATTTGACATTCTTTACTTAGTTTGTATGCCTATCAATACACCATAGCAAGGGATGAATGAAGATAAACTTTTGTTACTGTTTTTCTGTGGTTCTTGGCCAGTAAAGAATTTTATGAATATACTTTTGCTATTTTACTTCACATTAATCTCCCTTTCACCCTCTTCATTGATGCACCTGTATTATGCAATTCTAGCTTAAGTTTAGGAACACCCCATCCATTATAAACCGATTTCCTATTAAAAGCCATTGTAAAACATGTGTGTATTGAGAGTCAGCTGGTTCTGTTATGACCGGTGTAACTGCAGCGCTCCTAGCGGATGAACCCGTTTATCTCTCCCATTATATGACGTTTCTTGGAACATTGCCTAATACACAAGTTAAAATCATTTTCAAAATAAATATTATTCTCTGTAATATAATGTCTATAAACGGTTCAAAGATGCTAAACGCCAACTTCTGCGATTTGATTATTATGCCATGGAATATCATTGGATTTTTACTGTAATCACGAGGTTTCTTAAGAAAAGAGACTATGTGCAAGAGTGAGGAACTCTCACAGATCCAATATAACGTCACTTTTAAACGAAAACCTCGTAACTGCAGCTTGTTTCAAGCTGCAGTTACGAGGTTTTTCGTTGAAAAGCCGCAATAAGAACATCACAGCTACATTAAAATGTCACAAGCCCTTGTAAGCGCCATTAACCATTTCCGGGAGCATTAATGCTGTCTGAGCTAAAAGACAAACCAAAAATAGGAAGAGCTTTAAAGGCAGCCTTTTTGTGTCTTATTTAGTTTATAGTCAAATACTCTCAAGATTCCCCCCCAAAGGAAATGAAAATTTTAGCGTATGTTACGTAAATCTTCCTTTGTTTGCTTTTTTCTCCTATGTGTGAAATTCTCTGTAACACATGTACTATCTAAAGTGTCTCTATGGGATTCCAAACATAGATATTCCTTAAGAAATTTTGCTTCCGTGTGTGTAATATGTCTAAATAGCTGCACATGTATGCTTATGAAAGAACATGGTAGTTCATAGTGTACAGATAATATCGTTTACATTTAGTTTCCGATTGTGCATAGTAACTAGAATAGGTAGTCCACCCCTAATGAGATTCACGTGATGTCGGAATTATTCGGGCGACATCGTAAACACTCGGCGGTGGAAAGTTCCACCGCCGAGTGTTTACCACGTCGCCCGATTTGATTCGGATACTAAAAGAAAGTTAACGAAGTCGCACCAAAAACTCCGACGTCGCCGTGAATCTCATTAGGGGTGGACTGCCTTAAACCAACAGTATATCTGGAAATAATACAAATAAATCTAAAGTCTCGAATGACGGAAAATGCTTCCACAATGTGTTTAAAAAGCTATAAAAAGCCGGTAGAAGTCATTTTTCGGTTTATAATGTACACGTGAAAGAGATAACACTAGACAGTTAAGTGGAATTATACGGGTATTTGAGGCAGGTGTATGGTATTCGGAGCTTCTTTTTTATGTTCGTACAAAAAATTTATTGGTCGTAGTACTTACATTTATCGCATCACCCCCATTGAAATAGTAAAGGAGAAAGGCCATAAAATTTGGTAATATATCGATATCAGATACTTTTAATTGTTCATAAAACACGTACGCAAGTGAATTTTCATGAGTATAACTTTACCCTTTTTTACAAGTACAAGTGTACACAGGAATCATTTAAGAGACATTGATTTTTTCTCGTGAACTTTATTTTTCGTCTAATCTAAGAGAGAGCTTTCTGTATCATCTTATGAACTCTCTGAAAATTTAAGGTCAAAGTATTGCACTGTTTATGGGCTCTAATGGGGATTATAATCTTCTCCTTGATTTTTTTAATAGTGGCAAAGAAGGCAAACTACAGTTGGAATGTAAATGGAATTTGGCATTGTCGTCTCAACTTTAAAAGCTGGATTTTGGCTTATCAGCAACAATTTCAAAAAATCTGACAGCATTTGAAGGCATTAGACTAACTAATTTTGGCTTCAAAACATACGTTGTAAAAATAAAACGGCAATTTAATGTACCTTTAAAGAAAAAAAGAATATTCTTATGATTATAATTATAACAGACGAGTTCAGCAATAAGTAGCTACTAGATTATCGCCCTTTAGTACTATCTAGCGCCGCCAGTTGGGTACTGAAAGATTATCTGCTGACGAAAGCTTAAGTCCTTGTCATTTCCGATTACTAACGTAAATCTAGACACATATCTGAAAATCCGTCGCGTTTTTCTGGAATAAGTATTCACTAAAATACTAACCTTGCGATAAATTCAGAAAAAAGTTTGCACCTAAGACCAAGACAGTACCCTACTGTTAATTCGATTGAAATCTTAGATGAAGCTGTTAAGGATTTACCGACACTATTTCAAGCTGCCCCAATTAAGAAAAAAGTTATAGACGACAAAATAACTAATATCAAAAGCACGAAATGTGTATGTAATAAATCAATGATATAAAATATTGAGAGAAAAGAAGAAATTGCTGATCTGATGATCAGATCGGCAATTTCTACTTTTCTTATCAATATTTTTATCTAGCATTTCTATAGAGGAATCCAAACATCACATCTTGTTAGGGAAAAGTGTTGCGGATTTACCTCCAAGACAAAAAAGCGTGCCTCCAAATAAACAAAACCTTAAGAACTAGCAGATTTCCCTTGCGTGTACTTAGGCATTACCATTAAGAATTTAAGCTTGGCCAATTTTGTCTCACATAATCACACGCTCATAATGTTTATTTTTTCTTCTTCTTGCAATTCCTCGAGTTTTGGAACTTGGCATCTTCGTATTATTCCAGGAAGGAATAATAAATTCTATTGACTGGAACCAGACCCATAGGAAGCAATTTCATATTGCAGGGGCTAAAACCCTTGTGACTGATTATTTGGGGGGGGGGGCTTTTCGGCCAACGGGCTAAGCCCCCCTAGCCCCCTGTTCCTACGGGCCTGGAAACAGATAAACATTTATTTGGTCGTATGCAAAAAGTTTCCAAACATTTAGTAAGCTATTTTAGGTAGTTGACTGTATTTTCATTTTAGTAGTATACGTAGTAAGTTCAGTGGCTGATCCAGAGCAAAATAGGGGGTTCAAACGCTGAAAATAAGTCAAAACTGTGTAACGATAGGGAACGAACCCCCTCTGTATCCTGGAACCCCATTTATAGAAATCTTGGATCCGCCGGCTTTATGATCAAGAGGTTCTAAGTTCGATCCCCGATAGCGGAGGTTGATATTGACTTCTTATTGGCCTATAAATTCAGTGCCAACACTGGCGTCTTTCCAAGAAAGCAGAATCAAGAGGGAACTAAGATAACATTCTAGTAAAAAACACAAGTCGTATGAAATGCTTAACCCTTTCCCAAACAAGACCTGGGGTCAGTTTCATCAAAACATTTAAGACGTATTTTTGACTTACCGATGTCTTACGACACATTTAGAGGAAGAATAACGTATCGCCAATCAACCGAAAGCTATATTATGCGATTGTTGTTTTAAGCGTTTTCTAAGTCGTCGGTAAGTCAAAGATACGTCTTAAATGATTTGATGAAACAGGCCCCAGGTCTTGACGTCCATAATAGAAAATGCTTGGGAAAACATTGAGACAAAAGAAGAACAATCCCTGGTCAGAAGTCTCTGATTTAGAAAACTTAGAAAAAACATTGATTAAATAGAAGAAATTTTGTCTTGCAAAGTTTTACTTATTCAATTAGAGCTGAAAAGAACAGAAATCGAATCAGAGGAAACATTATACAGATCATGACGGCAGGAATATTTTACCTACGCAAAATTGTCTTTTTTGCAGACAGATTAAATTGTCTGCCGAATTAAATATTTATGTTTTCTTCATTATTTATTGTTTTAAAATCCCCAAAGGGCTTATATTCAGGTAAACTGCATGTCGTAAAAGCCTCATATCGTCGCTTTTCAACGAAAACCTCGTAATTGCAGCTTGTTTTAAGCTGCAGTTACGAAATTTTCGTTGAAAAGCCTCATATATGTACTGTTTTATACCAGGAATTAAACGTTTTACATTAAACGAATAGGAACATATTAAATTATTTCATTTTATTTTAGAAGACTAACATTACAGGTCCCTTGAGATGTACAGTAAGTTAACACAGGATTTAAATCAGACTGTAGATACAAGAGTTGTCCGCGGACAACATAGCTCGCCTATACAAGAGCTTATTGCAAAAAAGGAGTCCAAAGTCAAAGTTCAAGGTCACTAGGTCAAAGGTCCTTGTCTCAAGGTGAAGGTCATGGCATGAGATATCCATATGTGAAATATCAAGGCTCTATCTATAATAGCGCATGTGATATAGGTCATGTTAAAGTTTTTAAAAGTATGTCAAACTCCAATGTCAAGGTCAATAGGTCAAAGATCATGGTCGCAAATGAAAGGTATTGTCGAGAAGTTTCCATGTGTGAAATATCAAGGCTGTATCTCTAATAGTGCCTGAGATATAGGCCAGGTTAAAGTTTTTGAAGACGCGACGCTGACGCCGACGCCGACGCCGACATTAGCTCCCCGGACATAAAGTACCGGCTCGCTAAAAATACTAGAAGAATATTTAACTAGGGGCGGAGTTGAAAGAAACCTGGAAAAAAAAATGAAACAAGAGGACCATGATGGTCCTGTATCGCTCACCTGAACCAAAATGACCTGAGCCACAATTTTGTTCAATTAATATTTACGACTTAAATTTAAGACTGAAAACGAACTTATGGTCAATAACGTTGTGAAAATCGAACTCATCCAAGATCTTATGGTGCCCAACATTGTGTTCAAGTTTTGTCTTGATTGATCCATATTTGTACATTCTAGAGTGTAAACAAGGTCGAAAACAGCCAAAAATGGCAATTTTGTCAAATTCAAGGGCACATAACTCTTTACTTTTTAAACGAATCAGACTGAAAATCGAACACCTCAAAGATCTTAGGGTCCCAAACATTGTGTCTAAGTTTTGTCTTGATTGATTCATAACTGTAGATTCTAGAGGGTAAACAAGGTCAAAAACAGCCTAAAATGGCAATTTTGTCGAATTCAAGGGCACATAACTCTTGTCTTCCTGGTCTGATCTGACCCAAAATCGAACTCATCCGAGAACTTATGGTCATACATCTTTTGGTCAAGTTTGGTTAAGATTGGTCAATATTTGTAGATGCTAGAGTGTTAACAAATTAAAAAGTAGCTATTTTTGATGTTCAAGGGCACATAACTCCTGACTTCCTGGTCCAATCTGACCCAAAATAAAACTCATCCAAGAACTTATGGTCTCAAACATTATGTCCAAGTTTTGTCTTGATTGATCTATACTTGTAGATGCTAGAGTGTTTTAACAAATTAAAAAGTAGCTATTTTTGACGTTCAAGGGCACATAACTCCTGACTTCCTGGTCCGATCTGACCCAAAATTGAACTCATCTGAGAACTTATAGTTATACATGTTTTGTTTAAGTTTGGTTAAGATTGGTCAATATTTGTAGATGCTAGAGTGTTAACAAATTAAAAAGTAGCTATTTTTGACGTTCAAGGGCACATAACTCCGGACTTCCTGGTCCGATCTGACCCAAAATCGAACTCATCCGAGGACTTATAGTCATACATGTTTTGTTTAAGTTTGGTTAAGATTGGTCAATATTTGTGGATGCTAGAGTGTTAACAACAAATTGTGGACAGACGGACAGACGGACGGACGGACGGACGGACGGACGCCGACGGACAAAAAGCGACCACAATAGCTCACCTTGAGCACTTCGTGCTCAGGTGAGCTAAAAACGTAAACGAAAAAAATATTTTAACTTTTTTTGAACACGAGAGAATGTCATTACATCTATTCGGTATCAATTCGCTACCAATAAAACACAAGTTTTTTTTGTTGAAATTGCACCAGCATCCTACGATAATCTTTATTTAACCCTTTCCAAACCATGAGCGACTTTGGACGTTCCGTAAATGAATATCTTTTGGGAAATATTGAGCCCTAAGCAGAAAATGCAGATAATCAGCATTTTCTTCTTGTGTCTCAATATTTGCTGGCATAAATTCTTAATTCATTAATAACAATCGTGTAGTAAACACCAGCTTAAAAATCACAAACGTATTAAATCGCATTGTTTAGGGAAGAATAATCTTGATTTAACCAAACCATTGAATTGCGGATTTCCGAGAAATGCAAAGCGTTAATTGAATAAGATTCTGAATCGACCCGTATAATCAGATAAATAAATCTAAACTGAACAATCTTAACTCTTTCCCAAACAAGACCTGGCCATGAGGTCCCTTAAAGAAAATGCTTAGGAAAACATTGAGGCTAAAGAAGAAAATGCTGGTAAACCAGCATTTTCTCCTGTAGTCTCAATATTTTCTGTACTTTTTGTACACGAATTCTATATCTATTAACATTCAATTTGCCGTTTGCAGTAGCTTTCTGATTTTGACAATACTGAAGTTTCTTGTTTTGGAAAGGGTGAAACTTCCAGCGATATTGAAAATCCAATGCTTTTTCAGTCTATTCCGTGTTTAATTTAAACCGCGTCTCGATGAATGCGATTTTAATGCAGTCGCACATGTTACGGAGAAAATTGTTTTTAGATAAAATTGCAAAGATAATTTCAACCAAAGTGTCACAGGTTTAACGTTACTAAAGCCGTTCTAAATAAGCTTTAAATAACAAGAATTTAGAATTTCACTGCTAAAACAAAAACAAGTTTCCCCATTCTAAAACAAACCCTTCTTCTGACGTCTACGGTAAGAAAGGCTTATGAAAAGAAGAAAATCTTGTTACATGTACATACATTCAGTAGGATTTTTTCAACAGTATCTAAGCCATATTGCAAACGAAATTTATCTATATCAACAGCCTTAAAATCACTGCAGCAACATTCACCTTTTGCTGTTCTGTGAAATTGTACATGTAGAAACGACACCGATTTGTATCAAAGAGTGCTCTTATCAATGATTGCATTAAAAACACCGTACCTGCAGCTAATACAAACTGTAATTAGGGCATCTTTAACATAACCATCTTTATATATGTTGACAATAATCCAGGGGTAAAATAAACGATGTGTTTCAAAACAACCTCTGGGACCAGATTATCGTCGCTTTCCCATGGAAAAACTCGTAACTGCTGCTTATTATAAGCTGCAGTTACGGAGGTTTCGTTGGAAAGCAGGTTAACCCTTTCCCAAACGACAAAAAATTACGGTCGTCCTATTTGAAAGCTGCTTCAGACGATAAAATGCGTGTTGATAAAGATATTATTTGTGTGAAGAAATATCATGGAAACATTGAGACAAAAGGAGAAAATGCTGATTATCAGCATTTTCTTCTTTTGCCTCAATGTTTATTCAAGCCATTTTGCTCAGGGACGTCAAATCCATGTCTTGTTTGGGAAAGGGTTAAATGAGAATTTATAGTGTATAGTGAAAATCGCACCATTATCTGTTCGAGTTTTACCAGAAAAGAAATCCCGAGACGGTTGTTTACACAGATCTACTTATATAACCAAATCTCAGTATATATAGGTTATAAAATATTTGGGGAATTACACAAAAAATGGACAAAACAACTATACCATTGTCACATTTGTTCGCCTTTCTTAAAAAAACATGGAAACTTTTAACTGCTTTATGTCGTCGTTTGAAAGTGTAATGGTATTCAAACTAAATATACATTCAGATGTCCATATGATTCCCAAATAAATGCGAGAAGTAGCAGGTAATAACTCTGTTGCCGTTGTAATCAAGTGTACACGCATATTCAGAAATGGGACACAAAGAGAACAACGTGCTCGATCGAATTGGTTGACTGATTTAAAGTCACAGTCTTAAATACTTAAAGGGGTCAATTTTCCAGCCTCCGACTCATTTGTAATTCACTTTAAGTTAAAGTTAAAATAGCAACACAACCAAGCTAAACTACATGAATAATGTTACGAAACTCTACCAGAGAGATTATGCAAGAATCGGTATTTTTCCGACTAACATTAAAAAGTAATTTAACCCCTAAATGTCGTAATCAGTACTATAAAGATAAACATAACAAATGATCATATTACTGACTGTGAAAGCTACTTCAACACAAACATCGGCAGACAGTGACCTTGAATAAGTACATTCTAATTAAACCCTTTCAAACATAAGATTTGGCATATCGTCGGTGTCATTGTAAAACCTCGTAACTCCAGCTTGAATAAAGCGGGAGTTACGAGGTTTTGCAATGATACCGGTGATTTATGATCCTAACTGAAGAAGCTTGAGGAACCATCAAGTCAAAAAAGAAAAAAAAAAGAAAAAAAAAGAAAGAAACTGCTCATGACCAACATTTTCTCAGTTATTCAATTTGCAAAACCAATGTATCACGTCCATTTTATATTTTCTGTAGCACATTTCAAATTTGATAGAATAGAACACCAACTCCTGAATGTCGTAATCAAAAGCAATCTGTATCATAATGCCGACTGTGAAAGCTATATCATAATCGACCGAGGCAGATTACGTATATCTAAAGATGATCAGACGCTCAGCTAGACGTTAACCCCCAAACCCGTACATTCCAATTAATAGGAATATAAAGCTATAAATAACTATACAGATAGACAGAGAATAAAAATGGGACAGCTACATGTATAATTGTATACATGTATCAGGTATTAATTTTTTTCATCATAAACGTTCACATATTCCTGGTCAGTTAATACGCTCGTATCCATCCGAGGCTCGTACTGATTTTCTTTTCCTTAAACTTAACGTGAGTTGACGTAAAACAATGGCAAAAATGATCTAACGTTCAAGTTATCAACAAAAATGTTCTTGAGGGCTAAAACATTCATATTACCAAGGAAATCCAAACGAAAAAGAATCGACGATGGCATCATTGTTTTCATAAATTGAGAGAGTGATTCCATTCCGTTTTAAGAAGTATAAAATTGTTTCAGTATTTTATTCTTCTGCAAAAATACGGTTGTAAAATTCGTCAAAATACGTTTCGTTTGAGAAAATAACCAAAGATCTATTCTGTAAACATGTCTGGAAAGTACAAAAATTGACCTTACTATGTGCGACGGTGTTTCCGTCTTTCCTTATAATCATATTTACCAAATGCACTAGCGTCTCTTCATTGGTTTGTATTCAATTTCTTAATTAAGCTATCGTACAACGCGGTCCCGAAGGACGCCTTATTTGATGAATCTTGGAATCAAGACAAAATCCGGACAGGCGAGAACTCGGCTATTGCACTGATTAATATTTGTTTGCACTCTGCACTGTGTAATATACTTGTAAGACCGAAACAGGAAAAAGGCCCTAAAGGCTTTTGAGCCCAACGTGATTCAAGATCAGCCTGCGTATATACGCAGTCTGATCATGAACCATGTTGTTCTCCGAAAGTTTTTTTCGCGATCTTTAGATAGCAAAATAACAAGCAAAACAAACAAAAAAAGTAGTAGCATGGATCCTTGTCAGACCGATTTACGACACAGTCTGATCTTTAAATATGGCTGTCTCAAATGCTATAACCGAAACTTTTCCAGGTTCCAGCTCATGTATTTAGTTTCACATACTGGGGACGAAAATTCCTTTCCTTGTCTAGGCTAGAGTCTGTGAATATAAGTTTCAATATGGTGTGACGTTAGACTTGAGAGCAAAATGACAAACCTCAATGATAAGAACTAAGATCTAGACATAGCTTATTTCATATAGGTGTCGATAAACGATCTGGCAGAGCATCTCTAGCTTATAGCTAGAGATGCTCTACCAGGTCATTTCTCGAGACATATAGGTAATTATAATGATTAAACACAATACGGTAACATTGCAATCGTATATTTGAATAGTTTCTTTTCCAAATGCAGAAAGAGTCAAGATGCATTTAAATGAATAATTAATTGATTGACATTCCGTTACCGTATTCAATATGGAGCTCTTGATCTCATTTACTTGCGAAGAGCCACATCTGGTTGTTTTCTTTGCCTTTATTCAATCTCATACTAAACGCATTGACACACTGCTGGTCAGTAGTCAACGTTTCCAAATCCTGTTCTAAAAGGGATTTCATAATCAGTCTTATTTCATGGGGGGGATCCCTTTATATGTGCCAGGCCATATCTGGTTGTTTTCTTTGCCTTTATTCAATCTCATACTAAACGCAATGACACAAAGCTAGTCAGTATTCGACGTTTCCAAATTCTGTTGTGAAAGGGACTTCATAATCAGTCTTATTTCAGAGGGGGATCCCTTTATATGTGCCAGGCCATATCTGGTTGTTTTCTTTGCCTTTATTCAATCTCATACTAAACGCATTGACACACAGACTCTCTGGGGATTCCTCTTTCAATAACGTTGGATGAAACACAGTGCTTCTCTTTTCTCATGCTATCCAAAAACCAGACAACCTTAAAATGGAGTCTAACTAGATTTCTAGGGGTTTATAATGGAATTTGTGGAAAAAATGAACGCCTCCGTGTATGGAAGATTTTTATTCAAATACCAGCTGACATGTATCTTACACAAGATATGTGAACTATTTGAACGGACGCCATTTAAGCTGATTCGACGTCCTTGAAAGACTAAAATATATGGATTCATAACGATCAAAGAAAACAAAACTTTCTAATATAATACACACGTAAGCTTATATCTTTGATATATCAAAAGGATGCTTTATATATTTCAGTCATTTCAAAAAATGAATTTCTACTTCAACATGTTTTTTTGTATCAAAATTTCACTCTACCTCTTTCAATAGGCTTTCTTGGCATTTCTATGCATTGTCAACTGCATTGAATGATTCATTCATTTTACTTTCACTATTGACATTGAAAACGCCACCTACAGCGTAACCAAATAAGCGGATCAAGGTTTTATAAAGAGCTACTAGAGAGGAGTACGCTTGGTAATTCGTTTTGAACAATGACCAACGAGTCTGACAAAAGAGAGATTAAGCGATCGAAATGTGTGAATACATCGGTCCATTAGAGCTAGAAGCTCATCTCTTTGATGGACTTGTACTATGTTTGCACCTGCGTCATGCATGTACGTGGTTAGTAACATTGATAACATTATTCGATTTGATTTAGTTGAAATGACTTTAAGCTTTATTTGATGAACCGACCATCATGCATGCGTCCGAATGTATTGTATGCAATGATGTCGCACAAGGAAATTAATTTTCAGGCCCATACCCGATATAACAAAGAGAACATGTACATGTATCGCTGCTTTTTAACAAAAACCTCGTAACTGCAGCTTAAAACAAGCTGCAGTAACGAGGTTTTTGTTTAAAAGCGACGATATGATGCCTTTGCAACCGTTCATGTTGCCGGCGACATAATTTACACAGATCCCTCAGTATCATATCAATGCCGTAATGTTGACATTATCAGAAGAAAAAATCTGATTATTCCTGGAAATGACACAAAAATGGTGAAAAAAAGTTTAAGGATTAAAACCAGAAATTCCCGAACACCCTTTCTATTCCCAAAAGATCAGATTTTGATGTCTCTACGAAAAGGAAATTGCGAAAGCCCAAGACGCAGGAAAAAACAGCAATTTCGGTATTTTTGCTTCAGTATACACTGCACTTACATATGGACGAATGTATTAGTGTTTTTTCAGTATAAACATTCATTTTGTCGTCTTTAGTATCATTCATATTGGAAACATGTGAATTGGGTTACGTTTTAGAAAGGATTAAATAAGAGGGTTCTGATCAATACGCGTTGACACATTGGAGTTATTATCAGTTCGCATGCGAATTGTTTGAAGTATTGAACAATTTAATAATGTAATTGAAACAGAATGTCAATTAGATAACGAAATGCATGATCGCGTTAAAACAATTTGTTATTCTAGAGTGACGCGGCATGCTTTAGCATTCTTTAAAGCACTAGATAAATGACCTGGCAGGGCATCTCTAGCTTAAAGCTAGGGATGCTCTGCCAGGTCATTTATCTAGATATTTACATAATCTTTAAAAATCATGTCCAAAACAACTAGAATTTGTCGCGATTCAAATTGAAGTATTGAACAATTTAATAATGTAATTGAAACAGAATGTCAATTTGATAACGAGATGCATGATCGCGTTAAAACAATTTGTTATTCTAGAGTGACGCGGCATGCTTTAGCATACTTTATACAAGACGAGTAAGTGTTCTGGTTGGGAAATGGATTTTTTTTAATTTATACCCGGATAGCACATTCCCAAGTCAACTTTTACAGAAACTCATCTTAGTTTTTTTTTCAAAACGACTAACATTGTTTCCTTTTTAAATCTCAACAATTTCCAAAAGTCCAAAAATAACATAGTTGGTGAATGGGAAAATGTTTATGAACATTACATTCATTATCAGGAAAAAAAATCTGATTGTTTCTGGAAAAATTATACACAAAAAAAAACGGAAAGAAAAAAGTGAAGTTGAAAACCAGTCACGACGAGAAATTCCTGTGAACCATTTTCCAAACATCGATCCAGTTTTAACATTCCTTAACTCATTACCAAACGACAAAATTTTAGATTGGTCCAAATTCAATGATGTTGCAGACGACAATTTCAAATGAAGGAAATATAAATTTTTGTTGACTTTTTAGGTAATAAACATTGTGGAAAATGAAGAAATTGCTTGTCACAAGCAATTTCTTCATTTTCCACAATGTTTTCCAAAGCAATTATTGTGTGAGGAGTAAAAAGAGTCACTGTGTGGTAATGGGTTAAAGAGAAATCCTTGGAAAACATTCACACTCCTTCTGACTTCATATTGTCTGTACTCTATTATATAAATTCATAGCCATTGCAATATACATTTTGTCGTCTGTATCAGCCGTCAAATTGCGTTTGAGTTTATTGGGGTTTTACGCCCTTTTCAACTACTAGGGTCATGTCGCGGCGGCTGGAGCACCTACCCATGGATTCCTGTTATTTCTCAAACCAGTACTACCACAACACCCTTACCGAGCCTCCAGCTGCTCGCCCACTTAGGTTAACGATTTCAAACCCATTGGTGGGTGACAATTTTGTCAGAAAGGGTATTGGCCGCGGCCGGGTATCGAACCCGGGACCTCTCGAATGAGGGTCAGATGCGCTACCAACTGCGCTAAGGCCGCGGCCAGCTGTCAAATTGGAACATCTCATTTGTTGCCATTTTAAGAAAGGACTAAATAAGAGAATCTGATCAATACGCGTTGACACAATGGAGTTATTATCAGTTCGCATGCGAATTGTTTGAAGTATTGAACAATTTAATATAATTGAAACAGAATGTCAATTAGATAACGAGATGCATGATCGCGCTAGAATAATTTGTTGTCCGAGATTGACACGGTATTCTCCTGTTGGATCGAATTTTTAAACGGGTCTTATTCAAAGTGAACACAATCATATTGTGAAAAGTTTTAAAACCTATATATTTTTCATCAAAAATGTGTATCATCTAGTATTTCAACCAAAACGGAAGTCTAAAAAAGTAAAATGATTCATATAATAATGGTCACATTAATTAGATATATTCCTTATTTAAATCAAATTCCACTCTTTTCGTTTTAACCTACTGCAATAACGATGATTATGCTTTAAATATGTGTCAATGCAATGTCAATCTCTAATGTACTTACATATGCGTCAATACAAAGCTGGTTGAAGGAGGAAAGATAATAACTTTTATTATTTTTGTCTTCGTTAAGTTGCAAGCATATTGTTTTATCAAAAGAATCCATGACTTCTTTCGTTCTTTTGAAAGTGGGATGACCCTCAATGAGTGATATCTAGTTATTTTCCAGAAGTCACAACCAGGTCTTATCAAGGGAAACCTTTAAATACAAAGACATCGTCTTTGCAAAAGTGATTCTATGATTTTCTTTTCATCTTGGGACGAAATGAGGACTTGCCTTAATGAGTGCTATCTAGTTATTAGTCGGTAGTCTAACAAGGGCAATTTCGATCGATCTTTGTCACCGATTCTTGTATTTTCATCTGTCAATTAGGATACTGGGATTACTGCTATCCATCTTTGACATTTGTTGTCAGGTAAAAAGGAACATTCTGGGAGTTGTTAAAACCATCGATTGAGCTGTTATTTTGGACTGGTCCAAATTCAAATACGATTTTTGACAACGTGTTTTGTATTTTCATCTGTCAATTAGGGGACTGGGATTAGTGCTATCCATCTTTGACATTTGTTGCCAGGTAAAAAGGGACATTCTGAGAAGCATTGAAAGTATCGACCGTAGTCCAAGTAAGCAAACAACATATCCTCGTATATCTGACCCGTAATTTTAGATGGAAATTGTGGTAAGTTAGAAAATCATTGAACATAGTAAAAAGGCTCGAATTTTTTCATTTTTACGTAATTTCTTGGATGTAAATATCTTACTTATTTTACTATAATGTTTATTATATAAAACGAACTCTGCTTGACACCTGCCAAGTATTATCGTTTTCTCGAAATTTGGTTTTGTGCACCTCATTGAAGGTCCCCTTTATCATAGCGGATCACATTTTTTTTCTGGAATATACATTAGCCTTACCCAAACTTCGTAATATTGGAATGGACCAAATTCAGAGACGATCAATGCCTTTAGTTCCTGCATTTACATCTGCCAATTAGCAAGCTTAGATTAGTATCATCAATCTTTGAAATTTTCTACAACGTACATTAGCCCTTTTCTACGCATGTCCTGTTTTTACGTTTTTACGTCCCCGATAGTTTAGAAAACATTGAGATATCAGACGAAATTAGTAGAAACCAGCATTTTATACTGTTAACTCAATACTTTCTTTGCTATATATCGTACAGTTGCTGTATCTTTTTCAACATCAATGCTGTAGTTTGTGACAGCTTTTTCCAAATCCGTAATGTATTTGTCGTTTGGTGAAGGGTTCGTTACTGCAATCGTGAAGATGTTAATATCGGTTTGGGTAATGAAGCACGTGATAAAGAAAAGTCGGACAACGCCAAGAATGGAACATCAAATGTGTGAAAATTATCATTATTTCGAATGACCATTCCACCCTATTTTCCAGCAAATTTCGAAACAATCAGACGGAACAATAATTGTCTGCAACATATTTGAAACGTGCGATGCCACTGGCAAACTAGGTTAATCTAAATTTCTGTTCCTTCTGGCAAACTAGGATTATCTAAAAGTCTGTTCCTGGTGTTGATGTCAAGTCTCTATGTGACTTTCTAGCTGTTGAGTAAGACGTTGAATCACACCCAATCAATCGTGAAAAGATATATAGTCGCATTTTCAACAAAAAACTCGTAACTGCAGCTTGTGTTAAGCTGCAGTTACGAGGTTTTCGTTGAAAAGCAACGGTATCCTGAATTCGTAGACAGTCAATGAGTTTGCAAAGGAGGCCGAGATTGTTTTTGTATGTTCGTTATACGTCATGTCACAGCTTTAAATTGGATATTTCTTCAAAAAAAGTTTGTTGTTAAGGGTTAACCAAACGTCAACACCATATAAGACTTAGTAGTCTACCCGTGATGAGATTCGCACGAAGTCGGAATTATTCGGGCGCGATCTAAAACATTCGGCAGTGGAACTCTCCATCGCCGAATGTTTACGACCGCGCCCGAACAGTTTCGGATGCGTAACGACGACGCTCTAAAAAAGATGATGTTTTTAATGAATCTCAAAATGGCGATATTACGGGTATTCTGTCTTAAACCTAAGACATTTGTGTAAAGATATGTCTTCACGTGACCTTTACTTGTTGCGTGGGACGTCAAATCACACCCTCTCAATCTTTAAATGAAATGCCCTTAACTCTTCGGAGAGTTATTCAGTTCCTACACCTTTGAAATTGCAACAATGTAACTCTTTCCCTGCCATAGGCGAGTTCGCTCGACTATAGCGGGCCCCTGCCATAGGCGAGTTCACTCAACATTTTTTTTTCTTCATTTTTTCGATAAAATCAGGGAAAAAAGGTCAATTTTATGTTACATGATATATATCTTCCAAATTTACAGTGCATATAGATGCTTTATTCCTCTGTTGTGCTGAAAATTTGCAAGGAATCCATCAAATGAGTCAACAATTATACCTTTTTTTCTTGTACAGGGTATCGATTATTGGAAAAAATTTTAACCCATTACCAAACGACAAAAATAGGGCGGTCCAAATTGAAAGATCCTGCAGACGTCAATTTCAAGTGAATGGAAAATTTAATTCTTGTGTCTTTTTGGACGAAAAACATTGTGGGAAATAAAGAAATTGCTTGTCACAAGCAATTCCTTCATTTTCCACGATGTTTTCCATTGCCATTATTTTGTGAGGAGTCAAAAAGGGTCATTTTGTGGTAATGGGTTAGATTAATTCAGCGGTTAGAGACGCTTCCGAAATCAAAATTTGGCAGCGAAAGAGTTAAAAACGATTATCATTTAGCTTTAAACAAAGATCAACAGACGTCTTTATTTGTATAGACATTTGGGTGATGTTCTGTCTACGTGTGACCTTTAGTTGTTGAGTGGGAAGTACGTGGAATGACACGAATCAATGTAATAAAGAATATCCTGAAGTCGTAAAACGATTTTAAAGTTTGCACCCGAGATTCTAGCTAGAAATATGAGGAAATATACCGTTGTTTGTCTTACACAGTTTATAACTAGAGTCAATGGCGGATCCAGGGGTGGGGTCAGGGGATCATGACCCCCCCCCCTGGAATTGGCCGAAAATTGAATTTTGACTATATAACTTCTTATCAGAAAGAGGTCGTTACGACAACATTTCAAGAGAACAACGTCTATGTAAAGTTTGCTCGTCACAGTTAGTAGAAGACGAATATCATTTTATTTTTCAATGTAGAGTATATGCTGACCTTAGACAAGTTTATATACCGGAAAAATATTACAAAAGGTCCAATAAACATAAGATGCATATGCTGCTTAGTAGCAAAAATGACTTGATCATTAGAAACATTTCCCAATACATCTATCACTCATTACAGAGAAGAAAGTTAATTTTAGAACTGCAATATGCATTTACTCACACTCACTCACTATCGGTCTTTTGATTATCGTGCAGGGGGTGGGATTGTTTCTACGTCAGTAGGATCCCGTCCAGATGCCTGGCTAGCTGCACGCATGGCAGATTTCACGTCCACTCTCCATCTCTTCCTGTCATGGATGTTGGTAATTGACAGGCCCCAATCTCTCGCATCTCTTTCTGCTAGTTCTTTCCAGGATGCCTTCGGTCTTCCAGCAGCTCGTTTCCCGGTGACTTCGAGTTGGTATGCCGTTTGGATTGCGCCATTGGATCTGTTGACATGTCCATACCAACGTAGTCGTCTCTCTCGTAAAACTATCGACAGGTCCTCAAGGCCGAGACGCACCAGTAGCTCGTTTGACCTGACAGAGGCTATGTCTTTGGGTTTTACGTTACACATCTGTCGAATCATAGCCCTGTCATTTCGTTGTAGGCGGTGTAGGTTTTGTTTTGTCAAAGCCCAGGTTTCACTGGCGTGGAGCATGGCGCTTCTTACACATGTGTTGTACACACGGCCTCTGGTCTTGTGTGACAGGTGTCGTGATGTAAGTACTGGTGTAAGGTCCCTAAATTTCTTCCACGCAGTCTTGACCCGTGTGATTGTGGCTAGATCACAACCCCCAGCTGCAGACAGAGTGTCCCCAAGGTAACAGAAAGACGGTACAACTTCCAGGTTATCGGCTCTGACTTTGACCTCGCTCTGTGGTCTGCCATCGATTGGACGAGCAGTTCCCTGACATCTGGCACATCTGAAATCTTGATTCGCTGTCAGTCTCTTGAGCCCGCTGCATTTCTTGTGCACCCACATCTTGCATCCTGCGCAGTGTATGCTGTTTCTTCCGACACCTGTTCGACATACTGCACATGGGAAACTACCAGACTCCTGCAACTGGTTGAGGCCTGTACCACATATCATGACCTTGGTTTTTCTTGCGTTAACTCTCAGTCCCTTTTCTTCCATACTATCTTTCCAGGCCAGCAATCTCTCGACACAGCTTTCCAGAGTTTCAGCAATTATAACCAGGTCGTCTGCATACAGATCTTCCCATGGTACCCCAGCTCGGAATCCCTGTGACATGGCCTCCAGGACAATGATGAAGAGTAGAGGGCTTAGTACTGATCCCTGGTGTACTCCGACTTTCACTCCGAACTCCTCGCTGTACCTGTTTCCGACACGTACCCTACTGCGGGCATTTGAGTACATACCCTGCACCAGTCGCACAATCCATTCGTCCACATGCAGCTTACGTAGTGCCCACCAGATCACTTTTCGAGGAACACGGTCGAAGGCTTTTTCTAGGTCTACGAAGGCCATATAGAGCCGCTTGTTTACTGCCAGGTATTTTTCTTGCAGTTGCCGAACAACGAATATTGCGTCAGTCGTACCTCTGCCTGGGACAAAGCCAAATTGGGAGACGTCAATGGGCACTAACTGTCTTATGTGGTTGTCCACCATTCTCTCTACGATCTTCATGGCTTGCTCGGTTAGCTTGAGTCCGCGGTAGTTGCCTCTTTCCAGGGCATCACCCTTACCCTTGTAGAGGGAGACAATGAAACTCTCCTCCCAGTCTTGTGGGACCTTTCCATCACGGGCGATAGAGGACGCAAGGTCGCAGATCATGGATGCACCGGTGTCACCTGCCGCTCTCAACATTTCCACAACAATTCCTGATGGTCCAGCCGCTTTACCGGATTTCATCTGCGCTATGGCTTTCTTTACCATGTCTATGGTGA
Source organism: Fragum sueziense (assembly GCA_963680895.1). Lineage (NCBI taxonomy): Eukaryota > Metazoa > Mollusca > Bivalvia > Cardiida > Cardiidae > Fragum > Fragum sueziense. The sequence continues at coordinate 1,317,733 of OY804607.1, read as the reverse complement.
ACGGAATAGCGGGCCCTTCTACTGGTGGTTCTTCAGACAGGTGTTCCTCATTCCAGTCAAACTCCACATTGAGTAGTCTGTCATAATGTTCTACCCAGGCCTTCTCCTTTTTGTCTTGATCTAGAGACATCTCCCCTGCATCATTTCGCACTGGTTGGTCGCCAACAACGTCAACATTTTCTTTGCGCATTTGGTTTGCGAGGCGGTAGACATCTGAAGACTTGGCATCAACATTGAGGAAGATCTCCTTGTCTGCTTCAAAACGGGCGTGATGAACAGCTTGTCTGGATGTGCGTTTGGCCTTGTCATAATTTGCCCTTGTACCTTTTCCAGATTTCCATGCCCTGTAGGCAACCCGTTTAGCTGTGACAGCCTGATCCACTTGGTCTGACCACCACCAAGTTTCTTTCCGCCATCGGTGAGGTTTTGTACGGCCACATACTTCTTCAGTGGTCTTTAGTAGACCAGTCTTCAAGTTCGCCCAGATTTCTTCAGTACTAGCTTCCGGTGCCTTTCCTGAGTTGAGAACATGTGACATAAAGACTTCCTGAAAACGTTCCTTAGTCGCGTCATCTTTCAGTTTCCAGATCTTCAAACGAGGACTAAACTTGGTTTTGGGTATTGGTGGCATGTCGATGCTAAGGTCGCAGACTAGAAGTTGGTGCTGTGTAGCAACCTCCTCACCAGGTATTACCTTCACATCTGTGATGAGCTTACGCATGTTCTGTCGATACATGATGAAGTCGATCTGTGTGGATGCGTTTCCCGACTGATAAGTCACCAGATGGCTAGTACGTTTCTTGAACCAAGTGTTGCCAATGATGAGGTCAGAAGCTAGGGCATACTCGAGGATCCTTTCACCCTCCTTATCGGGTTCTGCTTTACCATATCCAAAACCACCGTGCACCTCCTTGTAACCTGTACCAGTACTACCAACATGTCCATTCCAGTCTCCACATGGCAACAGTAAGTCAGACGCTGGGATTGTTGCTGTTACTGCACGCAGTTGGTCATAAAACTGATCTTTCTGCACGTCACTGAGACCACTTTGGGGAGCGTAAACAGAAAGGATACTGACTACGCGCTGACCCACTATGAGCTTCACCAGAATGATCCTGTCAGATATGCGCTGCACATTGTAGACCTTCTCAATCCACTTCTCTGCTACGAATACACCTACTCCAGCTGTACCTTTGTCATTTCCCGACCAAAACAGTTTGTACCTGGATTCCTTGCCTTTGATGGTTCGACAATGTCCTCCACGGTATCTGGTCTCTTGCACACAACATATGTCAACTTTCCTTCTAGTAAGTGTTTCCACCACTTCACACACTCTGCGTCTCAAGGTGTTTACGTTGAGAGAACAAACTCTGAACCTTTGTCGCTGCTTCAGGCGCTTGCTGGATAACGACCCTGCCCCCCGCACCTGCGAGGGGGCCAAGCCGGAGACGCTACCACCAGACTTATTTGATCTGCCGGCACCGCCTTTAACTATCTGAGTATTTGAAATTACCATAGTTAGTGTTGGAAGCATATTTTTCACGGAATCGCTTGTCCTAGCTGTCATTCCAACTCAGGTCTTTACGGCTTCTTGAGTTTTCCGCCGTTCCCACATTTGGGCGGTGTGCCTTGCCGTTGTCCTTCAAAGAGGGTCGTCCGCCAAACCACTGCAGCTGTAGTCGCTAGGTCACCGGTCTGTTGGTGTCTACCGCATTTACATACGTTTTTAATTGGACGTCCGAAAGGACGTACAATTCTTATAACCACTTTTGAACAGGCGAAATGTATTTTCATTACCAAAAAACCCTTTCTCAGACTCAATTGCCAGTTGACCAAAATTCAAAACAGATTTTGCTACCATACAGGAAAACTGTCGTATCTTTTCCTGCTTTCTATGTGTTCGCTAACAAACACTATAAGATTCATCGGCCGATTCAATTCATGCCACGTCTTAACCAACTTTACGATCTTTTTTCGATTTAATCATTTTCTTGCAGTTTTTTGACTTTCGTAATATTTATTGTGTAAAGGGTAAGATCTTTAGAAAGCGATACATGCATACACTATGGTTATAATGTAAACAGACACCCTATATCATCAGCAGCAGCGATAGCTCAAACGGGAAAGGATTAACCTCGCAACCTTTTTTCAGTTTGAAATTTGGAACGCCGTTGGTTCAAAACCAGTTCGGATTATTTCTTCTGTAAAACGTTTGTTTTTCTTGATGTGTTTACTGAAAACACACATTTTAGAATGATTACCCAATTTAATGCACGTATTGTGTATGATAGGTTCCTTTTCTTTGATCATTGTTGTTTAAGTCTTTGACATATTTAAAGGAACGGGGTTTCCACGATACGTACTTTGGAACCAGGGTTTTGAAATTGATTATCGGGGAGTGAGTTCATTTCGCAACTCGGGTTCGACTCGATGACAAATCGGGGTTCCATCTGAACAGCCTCAGATGAGACACAAGTGAAATCCACCTATTCAGAAAAATAGTTGCTCTTACGAGTTTTTTTTTCTCCAGCATCTGTATCACTGATATTCGACAGTATCATGACCTATTTACATACTGATCGATGATCATGACAACAATGATTATTACTAGTATAAGACTAAGTGACAGCGATCTGTATTTATTTCGTTTAAGAGACCCGTTTACGTGTATTGAGCTAAGAAGATGAAGCAATGGGTCTGCAACAGATGGTACCTGGATGATCGTATGAATATGTTTACAGATAGGGACATTGCTATTCTCAAATTTTCGTTGATAATGATATGAAGATTTAAATTGCTTATTGTACTCCACTGCCATTTTCCCGACGGCACGTTCCCAATTTCTTCTTTTTATGCACATCTGTAGATGTAAGGATGCTGCGGTAGTACTTGTATGAGGAATCCATGGTTAGGTTCTCCAATTCATCTGGTATTTTGTTTCAGGAAAAGTATGTATTGAATTTGTTTTGTAACCACAACCAGGGAAAACTGCTACCGTGTTTTTTTTTCTTTTTTTACTATAAACAGGAATAAAAATCAAAGTGCTTGGAGCACTATATTTAGACGCCTCTCATTGATTGAGCCGCAGCGGAATTGTATGTAAATGATCGGCGTTCCATTACTTTATTTCGTTGAATTTGTGTTAAGATCGATTCTAAATCACTGCGGTCGTTTTTTCGCCAACGATGGTGGAGATAGAAGTCGAACAAGAGTGCTATGGTCACAATATACGCCGCCACTTATAAAACTTGAGACAAAAAATGACATTGACAAGGATTTATAAATATTCACACAAAAACCTGTAAAAAGTTGTGTTCACAAAAAGGTTTTTATAAATATCCAGTCAAAAACCTGGAAGGGATTGCGTTCACGAGACTGAAATATCATTAAGCCCTAGAGACTAAGATTGAAGGGGGCATAACTCAGGCAAAAATTAATGAACCATAAAATCCTTATTTCATGCACATCTACCAATTAAGGTAATAACATCCACCAAGTTTCATAAGGATCCAGTCAGAATCTTAGAAGAAGTTGTGTTGACAAGGTTGCAATTTCAATCAGCCCCAGAGACTAAGTTTTAGGGGGGCATAACTCTAGAAAAAATCAATGAACCATAAAATCCTTCCTTCATGCAAATCTACCAATTGAGGTGATTGACCAAGTGTCATTAATATCCAGCCATAAACGTAGGAGGACGTGCGTTGACAAGGCTGCAATTTCAATAAGCCCCACAGACTAAGTTTTAAGGGTGCATAACTCTGGCAAAAATCAATGAACCATAAAATTCTTCCTTCATGCACATCTACCAATTGAGGTGATAACATTGACCAAGTTTCATTAAGATCTAGCCAGAAACTTAGGAGGAGTTGTGTTGACAAGGCTGCAATTTCAATAAGCCCCAGAGACTAAGTTTTTAAGGGGCATAACTCAGGCAAAAATCAACGAACCATAAAATCCTTCCTTCATGCACATCTACCAATTGAGGTGATAACATTGACCAAGTTTCATTAAGATCCAGCAAGAAACTTAGGAGGAGTTGCGTTGACAAGGCGGCAATTTCAATAAGCCCCAGAGACTAAGTTTTTTAAGGGGCATAACTCTGGCATAAATCAACGAACCATAAAATCCTTCCTTCATGCACATCTACCAATTGAGGTGATAACATTGACTAAGTTTCAAGAAGATCCAGCCAGAAACTTAGGAGGAGTTGCGTTGACAAGAAAAGTGGACGGACGGACGGATGGACGGACGGACGGATGGACGGACGGATGGACGGACGGACAGACGGAGAAGATGACGACAATATCCGGCGGCGTATAAAAAAAAGATGATTAAAAAGAACTATGTCTGAGTAGAATTCGAACCCAGGGCCTTCCGGATATAACATGTGTAAAGAGTACAAGGTGAGTGCTCTGCTAAGTGAGCTATCGCGGCTTTCATTTATGTAGCGCGTTGGTTTACATTTTGAATAAATTGCTTTGTAGCGTACTTTATAAAATCAATGAAAAGTATAACTGACGACAATACTCATAGTAAACCGAAACAAGAAGACAAAAGTGCTAATCGCATGGCCTTAATTGAATTTGGTAATCAAATTAATAGTGATTATTCATAGCGACAAATCAGTTGTCTTGAAACGGCAATCAAATCAATTTGAAGCCTGAGAAGGGTTTTCTGGTATTAAAGCCGATTTCGTATGTCCGAAACCGATCTTATAGAATTAAACACAGAAGAATGAATAAAATATCTTTCGTTCATGTACAATCCCGCTCAATCAATCAGAGACGTCCAATTACAGTGCTCTCAGCACTTTGATGTTTATAAGCGAGCGCTGAGCGAAAGGGGATGTGTCCCATACTGTTGGTGTTGGGACACGTCTCCTATCGTGCAGTGCTGGCGTGAAAAAATTAAAAGTAAAAGAGAATGTTTAATTTTGACGACATAAAAGAACATATTTCCATCTTGTAACCTTGTCTAAATACATTATTGTGTAAATTTAACCATCACTGTACACATGTTTATGTAACTTGTTTGTAATATATATGTACAATAGGCTGGAGGCCTGAAATGTATGAATAAACGAATTGAATTGAATTATCAAATGCCATCATTTGGGCTTTAACACCCCCCCCCCCTGCAAAAAAAAATCCTGGATCCGCCCTTGTACAGCTTTAGTTAGACTGCAGTCACGAGGTTTTTGAAGAAAACCGGCGATACCTTAAACGTAACTGGAAAAGTTAAATTCATGGAATTCAATACATGTACACATGTTGCAAAGACATTTAAGGTAGAATACCCGTAATTTCGCCATTTTGAGATTCAGAAAAAAAATCGGCCTTTTTCGAGCGGCATCGTTCCGTATCCGAACATATTCGGGCGCGGTCGTAAACATTCAGCGGTGAAAAGATCCACCGCCGAATGTTTCCGATCGCGCCCAAATAATTCCGACGTCGTGGGAATCTCGATAGGGGTGGATTACCTTAAGACCTGGTCACAAATATCTCTGTATCCACATAGTGTCCACATCAAGTCCAAAATATGGTTAACGACCAATAACGGGTGACCGCTTTTTGACGTGCTCTGGTGGTTATTAGGCGATACATTCGTGTGTGCGCCGGGCTTTTAAAACGCAATCAGATTCGGACACTGGTCAATCACGTCATTTATAACACATCTAAATCAACATATACATGTACACAGAAACAATTTCGTCAAGGGCACCTAAAAGACACAGAAAATGTATTGATTAGAAAAGATTTTAAGCTTGAAAAATTCAAATTCCCCAACAAATCCCTTGAGACCATAAAATCTGTTCCCCTAAATATCTTACACCGAAAGAAGTACGATCGTACAACAGCAATAAAAAAGACAAAACTTTGAGTTTTTAACATTTTCAAAGCAAGCCCTGGTATAGACGCCATTTACATGGAGACAAAGAAAAACACTTTCGGACAAAAGAAGAAAACGCTACCAACTTGTAATTCTCCTATTGCATCCACATTTTCTATGCAATAATATACTCAGTTCCAAAAGAAAGTGTGCACTTTTGCGTTTTACTTTTACCTTAATTTTCGCAAAGTTAATGGCAATTTAGGGAGTAAAAGTGATATCATACATCAGATTCGACCTTAAAGAACATTGGAACTGAAACAGATGTCGATAGAATTGTTCATATTGCATACACGCAGCTAGATCATTATGGTGTTGATGGTGTTGAGATTTGCACTCCTTACAGATTTTCCTGTGGATAGAGTTACAAGCTTACATGCCGTTGAAGGGTTTGGCCAGGCCTTCCAAGACATTTCCACGTTAAAGCTTGAACTTTCTTGTAGACGTTACGTGTACGTCAACGTTAGTAATCGATACGTTAATAGTCCAGTGGATTGCCGTCGAACGGTGCAATAACGTTCTAAAGCGAATTTATTTGCCTTTAACATGCCATACAAATGACCAATTGCTATTAGAACATAAATATCGTACAAATTCAAGTTTTCGGAAGGTTTTTGTTTTCACCAGGTTCGGTCTTGCTCACCAACGTTAATTGTAATTCTTTGCACGCTAATGCACTATGTACAAATGTAATGATCATGTGATTTTATGCTACGATATGCCAAAAGGAGTGCAGCGAGTGTAATTTCTGATCGATAACTCATCCAGCACGTGAGGCATACGTAAAACACTAAAAATGCAAAATCGCAATCAAGCCAGAAATTCGTGCGTGCTATGTGATTTTTTATCAATATATCGTTTGTCAATAGTCTTGAGATGTGTCGTACAAAATTTCCTTGCGGTAGACGGTATACTTTATGAGATATTCAAAATTTAAAAGTGCACACTTTCTTTTGGAACTGAGTATAGTATACGTATATTCAGCATATATTTTGCTGTAAATTAAGACCAGTTTTTTTGACAAATATTTGATAAAATTGCCTAGTTAGTGAACTATTGAGGTCATGATACCCTTATTAAGGCTAGATATCACAAACACTTCCAATATGGCCACCAAAATGGTTGTCAATATATTGTACACAAATTATAAGAGTAATCACTATCTACGTTAATGTTTGCAGTATGTAGATAATTAGAACATTTTGGGAACCGATTTGCGTTATATCAGGGGCAGTCGGACTCCAGGGATTGTCTACCGTCCCCCTGAATTCTTCTAAGATGACACTTTAAGGATAATCTAAATCAGGCATTGTTTGGCAAAGGCTTAAATCTTGAAGCATCCGAATGTTCCTCCAGCAAATCCCTCGTGACCATAAAATCTGGTCTCTCCAATATCTCACGCCGGGAAGAATCATACAACCGAAATAAAAGAGAGACTTTGTGCCTTTTAACGTTTGCCAGCATACGCCCTGACGTTTACGTTCACCCAGGAAAAGTTTAGACAACAGTAAGGAAAAAAACATTTTCCTCAATATCTGTAGGCCCACTGGAAGCAATTTGATATTGGGGGCTCAAACCCCTGTGTCTGAATAGTGGGGCCCCTAGCTGCCCCTGTTCACACGGGCATAATCTGTATACATGTACCTATATTGTCGACAAGTCTCATTTTCCAAAACAAGCCCTGTTCTCGAGTTTTTTATATATATATATAAAAAAAACAATATACAAAGCTATGAGGCAAAACGCATATCATCGGTGTTATTGTAAATCTTCGTAACTTCAGCTTGATTAAAGCTGGAGTTACGAGGTTTTACAATAACACCGACGATATGTCTTTGAGCTACATGTATTAGTACGTGTATATTATCCAAAAATCAATCTTGACCATTTTTTGTCCAAAGTGTCTTTTAGTTTCCGTTTTGGGTAGGATTAGATGTGTTTTTGATCGATTTAAATAGCGGTTGAACTAAAGTGCACACGGGTCTTTATTTCACATTCCTAAAATGCAAATTATAGTCCTACTCGTAAGTAAAAGATTGATTTCTATGGCTATTTTGCATACGATTGTATGTTATTGTCTATCGTATTTTGAATTTCAAAAGAGATAGGGAAGCTATATCTTAACTGGTTAGAACATTTTGATTGCTGTTTCTACCGTAGAGCATTTTGAGGTCTTGAGGTCACCAAAATCTTTGTATGGAAATGGGTTAAATTTTGTAGATTCCAAATTCCACAGCACGTCCATATGGACCATAAAATGTAGTCCAATAAACAGTTACACCGAGAAGAATTATACAATCGAAATACAAAAGAAAGAATAAGAAACACAGTTTTTATATATATCTTCGAAACATTGTTGTCATATTCAAGCAGAAACCGTCTTGAAAACATAAAGACAGAAACATTTTGATTGGGCTATCGCAACTCCACCTTGTCCAAAGAATTATCTGCCCTTGAACGTTATTCTATGTTTGCAAACTTGAAATGATAAGTCGCTTGTCATATTCGAAAATTTCAAAATTACGCTACTTATTCAACAATGCTTTTTAGACGGTACAAACAAGATATAAAGCGAAAGAAAAGTCAAACTATTGGCGCAGTTTAAACTGTAAAAGTTAAAAACCCTTTTAGAGTTAATCCTTTAACCATGACCCGTAAAATACCGAAAGAAGGTGCAACACATGCATCTGGGATTGAAATTCCGGGATGAGATTTTGATTTGCAATTGAAATATCCAGGGGATATGCGTTGTGTAACTTGATTCAAACGTATGAAAGACTTGATTAATAACGACACATGAAAATCCAGATTTTGTGATTTTAGTCGATAATTCCTCCTGGCAGGATGAAGCAAATTTCAAAATCCCTTAGAGATTTTCTTTGAATTGTGAAATCTGCAGACGAAAAAGACGCAATTCAATAATTATCTAAATTGCAATTTCATTTTGATCTTGGATTCTAAATTGATTTCTTGTTTGAGACATGAACGGCGACATGTTTACAAGTGCTACCAACGGTTTATTTGCTTTGACCAAAAGACACGCAAGTCAGTGTCAATGTAAACCCCAAAACAAAAATATTTGAAAAGCAAAGAGCTTTAAATCAGAAAAAAATAATTCCATTTTTAACAAAGTAAGTCCAGGAGCTCTTTTTTCAATATTTCTCAAAGGGCAAAATTCAGAATAGATAACATCAAAACATAAAACTTGTAGTTCTTGGGTTGTAGAAAGTACAGAGAAATGCGCATTGGAAGTATATTCTCTTAATGTAATGTTATCGAAGGCTCCCATTGAAAGGGACATAAACAGTGGAGAAAAATTAAGTTAAGGTCATCCCTTATGAGATATATGCAATGTCGGAATTCTTCGAATGACGTCGTTAACATACGTTACGCACGTATCCGAACATATTCGGGCGACGTCGTAAACAATCGACATTGTCCAGAACGTTCCACAGACGAATGTTTACGAAGTTGCCCGAATAATTCCAACGTCGTCACGTTCGAAAATGTCGCAACTACAGCTTATTTAAGCTGTAGTTACGACGTTTTCGAATGTGACCGACGACATATGGCCGTTGTCAATGCAAAACTTCGTATCTAGTTTTTGGAAAATTTTATAGGGGAAGGAACAAAATGTAATAACTTTTTCCATATTGAAAGGTTTTACTTGAAATTTGGACATACAGTCGACACTCGTTGTGTCGAAGTCAGAGGGGCCGTCAAAATACCTCGACATATCCGGAGTTCGACTCATCCGATTTTGTTCGGCTTCGAGATATTTGATATTTTACCGTTTTTGAAACTTATCAATTACGAATATTATTGAAATATAGTAGGAAAAGGAAAGAAATTGCTCGTGTCGAGCAATTTCTATCCTTTTCCTACTATATTTCAATGACTATATTCAGTTCGATAGTATTTTGTTTTGAAAAAAAAATATATCAATAGATGAGGACGGGACCAGATTTGAACTTCGACATAAGCGAAAATTCGACTTATCCGATGTCGACATAACGAGTGTCGACTGTATTGTTCACAAATAATGTGTCATTCATACTGATTAGTAACGACATCTAAAAACCTGTGAATTATTTTAACAGGATACACACGATTTTACTTTGAAAAATCGCAAAAATCGACATACGAGGTTTTACATATACATCGATTATGATGTTATGGACAGCGAACAAATCTGTACTAAAGTGAACGGCTAAATCCAGCTTAACAAGCATTTACTTTTCTCAGAACACCACAACAAGCCCCCTAGACCAATGTAACTTGATGCGCTAATGACAGCTATTTTCCCGTAAATTCGACTATCGTTTTGTTTTGAGGTCTCGTAAGTTCAGAAACTCATTTTACCAGAGGCCACAATATTAAACCAGAAGTTAATTTCTCAACACTCAGTACTACAGACTTGTGGAAATGAGCGAATTTAATTTGAGTTTTGAGAAAACAATTTATTGAATAAATGGGTTTCTGGTGCATTTTTCTGGTGTTTTTGTAGAGCAATTCATCGTCAACAAATCCAATGTTTATTCGTTTTTGGCCTTGAAGAAGGCCAAATTTAGCATGTCATTTTTCCCAGGGCGTGCTGAATCGTTATCTTGTGAAAACGTTGAACGCAGATAGATAGTGTTCTTGCGCGATGAAAAGTAAATCGGAACTGGATTAGATCTATACTACTTTATGCAGATTTTTGACCCATACATTACAAAAGAAGTAAATACATACGTTGATAGTAGTAAAGGCATTTAAAATCGTAAAATATTTACAATCAAGAAATCGATTGCAACATATATTATGCGCGGATCCATTCGCCGCCAAAACTCAACGTTTAGTGGGTTTTCCCCCGAATCAATATCGTAAGCAATATCTAAATATAGATACCCTGCAGACGCAAGATTATGACGATGTATTATTGCGATTAAATCTTTTTTAGTCTGGTTTAAAAAGAAGATTAAAAGGTTTTCGAGAGGTTTTTACTTGTCGATGATAGAAATTTTAGTTATTTTCGGAAATAAAATGGTGTCCGATCTGACCCGAAGGAAAATTGATACGTCGGGTCTAACCGGACAAATAATGCTATTATATATTAATTATGTCGCTCATGCAACAGCAAGTTCAGTGGTCGAGTGGTAATGTCGAAGTCTCAGAACTCGGGGAACCGACGTTCAATTCCAGCTATCAGCGTATTTTTTTTTATTTTTTTTATGAAATACTCGATGCAAATAAATATCTTAGATCGTTCATTTGTATTTTATCTTACCTAAAACCTTTCCAAACAAAATAGATTGTTCCAAATTAATTACGTAAAAGTGCAAACATAATTATTTGAAATAAATCTAGCTCGATTATCGGCCTGTCCGATCAGACCCGATGTGTCCGAAATAACCTGTCGTTGATGACTCATTTTGTTTTCCTTATGGTACCCGGTTTTATACGCTTAACCCTTTCCCAAACAAGACCTGGTTTTGACGTCCCTAAAAGAAAAGGCTTGGGAAAACATTTAAACAAAAGAAGAAACTGCTGATAACCAGCAGTTTCTCCTTTTGTCTCAATATTGTCCTGGCTATATTTTACTTAAATTATGTCGTTTTTATCGTCATTTTTGTCGTCTGCAGCATCTTACAAATTGAACCGCCATGAAATTTCGTCGTTTGGGAAATGGTTAATACATACTTCTCATTACCGATGCCGGGGAAAAGGCTTAGAATTTTCTGATTGTGACATAAGATACAGTTTTTGTCTTCACCTATCTAAATAATGGCTGACGATCGCTCAACTGTCCGAAAGTACCCGACGTTCCTCTAATATTTAAAGAAACTTGTTCATTGCAAAATTTTCCGTAAATGTTCGTTTTTTCCACCGCGAAAGAACTATTGAGTCCATAGAAATACCGGACCACCTTGGAACGCATAGTAATTACCGGAACACACGGAACGCGTCAGTGATTACCGATACACACTTGAAATATTTGGTTTTCCAATACCGTAGGTAATAGTAACGATTTGTTATTCTTTAATCTGTTTTAAAACTTTGTTATTTATATATCTATGTATTTGTATACATGTGTTAGATAGTTATGTTTTAATAGGCAGATTCATGATTTAATAAGGTTCTAAATGATATATTGTGAAGATATATAGAAATAACATCACGATTTGTCGGCAATGATTTAACTTCATTTAATAATCGAAATCCTTCTTACCTGATCCTTGATAATTTGGCCCCCGTGATTCTAGTGGCCATCCAGTACAGATGATTTCTGTTCATTTTACTTTTGTTTCATACCATACAGATGATTTCTGTTCATCTTACTTTTGTTTTATACCAAAAATCTGCATGTGTTCAAATTTGTTCGAAACTTCTTCAAAAAAAATAAAAGATTAAAATATTACTCTTGTTATTTTTCGTACACTTTCCAGGCCTTCAGCACTTTCAGCACTTTGATTATTGCTGAAGTTAAAGAATATTTAAACTTTCTCATACCAATAATCTGCATGTGTTCAAATTCTTCAAGGCCTTCAGCGCTTTCAGCGCTTTGATTTGAGACTGCAGACATCTTGGAAAATCAGTTTACGAATTGAAATATGATTCCCTGGAAACCCAAGGTTTCGTCCACGATTGATCACCGAAGAAAAAAAAAACAACGATTGCTTCCATTTGCTTTCGTCGAAAAAGGACAATGGTGTTTTATATGCACTATCAATGTTCACTGTCGCACTACCATTGTATTTGTATGCTACATAGGTACATTTATACATTGCCATTGCCCCCTTCTGCATCTATATATGGAACCCCCCCCCAAAAAAAAAAAAAGAAACATTTGAGCACCAAATATTCTTTGGTCGCGGGGTCAAAATTTTACAGCCCAATATACTGCAAAAGTTAGTATGCGTTCATAACTGAAATGGCATTCTTTTTTCTAAGAAAACAGAAGAAATGATACTCTCATACAATATCAAGTTTTGAAATGGAAATGCATGCAGCTAAACGCAAGAAAACTGATTGAAAGAACAAGATGGGATTCAAATACCAAATGAGGTGAATCAAGACAAGTGTTAATAAACGGCATTTCTGTTCATCTAAAAAATCAAGACAGAAGAAACATTTCGTCGCTTTTCAACAAGAACCTCGTAACTGCAGCTTGCTTGAAGCTGCAGTTACGAGGTTTTTTGTTGAAAAGAAGCAATTCCCAATGCCAAATCAGGAGAAACATGTCCAATGTTTTCCCTAAATTTATGGTGACCGTTTCTCGTTTGTACGTCCATAAAATTGTAATTCCGACATCGCGTGCGTCTAAAATCTTCATTTGCGAAATGCTCCGTAAACCATCAGTAATCGTTTTAAACCGGAAATGACAGGCCGCCATTAATATCCGCCATGTTGACGTTATTCGGATAGTTTCATTAACGGCTTTTATCCCTCTGTTACATGTGTGTACTGCGTAACACTGTCATGGCTTCCATTTGTATGTTAATGATTTCTGATTGGGTCATTAATCAAATGTTGTCAAATGTAACGTTGAAAGTTTCCAAACAAGCGTAAGAGTCAATGAAAATACTGAAAGTAGAGTAGACTTTTCATTTGGTTTTAATTTTTTAGACAACTTTATATAAGTATAATAAGTAAAACTGGTATATCTACAAGCATTTGAAATGAAACAATTTTTAACACCCTCAGTTGTTATTTGCGAAAGAGATAATCTTCATAAGACATTCTTAGTCCATGAGCCAGGACCCGAATTTTGGCCGATTATTACCACTCGGAGGGAGTAAATCTTTTTGCACTTTTTGATTAGTCTGATATCTATACTTTATGTTTCAGTATGATAGCAATGCCAGAATGGTAGCTTATGCCTCGAAAAACCCTTGTTTTCAGAGGTACCCTTTACTCACATATTTTTCTTATGATTTCTGACAAAATAAAATATGCATTGGTTCAGCCCCGAACATTATTCAATTTGCAAAATTCCTGGTTTATAATTGGGATAAAGGATATGGCAGCATATTGAGAAGGTTTACAGTGGTCTAAACTGTCATTTATTGCATTCTTTTAGTGTACGCAGAGAACCTCGTACTTGGCCTCGAATTCTAAGGGAAAATGGGCAAATAATAGTGCTTTTTGGACAAATAAATCAATTTTTAAAACTGTTTACACTCTTTTATTTGTCTAATATCTAAGGACAGTGTTTCGCTATGATATCAATGTCAGTATGGTAGCTTATGTCCCAGAAAACACTTGTTTTAAAGGGTACTCTTTACTCACAAAATTTTCTTCTGTCCTCTGGTGAAACATAATATGCATTGGTTAAGCCCTGAACATTACTACTTTAGCAAAGCTCTTGATTACTAATCGTGATAAAGGATGGGGCAATACAATTAGAAGTTAGGCAGTAGTCTAAAATAATATTTGTTTAATGCATTTAGTGTACGCAGAGAATTAGTTACTTGGGACTCGAATTCCCAGGGAAAGGGAAAGAAATAGTGCACATTGAACAAATTAAGCCAGTTTTGTATCTTTTTGCAATTTCTGAATTGTCTGTTATCTTAGGACATTGTTTCCTCGTTATATCAAAGTCAGAATGGTAGCTAATACCCCACTTATATTTAGGGATACACTTTACTCACACGTTTTTCTTTTGATCTCTAATGAAACAAAACAAGCTTATGATCGACCCTTTATATTAAATCTCTCGCAAAATTCTTGATTTTTAATGAACATAAGGACTTGAGAAGCATATTGAGAAGTTTTACATTTGTCTTAAATGTTATTTGTTGTGTATTCTAGTGTACACAGAGAACTATTACTTACACTCGAATTTTCAGAAAAAGAAACAACAAAGAATATTGCCTTTTGGACAAAAAAAGCAAGATTTGTTATCCAAATGAATTTTAAATTAGCATGGTTATCGGATTATATTATATGAGCATGAATATCGTGTCTAGCTATTTTGGTAACACCATAAACCATTTGGTATCCAATAAATAATGCTTTTATACGTTTTGTTGATCACAAAATTTTCATTTATTTTAAATACATTATTTATTAGATACATTGGGCCCGGTTGTTTAAACATTGGATAGCGCTAACTTACAGGTTAAATATCTTTTTTTGCTTAAAATTAACTGTGTTGTCAAAACAGGTATTTAACCACTAGTTAGCGCTAACCGAAGTTTATACAACAGGGCCAAAGTGTTTGTGATGTAACCAAAAATGGCTGGATACGAAAATGATAATGACTTTATTGACATTATCACCGCAGATCAGTAATAAAAAAATACATAACACCATAATTAAAAGTAAATTCTTCATCTAATGTTATATTACTTCAAATCACGAAAGCATGCACAGTACAAGTAACTATACCGTTTCATGCTAAATACTAGTACGTAGAAACCCATGTATTATTTGAAAGAGTACACAGAAAAACTAATTCCTCATAAAATTGAATAAGAAAAAAGGGAGGGAGAAATAAGTTAATTGTGAAACTAAATTAGTTGGAGCGAATGGCATTGTGAGATTTATTAATGAAATCTTTCTGACAGATGTGCCAAAACAAATTTTTATCCATATAGATTAGGTGTTTAACGTAACTCGGTGGGTCATCTATTAGTGTATCAAACAAAGAGTCACCACGGCTATATCGTGTACATGATTCCTATGGCGAAATACGATTGTGATGTTTCTATAAAATATATTTCAATGGAAAAACATAACCTATGCAAACAATGAGTTCCCCTAAACCCCCTCCCTCTTTTTGTCTTAAATCTCAATATTTGCAGTGGAAGGATAGACAAAGTGCTCTCATGGTATATTTGTACAATGCATACAAAAACTATATCATAACACGTTATGAAAAAATACCTTAGTTAATGTGATTACAAGCAGTTCACTTGCTTTTCCCGTTTTATCTATTTTGGAAGAAAAAAAACGTTCTATCTGAATCTTGAAATTAAGGCGCGAGTGATTACACCAATTGTTTCGCAAGGTATCCTTTGAACTATACAGCACATGCAATGTATGGAAAATAGGAAATTGTGTTTGTCATTTTGTCAGGTATTAACATGCTAAATATATATAACTATTGGGACTTTGTAATTCTGATGTTAACACGGATAAACATATTGGCTATGTGTTATTTAATTCAATTTCATATTCGTGTGTACATATGCTCTAATTATACACTATACTTGACTTCAACATACGAATTTGTTTGAGGAAAAGGAAACAACACGGCTACAGTACTGCCAAGCATCTTTGCCGAAAGATAAAATTTAATGTTACAAAATAGCTTTTTGAAGCCAAACTGTCCCGGAACTGATCAATGATAAAGAAATAAAATCTTATAACAGTTACGTACATAATTAAGTGAAGCCGGTTGCTATTTGACTTAATATACTAATCCAGCAATGTATGACATAGTTAAATGGAATTACTAAAAAATAAAAACAAAAATATGACGTTAAAATAAATGATAAAGCTAAACTTAGAATATGATATACCAATTAAACAGATGCTAGAAAACAAAATGATTTTTACAATACAACATAACAATGTCAAATTGCATCATGCAGAGTTAAAACGGACAGTTAAGAAAGCAAGAGTCGCCTCACTGGTTTCTCTACAGTGTATATCTAATGCAGAAATTGATATGAAGTGAAAGAAATGATACAAAGAAAGCAATGCTTATTGTTGCATTCGAAGCAAACTATTGAAATGCAGTATCATGACATTTGGCAGCAATTACAACCTTTGGTTTTACTATCACTTATGATCAACCCTTCCAAAAAGACTTAAGGCTACCCATGCATTAATTAATATAATAAGACAATATAAAGTCACCTATGTAAAGCATTGAAACGATTGGTATTCTTGAAAAAAACCTTCATGTTGTTGATCATTTAGACGAGTACAATCAAAGTCATGTTGATATAACGAGGAGCGGATATGTTGTCTGAAATACATGGCAATGAAATACTTTTGTCATTCTTCAGGACTTGATAGTAATTGCTATCAGGAATGTTAAGTGCTTGCGGGAATTCTGCTATCCCGCCATTCATTTCATAGTAAAGTTTCTTACTTGTAGAAGGATAAAATCAAATTACTAGTGGTCTTAGTTTCATTTATGATAGCATATGTTCATTCATACATAGTTCTAAGCGTTCAAAGTATACAATCAGTAAATCTGTCTATAATGCCGTTTACCGAAGCTATACAGATATTTACTAGAAATAGCACATCACTCTGAATAAGTTAAATCGTTTGAAAAAGAATAGCAGATTTAGACAGATTGTACCTAGGAAAGACCTTTTCAAGCATTCAAAAAGTTCTTTTTAAAATCATATGTGGTTATATTCACTGTATGAATGAACTTTTATTTGGAGTTGGAACCAAATCAGAATTGTTTCCCCACGATTTTCAGGGTTCATGTAAGTATATGCACAAGTCCGAACACTAACGTGATTTTATCGACATGTCAACGTTATCAAATGGCCCAGAAACATAGAACGCTGTCGAGTTTTCTTGTTATCGTGCAAAAATTACTTTCTTTGCAAATCGAAATGCTTTTTGAATAAAAAAAAAATAGATTATGTTGAAGTTTATTTCAGTACTATTTTAAATAATGCATCTCAATTTAGATTTGTATACATGCCTTTAGGTTAACTCACTCGTATTGGAATATGTAGTTATACATGAAACTGAGGGACAACGAAAGGACTTTCATTCTTTCTCTGTCCCCGTCCCCTAATGGAAATCACACAATTAGCGATAACATAATCACGAGGGCAACTCTACAAATAATTCTTAAGGAGATTTTTCAATAATACGTGCGTAGATATGATAAATGTACTCGTAGACTTTTGTATGTATGCTTTATCATGCAGAAGGCTCATTGCCTGAGCAGTCCTACCATTAGTATAAAACTATTTTGCAATTTCTTTGCTGTGAATATTTTTGAGGTGATGGTAAAAATGAATATTAATATGAAACAGGGGATAGGTTGGAGCGATATTTGGTGTCTAAGATTTCAGACTGCAGACAGTTTAAAGGCTGTATTGATGAAGAGATTTTATCTGTGCTATTTTTTTTTAAATCCGTGCCAAATCAATACAATAGACAAAAAGATAACATATTGTATCTGTTCAAGTCAAACACGTACTATACATACTATAGGGCTTGTCAGTGATAGTAAATGCATTAAATTCATTAACAGGTACCTCAGAAACCAACGACTATTTTGAAACAAACTACAATAGATACCATCCACACTATTACTATAGATCGTATGTTATAGTTAATGTAGGAAGAGCTGAGATGACAATAAATTACTTACAGGCAGACAGAGAGACATGTAGATGGGTGGCGATTTGATACAATGTAATATACCATCGGGCTTAAGAACTACTCTTCTTTTCACATGTCCAGACTCGGACTCAATATAAAATGTACAATAAATAATACATCAACGAACAATCTTTTTAAAATATACAAGACATTTTTGTTTTTGTTGTGTTTTTGCGGTTTTTGCATCAAATCATAAACAATGTCATATATTCAAGACAAATTAGAAATAGACGGTTCGTAGATTTGACAAAGAAATGTATTCTCTGCGTACACACTAAATATCTCTTTTTTTTTCACTTCCAAACCTTAATCTTATTCTTGAACAATGGAAAAAAATATCCATTTTACAGTATTCTAATCTTTTAAGAAATAGATGTAATATCTGCGTAAGAATACGCTCATACTTAGTGTGTCCAGATGATATAAATGTGTAAAACGTAATACATATCATCAATTAATTATATCAACCGCATGCTATAATTCAAAGCAAATGACACTTGCTTTGAATGCCCATTTATTAAAAGAATGATGTTTTAGGCTTAAAGTTAGAAATAAATCAACGAGGTTTTTAGTATATATAATGCACAGTTATGAGGTTAAATATAGGTTGGTGTATTGACATAAGAATACATGTGTCGCCTTGTTACACTAAAATTATCCCCATTAAAATCTATTAATTTGGTTGCGAACGACATAGTTCATATAATTGTATGATATCTATTTCATTACAAATATATGATTGTCTAGTGTAGAACTGCTAATTTATATTGAATCAGTTGTTCATTGTTAAATTAAGTTAAAATAAATGTGCATGTGATTTCAGTTTTGTTTAGTAATGTAAAATCCCATTTTGACTGAATTCTTAATATTTGTACACAAAACGACCATCTAATGTTTTATACAAAGTTTTGGAATAAATTGGGAACACTGGCAATGCATAAGGACCAGCTTAAAGAGCTTGAAACACTGAGAATCCGTTTTCGGATGTAGGTACGAACATTTCAGGGTACGAATCGGCCATATTTTCTTCGGTCTCTCGGGACTTTTTCCAAGGGTTTTGTGTCATGAATCGGGCTTGAATCAATTATTAGACATCACAAATTATATTTATGAGTCCTAATATGTAGCAAGATGCATTTTGGCTTCCGAAAAGTGAAAAATTGTCAAACAAAATTGTGTGTATTACGTTCGACAAAGGGGCCGGTATATTGTTTTCTGAATTATAGCCTAGAAAGACCATATAACTGAGTTTTAATGAAATGAGACTGAAACTAAGTTCCCAAAGATTGTTTTGACATAGAACAAATTCACGGACAACTTTTTCATTTATCATACAGGTCCGAAAGAAATCGCATCAACTTTTTCATTTGTGACAGGGTAGAAATGGGGTGGGTTCAGAAAGTGGCGATTTTCTCGGCATAAGCTACCAATTTCGGACTGCTATCATACCAATTAGTTAACTACACATATCAAACTACTCAGAAAGTGCAAAAAGAATTACTCCCTCCAAGTGGTAATAAAAAGTTGTCTGGCTCATGGACTATCTTGCCAGTAAACATCACATAAACTAGTAAAGATTTTATTTTATAGATATCGTCGTTTTAAAGGGGAGCGAAAAAAATGTAATAAATTGTCCAAAACTGAAATGTTTTACTTGAAATTTGGACATTTTATTCACAAATAATGTATCATTAATACTGATCAGTAACAATATCTCAAAACCTGCGAAAATTGTCTTAACTAGGCACACAATTTTGTACTTTGAAAATCGCAAGAATCGACATAAGAGGTTTTGCATTTACACCGACGAAATAATGAACTCTTGTGTCGTTGATAATTTATCATACACATTGTCCCTTCGACAGTTGGCACTTTAATAACGAAAATAGAATGCATGTATTACTTTTCTTTATGTTTTGCTCATGAAAAAGGTTAAAGAAGGATTATAATCGGTGGTTTCTGAACATACTTAACTCTGATTCGTATAGTCGTTTACTAAAAGCTACGCCAAACGCATGTTATCTACATCATAGACAAATTGGGCACACTAGACAAGACACTTTCTGACAATTGGTATTTTCTCGTGGTGAGTCAATATTTTAATTGTCACATCGTAGACAAATCTTACTTAGTCAATACAAGGGCGGATCTAGGGGTGGGGTCAGAGGGTCATGAACCCCTGAAATTGGCTGAAAATTTAAAAAAAAAATGACTGTATAACTTCTTATTGAAAGCCATTAATTGGGCTTTCACCCCCCCCCCCCCCCCCCCCCCCTTGGAAAAAAATCCTGGATCCGCTTTTGCAATATTTATACCATCTAACACTGCTTTTACTTTTGAGTATTGTAAATCTTTACCGATGTGAAAAAGAGTAAAAAGTGGTTGAACCTTCTCCATTGTGGAAAAGGTTGAATACGTCTCTCAACACAAGCAGCTGGGTGTTTATACTAAATACAATGACAACGGTATTGCCATTCATTAGTTACGGTATTTTAGCTGGTGGAAATCACTTTAACAGACACAACGTTCGTTTGACCTGGAACAAGTCTTTGCTTTTAAACGAAAAACCTCGTAACTGCAGCTTGTAAAAGCTGCAGTTACGAGATTTTTTATTGGAAAGCGACTAAGTAGAGTTTGTTTGTGTTAAGCTAAAACCTCTTAACTATAGCTCTAAACAAACTGCAGTTACGAGGCTTTTGCTTAAAAGTAAGGATTAGTACAATTTGGCGGTGTTATACTGAAACTTCGTAACTACAGATTTAAGCAGACCTTAGTAACGAGGTTTTCGATTTACACCAATGGATTTCCTCTCCAGCCTTTTTACAGCACCAATCGATATAACAGATCTCTCTTTTACTATAATACTCTGTCATCATTGGAGATCAAGAACAAAAGTTTGTAATAAAAGACATGGACATTACATCATGTTCACCGTCATTTAAGTACGCAGTTAGATATATTAACAAATACATGGCGTCAATTTTCAACGAAAACATCTTTTTAAGCTGCAGTTATGAGGTTTGTGTTGAAAAGCATTAATGTGCACATTTAATCAGAATTAAGTCTGAAGGGGCAAACAGAGACGGTTTAGTTAGGAAAGACCCATAAGTTATAGACAAGACGCTCAAGTTTATTCATTTAGTAGCTCGGGATTTCAAAGCTCTCACATTATTTCATATACAGAAGACGGCTTAATAACGAAAATAGATAAACATGTCGTTTTAGAGCACTTGTTAAGTTAATAAGCTGAAAAGCAAAAGTTTAAAGTTACTGTATATATTCCAGCATTGCCAACGAAATATTCTCATTTTAAAAATCTCGTCTTAGCCAAATCAAATCTTTCGTCGAGCGACCAACTCTATAAAATGTTCAAACAGAACGTTTCAAAGGTACAAACGGTTGTTGAACATGTTTTATCATTTGTTAATTGATTCCCGTCAAATAAATATGACATGGTATGCTGGCCTTAATTTGTAAGCTATTATATAGAGGAAAGATATCTGCCTTATCTTGTCTCACTAGATATATCGCTGCTTTTCAACAAAAATCTCGTAACTTCAGCTTAAAACAAGCTGCAGTTACGAGGTTTTCTTTAAAAAGCGACTATCTATTTCACTTTGTAGATTCCTCCTTAATTAACCCTTTCTAAGACAAAAAGATTGTAAAGCAAACCATATTGAAAATAGTTACAGATGAGATAATAATTAGTAAACCATGTATAAAATAAAACTTGTATAGGCTACTTCAGGATTGATATCGAGGGACCAGAAAAAATGCTGAAAATCAATATTTGTGTCCTTTCCTTAACAATTTTCCCAAGAGACGTTACTATTTGCTGCCGCCAGGGTTCGAACCTAGGCAAAAGTCATAGTAGGAGTGATGTCAATATTACAATTTAGATATGATTTTTTTATTAAGGTATTCCATCCATCATTATATACCAAATACTTCGTGCATCTTCGGCGTCATCCGTGGCAACGGAAATTGGCGAGGATATCCGTATGTATAAAGCAAGAAACCGTCGTCAATTTCCGTAGTCACAGAACACGCGCGTCGTATATATAATCGAAATTGCACGAAGTGACTGTTTGGTAACTCATAATGGATGGAAAACGTTAAAGAAAGTTTGAATTAAGGTTTATGGCCCATCATTTAAATGACCACTTTCTAGCCATGGGACACGCTTCAAATCACACACACTTGTAAATAGGGCCTACACTTCAAATAGGTTGATTCACCGTGCTGGATTTCAAGATTATGCTTCAAGAAGAAAATCATTTACAAATATCTTTTTACTCTATATCCATATGCAAGGGAGGTAATTTATAACATTTTTGTCAAATATTTCAAAAATTTTGCATTAATTCAAAATTCTATACCGTTCAAAATGCTTATTTTTGTATTTGGAATGGAAATATATCACAGTTTAGGATTTACTGGCACTTTTCAAATTTCGCCTCTGGGTCTTTGGTGCTAATGATGGGTTGTATAAGTTAAATGGAAATACATGTAATGAGAATGAATCAATTAAATGTGTTTTGTTCGTTTGACGATAAACAATAACAATTAACCCTTTCCCAAACGACAAAATTTTCGGGTGATCCACTTCAAAAATTGCAACAAATGACAAAACGGATGCTATTAAAGAAAGGATTTGTGTAAAATATGGCACAGAAAATATTGAGACAAAAGGAGAAACTGCTGGTTTTCAGCAGTTTCTTCTTTTGTTTCAATGCTTTCCCAAGCCATTTCTATTAGGGACGTCAAAACCAGGTCTTGTTTGGGAAAGGGTTAAATGCTTGGATAAAGATTTCATAATGAACTTGTCGACATTTTAAGACATGAAGTTATTTTTCATGACTGTTAGACGCCTTATTTCTGTAACTGAATCTCAATTCGTCCCAATTAAAAATTGAAGGATATCAATAAAACTTCAATGGAACATTTTACGTTTAAAAATGTATCACATTAAAGTTTCTCGAGATTAAGGTTAAAAATCCTTTTCTGAGTCAAGTTGAAAGATATCTTATGCAAAAAACTTCCTTTGTGCCTTTTTAATATGTGAATTTCCTTTTTAAAAGTATAGTCTTTTTTCTACCATTATCTCTGCCTAATTTCAAAACAAAACGACTAGGTACAAAATATATTATGACTTATTATCATGTAAGATGTCGCTTATAACATTTCTTGACGTTCTTTAGCTAGACAAATAAGTAAATAATGTTCAATTTTATATGAAAAATGTTTTACAATCAAGATTTAAAACTCGAATACAATAACAAAAGCTAGGGCAAAGTGTTCGGTGATTTCAAATAATTCTTATGAAGTTTCATTTGTAAAGATCTCACAGACGTATTTAATCCCACTATAATTAGTTTATGCCACAGAAGTATGGCAACGAACATTGTTTTAATTTAAAGGCTTTGAGAAGTACAGAACATGATCAAATCAGTATCAAAGACTTATGTTAACACATTCCGATGCTACAAAGGTTTAGACTGTCCCCATATAAAAGAGCTGCTTATCAGAAAACAGATTTAAATAAAAGTATAATTTGCTTACATGTACGTTACATCACAGAAAAAAGAAGTGCAAACTGCTGTTGTCTGCAATAATTGCATTTTGTACCATTTTTTCCATTACCGTTTACAAATAGCTCTTATAGTGACAGTACTGTTGGGAAGCAAATTTGTCAATAATGTAGGCCTGTCCAGAAGTAGAGTACTTTGGTTATGTACTTTTATTGTCCATTTGAATACCTTGAATACGTTGATTCGTAGAGCACATTGATTAGGTACTTTGATTATCAAGAATACCTTGAATACTTTGATTCCATGCTGGAGTTGTATCTATTTTTAGCACAACTTCATGCATATTAATCGTTTGTGTAAGCTTTGAATATATTTCATAGTTCAGTAAACTTGACTGACCCATTTACAAGGAAGGCCATTGGACTGATCTTTGAAACATGATAAAGAAAATTACTACATCGATCTTTTCTTCTCTTAGAGACATGATTAAATGAATGTTTCATTTTCAGTCACACAATGCAATATCTACACATAACTTCAGACTTACATATTGAATGTTCGAATGACTGTTACCTCATTAATCTTTGCTTTTGATAGAACTATTTATAGTGAGGAGGACCGGAAGATGTTGTGTGGTATGCAGAGAATGATAAAGAGCAGAGGAAGGTAGCTGCAAAGAGAAGCAAATTTTGCAAAATTTGCTTCCAAAAACGTCAAAATCAGATATGATGAACACTGAGTTAACATCACACGTATACCAAGTCTTTAACCCTTTCCCAAATGTCGAAATGTTAGGGTGGTCCACTTCAAAAACAGCCACAAGTGACCAAATGGAAGTTATCAACGATATAATCTGTGCTAAATATGGCATAAAAATATTGAGACAAAAGAGAAACTGCTGGTTTTCCCAAGCCTTTTCTGTAAGGGACGTCAAAACCAGGTCTTGTTTGGGAGAGGGTTTAAGCTGGAACAATTGCTAAGTATATGCTAGGAACAAAATACCTTCAACCATGATTATATAAGACAGGCATTTAATTTGGAACTCCTATAAAAATGTCCCAGAAAATTACAGGATTCGAGCTGATGAAATTCGCCACTTTGGAGTCTAGAAAACAAATTAAAACGTCCGTTGTAAGAAGCCATACTCGCTAACTTTATCAATAAAAGTCAGAAAACTGATGTCATAGGCATTTCAATGGTAAATTGGAGTTGTGCGGCTGCTATAAACTCGATATTTGTATTAAAACTACCAGGAATTGTTTTGTATAACTACGTGTTTATGAACTTAGGTTTTGAAATAGAGGCATAGTCACTATTTAAACAAGTATTGATGCAGATCAGCGTTGAATTCTGAGTATGACCTTTCCTGCTATCGTTTAGTTGTCATTTGTTGTGTAACTCCGAGATCTAAGCAAATGGCGAAGAGGCTAAATGGCGTATACACCAGGATGTTGCGGATGGCTCTAAATGTGTCTTGGAAACAACACCTTACCAACGACGAACTATATGGTTACCTACCAAGAATCACCGAAAAGATCGCCCAACGTCGCCTCAGACTTTCAGGCCACTGTATACGCCACACCGAGGAAATTGCCGCCAATCTTGTATTATGGGAACCCACGCACGGACATTCAAACCGGGGAAGGAAGCACATCTGCTACATCGACCTACTTAAGTCAGACACTGGTCTCAATAACACAGGAGAATTACATGAAGCCATGAGCAACAGAGAGGTCTGGAGAGGTTTTGTCACAGCTGCTCGACCGGGAGGTCGACCAAAGTAAAGTAAGTATGTTGTGTAGAATTTATTATAGAACAACTTGGATCTTCATCGTTAACCACAACGTAAACGATCTGATATTCATTCTTTTCCATTTTTTCACAATTTAAACCGTTATTTTTTTCTATTGGAAAGTTAAAAAGAAGAGACTTTACTTACACGCATGCTTTGATATCGAAGCAAAACCAACAGACAACCCATTTTAAAATCACACATTATCATGAAAGTTCTCATACGAAATCTGCTCTGAAAACTTAACAGATCACTTGTTGCTTAAAATACTTAAAATGCTTATGTAAAGTGTAGAGTTTTTATAGAGCATTTTAAGGCGAGAGAACAAACTGATGGTTAGCACCAAGTTTTCCTTTTCAAACGCCAAATCACATGAATGTTTGGCAAAGGAATACCATGTTAAATAAGAGGTCAGACGATCTAGTTTGAAAGCTCCTTGCAGACAAGAACAAATTGTTATAGATAGACATTATGAGACATTATGTAAACAAGACAAACATAGAATAAATGAACTTTTGTCGGAGAAGAGACAGTCAGTATATTTACTTTTGTCTGTTACATATAGCCCAGTCTCGTTATTATTGCACATGTTTACAAATATTTCTTATTTCTATCATAAAAAAGTTGCACAATTCTTCAAAAGATTTTTGCGTGCGTTGGTTCGAATCTTGCAGGTGTGAGACACCTGCAAGATTCGAAGCAATGCATGCAAAAATTAAAGCAATTTAGAGTTTAATATCGTTGTATACCTTCAATAAATTGTGTAAATATGTGTTGAAAAACCGTGGTCGC
Source organism: Fragum sueziense (assembly GCA_963680895.1). NCBI lineage: Eukaryota > Metazoa > Mollusca > Bivalvia > Cardiida > Cardiidae > Fragum > Fragum sueziense. The sequence continues at coordinate 1,291,378 of OY804607.1, read as the reverse complement.
ACTATAGACATAATGAGACATTATGTAAACAAGAACAAACTCAGAATAAATGAACTTTTGTCGGAGAAGAGACAGTCAGTATATTTACTTTTGTCTCTTACGTATAGAACCGTCTCGTTATTATGACACTTGTTCACAAATATTTCCTATTTTTACCATAGAAAAAGTTGCACGATTCTTCAAAAGATTTTTGCATGTGTTGGTTCGAATCGTGCAGGTGTGAGACACCTGCAAGATTCGAAACAACGCATGCAAAATGACAACATTTTACATTTCGATGTTGTGTTGTCTGCATTTGGTGTTGTATGTAAACATGTTGTTATCAATACGTGACTATAGTTTTACCATATGTAGACAGTCCACTCAAAAACGGTTTTAGTGTTGTGAAAATACATAACCCCAGTTTTTACTTCGACGTCTTAATTTTCGATTCAAAATTCATATCAAAATTGAAGTCCAAGCGATTACAAAATACTTTCGAAGAACAATCATATCATGAAATGTCGTAGAAAACCTGCTCAATTAAAGGATAAGATTCGTGTAATTTACTTCGTCTCAAATATTTGGACTTAAAGCCTTTGTCAAGTTTGAAGTATAAGCAAATACAAATTATTTTCGAAGAAAAATCGTATCATGGCATATCGTAGAAAAACTTGATTTCGTGTATTTAAAACTGCAATGATAAAAAGTCTCGACAAATCGATAACAAACTGGATACAATATTGTTATAAAGCCATATATTCTACGCACAAAAGTAATAAAATATGGCAGAACAAAGAAATCTAAATTCACGGTTCCAAATATGGTTCGGTGATTTAATGTGCACATTTTTCATCCAGAGCCAACCATATATGGCATAGTCCAGTCACCTCCTACGAAACGTCTAAATCCGATTAAAAATAAAAGAACTTGAAACAGAGCGCATTATAGATCTGTTCTTATAATATGCTATTCCTTTGCCGTGCCTAATTGAACATAATTGCGAATTGAAAACTTTAATGTTCGCCATGTACCTTAATGGCTCATATGCTTTTTGTACACGCCTTATGCGAATGTACATTTTGTCATAATAATGTTTTATAAAGTTTACATACATACTATAACCAATTATAGTGTCCAATCCCTTTGTCATATCAAGTGGCGCGACATGAATTAAGGCTGAACTTTGTGCCAGATTTTGTATTTCTGGTAGAACAGAAAGCCGATTCCAAAATAAGCTCACATAGAAGCATTTAAAAGAATTGATGGTAAAAAGAAAATTCCGAGAACATAAGTTTGTCTTAATACTTTGCGGGACATATCGTTTAGAAATTTTGATTAATGTTCTATTGTAAAACCTTTCCAGTTTTGATTTAGACAGGTTCTAAATTTCGTTATTTACGTAAGTTCCATTTTCTTCTAAGATATAACTAGTAGGACAAACACATGCGCCCAGACGAAGAATGTAATAGAAATAATCAGTATACAAAAATCTCATAAATTGTAAGTTCAATTCCAGTCGTTTTTATTACTTTTTCTCCTACGAATGAATAAATCTTCTCTTGAAGCCTATATTTTTGTCTGGACAATAGAGTCGAGATCTTATATACAATAAACACAGAAACGGACCGGAAAATTAAAACATCCAGCCACCGTTTAACTTCTGAGAACCTTTTTTTCTTTTTTTCTCGACGTATTCACCTTTGACATAGAAAAGGAAACGAGAACATCATTGTATATTTTCCAAGCTCAGTTTGCACACGCTTGTCATTTATTTACATGTATCAAGTTTTTTTTTCATATCGCCATAAATAAATGTTGAAGCAATGAAGAACTTCATGTATTTTGATCAGAATGTATGTTAGTAAAGCATTATATGAGTCTTTTCTAGTCACGTAACCATACATATCCTCGTGTTTTATAATCGGATTCAACTATAAAGATGAAAGGGAGGTTCCGACAGACAAGATCTTAAATTTGTATAAATTTCGTGAGAGTATCTTTCACAACTATGCTGAAAATGTTTCAGTTTTTGTGCAATATTTCAAAGCTTCACCGGGGCAACATAAACCATTTGTTTCATATTGTTCCAAGAAAATTACATCAAAGACAAAAACTTTGAAGACAAGCTCTCGATGTTCTAACATACAATTTGGAGCCGTGTTTCTCTCGCATCCTTCTCCCTGAAGTCGGATTATGACTATTATGTATTGCCATTAAGCAAATCGCATAAATCAAGCGCTAAATATTACAGATATGTTTCTACGATTCTTGTAGCAATAATTCGTCTTGGGATAATGCCATCAACCGCTCTGTCTTCTACATTTTGTATAAAAAACTATAGAATGAAGCCCTATTAACGTCTTTAGAGCGTGAAATTTCTACTGTTTTCTTATCGATTTGAAGCAGACTCTTGCACGTTAGCATTTTCAAGTAGGACAAAAGCTTTTACCATGGAAATTCTATTAATGTACGAATATATACCGTTTAACATTCGTATATATTTTGATTTTAAATGAGTTCAATTGATTGATTGAATCATTGGTACATAACACCTTTTTCAATTACTATGGTCATACCATGGTCATATCAATACGGCTAGTGCAATTAACTGTCGATTCCCGTCGCTTCCTACATCGTTAGTACACGACATCGTCACCAAACCTCAAGCTGCTTTCCAACATAGACTAAAGGTTATCAAACCATTGGTGGAATGCATTTTGTCAGAAAGGTTGTTTCCCGTGGCCGGGAAACGAATCCGGGATCTTATGAGTGAACTAACTCCATATAAACATCAATATGTTATTGTTGGTGCATACGTCTATACAATAAACAAGATTAATATTGTCCCTATCGACTAGACACTACATATACGTACCTAATTTATATTCCCCCACTCCTGACCGAAAACCAGCCACGACAGTTTCAATGAATATTTATAGAAATGTCTTATCCCTTTCCCAAACATCAAGGACGAAGATCGCTGGAAATTGAAAGCTGCTGAAGACTTCAGTTGTTGCAGACAGGACTTTTGTTTAAGGACAGAAAATATAGAGGCAATAAAAAACATTGCTGATATCGGAATTTTCTTATTTTGCTTCTTAGTTGTCCACATTTACATTTTCGGATGGGGAGTCAAAACAGGTGTTTGTTTTGGGAAAAGGTTAACTAACAACAATACTGAACAAATAATAATTGAGACAATAATCAGTCATAGAAAGGGAATCATGAACAACCTTTCTGACTGCTTTGAACAGCAATAACAGCAAACTTTCTGCCGATGTAACGCTTTTATACACGGTGAGAAAATGAGAAAATGATAGAATGTATGTATAAATTGTTATGTTTTTTTTACACTGAACAAAATGTGTGAAGTGCTCTGCATTATATTCATTTCTCAAAAACAGTTGAATGCATTTATTAGGAACGAATCAAAAATGCATTTAGTCGGACGCTTTACAAAATTAATTGAAGCATCTTTTCTTTCTTTAAATCCTTGCATTCCAAACATTTTTCAAATAAAATACTTTTTTACAAAAATGTGCATAATCATTCGGTTGATGATATTGAAGGGATGTGTGGTTGTTCATACTTCATTTACCTTGACTTGTTTTTGACCAAAATAATCTGATATCTTTGCTTACATCGAAAAGTATTCAGCAACAAATTTAATCTCATTTCTGTCAATTCTGACAAATCCCCTCGTATTTCATGAATATATTGCCTAATGTATCACACATAAAATAGATCCGATTGCTCGTTTGTCTGCTTGTTCGAATTTTATGTCGCATAATTCTTCCCCGTCGACCATCGCTGTCAGACTTATAATAGCTTAACAAACTTCTAGACACACAAATATGTGCAAGAAAAAAAATATCCATTTATACATGGCGAATTTGAAATAACTGGTCATGGACAATACATTATATGCGCAAGCCCATTTCATTGTAGTATTTTTTTATCATTATCTTTGTTTAATTCAATCTTAGATATAACGCGTTTTGGTGGAGCCTGGTAAAAATATCCAGATTTTCCTCGAGCTATAAAAACATGGTTTTATATATCCTACTTTTCTTAATAACCATTTGCCATTACTTTTAATCAGCAAAATTTTACATTTCTTCTAAAATTAAGATCACTTTTTCTTGAGTTGTTGTTTCATATCATATAGAACGTCCTATAATAAAGCGGAGCAAACAGTTATCTTTTCCCTTCCCTTTTGTCTAAATCGCTTACTGCAGCGATAATAGTAAGATTCAATTAAACGACAAACTCCGTAAAAAGTTTCCTTTGTTGAATTCAAAGATAACATAAATCAATGATGACTGAACTCGATAATAATCTATTGTTTACATTCATTTTACTCGCAGACGATTTATGTTCACAAGCAGCAGACTTCCGCTTCCGGTTTGTGCCAGACTGGTTTTAGTAGAAAATTATATCATCTGTGTTTAATTATGTTCTATTTACAGTTGGAAAATGAACGGGGAACATAAACGCCGGATCATATTAGATTGTCTGTTATACAGATGCTCACTCTGTAAAGAGAAGGGTTTTCCTTTAACATACAAAAGCAGAAGTGTAACAATCAAAAGTTTACGAGTTTGTGCGAATTTTAATGCGAACATGGTATCTACAAATTCGTTAAATAAATTCATGGTGAGCATGTTGTTACCTTTGTCTCGTAACTTTCCATTTTTTTATGATACAAAGCAAATAGAGATACAAAACAAGTTTTAGAACTATTGAATTACAAACGAGGAATCGAACCAGCAACGCAGAAGTTCAGTGCTTTCCCACAGCAAAAATTGTAAACAAACAGGAAACCATCTCATCTTAACCATTAGCAGCGTAACGAAAATGATGAAACCATACGATTTCAACAGACGGAAAATAAGAGACAAATTCTAATGACGTTTTTTTCTCTATCTTATATCAAACCAGAGACCGTTACACGTGCCCAGTCTAGCGTTGATACACAGACACACGTTAGCCAAACTCTACCCTTATCTTGAGGGAGATTGCCTTATATTTTATAATATTCATAAAACAACATGTTTGTACACATTGTGTCTAGTAGTCAGGGTTTTCATGATACAATAAGAAATAAGTAGACCCCGTTATATACACCATTCCGCGTCCGCATTGCTACTGAAAATCACGTCTAACAAAGGCGACCCGTGCAGTATATCTTAGACGTGATGTAGACAGAATGTGGACATGGAGTCGTATTTAGCCAGGCCTTGACATAAGTTGACCCTCTATATGTCATATTAGGTAAAATCGACTCATTGTTTTCGTCGATGTGAAAGTTTGATCACATGGAAGAGAACTAAACCCATAGAAAAATTAACTAAATCACATATTTACAGTAAAAACATCAGAAGAACTGCTCATAAACAGTAATTTCAGATTGCCTTTCAAATTTTATGTTAAACAAACGATAAAACAATTTGGTAACATAGCCACACATAGTCTTCATTCATACACTAGCTTACACAAATGATACGACAAGGGTGCGTCTCATAAAGAGCATACAAAACCTTGTCTGTTCGCCGAAACAGAACCATCAAGGAATGGTTTTCCCATCGATAATGGCAAACGCACGACCGATAGGAATCAACGCACACTTCCCTATTTCAGCAAATTAAAAAACAGGACGGCGTCTTGTAAAGCTATTCTCACAATGGTAAACAATATGTCATAATTGCATGCACAGACACTTAACACTTTCCTTAACAGCAAAGATTTTGACTTGTCCTTTTTGAAAGTGGTTGCAGATAATGCAATAGATGTTGGTGAAGATACTTTTAAGTACAATATAGCACAGGAAAATTGAGACAAAAGAAGAAAATGCTGATTATCAGCATTTTTTTCTTTTGCTTCAATATTTTCCAAAGCCTTTTCAGTTAGAGACGTCAAACGCAAGTCCTGTTTGGAAAGGGTTAAAATCTAGGAACTCGAGGAATCCTTATTACTTTATACCATCTGACATACTTGGTCTTACAATGAAAATAAATATCTCCTGTGCTTTAAATACGCACTGAAGAACCTTCCTTAAACCCCGACAAACTGTTCGATTAAAGTACCTGTTCGAATTCTACATTCGGTAAATCTAGTGATTTGTACGTCGATATTGGGAGCGAGGATGGAATGTTAGAAACTAGGTAGAAGCAGGCAATCCGGATTATATAACTGAAGGGAAATATTGTTGAGCTTTAAGCTAGATGAAGTATTGTTACCGCAGATCCATCTCTGCTAAAAAACCGACATCAAGGGCGGTGAATCGAGAGCTATGGTCCTATCCCAGTATATATGGATGAGGCTGTAGTAAACAAAACAACATCTTCAAAACATTAACAATAACATAGAGGTAGTTCGAGAGATATCTAAAGAATAACATGGGGTAGCCCAAGAGAAATCTAAAGCATAAAGATTCTGCTATGAAAAATACTAAAAAAACAACAACCAGCTAGTTTTTTTCATTGTCTTTCAATGCGTAAAAAGAGGTCAAAACATTGAATAACACAGACTTGTTTCTTTTTGGAAATAATGAAAAAGAATCATGCCCATGTGTACTACTGTGAACCCACACTACATATACATTGTAGTAATGTGTGTGTTCGCCGAGCAATCCCCGTATTTATTTACAAAAAAGATTTTTCCTGTCAGAAGAACACATATACAAAATGGTATAAGTGCTGACAGAACATCATAAAAACGTCCCTGGTAATTCCAAAATTCCGCTCGCAGAGTTAATGATCCGTTGTAAGCGTAAAGAGATTGCCACTTTCTTCTCATTTACTGTTATCGGCGGGAGGTAACGTAGTAATCAAAGGTCAAGAAACATACGAATGCTCAGACCAAACTATCTTAAGCCCATGCAATTATTGGTGTAGTTACATTCATTTGGTTTGCTCACTGAAGCTCCGACCTTTATACATGTTAATATTCTTCGTGTGACTGATCAAAGATCAAATTACTTAAATAGCAAAAGGAAATGGAGAGTCAATTAAGCATGGATTGTACACTGTATATACCATTACATTTGATGGCCCTGATTAGCAGTTTTCACATAGTGCATCCCATACAAGAAACTGTTTAAACGTAATACAACAGTATAGATCACGATAATTGAAATGGCAGAGCAGCCAGGCCATTTATCGTGAGGTATACAATAGCTGAAGGCCAACGATTGTAAACACATTACTCTACAAGAGTGATTTCATGCAAAATTGTAATGTAACATTAACTGAAATGCATGTTAAATTCGCACATGTCATGCCATTGATGTCGGAATTGGCCTTATTGTAGGTAGCGCTATGGTAACAAATTTTTGGTCAACGCATATCGGTAATCTTATTTATATAATTATACAGGTCATAGAACGAAACAAACAAGAACTAATGACGAAAATAAGAACATGAAGTGTGATTATATCACTATTTGTTTTACAATATCGCTCACACAGAGTATATATGAGTGCATTAGATTTAATCTCCTCAGTCTGTTTGGCGGTTGTTTTGTTTCAACAGTTGTTAAATAATGAATAACAGAGATTCCTGTCAAAATCTGCATCAGTTTTAGTCTTGTTTACACGTACCAGACTTACGGTTGAACGAGCAGGAGATATTGAGAACAATTGCCAACTTGGCACGTAATGTTTTACTTCTTGTTTGCCAATCGTAATGATTTGAACCAGTTTATGTAGGTCTCCCAGCGAGGAACAAAAGTCACTCCGGGTCTCTGGAGATCTATCAAACATGCATTATGAGAAATTAACACTTACAAAAATAGTACTAGGTATTAGTGATAAGATTTAAATACAAGAATTGTTCCGCGGGCAATGATTCTTGCCTAATCGACATTATGTCACAAAGAAAGTCATACGTCAACTTAAAATTCATATTATAATTTAAAATCCTTAGCTGGAGTTATCAATGTGCATGAGATAACAGCCGAACATTGTCCGTAAATATTGACCTAAACCTGTTGAATATGCAATGAGTAATTGTAATGCGAAATAATCAATCCCCAATATATGTTGACACGAGAAGCATGTGCGGAATATTAAGTCACAATGCTTATTGAAACTATCGACTCTGCTCTACAGTGATAATTGATGGCGTGTATTGATTTTTCTATGTCACAAATACTCATTGCATATTCATCGGGTTCATGTCAATATCTACAGACTATACATTTAAAAATAGGTCACAAGGTCAAATTTATTTTAAGAAGGTATCCATTTGTGAAATATATCTGAAATAAGACAGTAGATAGAGATCAGGCTAAAACATTTTACAAACAGGTCAAAATCCAATGTCAAGTTCACACGGTCCTCAAGGCCATGGTCAAATATGAAAAGTCTATGTACGAGGTGTATATGCGTGAAATCAAGGCTAAATATGTAATGGGATATAAGATATAGGCCGTGTTGAAGTTTTTTTAAAAGTATGACAAAGTCTAAGGTGAAGGTCACCAGGTCAAAGTTCATGGTCCCAAATGAAGACCTTAATTGTACAGTGATAGTGATAGAGACGGTAATAGTTCCTAAGATAGGCATATATCCTCGAAGACAGTTCTAAAATACAGACAAAGATATGTGAATTTGAACATTAATGAGTTGGTTGTAGAAAACACTGTAATTTTCCGGTAATGCCTCTTTATTGTAGAGTATATAGCGTAAAGACATTCCCATTATACACGGCTGAGAAGCTTTTACATCTTTAGACCGGTTCTTATTTTCCTAACTATTTTCTGCCCTCTAACCTTTTGTGGGATATTATCCTAGCTTTATTAACGTTGTGTTCTGACCTTATCTAGTATTGTGTGGCTCTCGGACATTAAATGAGAGTTCCGGGGAACGTCTCTGGAAGTAAACACCAAATATTCATGTCAGCATATTTTCATGAATATAAACGACAATCAATCTCATGTACTTTGTACAAAATCGTGTATGTAATAGGTTTAACGGGTTGCATTTTTGTATTGTTTTAACACTGGTCATTTTATTATTTCCGGTATAGTCTAGCCCACTCTATTATTTTACTGCCACTGCCACAAACTTTTTCTTTTCTGGATAACGGTACACAGGATTAGAAGCTATGTAATGCATGTAGTTGTAACCCCCATCATGACCCAGACAGCCCTCACCGTATGTTAAGATAATGACCACAACGTCTGATAAGCCGTAACCGGACACCACAAGATTTGTATGCATTCTGATTTCCTGACTTCCACAGCTTTATTGATTTTTTTACTTTCTTTTCCATGTTCATGAACTATATAATACTAGAACACCAGAAGACATGTGTCACCCAGAAACCTAACTTCATTCATTTATTGAAAGTGAGGATCCACCTACATCATCTATGTACAGATAACTGATTCTGGGTGGCTTTAAGCATTAATTAACCCTTTCCAAAACCAAATATTTCAGAGCTGATACAGACGACAAGATAATCTCAAAAGCAGAAAATGTCTATGGTATATTACAGAAAATATTGATGGAAAAAGAGAATATGCTGATCATCAATGTTTTCCTAAGTTTTTCATATTGAGGGATGTCAGAACCAGCTAGGTCTTAATTGGGAAAGGGTTAAGACCACGACAACCGCTTTCGCAATTGCCCTGCATTTTCTCCGTTTGCCTCAATATTGCCTGTGCTATGAGTATGACATGATTTCCTTTAAAATTGGGACAGTCTTGCATTTTGGCTTTTTGGAAAGGCTTAACATGGGGTGATATTTACTTTTCGAAATGAATCTGATATGCAGGCTTTGTTTTTTTGGAAACTGGGTTAGAATTTGATAAATTTCAATTCTCTAGATAGATCTACAATATAATTGGAGTCCAATGGACATAATCATGGAGTAAAAAGTTAAAGTCTTACCTTTTTTCCCTAAAATTTTAAAGTTAGAGTAACAAGAACTAGATAGAAGTCTTTACTATTTAGAAAAAAATAAAACATAACAGCAATAATGCATGCCAAATTTTCTAGAATTTTTGTGGAATCAAAAGATACAATGACGTTTTCCTTTTTTTCATTTCTAAACTTATTTGACTGACATAATCAGCAAGAGTTTGGTTCCATGCCCGCAGAAGGCGATATCAGCAGGATGCATATAATTCTCAGGCCCGTAGGAAACAATTTCATAGTGGGGGGGGGGCTAAAGCTCCAGTGTCTGAATATTGGGGGGCTAATTTGGATTTTCCAAAATTTTCAGTGTGAAAAAAGGAAAATTCGGCATTTTTGGCCAATTTTGGGGAGGCTTAGGCCCCCTGCTCCTACGGGCCTGATTCTGATCTTTCAGCTGAACTGTTTCCCAAACATAACATGGGTTTAGCGTCCATAGTAGAAGCAGTTTGAGAAAACAATAAGAGCAAAGAACAACTTGTTGATGATCAGCAATTTCTCATTTTATCTCAATATTTCCTGTGATATAGCGTGTCCAAATTGTATTCCCATTAATTGGTATCAATTTAGTCGTCTGTTTCATCTTTCGAAATTGGAACAGCCGAAAGTTTGAACATTTGGGAAAGTTTCACAAGATGTAACATTTCTTCAATTAACACTCTGCAATAGTCCATCTGTGTTTGCTTCAAATAAGCAGTGGCTTAAAAATATGCCCCTTTTCTCTGAATGTTTACAAATCAAAATTCTAAATTCTGGTATACAAATGATATGACATTACTATTGAAATTAATATTCAACAATGTTGAACGATCAGGATGCAAGTATGAAAGGCATATGTTCCATTTATTTAAAAAATAAAAAAAAATGTTTAAAAGGAGAGAAAACTTTTGTTTAAATTTGAATTAGAGCTGCTACATCTGTCTAGCCCAGCCAACACAATGTTTATTTATACTGGGTGATAAATGGACATCAAGCTAGGACTGACCGGCGATTCTGTGATGCTACTGACTGATAAGCATTCCTGACTGGATTGGTTATGTAAACCGCTAACGGTATAGAATTCATCAGAATTGAGTACCTTTAGTCAGTAAAATGTAGGGGTGTGTTTTATTAGTATTTTGTACAAAAACCTTTTTCAATATAATCGTCACAATAATGTATTGTATTGGAAAGATGTAATGATGCCTAAAGCATTTTTGATGTATCTCCAGAAACCTGTGGTGCCTTTTGTTCCTTGTTTTAAGACCTACAAAAAACTGGTTCAATCATTACGATTGGCAAACAAAAAGTAAGACATTACGTGCCAAGTTGGCAATTGTTCTTAATATCTCCTGCTCGTTCAACCGTAAGTCTGGTACGTGTAAACAAGACTAAAACTGATGCAGATTTCGACAGGAATATCTGTTTTTCATTATTTAACAACTACTGAAACAAACCAACCATATAACAGATTGAAAAGATTAGATTTGATGCATTCACATGCACACCTTGGATTTTTAAACGGTATTTTGTGTCTACACGAATAAGCCATTCTATGTTATCACTGCATTGTTATAATGTCTCACATACACATAGGACAAAATGTTTCCGTATTCGTTGCTGTCATTGCTTTAACTCCTTATCCCTAGTGTCTTTACCCTCCAAGTCTGCCGATTTGTCCCCTTTCTCAAATAAATCTACATGTATCTCTAGCAGTAATTGCTTCTATAATAAGGTATACGTTTTCCATCTTTTATCCACTTTTTGATCTAATACGTCTACATGCTTGTCCATGCGACGCTGTAATACAATATTGACTGTTAAACGATCCCGTCAAAATCACAAACTTGTTCTGACTTACCTGTGTACTTGTTTGACATTTGCCATGTGAGAGAGACTGCTAATTGTGATGGCATGTCATAATAATATATTCTGTATCATGATAAGTTACAGGAAATATTTGCTGATTCAATTCAAGATAGGATTAAGGGAGTTTATATTTTCATTTACTTTCCAACTATACGTTTGGTCTGTCCGACTCTGTGGTACATTTTTGGTACTAAACGATCCTGTCAAAAACATAATCTAGACTTGGCTTGTGTGTTTGTTTAACATTTGTCATGTTTGAGAGACTAGTAATTGTGATGTCATGTCATAATAATACATTTCACATCATGATAAGTTACAGGAAATATGCGATGCATTCAATACTTTTCATTGAAAGATATATAAACTTGTTCTTACGCAAAATGTCTATATAACCAGACAATTAAGGTAAAAACTCATAAAAAATGAAGAAAGATACAAAGCAAGGAACATACTCTAAATTCAGGCATTAAATCAGTATTGTAAATTAAGATCAAATTCTTCAGTTTTTCAAATCTTTGAAATCTGACGATATCTTTCTGAAGTACTACTACAATAGTCAACCATAGCCTACCTTCTTTTATACTTATCGGAAAAGCACCCATTGGTGATGGACAATTACCAATGTCATAAGAAATATTGGCCGATCAAGGGTTCGAACACACTATCCCTAGATATGTAGACTTAAATAATACCGATTGAGCTATTTGTCTCTACATTATTTATTTTATACAAATCGTCGGTAAACGTTTATTTCTGTAAGAAACATTACCGATTTAAGACAGAAAGCCCATTTAACATGTAGATACACATCTAAGCGTCATTGGTACGTGTAAAAGTACAAGGCTTACAAAACCTTAATGGATCTGACAAGACAATCGTGTTTTATGTGAGAACAAACTCTGTTTGAACGTTCTTCAAACTTGTCAACTCCACGAAACTGGCCTACTCTCTTGAGAATTAAACTATGATAAACATCTTTTATAACCACCGAAAATGGAAGAAGAGTATATCTTGTATTTCCGAGACGCCATACGTCTTGGTATGTGACCATTTATTCAATATATAGGTCACTCAAATTTAATCAAGCATTCCTTTGGTTTTGAAATATTCAAGAAATAGCCGAGTAGAGGATCATTCAATGCTTCAATTTAGAATTGTTTATAATTTCGATCTTTTCGTTAAATGTAAAGTAAAGTGGCAAATAAAGATATTGTACATGTTAAAGTAAGAGAAATTGTAGTCAAAATTAAAATTAAAAATATGACTCTTATATACGTAACTTTATATCTTTCAACAAATTCGATCATTTTCACATACAGTAAATTGTAATTTAAATCAAATCTAATCAAATTAAGAGTTTACAATATATTTCTAAAAAAGAAAACATAATTTCCGAATTCTCGTATCACTGGCATGGCGTGTTAAGAACTTGGCCTTCAGATTAGGAATCTGGCATTATATTCCTATAGTCAATTTCTTCGTGAATTCGACGTATCCATACAACTATTCAGTCGTTATGTGATGTCTTAATTTTCATACGTCATTTGTGTCTGAATGGTGTTTACTTGTATTTCCATGAATGAAGTTATAGTCCATAAAGCAGAAATAAAACGTTTATTCAGATTTTACTGAGATTGTATTTCGGAGGAAAGTTAATTTTCAAGAAACAAGTGAAATATCAAGAGAACACATCATTCATGAATATTCAGATTCTGTATTTCTAAGATATAACACCGGATCAATATGTTGGGAAACAGGGTATTTTATAACGTATAAATGGGAGTTTATTGCTCGTGCATGCATCATTTATTAAGACGACAGATTGTCAAGAGTTCTTAAAGTTCATTAGAATTCCCACCAAAATTTGTCGTTTTACTCCATGTTGCGTTGTTCATGATATCTTCTCGGTATAAGAATGCTTGTTCATCTGCCTTTGAAATACTTTCTTCTCAAAAGAAGGGTTTGGTTGTAGCGGTTTTGTCTCCATTACTTGATGTCAATCATGTATCACAAACTTTGAAGCACTGTTTGTGTTGACAGTAGTATAGTATTCATGAACACAAAAATTAAATAGGTACATTTGATGTCATTAGAAAACGTCTTTGCAAAAGAAAACGGATATTTGAAATACACGATTCAGGCACAACAGAGATGAACAAGAGTTATCCGCGGACAACAAAGCTCGCCTATACGAGAGCTTGTCGAAAAAGGGAGTCCAAGGTCATAGGTCAATGTCACTAGGTCAACGGTCATGGTCTCAAGGTCAAGGCCATGGCATGAGATAGCCATGTGTAACATATCAAGGCCGTAATTGCGCATGAGATATAGGCCAGGTAAAAGTTGTTTTAAAGTATGTCAAACTCTAAGATAAGGGGCACTATGTCAAAGACCATGGCCCCAAATAAAAGGCATTGGAAGGAGGTATCCATGTGTGAAGTATCAAGACTGGATCTTTAAAAGTGCCTGCGATATAGACAAGGTTAAATTTTTTGGAGACGCGACGCCGACGCGACGCGACACTACGGCTGTGACATTTACTCCCCGGACATAAAGTCCCGGCTCGCTAAAAAGGATGTGTTTCATGTTTATCAAAATGTTTTTACCATTTGATTAGTCGAAATAACCCATGCATTTGACGAAAAGAGTGGCCATAACTGAAAAAAAAATGTTTAGATGTAGCCAGGATTATATCTATGACATTTCAAAAGTGAATCAATAATTTACTACAGCAAAACCATTCAAATAACCACATAATATATACAGAAATGTTCTTTCAATCTCTATGGACAACTATTGGTCTGTTTCAGACCCTGTTTATTGCAGTAGACAGTTTTTCACGAGCCGAAAATCATCCAAATCGATATTATGTATCAGATATGGGGACAGAAAACTAGATTTTCTCTGTCTCTTGCCATAAAGTATATGACCAAGAAAAACAATAGAAGTTTTGGGAGCCTTTAAAATTGGTTTGTATTTTTTTAATGAAGCGTGTGGCGATATGAGAATTTGTTTTTTCTTCATTTCTTTTAGCGTTGCAAAAACAACAAAATGTACATGGTTGTTATCTTTTGCACCAAATCTTGATTCCAAGGATATAATAAAGTAGGACAGAACAGTCCTTATTATATAATTATCAAAATAACCGTGCACTGGCGTCTAGAAAGAACAAAACAAAAGAATTACGAGCATTTTGAAGTATCATCTGGAAGTCTAAATGACATTTTTATTACTCATTGCAAAGAGCCCGTAATATCATATTGAATACATTTCTAAATATGTGACCCGTCACGCTAAAACGGACCTTATCCGAACTCCAAAAATACGAATTTTGACAATCTTGTGAGACACACCAGAGATCAACCAGACCCCGTATGCGAGAAATGAACATATAGTAAGATAGGGAAACTATTCTGGATTTAGAAAATTACAAATAAGTGAAAAGTGTCGGCCCTAGTCTGGCTGCGCGGACTGCGCAGACTGACTAGGGTCGATATTTTTCAAAGATCCGATAAGGTCCCCTTTAGCGTGATGGGTCACATATATAAGGTCAAGTGGCTCTTTAAAAAAACACGGATCTACTTATATTCGCTGGTGGGCGTAGTAATCGATGCTCTGAGGTATGCTTATGTATCAAATGATATTGGAGTGCAGAACAATTATCAAAGTTGAAATATTTCTGTTGGCACAGTTGGAAGTGTCTGTGGTAAGTACGTCTAAACGTTGTCTATAACTTGCATCTATAGAATATTTTAGAGCAGTAATTTACAAGCCGACAAATCTTAATTTGTGTTTTCAAATGTTAGCTCATAGATCATTTCACAAATCGAAGCAGGGAAAGATATACGTGTTAAAGATTACAGCATCATCGAGTAAAGGCCTACGGCATGACAGTAAAACTGGTATATGAAAGAAAGATCGGCCAAAGCAAAAGACAAGCCAATATGTGTATTATTAAGAAAACTAACATTATGCAAGGTACAAATAGACTTATTTAGAAAATCCTTTAAAGATACACAGTTCTATCCTAGGTCTAGGAAGTTCATGGAGACAAAGTAGACTGTATACATTTGACAAGTTTAGACGGCCGCTATCTGCTAAATGGGTCACTAGAAAAGAACAATAACACAAATGTGTGCATACAGTGTAACATTTAGCCGCTTTTCAACAAAGACCACGTATCTCTAGCTTAAGATAAGATGTAGATACGAAGTGTTTTGTTACAAACCAATGATATATTACTTAGTGGTATAAGCAAAACAAAAGAAACACTAATCAGTAGTTAACCATAAATCCCATTTTAGCGGATCGTTACACTGACATACCGATTGTTAGACTGGCATATTTGTAAATCTCTAGTCTGGCATACCCTGCAGACGAAACAATAAGTCGATGCTTTTCAATAAAAAACCCCGTAACTGCATCTTATTTTAAGCTGCAGTTACGAGAATTTTGTTGAAAAATAATGATGTATTCTGACACAGATTGACGGTAACCAAATGTACTATGGCAATTATATCTTTACAAAACTTCTGAAACATTACCACTCCTACCTTGTGCCAAACTATTCAAAGGTATCCACGCCGGAATTAAATTTCATAGGCGAGAATGCAAGTGTCGATGGTTTACACAATCTTTGGAAACGTTTACTACAAAATTACAATTTAATCATTTATTTTTTCATTTAGATTGCAATACACATATTTAGCATGATCAAGTAATTTAGGAAACAAAAATCGGCGAAAATTATTGATCCTTTGAGATTGGTGTAGTCCGGTTTTATTTTACACTTAATTGAGCAGTGACAGGTATCATTGCAATTTCATCAGTCGTAGTTTACTAGTATAATAGCGTCGTATATATACATGTAGTTTCTGAAACTAACGTATATCATTCAGTACATCACGCCTTAGATTCAAATCTAAGATTATACGATATTACATGGGACATGCGCATTAGTAAATGCTTTTTAAAAATCGGAATTATTTCCCCATAAAAGTATATGCCGACGAATAATTGTTATGCTCAATAGAACTTCTGAAAACTCTTCAAGAATAAGTCTCTGTATATTCAGTCAATACATGACATAAAAGACAACACGTCGACTTATTAAACAGAGATATATTTGAAAACGCAATTTTCGTAAAAGCTTTTTTACAGCCACTGTCTACGAAATCTAATCCAGCGCAAATAGATTTCGAATTACTTATCTTTTTACCAATTCACAGAAGTATCTGGTATGTCTTAAACATTTCCTCCAATAAATTCAATTTAAAGCGGTTCAATAAATGTCCTTGCAGAGAAGAATAAAAGTCTACAGCTATACGACAAAACAACTAGACAATGATAGATAAAGACTAAACGTGCCTCGAATGTAGGAGGCAATGCCATAACATACGGCCTATTGCAACTTCTTTCTTTTGTTTCTTTTCGGCACAGCAAATGTTGCCATTGGGGGTGTGTTCTATCTATAGGTAGAATACCCCTAATATGGCAATTTTGAGATCTATAAAGCACTGTGTAAAAGCGTACAGTCGCGTGTATCGGAAGTTGCATCTAACTGTACGCAAAATATCACTAGTGGGGGTAAACAAGCTGATGGTTTGGATTTTTAAAAGCAAATTAGTAAAAATCGGAACAATCTTTCTTGACGGGGTTTTCAAATTTGAAGGGAGAATTAGATAGGCATTACCTAAAGTAGTTACGATTTCTAGTATGTCAACGGATTTTGTGTGTAAATTCGTATCAAAATGTCAAATCACTGTTTTTGCTGTTTTTCGTCCTGCTTACTGGCACAATATGGGCTAAAATCTCGCGATCTACACAATATTGAAAGCCTACATTTGCATCATCTAGTAGCTAAACCTATCTGCTATGATTTGCAACAGTTGTTTACACAAATATGGTATGTTACACAAAGATATCGGCTTTTGAATGAGACTGGTGTATTTTTTCCGACTGTACGCCTAGTGCTAAATGACAAATTGTGTTCTCTACGCCTAATGGCGATTTTACATGACCTGTTGTGGCAAAATCTCTGTTCAGAAAATGTCAATTACTACTTTGGCTACACATACACAATGCATCAGGGTGCACTTGATTAGTTCATTAGATCACTTAAAGGGTTACGCTCACTTAAAACATACGCAAAACTTTTTTATGCTGCACGAGTATAGCGGTCGAATTTATTTGTCTGTCCACAATGAATATATATAGAGATTAAAAAGTAAGTGGTCTTGTGGACATAGCCCAACTACATTTAAATAAAGGAACACCAATAGGGAACGATTTTATCAAGTACCCGTAACGTAATTTCGGATATACAATATAATTTCGTCGGTATAATTCTAAAACCTCGTAACTACAGCGTGATTTAAGTTGTAGTTACGAGGTGTTTTAACTACATCGATAATTTATCAATATAGTCACGTAAGCAGTCTCATTTTAGAACAAAGTTCATTCCTATTCCTAAATGAACGTAGATTAATTTGCCTTGGTAAACAATAATTACGGACAACTAAAGGCTCATCATGCGATGCTGCTATAAACCTTGATTCCTCCTTGTGCGATACCTAATGTACTTTTGCATGCGTACAATTGCGTGTATGTGCGTGCGTGTTTGCTTACGTGCACGTGGTTGTTTGTATGTGTGATAGTACGCATAGCTTGTGAGTGCGGCTGTATCACATACTTTCGTGCTAGTGTTGACTTATATAGTTATATAGTTTGTCGTTCTTGCTTTCTTGTTGTTACCGTGGTAACTGACGTATTCATCTCTATCTTTAAATGCCATTGTGGCACGCTGTTCAAGTTTACTTTCGTGAATATGAGAGTTATAATATACTCACAAAACTGCCAACGCATCACTCAAATCTTGTAGAGTATTAGTACTGTTAGTATTTTTTTCAACGAATCTACAGAATAGGTTCAAACTTTGCAGATGCCGACTACCACCATTTGAACAAAATCCTGTGAAATTCCAAAGTAAATGCGACAGTCAGTTCTAAAAGACTGAACTTTCAATAAGGATATCCTTTTTTTTAAAAAAATCCAAGAGGTTGAAATTTGGTTAAAATGGGATATTTACACATAATTTGTAAACCATTTATATTGGCTGAAAGAGTTCCTGTGTAGAAAAGTTATGTTCCTTAAACAAATCGACCGCTCTTACGCTTATGAGACCTCGTACTTCATGCATGTGGAGGCAATGTTACATCACTAGCGTCGTTGGTTGTCGGTGTTGGAGGCGACGGCAACGTCGGTTACGTAGACAGAAACTTAACTGTTTATATCTTACGAGCTGTCTAAGATGTAATCTTGACACATGTATTTTACACATATACAATAGATGCCACCAAGATCTTCCATTTGAGACCGTTACATTTGAGTTTGTGACCATGACCTTGACAGATTGTGTTGCATTAAAAAAAAGGTGTGTCTATGCGAGCTGCGTTGTTTTTTTCAAACTTCAATAACACAATCAACCAGCATTCAAAATAAATTCTTTCAAAAAATGATTTGTATGACGCGGTCACATAAGAGAGAAAACTTACAGTAGTTTTATGGATGTGTACAGAAACATCTGATAAACAAATGCCAATTTCTGAATCTAGATCTTTGACAATGAAGGAGTTATGTAATTTTAAAAAGTGACGCGTTAGAACTTTTGCTAAGTATATAAATTTGAACAAAAAAAATTGCTTTCGTGAATATGAGTGTTATGATTATACTGATACATGTAACCGGCACTTACGACTTACCACTTACACAAAGGATATCTATGTTGTAATTTCCAAATCTTAGTCGAGTTCGCTACTCGATGAGTTCGACAAGGATATTTCTCTTGAGCAGGACAAAACTTGAAGTCCAAAATGACCGTTGAAGTGTTACCACAGCCCTGCTTGTTACTGATTAAAATCAATTAATTCCAGATATCATTGGTCTCTTGAGTCATTTATTTTCATTGGAATCTCTGACTTTCCAGTCCTCTGATTTTCCCATCAAAAGCCGTTAAAGAGACACCCCGTAGATATCTTCTCACAAAATGTACTTCTTTTTATTTGAAAGAACATATATTTTTATGAAAATTCTGAACATTCTAAGCCAAAGTAAGTATTGCGCTGTTTACCAGGATCTTAAAATCACAGAACATATGTTAATGGAACAGGCCCGTAAGAACGGGGGGGCTAACCTCCTGAGTGGGCCAAAAGTGCTGAATTTTCCCTTTTCACGGTGAAAATATGGGGAAAATCCAAATTAGCCCCCCTATCTTCAGACACTGGGCTTCAGCCCGCCCATATAAAATTGCTTCCTATGGGCCTTTGGAATATGCCATTTTCATCTCAGTTTTCAAAGAGTTTTTGGGCTTATCAGCAACAACTTAAAAGGTCTGATATCATTTAAATGATTTAGAATAATCAATCTTGGCATAAAAATACATGTATATATTAGAAAAAAATGAAATAGGATGTCTCTTTAATAAATGTAGGAGATGATGGAGTGTGATTTGGCAAAACCTGCCAATATACGTATCGTCAAGTAACTAGGAACGTTCTGTTTAAAAAAAAAACGTCCATAAATGTAGGTGTGTAAATGAACTTTGTAAGGACGTATGGTGACAGGTCACTCAGATTTGCTCCTATATAACTCTATGTAAAATCCCCCTTACTACACATTTTACACCTTTTTCCAACATTCCAATGAGCAAAGCTGCACGTAAAATGGCATAGATCCATCCTTGCCTTGTTTTTTTCACAAAATGGACCCACCTCATGTAATTCGTTTTTTCACAATTTTCGTTCAAACATGAGTAAAATGTATTTTTCCGCGCCAAAATGGACACACCCGAAATGGGGGCCACGTGTCTCCATGTACCAAAACACACACAATAGTCCTGAAAAGAAGGATGAATTCTGGCTCAAAAATGAGAAAACATGTCATCCAAAAGCATCAATGCAAACCGTAGCTAAAATCATTCACGAAGAGAGCAATGTATCACCAGAAAAGGAGTCAAGAACTATTTTAGCACCCCACAAACCGGAATGACTACTCTGGGTGACCTTACGCCGTATGGACAGACCGAGATAATACCAACAGACGAATACTTTCGGTGGCGTACATATACAATAGCATCGGGATTTCAAACTTTTGTTCTAGAGCGTTAAAATCCAGACTCAAATGGGCAATAAAAATTATCTACACTTTTTTAACATACGCCCTGACTAGCTACCATCTGTCGCTTGATCCAATAAATCATTGAAGGATCTTGATCTTGATCCAAGGGTTTGAATCTCGACTCTATCAATATCCTTTCGTCAGTTTGACTAGAATGATTGTCTCGCCATAGGACGAATCGGCTAGGTAGGATGTTTAACTGGTGGTACATAAGGTTTGGGATGTTGATTTTGTGCTGTTGAGAGAATTGCATGGAACACATGGCTTTGTATAAACCAACGCATAGTTACTGCAGTAGTATTAAACGGGATGCTAAATCACTTCCAACTACTTCTCTGATTTGTCGCTAATATTTACTATATAAACGCATCTACAGAACATCTACTACGTCTACGCCTACGTCTGTCGCTTTAACGCGTGTTTAGACAACTGTTTTCTAGCAATTCGTGGTCATATTTGCTGTCGACTTGTTTGAGACCAGATCGTTTTAATGTAATCACATGTAGTAATTTGGAATAAACACGCATTGCAAATGTTCTATCTTTGAATAAAGCAATGAATGGTTGATCAAATGTCATCTCAAAGCTTTTCAAACGAAAATTGATTCCACTTTTTCAATCGATTACAACATATACGAAATGGCATAACGGCACTAGGCGTACAGATACATGCTCCTCAAACTGCACTTATGATGCTGTACAGTTTGCACTAGGCGTACAGTCGGAAGAAATACACCAGTCTTATTCAAAAGCCAATATCTTTGTGAAACAATGTGCATACGTGCATACAACCGACGGACACAATAGCAGAGAGGTTTAGCTATTACCAGGTACAAGTTTAAGCGTATATTATTTGTAGATCACGCGATTGCAGTCAAAATTGCACGAGTTAGCACGATGAAAAACAGCACAAACCAGTGATTTGACAGGTAAAATCCAATTTTATAAACAAAATAGACACCGATCGAGAAATCGTCACTGCTGAAATGAAAGTACATTTAGTCTACCCCACAACGTTGAAAATCGCATTTAAAAAGATTGTTCCGATTTTTACTTATATACTTTTAAAAAGCCAAAATATCAACTTGTTTATCAGCACTAGTGATATTTTGCGTACAGTTAGATGTAACTTCCGATACACGCGACTGTACGCTTTTACACAGTGTAAAGTATCGGATGTTTTCGAGCGACGTCGATAGGTTTCCAAACCTATTCGAGCGAGGTCGTAAACATTCGGCGGTGGAAAGTTCCACCGCCGAATGTTTTCGACGTCGCCCGAATAATACCGTCGTCGCGCGAATCTTATTAGGGGCGGACTACCTTAAAGCGGTTCAATAAATGTCCTTGTCTAAAATAATAAACGTCTACAGCTATACGACAACGCGTGACAAATATAGATAAAGATAAAACGTGCCTCAAATGTAGGAGGTGTCGACATAACATAAGGCATATTGCAACTTCGTTCCTTGGTTCCTTTTCGGCACAGCAAATGTCACCATTAGGAGGTTTCTACCTTAAGGTAGAATATCCGTAATATGGCCATTTTGTGATTCATAAGACATCGGCTGTTTTCGAGCAACGTCGCGTAAACATTCGGCGGTGAAAAGCTCCACCGCCGAATGTTTTCGACGTCGCTGAATAAATGTCCTTGTCGAGAAGTATTAACGTCTGCAGCTATATAGCAAGATGTGATAATGATAGATAAAGATAAAACATCTTTCGTAAAATATCCTTTAATCAACTAGATTTTATTTGTTAAATAGTAGAGACGGTCAATATTCCGTTGAAAGAGCCTCTCCTCCATAAACAATTCAAAACCACATACAAAAGGCTACAGAAAATAGGGGTGAAAGCGATTTGAAATCAATATTCTATTAATTATTTATTAAGCCCTACTTTGTGGGTACTCATTGGAATTGTCTCGTCAATTTGTACACAAAACATGGGGTTTGTATTTGAAATGACACATTCTGTAAAAATATGCGATTTTGAACAATAATGAGTTGTTTGTATAGAACACTGTAATTTTCCGGTAATGCCTCTTTATTGCAGAGTATACGGCGTAAAGACATTCCCATTATACACGGCTGAGAAACTTTTACATCTTTAGACCAGTTCCTATTTTCCTAACTATATTCTGGCCTCTAACCTTTTGTGGGATATTATCCTAGCTTTATTTTCGTTATGTTCTGACCTTATCTAGTATTGTATGGCTTTCGGACATTAAATGAGATTTCCGGGAAATGTCTCTGGAATTAGACACCAAATATTCATGTCAGCATATTTTCATGAATATAAACGAAAATCAATATCATGTACTTTGTACAAAATTGTGTTTGTAATAGGTTTAACGAGTTGCATTTTTATATTGTTTTAACACTGGTCATTGTATCATTTTCGGTATATTCTAGCAAATTGGATAAACAGCATAGTATACACTAGCTAGTCCGTTCGTTAAATACTGTGTTTTATTAGTATAGTGTACAAAAACCGATTCCAATATAATCGTCACAATAATGTATTGTAATGGAAAGATGTAATGATGCCTAAAACATTTTTTATGTATCTCCAGAAACCTGGTGTGCCTTTTGTTCCCAGCTATAAGACCTACATTTACTTATTCAATCATTACGATTGGCAAACAAGAGGTATTACCCTACGTGCCAAGTTGGCATTTGTTCTTAATATCTCCTGCTCGTTCAACCGTAAGTCTGGTACGTGTAAACAAGACTAAAACTGATGCACACTTTGACAGGAATATATGTTATTCATTATTTAACAACTGCTGAAACAAACCAACCGTACGACAGATTGGACGGTTAAGATTCGATGCACTCACATATTTGTTTATGTGCAAAATGCATCCATGCATTTAAAAAAAACCCTCATAACTGTTGCTTGTTTAAAGCTGCATTTACTAGTTTCTCGTTGAAAAGTGAAGGTATACTCGATGTGTTTTGTGGAAAAATATTGAGTATTACTATTTATGACAAACCTAAGTTTCTTTTCCATATTTTCCTTTGTTATATTTTCTTTCTCACTTTCCTTTTCTTCAGTTCGACGCTGTATTACATTATCTGCTGTTAAACGATCCTGTCAAAAATCCAAAACTAGATCTGGCTCCCGTGCTTGTTTGACATTTGGCATGTGAGAGAGACTGCTAATTGTGATGTCATGTCATAATAATATATTCTCTATCATGTAAAGTTACAGGAAATATGCGATGATAACATGCAATAGTTCTCATTGAAAAATATAAATGTGCACGTACGTAAAATTTCTAAAAGACCAGACAGTTAGTGTAGAAAAGATTCACAACAAGGAACAAGCTGTAAATTCGGGCATTAAATCAGTTTTGTAAATCCTGATCAAATTCTTCAGTTTTTCACCTTTTTGAATTCTTACGATATCTTTCTAAAGTACTACTACACTATTCAACCATAGCCTACCGGTTTTTTATACTTATCTGAAAAGCACCCATTGGTGATGGACAATTACCAATGTCATAAGAAATATTGGCCGATTAAGGGTTCGAACACACTATCCCTAGATATGTAGACTTAAATATTACCGATTGGGCTATTTTTCTCTACATTATTTATTTTATACAAATTCGTCGGTAAACGTTTACTTCTGTAAGAAACATTACCGATTTAAGAAAGCCTATTTAACATGGTGACACACATCTTAGCGTCAGTGATACGTGTAAAAGTACACGGCCTACAAAGCCTTAATGGATCTGACAAGACACTCATGTTTTATGTGAGAACAAACTCTGTTTGAACGTTCTTCAAACTTGTCAACTCCACGAAACTGGCCTACTCTCTCGGGAATTAACCCTTTCCCAAACGGCAAAATTTTAGGGTGATCCACTTTAAAAACTACCAAAAATGACTAAATGGATGTTATTTAAGATAGATTTGTGTAAAAAATGGCATAGAAAATATTGAGACAAAAGGAGAAACTGCTGGTTATCAGCAGTTTCTTCTTTTGTTTCAATGTTTTCCCATTTTTTTTTCTATAAGGGGCGTCAAAACCAGGTCTTGTTTGGGAAAGGGTTAAACTATGATAAACATATCTTATAACCGTCGAAAATGATATAAGAGTACATCTTGTATTTCCGAGACGCCATAAGTCTTTGTATGTGACCATTTATTCAATATGTAGGTCACTCAAATTTAATCAAGCATTCCTTTGGTTTTGAAATATTCAAGAAATAACCGAAGATCATCCAATGCTTCAATTTAGAATGGATAGTTATTATTTCGTTCTTTTCGTTCGATGTAAAGTATGAATAAAATGGCAAATGAAGATATTGTATGAGTTAAAGCAAGATAAATCGTAGTCAAGATTAACAATATGACTCTTATATACGTAACTATATATCTTTCGACAAATTCGATCATTTTCACAAACAGTAAATTGTAATTTAAATCAAATCTAATCAAATTAAGAGTTTACAAAATATTTCTAAAAAAGAAAACATAATTTCCGAATTCTCTAATCACTGGCTTGGCGTGTTAAGGACTTAAGACTTAATCTGAACTGGAAAATAATGTCAAATTCTTCGTCTTTGGCCTTCAGACTAAGAATTTGACATTATTATTCCTTTATTCTATTTCTTCGTGAATTCTACGTATCCATACAACTATTCAGTCGTTATGTGATGTCTTAATCTTTATACGTTATTTGTTTCTTAATGGTGTTAATTTGACATTGTGTTTTCAACGAATCAACATTCCATAAAGCAGAAATCAAAAGTTTATTCAGACATTATTGACATTGTATTTGGGGGAAAAGTTAGTTTTCAAGAATAAAGCGATATAACAAGAGAACGCATCCTCCATGAATATTCAGATTCTGTATTTCTACGATATAACACCGGATCAATATGTTGGGAAACAGGGTATTTTATAACGTATAAATGGGAGTTTATTGCTTGTGCACGCATCATTTATCAATGCGACAGATTGTCACGAGTTCTTAAAGTTCATTAGAATTCCCACCAAAATTTGTCATTTTACTCCCTGTTGCGTTGTTAATAATATCTTGTCGGTATCAAAATTCTTGTTTGTCTACCTTTTGATACACCTTTTTTTGAAGATTTTCTGATGGTTGTATTTAAGAATATTGGATCCATCACAAGAATTTAATCAGATATCACAAAATCCATAGTTCTCTGACAAAATATCAATTATTTGAAACGATGATAGTATTTATGCACAAAAAACACAGAATAGACAAAGTGAACGGCATGGCTTAAAGTCTTAAAACCAAAACAATCTTTTGGAAAAAATGGCTCAGGTACAAAAGAGAAAAACAGGAAGCATGTCAGGTTTACAAAAATATAGTCATTACCCTTTAATTAAAATTGTCCAGTCGAAATAACTCATCTGTTTGGCTTCAATATACTGACCAATACTGACCATATTTGATTACTGTTATTTTTGAGAAGCAGTCGGATATTGTGTAACGGTGGAGCTAAGTTCTGTTTAAACTGTGTTAAAGTCAAATTACTACGGAAATATCCTCATGTTTAAAGTAACAGGTTACTTGTAGCACATAAGACAGAGAGATTGTCATTTCTTTTAAAAAAAATCAAAGATGACCTCCATGACATTTCAAAAGTAAATCAACAATTTACTACAACATAGCCCTTCAAATAACCACATTACATTATAAACAGAAATATTTGTATCAATCTCTACGGAGAAATATTGGTCTGTTTTAGACCCCGTTTATTGTAGTAGACAGTTTTTCACGAGCCGAAAATCGTCCAAATCGATATTATTTATCAGATATGGGGGCAGAAAACTAGATTTTCGTTGTCTCTTGTCATAAAATGTATGACCAAAAATATATATAGAAATTTCTTAAAACCATGTTTACCATTATTTTTTTTTCTTTTGTCGACAAACTCAGCATCATTCATCAGGCTCTAGATATATTTTTGTAAAAAGGACTGTATCATGTTGGAGATGAAATTGATTTAATGTTAACCCATATACATGAACCGAAAATCGTTTATCAGATACGGGCAACAACAACATTTTGTAAGCACATAAAGTCATAGAATAAAATGTACATAATTTTTATCTGTTGCACCAAATCGTGATTCAAAGTATATAATAAAGTAGGACAGAACAGGCCTTATTATATAATTACCAAAATTACCGTGCACTGGCGTCTGGAAAGTACAAAGCAAAAGAATTACGAGCATTATGAAGTATCATCTGGGATTTCACATGACATTTTTATTTCTCATTGCAAAGAGCGCGTAATATCATATTGAATACATTTCTAAATAGTGACCCGTCACGCTAAAACGGACCTTATCCGAACTCCAAAAATACGAATTTTGACAATCTTGTGAGACACACCAGAGATCAACCAGACCCCGTATGCGAGAAATGAACATATAGTAAGGTAGGGAAAACTATTCTGGATTTAGAAAATTACAAATAAGTGAAAAGTGTCGGCCCTAGTCTGGCTGCGCGGACTGCGCAGACTGACTAGGGTCGATATTTTTCAAAGATCCGATAAGGTCCCCTTTAGCGTGATGGGTCACATATATAAGGTCAAGTGGCTCTTTAACAAGAGGGCCAAGATGGCCCTGTATCGCTCCACTGGCTTTTAGACATTTAGACTACGAGCTTCTTGAAGGAATACAATAGAGGTCTATTCAAAGAAGATTCATGCTACATCAGAATGAAATCCAATATGTGATTAAGGAGCAGAAATGTTTTTAAAATTTTCTTAAAATTACACTGTTTCATATAGCAAAAAAAAAAGCCTAGCCTACAACGGCCAAGCTTTTCGTCCAATCGTGAAGGAATTTGGAAGAGATTCATGCAAGGAAAATTCCTGTGAAGTTTGCTTAAAATTAGTCCTGTAGTTTTGGAGAAGAAGATTGTTTAACATTTTTTTCGAAAATTCAATTTAATTAAATTATATTTAAATTCAAGTTCTACACGGAAATTATTTTTTTAAAGAATTTAGAGGAGATAAATGCAAGGAAAATTCGTGTGAAGTTTGGTTAAAATTGGTCCAGTAGTTTTGGAAAAAGATTTTTCGAAAATTTAATTTAATTTGATTAATCAAAATTTAAGTTCTACATAAAATTTATTTTTTTAAGGAATTAAGAAGAGATTAATGCAAGGATCATTTCTGTAAAGTTTGGTTGAAATTGGTTCATTAGTTTTGGAGAAGAAAAATTTTTAAAAGATTTTTCGAAAATTTAATTTAATTAAATAAATTAAAATTTAAATTCTACATAGAATTTATTTTTTTGAAGGAATTATGAAGAGATTAATGCAAGGAACATTTCTTTAAAGTTTGGTTGAAATTGGTCCAGTTGTTTTGGAGAATAATTTTTTTAAAGGTTTTTCGAAAATTTAAATCAATTAAATTATTCAAAATTCAAGTTCTCCACGGATTTTATTCTTTTAAAGGAATTTAGTAGAGATTCATGCAAGGATGATTCGTGTGAAGTTTGGTTGAAATTGGTCCAGTAGTTTTGGAGAAGAAGAATTTTTAAAGATTTTTTCGAAAATTCAATTCAATTAAAATAATTAAAATTCAAGTTCTGCATAGATTTTATTCTTTTGAAGGAATTTGGAAGAGATTCATGCAAGGATGATTCGTGTGAAGTTTGGTTGAAATTGGTCCAGTAGTTTTGGAGAAGAAGAATTTTTAAAGATTTTTCGAAACTTTAAATCAATTAAAATAATTAAAATTCAAGTTCTGCATAGATTTTATTCTTTTGAAGGAATTTGGTAGAGATTCATGCAAGGATGATTCGTGTGAAGTTTGGTTGAAATTGGTCCAGTAGTTTTGGAGAAGAAGAATTTTTAAAGATTTTTCGAAAATTTAAACTTAAATCAATTAAAATTCAAGTTCTGCACGGATTTTATTTCTTTGAAGAAATTTGGTAGAGATGCATGCAAGGATGATTCTGGTGAAGTTTGATTGAAATTGGTCCAGTAGTTTTGGAGAAGAAGATGTTTGAAAATTGTTTACGCACGGACGGACGGACGGACGCACGGACGGACGGACGCACGGACGCACGACGGACACAGGGCCATGACATAAGCCCCGCTGGCCTTCGGCCAGTGGAGCTAAAAACACGGATCTACTTTTATTCGCTGGTGGGCGTAGTAATCGATGCTCTGAGGCATACTTATGTATCAAATGATATTAAAGCGCAGAACAATTACCAAAGTTGAAATATTTCTGTTGGCACAGTTGGAAGTTTCTGTGGAAAGTACGTCTAAACGTTGTCTATAACTTGCATCTATAGAATATTTTAGAGCAGTATTTTACAAGCCGACAAAACTTAATTTGTGTTTTCAAATGTTAGCCCATAGATCATTTTAAAAATCGAAGCAGGGAAAAATATACGTGTTAAATATTACAACAACATCGAGTAAAAGCCTACGACATGATAATTAAACAAGTATATGAAAGAAAGATCGACTAAAGCAAAAGTCATACGAATATCACATTAGAAAATGAATATAATGTAAGATTGAAATAGACATCGTTGATTAAAAATCACTAAGAGTTAGAACGTTCTGACCAGAACAGGTTTACGCAGTTTGTGCAAACTAACAAGATTGCAAATGTTTAATATTTTCTGAATAGGTGACTAGAAAAACAACGACAACAGCAATAGCATGTATTGTAACATATCTTTGGGTAGTGATGTACAAAAACGCAAGAAACACCAATCAGTAGTTAACCATAAATCCCATTTTAGCGGATCGTTACACTGACATACCGATTGTTAGACTGGCATATTTGTAAATCTCTAGACTGGCATACTCTGCAGACGAAACAATGAGTCGCTGATTTTCAATAAAAACCTCGCAACTGCAGCTTATGTTAAGCTGCAGTTACGAGAATTTTGTTGAAGAGCGATGACGTATTCTGACACAGATTGACGGTAACCAAATGTACTATGGCAGTTATATCTTTACAAAACTTCTGAAACATTACCACTCCTGCCTTGTGCCAAACTATTTAAAGGTATCCACGCCGGAATGAAATGTCATAGGCGAGAATGCAAGTGTTGGTGGTTTACACAATCTTTGGAAACGTTTACTACAAAATTGCAGTTTAATCATTTTTTCATTTAGATTGAAATACTCCTGTCCCACCTAACCGAATTTTTACACCGAATGCGTACCGAACTTAATTCGGTGTATTCGTTAAAGGTTCGTTCCACAAACGGTTTGTGTTCGGTATGTTTACGGTGCCATTCGGTGGTTTTCGTCGACATTACGCGGTGTTCGCAGACGCATAAAAAAGTTTTTGAGCATGCACAAAATTTTTCAACGAATACAGCGAATCAAAATTTCGGAATGAGTTCGGTAATCGTTTGCAGAGGGATCGGTAGGCTTGCGTCTGGCATTCGTTACTTTCGTTTTGGTGTCGGTAATAATTCGCAGAAGAATTCCTGTTCGGTATGTTCGTTTTGATCTCACCGAAGGACTAGCGTTTGCACTCCGATGAAGGTGCGTTTCTTTACCGATCTGGCCGAAAGGGTTAAACGAACCGCTACCGAAGACACCGATCCTGACGATGCCATTCCGAATATGACGTTATATTCGTTACTCAAACGGTAGGGGTTCGTTGATGTTTGGGAACAAATTGGGGATATATTTCGGAGAAACATCGTTGGCTGTTCGACACATTCGCTACAAGTTCGTTGCGTGTTCGGTGTATGGTCGCTACACAATCGTTGAAAACCAAAGTTCACCGAATAAAAATGACAACGAACACTGCGAATTTAGCACTTGACATTCGGTACGAATTCGGTGCCACTATTTGGTTAGGTGGGACAGGCCTATTAGCATGATCAAGTAATCGGAAACGGAAATCGGCGAAAATTATTGATCCTTTCAGATTGGTGTGGTCCGGTTTTATTTTACACTTAATTGAGCAGTGACAGGTATCATTGCAATTTCATCATTTGCAAAACATATATAGTGTCATATATCAACATTTAGTGTGTGAAATTAACGTTTAGCATTAAGTACACTACGTCTTAGATGGAAATTAAAAATTATACGCTATTGAGTGTGACATGCGTACAATGTATTAGTAAATGATTTTTAAGAACTCACATTTATTTCCCCATTACATATATACCGACGAATAATTGTTATGCTCAACAGAACTCCTGAAAACTCTTCAAGAATAAGTCTCTGTATATTCAGTCATTAAATGATATACAATACAACACAACGACTTATTAAACAAAGATATATTTGAAAACGCAATTTTCGTAAAAGCTTTTTTACAGCCACTGTCTACGAAATCTAATCCAGCGCAAATAGATTTCGAATTACTTATCTTTTTACCAATTCACAGACGTATCTGGCATGTCTTAAACATTTCCTCTAATAAATTCAATTTAAAGCGGTTCAATAAATGTCCTTGTCTAAAGGAATAAACGTCTGCAGCTCTACGACAAGACTCGACAATGATAGATAAAGACAAAACGTGCCTCGAATGTAGGAGGTTGCTCCATAATGCAAGGCCTATTGCAACTTCGTATTTTGACAATTTTTCAAGAAAAGAATATTGACTATTCGAAACATTTAGTTCTACAGAGAGCAGTTTGTATGTAACTGAACTAAATTGCTGTGTATGGAAACCGATAAAAAAAAATGATTCGACCACGGGAAGTGCTGCTTCTTAGTTCAGTATTCCTCACTCTAAAGGTTTTCATAGTAATTGTCCAAACTGGCGGTTGAAAATAAGAAAGTATGTGGATGACAAGATGTTAAAGTATATACGATGTTGAAGCACAATGTGTAAACGCTGATTATCGGCGTCTAACGCAACCTTTTCAAACAACGAAGACAAACAATTTCGTTAATGGATGAGTGTCAAAATCAAAAGGATCTTCAGTTTTTTTCTATAAGACTGCAACAATTTTCCTATTCTATATTATTAATGACCATGTTCGTAACTTCATAAATCTACCACCGAGACGTGGTTATTTAGTTAGACGGTCTGGTAGTGCACGTCATTGTACAAATTGTATATAGACACGAAAAATATCTATTAACATCTATCTAAGATAGTGCCATCGATAGAAGTTTGATGTTTTGATTTGTGAGATGTAATGAACCAATGGATAACAAGAATGGAAAAGAGATAAATGACATGAAGAAAAAAAAAACACTGCGATCAACGGTGAAAAAGACTCAACAAATGTATGGCGATGGAGAGCTTTTCCGAAATTAAGCGGTTTAATTCCGTTTTCTTTGTTTTACATTGTACCACTAGTTCTAATTCGAATATAATTCGGTCAGGCTTTTCGATTCGCATTCCTTTACGAATAATTTATTAATGCAAATATGCCTAGATACGTATGTGTTATTGAAACGCTTGTAGAGTCTACTATTTTCATAAAGACCTTAAAGAAAGTAATCGTCACCTATACGCTGAGCGAATGTGTTTCAATGTGAATAACTTAAAAAACATACGAATACAGTCTTGGGAAATTTTATTACCAATGAATGTTATGCTCAATAATTGGTGGGCCGGTCCCAAAGAATTAATCGCATTCCGATCTTTTGCTAAACTGTGTTTTTGTTAAAACTGAGCTTTTGTGAATTTGTCGGTGATTAACAAATACGCTTCTGTGAGCATACCTTAATCAGACAAACAAATCCAGTCTTGTATAATTTTTACTGTTCATTGATGTTACGCTCGGTAATTGGTGGGCCGGTCCCTAAGAATTAATCACATCTCTTAGAAAGTTCTCATAGATTATAATAACTGGCCGTCTAGCTCGCAGTCTGGGCATAATCTATACTACTTTCTACACGTTGTGTGTAAGCTAGAAAAAGGATTAAGAGTCATGGTAGCTGAACTTTTACTATGCCCCAAACCATGCAACTGTAATCTAATTTAAAGCTTTTACGGACGACATAATGGATGTTATTGAAGATAGGATTTAGTGTACAATACAGTAAATTGAGTTAAAAAATATTGAGACAACAGAAGAAAATGCTGATTATCAGCATTTTCTTCTGTTGGCTCAATATTTTTTCCAGAGATAATATTCAATTTGGGAGGTCAAAATCAGGTTTTATCTGAAATATAGTCGAAATACGAAATCGTATGTATCTACACCCATAATTTTACCAGACTTATGTAGCGCTTGTTTATTGCTGTAACGTAACGCTCGCTAATTGGTGGGCCGGTCCCAAAGAATTAATCGCATCTCGCAGATAGTTCTCGTAGACCATAATGACTGCCCGTCTAGCGGATAAATAACAGTTAGTTAGACTGGAAATTACAGTGACCACGCTCTGACTAATTGGGAGCTTGTCAATATTACGACCTTCTCTAGCTTTAAAGTCGATGAAATAGGTTAACATAGTCTGGTTCAGACACAAACAATAAATATCGATATAAGTAAGACAATGCATATCGTGTCTACAGTATGAAAGTGTTCCAACAATCATTAGATACCAAACATTTCGGACAACTACGGGGTCCAGGCCCGTAGGAACAGGGGGGGGGGCTAGGGGGGGGGGGGGGCTAAGCCCCCCCATGTTGGCCAAAAATTTCGATTTCTTTTAATTTTACACGGAAAATTTTGGGAATATCCAAATTAGCCCCCCCCCAATATTTAGGACAAGGGCTTTAGCCCCCCCCCATATGAAATTGCTTCCTACGGGCCTGGGGTCAACCGTAGATATTCGGATTTTCAAACGATTAACTCCGAAGATAGAGGATAGCTGTGCGCGAAATTGCACGAATCGTTTAGAATCTATTGATAGTTGGATAAGCTTACTCATGCGTTAAATGTGTTCAGTTCGATCTAGTTCATATATTCTGGTTTTTTTTTCAGCAAAAGCAAAGATCCAAGTAGAATAAGGTATAGAAAATAACCCTTTAACTATTTTGAGATACAGATGGATCTTGGTCTAGCATGTGTATATGTTTATGCTAATCAAGAGCCATGCTCTTCCTTTAATAGCTCCGTCAGTATGGATTTGTATCTATTCATGGAGAGCGTGGAACCAGATGAAGCTGCAAGGTACAAGTTGGTCTTGGTCAACAGTGGTTAAAAATGCTTTTAGAACCATTTACTAAGACCCCACCTCACGTGTTTTCACCTCGCTGTGTATAGATGTCTAGCTGAGGTCTCTCGCATGGTAAGAGTAAAGTAAAAATGAGTTACTCCAATAATTTGCATTAATCAAACGGTAAACGTTATCGATCGAAAAAGTCGTTTTCTCGTCGAAGAAAAATGAAATATCTATATTATCTGTATTGGGTAGACGTAGAACGCGTCTATAAATCGTCGTTTTTCAACCAAAAACTCGTAACTGCAGCTTGTCTAAAGCTGCAGTTACGAGGTTTTTGTTGAAAAACAGCGAAATGTCTATAAATCAATCGATCCGTCGAGTCTTCGTCAAAATACAGAATCATGTATTCGTTTTTCCCCGAAAACCTCGTAACTAAAGCTTGTTTAAAGCAGTTTTACCAGATTTTGGGAGGAAATCAGCGATGTGATGTTCTATAATCGATTATGGCTGATAGTTGGCCTTCTTTCTGTTATCTTTTTTAAATAAGACGGAAAAATGATTCTTTGGACACATGGCATTTATGTTTAAGCTTTTCGTCAAATGCATTAAAAAGGCCTTTTAATGATTATATATATGTGGAAAGGTATGATTTATAATTAATTATGGCAGACGATGACCTTCCTTTCGTTAATCTTTGTTTCATAATGGCAAAATTAAACATTTTTAATGCAAAAAGTCATGTTTGCTGTTCCCCTTTTGACATATGAGCAATAGGAGTAGTGTTTAGAATTTATTTACAAAATCTTTATCAATAGATCTAAGCATTTATTTATCACATTTTTAAACTTTTTAAGGAACTAAAATATTTTTTTCGAGTAATAAATAGATCTTCATGCCATACTTCATGTATAATAAATTTGTCACTTGAATCTATAAATAACCATGTTTTCTAAACATGAAAACAGTTCCTTGTACAATGTGATAAATTTTTACGTAGTAGCCGAACTTTAATGGCGATTGCTCGCATGTACACAGTATATATTGGAACTCTATGCTCTCTGTAATGCATGTTTACAACTGGACCTATTTAAGGTATATGACCCATCATTAAAAACACCACTTTATAGCAATGGGACATGCATCAAATTACACACACTTGTTAATACACTTTAAATAAGTTGATTCACCGTGCCGGATTTCAAGATTATGCTTCAAGCAGAAAATAATTTACAAATATCTTTTTACTCTATATTCATATGCAAGGGAGGTAATTTATAACATTTTTGTCAAATATTTTCACAATTATGCATTAATTCAAAATTCTAAACCGTTCAAAATGCTTATATTTGTATATGAAATGGAAATATATTATTAACACATTTTAGGATTTACTGACACTTTTCAAATTTCGCCTTTGGCTCTTTGGTGCTAATGATGGGTTGTATACGTTAAATAGTATTTATGGTTTTCAGACCCTGAAAAAATCATCACTCTCTAGCCATACGAAATGCATCAAATTTCACACACTTGTAAATACACTTCAAATAAGTTGATTCACCGTGCCGGATTTCAAGATTATGCTTCAAGAAGAAAATAATTAAATATTATTTTAGTCTATATTCATATGCAAGGGCGGTAATTTTGAACATTTTTGTCAAATATTTCCGTAAGTATGCATCAATTCAAAATTCTTAGCCGTACAAAATGTTTATAAATGTTTGTATTTGGAAATGAATTTTAACACAGTTTAGGAATTGTTTGCACTTTTCAAATTTTACCTCTGGCTCTTTGTTGCTTGTGAGGGTTTGGATACCTTTACGTTGATTGATGGGTAGTAAGCATGATTTGAAGAGCTGTTCCACATTGATGATTACTAAATACACGTACATGTACTACAATACACCTGCTTACTATTATCTTAGGGTTTCACAAAACATGTTTAACCCTTTCCAAAACAAACCTGAATGTTTGACGTTCAAAATAGTAAAAACAATCTTTATAAAATATTGAGACAAAAGATGAAAATGCTGATAATCAGCATTTTCATCTTTTGCCCAATATTTTTTATGCAATGATATGCACGGAATCAAGTATCGCAAATGTCCATTATTTTGAACATTTTGGAATTTTTAGATTTCGGTAACAAACTAAGGATCAGCTTAAACCCCATTGCTTTGGGAAAGTGTTCGCACATAGTTTTGAGCTATTTCCCCGCAGTACCGTACTTATAATTAGCATTATGTATAGCTCGCGTGCCTAAGGCCTGTGGTTCTGAGATCTACCTACTAAATTCCAGATGTTTATCGGCTTTTTTATGACTACCTGCTGTCCAAAGTCTTTAGCACTACAACAAACAAGATTTTTGATGGTTTCGACGTCCCTTGAAGAATATGAAAGTTAAAAAAACACGGGTACAAAAGATGAAAATGTTGATAAACAGTATTTTATTCTTTTGTCTCAATATTTTCTGAGCAAAATTCTACACCAAAATATCCCCGTTTTTGACGTGTCCTATCTAAAATGATTTGGAAAGGAAATGGAGAAAACAATACATATTTTGAATGTCTATCCCGTATTGAATAATGCCTATCATGCCATAGTATAAGCATTTAGAATAAAAATTATCACGTATTTTGTCGTCTGAAAATTGGTTGCAAGTCTTAAAATTGTCTCAACTTTCGCAGACTGACGCCAGTCTATATTTATGACTTTAGTAAAGAATAGAGGAATCTTCGTGTCTATTTTAATAGCTTGTTAAGTAAATAATTCAATTTTTATAGAACATAATGCAAATATACACTTCTAAAATATTACCCTATTTATGTATTCAAATATTCAGTCATTTGTTTACACTTTTACTTAAGTTTCAAACTCCAAGTGAATAATCTGAAAATTAAATGCTTCACATCTAAATTGTGGGCTGCTACAATTTGACAGCTGTTGCGGATGGCAAAATTGCTGATGTGAAAAAAGAATATGGGTATGGTTTAGCATTGGACATATTGAGTAATTGAAAAAAAATGTTGATTCTCGGCATGTTTTCTTTTATCTAAATGCTTCCAACGCTATATATACTACGGGCACCAAAAAGTGGCTGTTGATTGGGAAAAGGCTTAACTTGAATGATATTATTTTTCAAATGTAACATAAAGTGTAGAATATACTACAGTTAGGTAATATACGTGTACACGATTTTGAAAAACTTAGATGATTCACCATTCGAAACTTTGAAAAAGAAAAGCAGATCTTCCAAACTTAATCTCTTTTACGATTCAATATTCGAGTTACTTGTCAATTTTAATACATGTGTGACCCGTCATGCTAAAAGGGACCTTATAGGAAGTGTGAAAAATATCGATCCTAGTCAGTCTGCGCAGTCCGCGCAGCCAGACTAGAGCCGACATTTTTCACTTGTATGTACTTTTTTATATCTGGAATGTTTTCCCTATCTTACTTTACGTTCATTTTTCGAATACAGTATCTGGTTGACCTTTGCTGAGTCTGACAAGGTTGTCAAAATTTGGATTTTTGGAGTTCAGATAAGATCCCTTTTAGCGTGACGGGTCACATTAATTATTTCAACGACTTGTGTCTTTTTTGAGACAATAGCATGTATTTCTGTCACTTGTGAGATATAAAGAAAAAAAAAAAAAAAAAAAAACAACAAAAAACAAAAAAAAAAAAAAAAAAAAAAAAACAAAAAAAAAAAAAACAGAATAAATATGAACTTTTAACAAAGGTACCTAAGGTTATTCTTTTTAGAATATTCAATCAAGGCAAGTTTTTTTTTTTTTTTTTTTTTTTTTTTTTTTCATTTCTCAATTTTAACTGTTAAAATCACATAAAAAAATATTATATAGTTCATGATAAATGACATGGCAGAACAAAGTTAGAGATACTCTGCCATGTCATTTATCGTGGGCTATACATTCATATCATTTGTTTAAACCCTTTCCCAAACAAGACCTGGTTTTGACGTCCCTGTTGGAAATGGCATGGGAAAACATTGGAACAAAAGAAGAAACTGCTGATAACCAGCAGTTTCTCCTTTTGTCTCAATATTTTCTATGCCATATTTTACCTAAATCGTATCTTTAATAACACCCATTTTGTCATTTGTGGCAGTTTTTTAAGCAGACTTCCCGAAACTCCGTCGGCCCTACGGACCTGACCGGCAAAAATTGACCAGGTCCGATTGAATTTCTTACCTCGTCGGCCCCAAATGTCCGGCATATAATACAGAGTACAAGGTCCGATTGAAAATCGTAATTCGTAGGCCCAGAAATTTCCTCTAAATACGATAAAGTTTACATGGTCTACTTGGGTTTTCCCATCACTCATATGCAGCGTATTTATAGCTCTGGTTTATTTTTAGATCATTACACGCTTGTTTTTGATTGGTCCATATTATCATGAGGTCTTTACGTGTGACCTATATTCGAGAAGTTTCCCCGGAAATCACCGAAATAAATAGCGCTGGTTCCCCGAGTTCCCGCGTATTCGCGATATATTTTGTGTGTATGAGCAGGGTACCAGTAGACATATTTGACCTTCAGGCGAGGTTACTCTTCCTTTTCAAGCGATCCCTCTATCCGGACCAGGTGATTTCGACTTCTTATTCTCGTTTTTCCAATAAAACATTATGTGGAAATATTTGAATACAGTACAAAGGCCTGAAAACCCCAAAAGAAAGGCAGATGAAAATTCGCAGCCCATTACAACTAGCAAATGGAAAAAATATGAAGAAAGGCGACCACCTCGCAAATTTGTGGAGTCATGGAAAACAGGCAGACCGTGGTTGTCATTTTCTCAAGAAACTGGGAAAATGACATGCACGGTCTGTCTGGAGTTTTTTGGAACGGGGGGATCAAACCATGTTAACTTGAAAAATGTTAATACATTCGTTACTGGTAGCTCAAACTTAAAAGTTTCCACAGTAGTTGACCATGAGAAATGCTCTTCTCATTTAAAAGCTGCAGCCGTGTTTAAGCCAAAGCAAAGCACTCCAGCTGAGGTGGCAACTTCTCAGTCTGGACAAGCTTTGCTTTGCCTTAAACACGCTGAGAAGTCCAGACTTAAGCATTTATTTAAAAATGCTCATGCAATCGCCAAGCAAGGAAGACCTATCTCAGACTATATTTGGCAGTGCACTCTGGATAAGGCCAAAGGTTTGGATATTGGCAATACGTATCTGAATGAAAAAGCTGCTGCCGATTTTATCTTTTTCATTGCAGGTTCAGCCAGGACCAAGACTGTACAAATGGTAAAGCAGTCCAACTTTTTCTCCTTTATTATGGACGGATCCACTGATATAAGTTGAACAGAGCAAGAATCTGTTTATGTCAGGGTATCAAACAAAGGTCATGTGGAGGAGAGATTTTTACATATTGGCTCACCAATAAGCACTTCATCTAATGACCTTTACCAATTTGTAAGTTCATTATTTGAGGATATTGGAATACCAAAAGATGAGAGTTCTGGAACAAACCATTTCCATATCAATAATCAAAATCACTTTTGAAAACATAATAATTTTTGTGAGAGCAAATTTACCTTTCCCCATAATTTTATCATTCAGCAAATTAAATGATAACACTATTTTGATGATATTTTGAGCATTGCATCTAATCATTCAATGTTTTCTAAAGGTTGTTGCAAAGTTGATGTCATGCGTTCATGGACACATGTGTATTGAAGATTCCTTCATTTACTTAATTTTTGTTTTTCTTTTAGACAAACTTATTGGAATGGGGTCCGATGGGGCCTCAAACATGACTGGATGTCGCTCGGGTCTGGCCACATTACTGAGAAATGACATAACAGATTTTGTTAACGTACACTGCCTTTGCCATCGACTGGAACTGGCTTTTAGGGATGTGGTTAAGAAGCAGAAGGTCTATGATAAGCTAATGACCTTGCTCATTGGGCTGCATTATTTTTATAAAAAGTCCCACAAAAATAAGTGTGGCCTATTGAATGCGTTTAAAGCTCTGGACATAAAAGGAATACTGCCTCCCAAAGTCACCGGTACGAGGTGGATTCCTCATATAAATAATGGTCTCGAGGCATATGAGAGGTCTTTTGCTGCCTTCGACGCACATTTAAGTACAGCGAGTCATACTAATGCAAAGGCGGAGGGGTTACTGAAACTGCTAAGAGACATTAATGTTGTAACATACGCTTTATTTCTGAAGGTAAATAAAGTGAAAGTTACTTATTACTATTTCAACACCAGTAATTTGTATATATTTATGAGTAGCTAGATATTGAATGACAATTATGTAAAACCAAACAATCCTGTCTTTGACAACAAAGTTGTATATAATCACTTGACAACATTTCCATTATGAGTTTACCACCTTAGTCATTTAAGTCAGCAAATAATCATTATTTGTATTGATATATAAATTTAAGAATACCACAATATAAAGCATTAATGAAATAAAACTGCATGTACATCTTTATATGAACAGGAAGTGATAGCACCACTGATGCAGTTATCAAAGAAACTTCAAAAAAAAAGACATAACTTTAGCAGACAGTATGGTTTGGATTCAAACGACATCTGACATGATGGAAGAATTGAAAACAAGGTAACATATTTTGGTAAAAACCTTATTCCCTGCTGCATACTGTAATTATTGATAGTTAAAATTTTTAATTATACACTGGACATCAATATTTGTGATTTCCATAAACCTGTCTTAATTTAGTCACTTTTTGGTAATTAAAGTTGACACTTATAAACAAGGAAGTGAAACCCAGTCCTTTTCTTATAGATCTATGTTATGTCACATTTGTAACAAATCATAATTTGTATGAAATAACATACATCATACAGGAAACTGCAAAAAGTAGATGAAGTTTTGGAAAGTAAGGTTCTCTCTGGTGTTGAACTCAAAGGCAATACACCGAAGATGGCATACACGGAGATCCAGATAAATGATATTATAGAAGCTATGCAGACTAGATTCCAATTAGACGATACAAGCTCCCCAATAGTAAAGGCTACAAAAGTGTTGAACTTTAGTAAATGGCCTATGATGAGTAATGAAAAAGAAAAGCTTGCAGGTTATAATATCTATAGTTCAGTTGTGTTGAATTTGAATTGTTTCATTTTACAGAAAACAGTTTATTGTTGATTTGTTGTGTTCATTTATGTTTCTGTTTTGATGAGACCATTATTGTAATAAATTTATATTCCTAATACCCCCAAAAGAATGTGAAATGTTATAAACTTTTGAATATTTAATGAATTGCTATTATACTTGATTATGAAATAGCAATAAACATTCAGGATGATGGCTGTCCACTATATCTTTTTAAACTCTTTCCAAAACAAGACATGGTTTTAATTTGCTCATTCAGTATTTAGATAGCTGCAAATGCATTGTATCATTTGTTGCACTGTTGCACTATATACAATTGCATGCCACATGTGTCTATGACCTGGAATATTTGAATAAAACTTGAAACTTATTTACCTTTCAATTCAGTGTATGGAAATAGTGAGATGCAGTTTTTGGTAGAAAAATACAGACACAGACTTTTGGTATTGGATCCTTCTTTCAATGAAGATGATGTTATGTCCCAGTGGCAGAGAGTTAAGCTTCTTGCAAAAAGGTAAATGTCTGTTTGAATACATTGATTTTTTGAAGACAAATGGAATATAGTTTAAGAAAGTCATAGTTTAAGAAAGTCATATGGGAATTGAAGAAAATGTTGATTATTTCATGTTGGTATTTCTGCTTTTCTTTCGATTCTTTCCATTTCATAACATGGGTTAGCATTAAGCCAGATACATGCAACCACTTACAATTCAGTTAGGTCTAAAATTCATCACTTTTTTGTTAATAACTACAATGGTTCTTTCTTTTTAATTTCAGACTATTCACAGACAATCATAGGTTGAGTTGGCAAGATGTCTATGATGAGGAATGCAGTAATGTTTTCTTGATCATAGACATTTTGCTGAGTCTTCCCCCAACCAGTGTGTCTTGCGAGACTTCGTTTTCTCAGATGAAACTAGTTAAAACCAGTCGAAGGGTAAAACTCGGACAAGGAACTTTGAACAACCTACTTCAAATCAAACTTGTCACACCGGATATAGACAGTTATGACCCAGAAGAAGCAATAGACCAATGGCTGGTAAGTTTATTAATATTACATGGAATTAAAAAAATAAAAGTTTTGCTGCACCTGATAATTACTAGTACTTATGACATTATTTCTTCTGCAGACTGCATGTAACAAACCACGTGGGGGCAGGAGATTTGGTTACAAAAGGCTATCTACAACCACTACCAGCACCACAATTATTAATGTAGATGAAGCAGATACAGTCGAAGAGGATAATAACACAGGTAGGCCAATTGGGACTTTGATCTTATTCGTTCATAATTTATAGTGACCAGTCTTGCATGGCATAATTTGCTTTTTTTTCAAAAATAAATGATTTAGTCTTTCCTCTATTCCAGAATCAGATCATCAGGCCACCACTAATCCGAGTCTTCTCTGATGTAAATACGCTCTTTGATATCTTGATGTTTCGCTATTTACATCAGAGAGCGTTGGTCTTTGAAAAAATCAAGAAGTTCGCAACAAATTGTTGCGCATCGATCACCGTCCGATCTTAAACGCTATCGTTAAAACCCCTGATGATATCGATAAATGAACCATTTATTGTTATGGCTGCTGAAAAAATTACGACCAAAAAGTATTTCTAAAAGGTTAATAGGCAATGTTTTGCAACAACCCTCACCTGAGCAGCCTTTGTTTACCTTGACCTTCCATTCAAAACCAAAGGTTATACTCATCCAGCAGGCCGATTTGAAATGAAATTTTTGGTCAGGTATGACAAAAAATGATTTATTGATCTATACCCTACAGTGTTTTACCGAGTTATTCGATATGATACACAAAAACAAAGCTTCAAGTTACTTGTAAGGTTACTGAACTTTCCGCTGTTTTCAAAGAGCAACGCTCTCTGATGTAAATAGCGAAAAATCAAAATATCAAAGAGCGTATTTACATCAGAGAAGACTCGGATTAGGCCACCACCAGCAACATTATGACCAATCCCGACCAGGCTGAAGATAACTCGGATGACCAGGACGACGTAATGGATGACAACCACTACCAACCTACATATGACAGTGACAGTGACTACTGCAGTGACTTCCAGGATGAAGAACAAAATGATGAGAGGATTTTCTGTTATGCAAAAGAATATAATTAGAAATAAAATGCTTAAATTGTACTTCTGCATTTCTTGTAATTTTCAAGCGGTAAAAAAAATCATGAAAATTTTTTGGTCTGACTGAATGACCTGAGGTCTGACAGAAAATTCTGTCCAGTCAGACCAAATGTCTGACAGAAGGGTGTTGAGTTTCGGGAAGTCTGTTTAAGTGGATCACCCTGAAATTTTGCCGTTTGGGAAAGGGTTAAATACGACATTTTTGAGTACTTACCTCTCGGGGGCACAAAGAGATTCAAACTGAGACACTCTTCCGATTGCTTATCCACAAAATATGACAACCGATCCATTGTGGCGTTTGGAATGTAAGACGGAAACTTATTATGTTGGGGACATATAGGTTTATGATCGGATGCAGAATGCACGTAACCTTTCCATGTCTCCGTCGGACTAGTCGGACGTAAAAAACGTAACCGACCTTGACGTAAAGACGCGTATTGTAACCCAAAATAAGCCTCAATCGGCTCCAGACCCTGATCATGTAAATCCTCTTTAGGGAATTCTATCAAGGAACCCCGTAATCTTCCATAAGGGGTTGAGACAATTGTCGGACCCCAATGTTTTCGTATGACTCTTGGAATATATCCTTGAAAGACGGCGACACATATGAGACACATAAATTCCAAATAGACGTAGAGAATTTGCATATTTACTCCAAACAATCCCGT
The DNA here is from genome assembly GCA_963680895.1 of Fragum sueziense. Lineage (NCBI taxonomy): Eukaryota > Metazoa > Mollusca > Bivalvia > Cardiida > Cardiidae > Fragum > Fragum sueziense. Next base: position 1,247,483 of record OY804607.1, on the reverse strand, counting down.
CTCTGGTGAATAAATGCCACCCAAAAGATAATAAACCGCACTAAGAATTATGATCATTCCACATCACACGCCTTTACACGCCATTTCTGTCTAATCATTAATATAAAACGTGTAACATCAAGAAAAAATCGCCACCTAAAAAGAATTATTTCCACTCGTAAACAGGGCTTCTTTTAACCCTTTCCCAAACGATAAAATTTACATGTAGGGTGGTCCAATATGAAAGCTTCCGCAGACGACAAAATCAATTTTAATTAAGGTAGAATTTCCGGACGATTAAGTGCTGAAAATATTGATATAAAAGGAGAAACTTTCGGATATCAGCAGATTCTTCTTCTTGATCAATATTTCCCTAGCTTTTCTGTTCGAAACGTCAAAATCAGGTCTTTTTTGGGAAAGGGTTAGTATATAACATACCATCGCTTTTCTTAAAAACCTCGTAACTACAGCTTTTTCAAAGCTGTAGTTACGAGGTTTTCAAAGAAAAGCAGAGATATTATGATAATTCTGGAACTCACACCGTTCTATTCTCTCTAATATCAAAGACATCTAATAACTTACAGACATTCCGGCTTTCACAACAAAATCGCTCTTATTTTAAAGTATAAATAAACATAGGCACGAGTGCATCAACAAAATATTAATGCGTATGGAAAACATTTGTGGGACGATTTCGTCGATTCCGTTCGAAACTAACGTAAATACGACTTATTAAGGTTGTATTTACGATATTTTTGAACGAACACAACGGTTTGTTTATACCCCGGTTTGATTTGAGACATCTAGGTAAATAAATCACAACCTTTGCAAACTCCCACTCGTGATTTTATCTTTGAGGATAACTATTTTTTTGGGTAAAAATTCTAATTATTTAATTTTATTCCGTGCATAACTTTAAAAATTCTTTATTTCTCTCGGAAAAATATTATTCATCATTGAAATCTCCATTAATTTATAATAAGAATATATATTTCAGTAAAAATTATTTCAATCACTATTTATTCGAATATTCTTATTACTCAAATATTTTTCTTACAAACTAAGCTTCCACTTGACAAATATAAATCCAATACTCCACAATCACTCATCGATCTAGAATAAACCGTTGGAAATAAATCCGATTTTGATCAATCATGCTTCCATCTAATTACCAATGCAATGCTTCTCATTTGAATTAATCATAATGTATTTATGTATTCCGACATGAAAGCCACCACAGAATATTCCGGGGATGTTAAAAGAATAGACTAGACTCCACTATTTGGAAGGGCAACAAACGAAAACTGGTTCTATATTCTATATTGACGAATTCTCCAGTGGAAAAAATGTTGGCTGTTATAGCAGAGGGAAATATTGGAAGCACCGTGCTACTTGCTTTTTGAGCGCGGACGTTTTGCAAACTATTTGATTTCATTAGCACATTATGTTACTATCTAGTGTATTTTTTCTGCGTCATGGTCAAATGGGAATTTTGTACATGTCTAAAGTCAAAACAAAATAATGACCTTAAGAGGGAAATGTTTTTTTTTAAATAATCAAAATATCTTTTATGATTTATCAAACTCTGAGTTGTCCGTTTCCATTGGAAGCACCGTGCTACTTGCTATTTGAGCGCGGACGTTTTGCAAACTTTTTTTTTTTATTTCATTAGCACATTATGTTACTATCTGGTGTTTTTTCTGCGTCATGGTCAAATGGGAATTTCGTACACGTCTAAAGTGAAAATAAATGACCGTAAGAGAGGGATTTGTTTTCTTTTAAATAATCAAAATATCTTTTATGATTTATCAAACTCTGATTTGTCCGTTCCCATTGGAAGCACCGTGCTACTTGCTATTTGAGCGCGGACGTTTTGCAAACTATTTTTTTTTTTGATTTCATTAGCACATTATGTTACTATCTGATGTTTTTTCTGCGTCATGGTCAAATGGGAATTTTGTACATGTGTCAAGTAAAACAAATAAACGTAAGAGAGGGAAATGATTTTGTTTTTGAATAATCAAAAAATCTTAAAATATAATTGATCGAACTCTGAGTTGTCCGTTCCCATTGGAAACACCGTGCTACTTGCTATTTGAGCGCGGACGTTTTGAAAACAGTTCGATTTCATTAGCACATTATGTTACTATCTAGTGTTTTTTCTGCGTCATGGTCAAATGTGTTTTTGTACATGCCTCCAGTGCAGAAAATGTGGACACACAACAAGACAGACAGTGACTTTTCAAAATGCAAAATAAACTAAAAATTTTGTAGAACCCTATGTTGTGGGTACTTATTGGAATAGTCTCATTGTGACAATTCAAAAGGGTAGCCACAATGTTATGTTTATAAATTAATTCATAATGTCCATAATATATATCGTGTCTGTGGCTTTTTTATGCGTAAAAACTTGCTAAGTTCCAAGACGATTAAGCGGTTTCAAATTAAAATCGCGATAAATTAAGGATAAGCAACAATCACCATCCCATGAAATGCTGAGTAACAACGTGTCCGTCCCTTTCCCTCCATCTTTTCCAGAGATCACATTCTATTCTATACGACATAACGACAGAAGTTAAGAACTACATATTATGTGTATCGGTTAGTCATTTGAATATCTAAATAAAAATGCGATAGAGGCCAGTTGTATATTTTACAAGTTATAATCTATACACAACTCATCTTAATATTTCTTTTCAATCTATTTTTCTTTGGAACGATCGGTGTGTAATCGCTAAAAATCATTTTAATACAGAGAAAACGTTATAAAAAAAAGAATTTCCGACTTTGCAATAGGCCCCCACACTGCACAATCCGGTAAGGTTCTGAATGTTCGCACTATCCATCAAATGTTTTCTCTGGCGTGACATTTGAGAGCCTTGTACGTTAATGTTCGCTCGAGGGTAGGCTTATGTTTACAGGGAAACGTATCGTAAATTGCAGAATGAAAAATAAATCTAAGCTTTTCCCAAACAATAAAATTTTAGGGTGGTGCAAATTCAAATATCGCTGCTTTTTTAATGAAAACGCTCGTAACTGCAGCTTAAAGCAAGCTGCAGTTACGAGGTTTTTCTTGACACGCGAGAATATGTTACACACAAGAATTAGATGCATGATGAACAGACATACAATATTTGTATAGAAGAAATCCTTAAGGGAAGCCTTCCAGGGACCATCATTTCTTTTCTTTTATGCCATTAGTAGGTTCTAAACTAAGATCCAATAGGGACTTCAGAAGCAGATCATATTTGTGAAAGGGTAAATATATACCCGCAGGAAAACTCATGTTTTCGCAGAAAAATCGTAAATCGCAGAAAGAAAAATACATTTAACACGAGTAATTCTACCACCACTTTGAAACGGTCCTAGTATAATCTTCAGACTAATAGAAAAAAGAAGTTATCTATTTTTAATTAAGGCAAAATGATTCTCCTGCCGCACGTCTGGGTAATAAATATAATGTAAAATATTCTAGCAAGTTGTCTTTGAAAAAATCCATACCGCGAGTCGGGGAGGCCCCGCGAAGATTAAATCAGTATTTTGATGAACGCTGACAGAATATTGACCGAAAACAAAAGTTACAGCCATTTATATAATCTTGGGTGTCACTAGTGGTGAACTAAAACAATTTTCGCTACAACAATGTATAGATATTTTGCGTTTAAATGTGAGTTTATAGATTATTTTCTAATGACAATGAACTTGTTCTAAAAAACAGACCGGGTTTACCGTTTTGTATTGACAAACTGTCGGTGTTGTTATAAAATCTCGTAACTACGGCTTAGATAAAGCCGTAGTTACGATATTTTATAACAACAAAGACGGAATGCATTGATCGCGAATAAACGTCTCTCGCTTTTGCCGAGTTCCCCACCAGTGGCTGTATTTATACATGAATGTTGGGCTTTGAGCGAATTATTTATTCAAATCAGGTTATTTGAAAATTGACAATTAATGCAAGTTGTCCATGAAAATGTCCATGCGGCTACTCGGGGAGAAGACAAGTGTATGGACCGAAAACAAAACATTCAGTATTTACAATGTGCACATAACATAATAATCGCGGATCTGACAAAAGGTCCAGATGCCTTTTGAGTCGAACATGTATACCTAATAAATGGGTAATAAATGCTATGTTAGTATTCTTACAAGCTTTCTTTGAAATAATTATAAAATAAGTCGTACAGGTCCTGTGAAGAAATCAGCTTTTCATGAATTGTTACTGTGTTTCGATCGAAAAGAAAACTACCAGTACTTTCTATATTCATTTCTTATATGAGTCTCGGATCTGGCAAAAAGTTCATATGACTTTTGTGCCCAACATGTATACACACAAAGATACCTGTTATATGGGTAGGAAATGCAATAAACATATTTTCTGCTATTATGTTTGAAAAAAATCTTTGCGGTATGTCGAGAAGGCACCGCAAAGATTAAATCAGTATTTCAATGAACGACACCGGTGTACATTGAACGAAAACACAACATAAACTATCTAAAAACCTATATTTTTTCTGTTTTATACAACACAAATCATTTTACTCTTTTGTTTCTTAGATTTCGAACCTTTCTTTGGTTTGATAGATTGTCGCAATGCCGCCTACCGCAGTAAACGAGGAAGACCTATGCATCCCTTATGATGTTGGAATTAATTACGAACAGACAATTTACTGGTGTTAAGTTTTGACTTATGCTGCTGTATGTTTTATATTATAAACGAGTGTATGTAAATTGTAAGCCATGCTGTGATGTAAGGGGTGGTAAATGTTATTTGTATTACTTGTTATATTACCTCATTTACTTCCTATAAATTAAAAGCCTAAGAAGTTCCAATTCTTTCATGATACGAAAAAGATATGTGTTTTCCCAAACAATGTACTGCTTTTCAATGAGAACCTCATAACAGCTGCAGTTACGAATTTTCTTATGAAAAGCGACGCGGTATTTGGTTGTTAAGGTTTTAATTCATTTTACAAAATGTTGTGGTGAAAAGGAGGTTATTTAACTTTTAAAAGAAGACTAGACTTGGCTTTCTAGTGAATCTAGTACATATGAACTAGACTGAATTGCTTCTGATTTTAAGAGTTTTTGTATCACAGGTAAGTCTATAACTGACTGGATCTATTTACTACACTGTTCAAGACAATTACGATCAAGTAGGAACACCTCTACGAGAAAAGAATAAAAAAACACACACACAAAAAAACTTTAGTTAATTGAATGATGCACAGTGTCATTATTCATTTTGCGACTAAGCTTAACAACTTTATTCAATTCTTGCTTATTACCGATTGTGAAATTTTTAGTGTATAGTTGGAGTTGATAAATGAAGAATACTGTTTATCAATACATTTCAAAATAAGTTGTGTAGATACCATAAACAACCTGAACATGTGTACAATTCGCACTGGTAAATAAAGAATACGACTAGTATATTTTGAAACATTTGAGATTTCGGCGACCAAATATGCAATTGGTGGAGAAATAAGTGAACGCCCAAGTGTGGGTGCGGCTCTGGAGTTCATGGAATCATAAAACATTTCGTCGCTTTTCAGCAAAAGACCTCATAAACTCAGTTTCAAAAAAGTTTCGATTGCACGGTTTTGTTGAAAAGCATCTATTTTCAAGTTAAACTTCGCGTTTTTCCTTTCCATATCATAAACGGTTATGTCCAGAAGTATTCATTGGGACATTGCATATACGGTAAAAATGATTGCAAAACGTTATAATGCCATGTTTTATTACAACCATTGGAATGCCGATATTCTTCCAAAAAGACGAAAAAAATATCGTCTCCCATTTAGCCTGGAAACAAAACCCGCATGAAGACAATTAGACAGGAAATTGATCGTTTCTAAAACAGTGTAATGCACTTTATCAGAGTGGAATTGAAGCTACATTAAGCGGGCATGCTTTGTTAACCCCAATTGTAGAATGCTTAACCGCAATGGAAAAAGACACTTGCTCGGCGCCATCAAGTGATCTTCAAATGTGTAACCTTTAACCTTTAACAACATTATAATCGTTTGAGTTTTTTTTTGTTTTTGAATGTTCCAAAATATGGTACGTGTAACTAAAGTGTGTTTGACAATATATTCTTCTGCAGTTATTTTTTCACACAATATAGGGAATGGAAATGCATATCATTTTTTAAGCAAGCCGAATTTCCACCAAACGATGTTTACAGTCATTACGATATATGGTGCTAATTCAACGGTCCTTCATCGGGAATGTTTATACATAAAGGTTATATGAACGGAGATGGTTACGGAAATTGAAGAAGCTAATGCAGAATGACCGAACAACTCTTAATTATAAAATGTTTTTGTTTTCATCAGCCATCGCTTATTTGTTTTCACGGAATAACTATGAACAAATAGTTAAGTACTACCATTTACTTATTTTCTCTCGAATTACGTTACACATGAGACATGTCATGCGAAAAGAACTATCTGGGAAATCAGTGGGCATACGATAGCATTGATAACGAATAATATGAAACATCTATTTCAACTTCATTGTTCGGATAATTTTATGATACAATACCCGTATTGTGGCCATTTTTAAATTTATAAAACATAGGATTTCTTCGAGCGTCGTCGTTACGTATCCGAACTTATTCGGGCGCGGTCGTAAGCATTTTGTGGTGGAAAGTTCCACCACCGAATGTTTTCGACGTAACCCGAATATATCCGATGTCACGCGTAAATCATTAGGGGTAGACTGCCTTTATGTAAGTTATGGTTAATAAACAAATTTGAACTGAAATATGGAAAATTACATTTTTTCTTATTTGAGATCAACACGAAATCATATACACACAGATTAAATAAGATATTTTTTTCATAAATTGCCTTAGATATTGCCAGTTGGGCATGGGTTCTGTAGAAATTGCACTGAAACAAAGGTCGATCTTGGCCGGATAATATTTTTCTATATCGCCGGTTTTCTTCAACACAATTATAACTGAAGATTCAAACAAGAAGGTAATACGAGGTCTATCAGAAAGGCGACAAAGTTCTAAGTGAAATAGATAAAACAAGAAATACAGGGTCAATTTTGACTTGACGTGGTCTATCAAAATCCTGCTTTATTACATTTGTGGTAGGCGCGCCCCGTTGTCAAAAAGACGTCTTTCTTGTTTATTAGCGGGGAATATCTGGGTCAATATGGTAATGAACCGAGGGAATGAGGAGCTCCAATTTTCTTCAAGTGTGCTAGAATGTCTGCTCGGAAAATTGAGTTTGAGTGTGTCCGGAAAATCTTACTTTTTAGGTAAATAAAACAGCTTCTCTCCTTTGTTTTTGGGCTATATTTAAAAAAATCTTCGTCCGACTGGATATATTTCAAGATGTTCTTGTAAAGTACCTTTCACCGATTCCACTTTGTCGGAAGTACATAGTTAAGGTAATTTTAACTACAACTACGATACGAGCAATTTAGAAGAAAAGTGTCGATTATCTCTAGTATCGGAATTTGAAATAAGAAATGAAATACTTAGAGGCCATTATGTCTTATAAAATCGAGACTGAACTTGTTGATCCCTCAGAAGTGTTTATCGGCAATCTCTCCAATTTCTGATGAATGCACAAACTGCTGAAAACCATTTCCGAATGCTTCACCTTGAAAAAAAAACCTTTATGCAAATGCTACCGGTGGCAATAAAGCAGATTTGATTCATGCGATGGTATCTTGATGAAACAAGAGTTGTCCGCGGACAACGTAGCTCGCCTATACGGGAGCTTGTCACAAAAACAGCAATTTTTTTTAAAAGAAGGTCAAACTCCAAGGTCAAGGTCACAAGGTCAGGGGTAATGGTCTCAAATGAAAGGTCTTGTCGACATGTATCTATGTATGAAATATCAAGGCTGTATCTCTAATAGTGCCTGAGATATAGACCAGGTTAAAGTTTTTCAAGTGAAGATGCGACGGGACGGGACGCCGACGCCGACGCCGACACTAGGGCTGTGACATTAGCTCCCCGGCTCGCTAAAAATCAGCAACGACGTTCATAGAATCACATGACAATCATTGTAATTTTCGTTGCGAGTTTGTTTGTGGACATTTTAAGTCGATATTCGAAAAAAACATAATTGCATGTCTAGTTTGAGTGTTTGTTTTTGATTTGATTTAGAGGATTCTGCATTACATTGATATGAGCCAAGACATTTCTTAAAGATGACCAATTTCTTAGCATCCTTCTGAGCGTTACATCATACCATTTACAAGTGTAGGGTCCCTTTTCAACAGAAACACCGTAAATGCAGCTTGTTTTAAGCTTCAGTTACGGGTTTGTTTTATTAAAAAGCAGCTATATGTACATGTATCATTTTGTCCGATATCTCTCTCTTTCCTTGTTCTTGAACGTGTTCATTTTTTGAGCAAAATACAATTTGACTTTTTCATACAATATAAATAAATTTTAGCTAAGCGTTTGTTTTCGTAGAGATTCCTGTACGCGACACAAAGACAACAGATGCAATTTGTCCCAGAAATAAGTATCCTGTATTTAACATTATACAATCTCCGTATTTGATTGGGATATTCTGTGACTTGTGTCAGAATGATGGACGACGATCTCGAATGTCAATAAAGACCCCGAACCAATTATACAATTAAACAGACATGCAGCCGCTTACACAATTACATTGTATTCAGCCGAAAAGGAGATACAGTATCATCGTCTTATAGAATACTTGTACAGTGACACAAAATTTGTGATTGAAAATAATGTAAAAGAGAACACATGTGTATATCTAAGCAGAAGCCCAGACGTGTGGCATTCAACTTGAATCGTTCAAGTATAATCTTTCTTAGAAAAATATGTAAAGCTGATCCCAGATACCAATGCTCTGCGGAGAGAACCCCGAACACACTTCAAAGAGAGGGAACACTCGTGCTGGATTTGGTTTTATTGGGGTTTTACGCCGCTTTCATATTCTATGGTCATATCGCGGCAGCTGGAGCGCCTTACCGAGGATTCCTGGTATTTCTTCCACCAGTACCACAATATCCATCACGGATGCTCCAGCTGCTCTCTGACGTAGATGTTTCACACCCATTGGTGAGAGACAAATGGCTTTTGTCAAATGTCAGAATAGATATTTGCCGAGCCGAGGTTCGAACTCGCGACCCTTAGGTTGACAGACTCCGACGTAAACGACCAAGCTATCTGGGTTCAACTCCCTCGTGCTGGAGCCATAAACACTCGACCAAACACATTAGTTTGTGCTTGAACATGTCAAGATGAATAGGTTCGCGCCTGAGACAAAATATTATTTCGTGATTAAAACTATAATTATAAGATATATCTTAGACTTAAAATTGATCGAACAATTTAAGATCGTTCAACTCGGCAAAAGTGAATTTTACAATTAATTGAAATAGATAATTTTCAGCTAGAAGAAGTTTATATTACTGAAATACAACAAAGGACAAAAGCTGTTTTATTTATCTAGAAAGAAAAACTATTTTCCCGACACCCTCAAACTCAATTTTCCGAACAGACATTCTAGCACACTTGAAGAAAATTGAAGCTCCTAATTCCCTCGGTTCATTACCATATTGACCCAGATATTCCCCGTTAATAAACAAGAAAGACGTCTTTTTGACAACGGGACGCGCCTACCACAAATTTAATAAAGCAAAATTTTGATAGACCACGTCAACTAAAAATTGACTCTGTTTATCGCATTGTATATGTTTTCTGGCTAGAATATAATCGCTTGTCTTCAAACACCACGAGACTGTAGCTTGTCTAAGTTTTAGTTTAGGTTTCTGAAGAAAAGTCATAATATCGTTAGAGGATATTGCTTGATTTAAGGATAAATTGAATTTTGATAAACTTGCGTTAGTAGGCACACAGTTTGATCAGGAGCCAAACTTCAAGTGACAATTCATAAACATGAAGAAGAACCTCAAGAGTAAACGTAAATCTTAATCAGAATTTAGGTAAATCCTACCAGGTTGGTTTAATCGACTCTTATCTGTCACTTAGTACTCTTTAATTCTCTCCTAAGTCTGTACCTGTCTTTTTTTAGTTGTATATTTATCAACATATGTTATAGAAGTGTTTAGAGGTTGATAAAACAAAGGTTATTCAATCGGTGCATTTCTAGGAAACGGCAACTTGGTCATTAATTAATGTTTAGCCCTGTATGCACATGACTTTTCAATTTATGTGGCCCCTTTTTAACATTTGACTTCTGAAAACCATTCCTGAAGCCATCAAATAGACATGTTTTATTATGAGTCGAAACCTTGGTTAATGATACAGGATATCGCTTACAAAAATATGTCTTTTACCATTGCTATCGTCTTGATAAAATACAACCAAAATTATAATATAAACGGATTTTATGTAGTTAAAGGTTATGCAATTGAAGATCACTTGATGGCGCCGAACAAGTGTCTTTTCCCAATGCGGTTAAGCGTTCAACAATTGGGGTTAACCAAGCATGCCCGCTTAATGTAGCTTCAATTCCACTCTGATAAAGTGCATTACACTGTTTTGGAAACGATCAATTTCCTTTCTAATTGTCTTCATGCGGGTTTTGTTTCCAAGCTAAAAAGGAGATGATATTTGTCTTTTTTGTGAAATTTTGTGCGTTCATGTAGTTGTTACAAAATGTGAAATTAAAAGTTTGTATCATTTTCTAATGAACGCAAATACCAAAAAACTGTTTTGTATAACTATTTAAAATCGTTAGAGATGGCATTGAGGCTTAGGAAAACACGCCTTTTCCTTTTCATCTTTGTTAAACTGAAAATAAATTTGGAGAAGAGATAGTACTTGATCGTAAATGACCAACAAAATGAAGTAAATAGTTCCAGTCGGTAATAGATTTACGTGTTCCAAATATTTTAGAGACAATGAATCCTCGTTTCGAAAAAAACTTCTAACAACAGCTTTAAGATTTCTTTAGAAAACCAAATTGCGACATAGGGAAACAAAATATGTTTACAAAACATGTATGTCCTATTCATGTCATATGGTCAACCTTAGACACAATCATCTAACAGCTGAAGCAGTCAAGCGGTAGTAATTATGAAATGTGTACACTTATCTGGTCCTTGATAAGACATATCCACCTATGAATATCCATGTACTTATTCTACAGAATAAGTTGTCTGGACAGATCAACATACCGACAGAGAAATGCAAACCAGTATACCCGAATTTCTTCGAAACGGGACATGATAAATATTTTAAGCTCAGTCACATATGAGCAATGACAATGTGCATTAATCCTTTCCCAAACAAGACTTGGTTTTGACGTCCCTAATTGAAATGGTTTGGGAAAACATTGAGACAAAAGAAGAAACTGCTGATAACCAGCAGTTTCTCCTTTTGTCTCAATATTTTCTGTGCTATAATGTACACTAATTCCTTCCTTTTTAGCATCAATTTTGTGGTCTACAACAGCTTTTGAATTGGAACACCGTAAAAATTTGTTGTTTGGGAATGGGTTAATAAATTTAGCAGACTTATATTCTCACAGAAGTACACCCACGTGATCGTAATTGACTTGAACAGTGTAGTAAATAGATCTAGTCAGTTGTAGGTAAAGCAGTGTTACGAAGACTCTTAAAATCAGACATGATTTTAGAAAGAACCGTAATATTGGTTTTCCAAATGCAAACCGCACATAGCTAGCATTCTAAACTCTCGTCATCTAGTCCAGTAAAGCTTAGAAGTGTTGCTGTATTTTACGGGTTTAGACGAACAAACGTTGAAAAAAGAGCTTGCTAGACCAAAATACCGTTGTTTTCATTTCAAAGTCCCGCAACGTCAATTTAAACCAAACTGTGACTTCGATTTTGTTTCAGAAAAACACCAGCAAATTCCTTGAGATAATACACCAACCTTTGAGATATTTGGAAAAAGGTCAATCAAGAGTCGGGAGATTGTACCAAGACTTAATCCAATGACAAGACTTTAACTCTCTTGCAAGCAATAATAGCTGTAAACTTCGTTTTGAAGGGATTAGCTACTGACAAGCAGCATTTAATACTTTATTAAGTTTAAAAAGAAAAACGAAGAAAAAAGTTATTATACATTTAAAGGGACATTTCATTCCAATTTCAATTTTTTAAAGTATGTCTTGATGCCAAGATTGGGTATTCTAATGAGTATAAATACTATTAGTTTTTTTTTAAGTTGTTGCCCATAAGCGAGAAACACGCATTTAAAGTTGAGACATAATCGATAAATTGCATATAAATCCGAACTGTTGTCCACAACAATTTGTACAATTTTAACACAAAAATATAAATTTCTCATAAACGGCGCAATATTTTGGCTTGAAATCTTCAGAATTTTCATAAGGAAATAATAATATGCTCTTTCAGATAAAAATAAAAGTAAAATTTATGACAAAAAATTCTGAAATGTCACTTTAAACTATATTTATGTTTTTAAGTGAGACATTCTGGACACAATCTAGGACAAATTGCCCTGCCTAATGTTGTAAAATATTGACCGGTACTTAATCAGTCCATGTTCGATTGGGCATGAATATATCTCTACTGTAGAATGATTGAGCTCAGTCTGAGAGAAAATGAGACATCCTAGCTGATACCGAATGTGTAGTTCAAGGAATCTAGAACCCTTCCCGATACCGACTAGCTATCTGTATTGATTGGTTTATAGAACAAATAGAATGTTCTGGACACAACCTAGGACAAAAAACCTTACCTAAAATGAAATATTGACTGATACTTAATAAGTCCCGTGTTTGATTGGGCATGAGTTCAGTCTGAGGGAAAATGAGATATCAAACGTGTTGTTCAATGAATCTAGTACCCTATCCGATACCGACTAGCTATCTTTATTGATTGGTTTATAGAACAAATAAATTGTTCTAGACACAACCTAGGACAAAATGTCTTGCTTAAAATGAAATATTGCCTGATACTTAATCAGTCCCATGTTTGATTGGACATGAACGTGTCTCTACTGTAGGAAAATTAGGCTCAGTCCTAGAGAAAATGAGATATCAACTTTTTTACCGAACGTTTAGTTCAAGAAATCTAGGACCCTGTCCTATACCGACTTGCTATCTTTATTGATTGGTTTATAGAATAAATAGAATGTTCTGGACACAGCCTAGGACAAAATGTCTTGCCTAAAAATGAAATATTGACTGATACTTAATCAGTCCCATGTTCGATTGGGCATGTACGTTTCTCTACTGTACAATGATTGGGTTCAGTCCGATAGAAAATGAGATATCAACGTTTTTACCGAATGTGTAGTTCAAGGAATGTAGGATCCATTCCAATACCGACTAGCTATCTTTACTGATTGGTTTATAGAACAAATAGAATGTTCTGGATACAACTTTGGACAAAATGTCTTCCTTGAAATGAACAAGAGATGTTTGTAAAACATATATGCCCCCTCAAGGGCCTAGATTTGATGTAGGTCAAAGTCCAAGGTCAAGTTAACAAGGTCCAAGGTCATGGTCAAATATGAAAGGTCTTGGTAGGAGGTGTCTATGTGTGAAATATTAAAGCTGTATATGTAAAAGTAAAATGAAACATAGGCCAGGTTAAAGTTTTTAAAAGTAGGCCAAATGCCAAGGTCAATGTCATGGTCAAATGTGAAAGGTCTTGGTTGGAGGTGTCCATGTGTGAAATATCAAGGCTGTTGGTGTAAAAGGACATGATATATATGCCTGGTTTCAGTCTTTTTAAAAGTAGGTCAAACTCCAAGGTCAAGGTTGCAATATTCAAGGTCATAGTCAAATGTGAAAGGTCTTGGTAGGGGGTGTCTATGTGTGAAATATCAAGGCTGTAGGTGTAATAGGACATAAGATAAAGGCTAGGTTAGATATTTCTAAAGTAGGTCAAACTCCAAGGTCAAGGTCCAAGGTCATGGTCAAAGTGAAATATCTTGGTTGGAAGTGACCATGTGTGAAATATCAAGGCTGTATATGTAAAATGACATAAAATATAGGCCAGGTTAATGTATTAGAAAAGTAGGTCAAACACCAAGGTCAAGGTCACAAGGTCCAAGGTCATGGTCAAATGTGAAATGTCTTGGTCGTAGGTGTCCATGTGTCAAATATCAAGGCTGTATGTGTAAAATGACATGATATATCGGCTAGGTTAAAGTTCTTTTTAAAGTAGGTCAAAGTCCAAGGTCAAGGTCACAAGGTCCAAGGTCATGGTCAAATGTGAAAGGTCTTCGTAAGATGTGTCCATGTGTGAAATACAAGGGCTGTATGTGTAATAGCACATAAGATATAGGCCCAGTTTATTTTTTTAAAAGTAGGTCAAACTCCAAGGTCAAGGCCACATAGTCCAAGGTCATATTCGTATGTGATAGGTCTAAGTCGGAGGTTTCCATGTGTCAAATATCAAGGCTGTATGTGTAAATGGACATGATATATCGGCCAGGTTTAAGTTTTTTTTAAAAGTAGGTCAAACTCCAAGGTCAAGGTCACAAAGTCCAAGGTCATGGTCAATTGTGAAAGGTCTTGGTAAGATGTGTCCATGTATGAAATATCAAGGCTGTATTTGTAAAAGGTCATGAGATATATGCCAGGTTTAATTTTTTTTAAAGTAGGTCAAACTCCAAGGTCAAGGTCACAAGGTCCAAGGTCATGGTTAAATGTGAACGATGTTGATAGGAGGTATCTATGTGTGAGATATCAAGGCTGTATGTGTAAAAGGACAAGAGATATAGGCAGGTTAAACATTAAGTGTAAAAATCAACAAAGGGCAATAACTCCAAGAATTTGATTGGCAGGGTTATGGTTCTTGTGCACTGCAACTCTCCATAATGAGATCTATCCACCTGTAAAGTTTCATGATTCTACCTAACATAGTTTTTGAGTTATGCTCCGGACAAGAATCAAGTTATAAAATCAACAAAGGGCAATAACTCAAAAAATTTGATCAGCAGAGTTACGGTTCTTGTGCACTGCACCTCTCCATAATGAGATCTATCCACCTGTAAAGTTTCATGATTGTACCTTACATACTTTTTGAGTTATGCTCCGGACAAGAATCAAGTTATTAAATCAACAAAGGGCAATAACTCAAAAAATTTGATCGGCAGAGTTACAGTTCTTGTGCACTGCACCTCTCCATAATGAGATCTATCCACCTATGAAGTTTCATGACTCTACCTTTAATACTTTTCGAGTTATGCTCCGGACAAGGTTTGGTCTACGGACAGACCGACCGACATACGGACCGACCGACCGACCGACCGACCGACCTTCCGACCGACCGACACTTGCAAAACAATATACCCCCATTCTCTTCGAAAGGGGGCATAAATATTAACTTGTACTTAATCAGTCCCATGTTCGATTTCGCATGAATATATCTCTATTGTAGAATGATTGAGTTCAGTCATGAGATAAAATGAGATACCAACTTTTTTACCGACAAGTAGTTCAAGAAATCAAGGACCCTGACCATTCGACCACTCTCATGTTTGACGATATATTAAAACATCAACTCGAACTACAACAAATTGCCCTGCCTAATGTTGTAAAATATTGACTGGTACTTAATCAGTCCCATGTTCGATTGGGCATGAACGTTTCTGTTCTGTAGAATGATTGAGTTCAGTCCGAGATAAAATGAGATATCATCGCTGTTAGTCTGAGAGACAAGAGGGCCAGAATGGCCCTATATCGCTCACCTGAAAGAAGTTTGTGACACGCCCACTTTTTTTACAAATCAAAAATTCATGAACAAATTTTGAAAAAGGTCACTCAAGGCACATTGTTGCCAAGTTTGGTTCAAATTGGCCCAATGCTTCATTTTTAAAGAGTTTTCGTATGATTTATTTAAGTCTGATAACACTGCCCTTCCACACCCACATTTTTAGACAACAAAAAAAAATTGTGTACGCATTTTTAAAAGTCACTCAAGGAAAATTCTTGCTAAGTTTCGTTCAAATTGGCCCAATGTGTTTTTTAAAGAATTTTCTTAGGGTGTCTCTAACTTCGATAAGCCACGCCCTGCCACGCCCGCTTTATCTGACAAATCAAAATCCGCAAACAAATTTTAAAAAGAGTCACCCAAAGAATAATTCTGTTAAGTTTGGTTCAAATTGGACCAACGTATGATTTTTGAAGAATTTTCTTCGGATTTCTCTAAGTCAGAGAAGCCATGTCCTGCCACACCCAC
Source organism: Fragum sueziense (assembly GCA_963680895.1). Taxonomy (NCBI): domain Eukaryota; kingdom Metazoa; phylum Mollusca; class Bivalvia; order Cardiida; family Cardiidae; genus Fragum; species Fragum sueziense. Next base: position 1,231,352 of record OY804607.1, on the reverse strand, counting down.
ATTTTCTGACGAATCAAAAATTTGCGAACAAGTTTTGAAAAGAGTTACCCAGGGAACATTACTGCCAAGTTTGGTTTAAATTGGGCCAACGGTTGATTTTTAAAGAATTTTCTTAGCATTTCTCTAAGTCCGATAAGCCATGCCTTGCCATGCCCACTTTTTTTGACGAATCAAAAATTTGTGAAAGAGTTTTGAAAAGGGTCACCCAAGGAACATTTCTGCCAAGTTAGGTTCAAATTGGCCCAATGGTTGATTTTTAAAGAATTTTCTTAGGATTTCTCCAAGTCTGATAAGCCAGGCCCTGCCACGCCCACATTTTTTGACCAATCAAAAATTCGCAAACAAATTTTGAACAGAGTCACCAAAGGAACATTCCTGCTAAGTTTGGTTCAAATTGGGCCAACGGTTGATTTTTAAGGAATTTTCTTAGAATTTCTCCAAGTCCAATAAGTCACGCCCTGCCACGCCCTCTTTTCCTGACAAATCAAAAATTCACCAACAAATTTTGAAGAGAGTCACCCAAGGAACATTTCTGCCAAGTTTGGTTCAAATTGGGCCAATAGTTGATTTTTAAAGAATTTTCTTAGGATTTCTCTAAGTCCGATAAGCCACGCCCTGCCACACCCACTTTTCCTGACAAATCAAAAATTCACCAACAAATTTTGAAGAGTGTCACCCAAGGAACATTTCTGCCAAGTTTGGTTCAAATTGGGCCTATGGTTGATTTTTAAAGAATTTTCTTAGGATTTCCGATAAGTCCGATAAGCCACACCCTGCCACGCCCACTTTTTTTGACGAATCAAAAATTTGCTAACAATTTTTGAAAAGGGTCACCCAAGGAACATTTCTGCCAAGTTAGGTTCAAATTGGCCCAATGGTTGATTTTTAAAGAATTTTCTTAGGATTTCTCCAAGTCTGATAAGCCAGGCCCTGCCACGCCCACATTTTTTGACCAATCAAAAATTCGCAAACAAATTTTGAACAGAGTCACCAAAGGAACATTCCTGCTAAGTTTGGTTCAAATTGGGCCAACGGTTGATTTTTAAGGAATTTTCTTAGAATTTCTCCAAGTCCAATAAGTCACGCCCTGCCACGCCCTCTTTTCCTGACAAATCAAAAATTCACCAACAAATTTTGAAGAGAGTCACCCAAGGAACATTTCTGCCAAGTTTGGTTCAAATTGGGCCAATAGTTGATTTTTAAAGAATTTTCTTAGGATTTCTCTAAGTCCGATAAGCCACGCCCTGCCACACCCACTTTTCCTGACAAATCAAAAATTCACCAACAAATTTTGAAGAGTGTCACCCAAGGAACATTTCTGCCAAGTTTGGTTCAAATTGGGCCAATGGTTGATTTTTAAAGAATTTTCTTAGGATTTCTCTAAGTCCGATAAGCCACGCCCTGCCACGCACACTTTTCCTGACAAATAAAAAATTCACCACCAAATTTTGAAGAGTGTCACCCAAGGAACATTTCTGCCAAGTTTGGTTCAAATTGGGCCTATGGCTGATTTTTAAAGAATTTTCTTAGGATTTCCGATAAGTCCGATAAGCCACACCCTGCCACGCCCACTTTTTTTGACGAATCAAAAATTTGCTAACAATTTTTGAAAAGGGTCACCCAAGGAACATTTCTGCCAAGTTAGGTTTAAATTGGCCCAATGGTTGATTTTTAAAGAATTTTCTTAGGATTTCTCTAAGTCCGATAAGCCACGCCCTGCCACGCCCACATTTTTTGACAAATCAAAAATCCGCGAACAAGTTTTGAAAAGTGTCACCCAAGGAACATTCCTGCCAAGTTTAGTCAAAATTGACCAAATGGTTTAGGAGGAGAAGATGTTTAAAGAAATGTGAACGGACAGACGGACAGACGGACAGACGGACGACGGACGGTGAGTGACCACAATAGCTCCCCATGAGCACTTCGTGCTCAGGTGAGCTAAAAATGAGATATCAACGCTGTTACCGAATGTGTAGTTCAAGGAATCTAGGACCTTGTCCGATATCGACTAGCTATCTTTATTGATTGGTTATAGAACAAATAAAATGTGATGGACAAAGCCTAGGACAAAATATCCTGCCTGAAAAAGAAATATTGACTAGTATTTAATCAGTCCCATGGTCGATTGGGCATGGATGTACACCTACTGTAGAATGATTGAGTTCAGTCCGAGAGAAAATGAGACATCAACGTTTTTACCGACCCTTTCCGATACCGACTATCTATCTTTATTGATTGGTTTACACAACAAATAGAATGTTCTGGATACAACCTTGGACAAAATGTCTTCCTTTGAAATGAAATATTAACTAGTACTTAATCAGTCCCATGTTCTATTGGGCATTAATACATCTCTACTGTAGATTGATTGAGTTCAGTCCAAGAGAAAATGATATATCCTCGCTGTTACCGAATGTGTAGTTTAAGGAATGTAGGACCCCGCCTGATACCGACTAGCTATCTTTTTTAATTGGTTTATAGAACAAATGGAATGTTCTGGATACAACCTAGGACAAAATGTCTTGCCTAATAATAAAATATTGACTGGTACTTAATCAGTCCCATGTTCGATTGGTCATGAATATATCCCTACTGTAGAATGATTTGGTTCAGTCCGAGAGAAAATGATATATCAACGTTTTTACCGAATGTGTAGTTCAAGGAATCTAGGACCCTGCCTGATACCGACTAGCTATCTTTATTGATTGGTTTATAGAAAAAGAAGAATGACCTTGACACAACCTAAGACAAAATGTCCTGCCTAGTGTTTTAAAATATTGACTGGTACTTAATCAGCCCCATGTTCGATTGGGCATGAATATATCTCTACTGTAGAATGATTGAGTTCAGTCTGAGAGAAAATCAGATATTCTCTCTGTTACGGAATGTGTAGTTCAAGGAATCTATGACCTTAATTCCAATACTATCTTACAGAACAACGGACACGAGTGGATGAAACAATTCTAATTTTGTAATTTTATATCTAAATCCTATGTTATGGGTACTCATTTGAACCGTCTCGATGAGCACCCACAACATGTTAATGAAATGTTGCATTTTGAAATGATGTTTCACCCACTTAACTTTCTCTCACAGCAAATTCCCCAAAATACTTTCCTAACATTTTGATCTTTGGAAACGCGTAAGGATTTTTGACACCTTTGTTACACTGCTAGTATTTATCTAAACCGATTATTTTTCTGTTCGTTCAGGTATTTTTCTCCGAAAGGACAAAAATAAGAGCGATTAATACTGCATCAATCGTCCTCCTATTAGTACATGTAGATTGGTTTATTCAAAATTAAGCAATCACAAGAAAAAAAATGCTCCAATCAAGAAAAAGCAAGAATTCCTTTCCCTTTTCCATACTTTGCGTAAAACGTTAACGTTCGTCTCAAACTGTTGAGTTTTTTATTTGTTTATTTGATGGAGAAGAACGATTATTGGGTCTTGTTCGATATCGACATCTCATCCGTCTAACAAATTAGACAATTTTGACAAATTACGAATCTTGACACTATTGTTCATTTATCAGTTTTTCCTTCTTGTTTTGGAGAGAATGTTTCCAAGAAAACAACGCTATAGCTGCTTTTACCCTTTCCCAAAACAAGACCTGCTTTTGACGTCCCTAAGATGATATGCTTTGAAAAACATAGAGGCAAAGGGGAAAATGCTGATAATCAGCATTTTCTCCCTTTGCCTCAATATTTTCCATGCTAAATTGTACACAAACCCTGTCTTTAATCGCAATTATTTTGTCCTCTGCAGCAGCTTTCAAATTGGACTACCCTAAAATTTGAATGTTTGGGAAAGGCTTAAACTGCACATCCAGGCTCTTTTCTGCTATATTTTTTCTGTACCGTTTAACGGCTTGAATACTTTCACAACATTCGATAGCTTAGACTTGTTATCTTCCCTGATACTTCTTCGAGTTCTAGTAAATAGGAGTAGTATCATGGGGGCTAGCGAGTCTAAGTTCGCATGTGAACTAAACAGATTCAGGATGTTAAATGGTACAGTTAAAGTAATGTGAACATGTCTCAAGATATGGGAAGTACAAATGTACTTTGTTTCAATTGCCAAATTATTTGCCGTTTCACTACAATATTGCATGATGAACATAATTTTCTATCGGCTTTGTTTTTTCGTGATATGTTTTAGAACAAGGGATAGAATTCTGTCTGACATCGACAACTCATCCATCTCAGAAATTGTACCATTCTGGTCGTCTGACAAATTCAGAAATCGTTACCGTCTTGTTTCACTGTTTTTTCTTGACCTTTTTATATATCAGGCCATGAGTTTGTTATGTTTGACTTTCTCCTCTCTCTGACTACAACATTAAGTACATTCCAGTAACACTAAATGTTCTAATTTTAGTAACAAGTTTGAATGAGATGTGGGAAATGGAGGACAGAAATCATCCCAGATGAGCAATTTAATATGCATTCTTTTTCTTTTTCAAAAAGGAATTTTCCCACTTGTAAGAATACGATAATGAATATCAGACCGTATGTGATATAGACAAGTCTATTTTGACAATTGTTACATTCCGATAATCTAATGAATATAGAAATCTATATACGTAGATATATAATACGTAATCAGTGGATTTCCAAACCAAGGGTTAAACACAAATTGTTTATGATTATAGATACATTGTAAACACACAACAACATCTTTAGAAAAAAGATAGACAACATAGATGTACATACGTATCGATAGTTAGCTTCTTCTTTGCTGTATATGACACTTACCTGGAAAAGAAATTTTGGAAATATAAAACAATGGCAACTAAATATAGTTATGATTTTTTCATTGATACTTAGTCTATACCTCACGATAATCGACCTTGCAGACCAGCCCTAGCCAACGTGAGGTATAATAATTGACCATCTCTGATATCTTATACTAGTATTCTGGCTTTTTTCTAAAATTTGAATAATGGATGCACATGTTCGAACAATGTTAAAAAGCCAAAATATTTATAACCCTTTCCCAAACAAGACCCGGTTTTGACGTCCCCGATTGAAAAGGCTGCTAACCAGCAGTTTCTTCTTTTGCCTCAATGTTTTTTCTGCAAATTTTTACATAAACCTTATCTTTATCAACACATATATTGTCGTTTGTAGCAGATTTCAAATTGAATTTGCTGTTTGGGAAAGGGTTAAACTACCGAACCCTTATTACTATAATTTCGTCGAGACTAGGCTATGAACAGTTGACGAAAGGCGATAACATTTTGCGGTCTAAATTACACTGTGGAATAAATAAGTAACTGCTTTTCAACGAAAACCTCGTAACTGCAGCTTGTTTCAAGCTGCAGTTACGAGGTTTACGTTGAAAAGCAAAGAAGTGATTGGACTGGGCATTGCCTATTTCTATTTGCAGCACATTATCAGACGATATTTGTCTCAGATAACTGAACACGTAGACACACTGCTGTCATGGGGTTTCAGTCTTCAATGGTTAACATTTTTGGAAATACTTGGTGAAATGTCCACTGTAATGCATCCAGAAATAGCAGTACATTCGTGTCTATGGTTTTGTGTATATTTCATTAAAATAACATCTAGCAACATAACAATACTTTACCGATCAGGCTGAACACATTGCTTTTATATTTTACGCTTATCCACTTTATTTATTTAATTGGTTGCTTACTGGTAAATGACTTGAAATGGAACATGTTAACTGTATTTCGCGTTTGTTGCATACAGTTATGTTTAAAAGACTCGATTATAAACATTTATAAATTAAAGTGACACTTCAGATTTTTTTCTCGTAAATTTCACTTTAATTTTTTATCTAAAAGAGCATGTTTTCTTATGAAAATTCTGAAAATTTCAAGCCAAAACATTGCGCCGTTTACGAGGAATATGTATTTTTGTGTTAAAATTAAGCAAATTGTTGTCCACAACGGCTCAGATGTGTATAGAATTTGTCGTTTCTATCTCAACTTTAAAGGCGTGTTTATCGCTTATCATCAACCTAAAAACTGATAGCATTTATACCCATTAGAATAACCAATCTTGGCATCAAGACATACTTTAAAAAATTGAAATGGGGATAAAATGTCCCTTTAAGCGTGTAGCGGCGCGGATATAAATTTCAACATCTATATTATTGTTGTTGGTAAAGCACTCAGTCTTTCACATTTTGATAAAACATATTCTATCTGCCTTGATTTGCTTATACTTTAATTTCAAAAACATTTTCTTATCTACGATAAAGTGGTATCTTTTCACAAATTTTAGGGGGACAATATGCCTTTAACTACGTAAAACCACACGAGAATCCCCTCTGACATGACTTCTCGTCTCCCCAATGTTATTGATTGTATCCGGACCTTGTTTGATTGGGCATGAACGAATAGACGTATTTACTGGAAATATAAGATGGGCTGCGATAAACCGAATTGTCTTAAATTCAGAAACCCTTATCCAAACTTGTTATACAAATTCAAAAGGCACTTGAGTTTGAGTTCTGGAGATTTACAGACTTGAACATTTGCAGAAGAGCAAGTTGAACTTATTATTAATAATATCTCATTTAGATATGCAATTCAATTGTGTCTGTTCAACTTGTATAAATGAGTAAAATGGTCAGTTAAGGTGACATCTCAGAATTTTTTGTCATAAATTTTACGTTTATTTTTATCTGAAAGAGCATATTTCCTTATGAAAATTCTTAAGATTCCAAGCCAAAATATTGCGCCGTTTACGAGAAATTTATATTTTTGTGTTAAAATTGAACAAATTGCTGTGGACAACAGTTCGGATTTATATGCAATTTATCGATTATGTCTCAACTTTAAGGTTTACAGACCCTGAAAAAATCACCACTTTCTAGCCATACGAAATGCGTCAAATTACACACACTTGTAAATACACTTAAAGTAAGTTGATTCACCGAGCCAGATTTCAGGATTATGCTTCAGGAAGAAAATAATTTACAAATATCCGTTACTCTATATTCATATCCAAGGGAGGTAATTTAGAACATTTCTGTCAAATATTTCTTTACGTATACATTTATTCAAAATCCTAAACCGTTCAAAATGCTCATTTTTGTATTTGGAATGGAAATATAACACAGTTTAGGAATTAATGTCTTTTTTTCAAATTTCGCATTTTGGCTTTGGCGCTTTTGAGGGTTTGGATACCTTAAATGCGTGTTTCTCGTTTATTAGCAACAACTTAAAAACACTAATAGTATTTATACTTGGCATCTAGACATACTTTAAAAAATTGAAATTGGAATGAAATGTCATTTTAAGGTTTACGGACTGAGAATGAAATGCAGAGCCAGAGGCGAAATTTGGAAAGTGTCAATAATTCCTAACCTGTGTTACATTTCCATTCAAAATACAGACATATGCATTTTGTGTGTTTTAAAATTTTGAATTATTGCATACATATGGAAATATTTGACAACAATGTTCAAAATTACCTCCATTGCATATGAATATAGAGTAAAATAATATTTGTATTTTCTTTTTCTCCATGAAGCATTTTCTTGAAATCCGGCACGGTAAATCAACTTATGTGAAGTGTATTTACAAGTGAGTGTGATTGGATGCATTTCGTATGGCTAGAAAGTGGTGTTTTCATTCACAGTTCGTAAACCTTAACATAACATAATTATATTGTCGGATTCGGAAAAAATGTAGTCATTTTGTAGTGTGATATGATGATGGACATTCAGGAAAAACGTCTGTGTTTTATAATAATTTCGAAGAAATGCAGTTTGCCCGTTTATTGTCTGATAATAAAACGAACTCCTAAGCCAAGAAAATTTCAGACCCCTCTTTTCCATCGTGGCTCTTATGCATGTAGTTAAAAGCGTATATCTAAAAATAGATAGAATAATTGTGGGAACTTTTAATATCATGAAAACTGCTTGTTATTAGATAAAGGGAACTTGTAATTATCTTAATTATTTCATAATTGCTCATCTTCTACAGTCCTGCAGACCCTTATGAAAATGTTTTATAAAGTACTTTCATCTTTTCTCTTACCAGCTGCGGTACTATCGAATTCCGCGTGGCAATGTTTGTCCTATTAGCTTTTGCATTTAACAAATATCACTAGTGGTGAACTCGGCCAAAGCGAGGAACGTTTTTTCGCGGTCAATTTATTCCGTCGGTGCTGTTATAAAGTATCGTAATTACGGCTTTATCACAGCCGTAGTTTCGAGATTTTATAACAACACCGACAGTTTGTCAATACAAAACGGTTAACCCGGTCTGTGTTTAGAACAAGTTCATTGTCATTACAAAAAAAATCTATAAACTCACATCTAAACGCAAAATATCTATATCTTGTTGTAGCGAAAATTGTTTTAGTTCACCACCAGTGAATATCACATTTACGCAAAGAAACGATGTTTGTGACTTATGTTTTGATAACAAAATCTATTATGAGGTGGGGACCGAACGCAGCCACAATGGTAGACATATAATGTGATAGCGCACCATTTTGACAGGGAACGATTTATTTTTTTCAAATTTCAATTCATACGCTGTTTACCAAAATAGAGAAGTCGTGTGTAAAATAGCAATAGATCAAATTATTATTTTGACTTTAAAATTGGACAAATACTGTAGATGCATTCCATTTTATGTAACTAAACATAAGTTTATGTATAAAAGCTCAAATCAGCAATTCATAATGCTGTATTTATGTGACCGACCAAGTCCATACGTCAACATTGTCATAATTTACATGCAATTTATAAATGCTCAGAGCGTCAGTGGTTAAATATAGTGGTTTCACATCAAAATTCAATAATTTAATCAAGACAATGTGCTGTTATCTTCACAATACATCTCAAATGTAATGTGAAGCTGGAATAAATCGTTGCGCGGCACGGGAAATATGACTCATTAAAACACATCTTTGCTTTTCAACAGAAACTTCATAACTGCAGCTTAAAACAAGCTGCAGTTACGAGGTTTTCGTTGAAAAGTGACGACATATGTGAGAAGAATCTAAATTTATCTCATTTGCTTTTTTCTATATTCATTTAAAGAAAGCCTACTATATTCCAATGGCTACAATAATTTTAAAATAATTTTGTTGAATGTTAAAATATTAATTGATGGGGACGGACTAGATTTTCACGTTGACTTAAGCAAAAATTCATATTATCCGATTTCTAGAAAACGAGAGTTTGATGAAATGTTTTCTCTTAAGACAACTTAACGACACAACATGTATACTTAATTATGTACTTTCATTGTAGTTATTTTTTTCAATATATTTCCCAAAAATGTAGTATTAATCACGTAACACTTGCTTCAATGACATCACTGTTTTGCATTTGGTTAAAGTGACATTTCACATTTATTTCATTTTTTTAAAAGCATGTCTTGATGCAAAGATTGTTTATTCTAATACGTAGAAATGCTATCAGTTTTTGAAGTTGTTATTTATAAGCCAAAAATACGCCTTTTAAGTGGAGACAGAAATGAAAAATTCTAAGTAAATCTGAACTGTTGTCCACAACAATTTGTTTAATTTTAGCACAAAAATATATATTTCCCGTAACCGGTCCAATAATTGGCTTGAGATTTTCAGAATTTTCATGAGAAAACAAGCTCTTTCAGATAGAATAAAAGTAAAAGTTATGTAAAAATAATCGTGAAATGTCACTTTAAGCCCATTTTCAGATGACGAAATGCATTTGTGACATTCAAACTGATTGAAATCTAAACGACTCTCTCAGGTCAACAATTTAATTAATACATCGAATTATCGATGTCGACATCTCTATCGCTCTACACTGTAACTCGACAGTTTTATGACTATTTTATTGAGTTTATAGAATTTTAGACAACGTTTCCAGTGACTCAGTAGAATCTGCCTTCTGGCAAAATTCTCAGGATCCTTTTAATATTTGTTTGATTTTTTTTCTGGTCTGTCTAGATAAATTATAACCATGTATACTAAATGTTATTAATACTAAAATACCCTTTTTTGGACACGGAAACGCAAGGATATACATGTTTCGTATGTAAGTTTGGCAACGAGTCTTTTTTTACAAGCCCTGTCGTCAATGTATATTTTGTTCAAAAGATACACAAAACAGATTTAACATTTTGGAGATCGTTAAATTATAATATCTATTTTAGAAATCACAGAAAATTGAAAAGAAGAGAATCGTCGCTTTCCAAGAAAAACATCGCATCTGCAGCTTGTTGTAAGCTGCAGTTACGAGGTTTTTGTTGAAAAGCATTGAATTAGTGCTTGTTGCTGTTACACATACTTATAATGACATGAGTATCTGGATAGCGCTTTCAACATATCAACGTTCATTGTAAGCGGTACAAAATTACGAGAGTCAATTGTTTTTTAATCAGTAAATACAGTAAACACAAGCTTTTGTCTCTTTCAATTTCAACTAGTACATTTGTACTTAGCCATTGTACCTAGTGATTAGCTACCGGCGTTTCATCAATAAGCGATATAACAAACTAGCCCTCGGAGTTAATCAATATGAAATATATGTTATATAGCATGATTTATGAGCCCAAAAATCACGATTGGGGTAAATTCGGAGACGAGACAGCATTAATGTTGTCCCTGGAAACGTTAATCGATAAAAATATCATCACTCAAACTTCCGCGCTAAGATTAATACGCGCCGGACTTTTCTCGGACAATAACAATCTCAAATATACAATGTTTACGATTTCCCAAACAACATTCTAGATCAGTTGGAGTTTTGGTATGATAGAATCAATTATTTTTATCTTTATAAGTCTGTTCTTCAGGTAGGCTAAAAATAAACGTGATTTAGATTGACACGGCTTCGGCATTTTCAGGACGAATCCGTTTTAAATGGGCAGCAAAAAGTTCCGAATTTTCCGATACAGTTACCTAACTAGCCCTATGGAGCGAAAACTACCGAAAAATTACGACATCGCCCAAAAATAGACGCCGTATGGATATCAAATCGGCAATAATATTACGGGTACACTACCTTAAGTACCGGGGTAAATTAAATGTCATTAGGGCCACTCTGTAGGAAACTAGGATATTTGTATCATAATTGGGTAGGATCACTCATTTATGACACCTTAATACAAAATACTTTTATTTCACATGAGGGACTAGACAAATCAAGTTCGCCCCATCCATCTAGCAGCTAAATCCCCACTGTGATAAATCGTACTGCCGGACACCATCATTCTGTCTTTATTATTGTGGTCTAGACGTATGTTCTGATAGATGAAAAATCTACATTAATTTTGTAGTAACAGAATCGAAATATTGTTGTACAAATACACTTGTAAATAAAATGGGTTTTCTCCATTAAGATTGACACGCAGGTGGTCGGGCATGGTATGCCCGTCGGTATCAGGGAAGAGGGTGGGTCTTTATTTCAGGAATAGTATGTTTCGATACCATTTCGGTCATTATCTATGCTGATCTCTCTCCTTAAGTTAATTCACTTTCATAGTTGGTATGATTTCTGACTAGTTGCGCTTGAACTAGATGTTACGTACATTTCTACATGTATGAAAAAATGTCTGCATCGCATACATATAGCTTCAACAGTCACCGAGTTTTAACTTTTTTAGCGCTGCATAAACGTCATTGACCAAATTAATCATTTTACAAGTCTAGACGAACATGAAGACATAATGTCATGATAAAAGAAATGATTCACGAACAATCCTTGTTTAATAAAGTTTACCCTGGAGATTAACGCCTTAATAGGGAGCGACATATTACACGATTTGAAGGCATTTTATCTTTTTTTACTTTGTTGGCTGCAAGTTTCAACACTCTTTGGTCGTTTTGGAAAGGCAAGGCATGGAGGTAAAAGCCAAGTACCTAATGTACATGCAAAAAAATGCATACATGCATTAGTGAAAGAATCCATCTCAAATAACTTATGGAAAGCACACAGCTTCGGGCAATAGCATTGGTTATATTGCCATATAATCAAATGTTCTTAACAGAGTATTAACTTGCAATAATTTGATTATTCGCCTACAGTAAAATTGTTATAAGATTTTAATTCAATTAAAGAACAAATTCAAGAATTATTTAAGATTAAACCTGTATCATGTTTTCAGATCTTGAATTGTTTATTATGTACCACAATAATGTCTCGCATTTTATTAAAACAAAAAGGTCACGTACAAGGTAAACCGCAAATAACAATTTTTTGAAGTTGCTATTTATAAGCCTTTTAAATTGAGACAGAAATGACAAATTCCATATAAATCTGAATTGTTGTCCACAACAATTTGTTTAATTTTAGTACAAAAATATATATTTCTCGTAAACGGTGCAAAACTTTGGCTTGCAATTTTCAGAATCTCCATAAGAAAATATGCTCTTTCAATTAAAAAAAATATAAGTAAAATATGAAAAAAGTGGAATGTCACTTTCATTCAAAGGATTAGACCTACTCGATCAAAGACACAGTATCGCTTATCTGTATGAACCCTATTTTTGGTACCCAACAAGAAAAATATCAGCCGGGGTTTTGTCATTTGAAATGAAAACATTTGAAAACCGTGCATGGTAAACTGACTTTTATTTTTGTCAACGGCACATATATCTTTTTCGGTAAAACTCGGATTAATAGTAAAATGTTATCAAAGGTTGAAATTTCAAACTCGAAAGTATAAAACGGTCAGTTAGGACAGTCTAATATTAAGGCAACGAAAGGTTAGACTGCGTTTTTGCCACGGTGTATGACCTGAAAAGGTATACAATACATACAAGAAATGGACATTGAAAAAAATCGACCGAAAATTATTAGAATTACGCTAAATGAATGGGACGAGAAATTAATCCTTGTCCAGAGGCTATTACGAGTACTATCAATACAGAAGCATGTCGTCGGTGTAAATGCAAAAGCTCGTCTGTCGATTTTTGCAATTTACAAAGTATTTTTCTTTATTTCAAGTTTAAGCACTTCTTGCAGGTTTTGGGATAATTTCACCTATCAGTATTATTGGCACATTATATGTGTACGACATGTAAAATTTAAAGTAAAACCTTTCAGTTTCTGAAAAGTTATTACATACTTTTTTCTTTCCCTTTAACATTTCCGAAAATAAGAAAGCAGAAAGTCTTGCAGAGACAAAATTATGACTGATATATGACAATTGCACGTAATACTTTAGCAATAATTTTGAAGCCCGAAAAGGATAACAATTCCACTAAATTAAATGGTCAGATAAATGAAACTTTACCTAAAGTTTGAGTTTATTGGTGTTTTACGCCGTTTTCAACTGTCAGGGTCATATCGCGGCGGCTGGAGCACCTACCTATGGATTCCTGTTGTTTCTCAAACCATTACTATCAAAACACCCTTACCGAGAATCCAGCTGCTCGCCCACTTAGGTTAACGATATCAAACCCATTGGTGGTTGACAATTTTGTCAGAAAGAGTATTAGCCGCGGGCGGGTGTCGAACCCGGGACCTCCCGAATGAAAGGCAGATGCACCACCAACTGCGCTAAGGCCGCGGCATCAACTTTGCCTAAAGACTGACAGTAAACTCATGTGCAAAGATTCGGGACAGCTTAAAAGCAGCAAATGCATGACACTTGCACGTACATACTTAATAAACGCAGGCGCCGACGCAAACGCTGACGTCATTGTGACCGAAATAGCTCCCCGTTATATGAATTGTCGACGAACTTTTTAACCCTTTCCCAAACAAGACCTGGTGTTGACGTCTCTAATCGAAATGGCTTGGGAAAACATTGAAACAAAAGAAGAAACTGCTGATAAGCAGCAGTTTCTCCTTTTGTCTCAATATTTCCTATGCCATATTTTACACAAAATCTATCTTTAATAACATCCATTCTGTCATTTGTTGCACTTTTTGAAGTGGATCACCCTAAAATTTTGTCGTCTGGGAAAGGGTTAAGTAAAGTACTGAAACAAAGAAATTTCGTGTCTGATGAAACAGCTTATGTTTTCCAGTCTGTCTAGACGTACAGTATCATTAACCTGTCACTTTGTAAAAATTGTGTTCGTATGTCCACGGTGGATAATCATGTGATACAACAATTTCAGGAAATATTCAATAATTTTGTCAATTCGGAACCGATTTGAATTCAGTTTGAAGCAGAGAAGGTGGAAAAACGTCGCGCATAAGATGGAAGTGGTTGAAAAATCCGCTGATAAAAAGTTATTGAATATCAACCAAAGTTTTGGTTGATCTTCAATAACGTTTTTATTAGTTGATTTTAGGAATAATTTACCGTTGGCTTATTCCTTGCATTTTCCAACATTCTCTGCTTCAAACTAAATTCAAATTTGTCGAGTATTTACAAAAATAGTGATGATTTTCTGAAATTCTGAGTCACGTGATTATCCACTGTGATGTCGTCTCATGGATTTCTTGGAATGTGTCGATCACTTTAGGCAAACAAAATAGAAGGCCTGACTACAAAATTTGAGACAAATATAAATTTTGGCTAAATAATAATTCCCACGTTGTGAAATAAATTAATTCGTCACCTGTACACACATAATGCAAAGTTATGCTATATAAAGAAGAGCGGTCGATACTTTCATATGAAGAACAAGAGCTGTCCAAAGACAGCGCGCTGGACTTTCTAAGTTGCTTAGTATACAGGGGGCATAACTCCAAATATAGTGGAGCTAGGGTCATGGGCCCTGGTAGTAAGGTAGAGGGTGTGATGGTGAATACGTATTCCAAGTTTTGGTTGAATCCCTTTGATAGTATGGAAGTTATTGATGTTTGAAAAAACTTTAACCTTTGTTGCAACACCGACGCCAACGCCAACGCTGACGCCGACGCCGACGCCCGGGTAACAGTATAAGCTCTCATTTTCTTCGAAAAGCCGAGCTAATAAAAGCAGTATGTTCTTCTATATTCTAATATCGTTTTTAATTATCCGACAAACATTTCAATTTTACTCTCCCTACAAGTTTGTCGTTGGATAAGTGCGTAATGTCCTTGGTTTGATTACATGGCTACATTTGAGTGTAATGTTAGCAATCGTTATCAAATGGCTCTTAACCGTTTCCCAAACAAGACCTTGTTTTGACGTTCCAAATAGAAAAGGTTTGGGAAAATATTGAAACAAAAGAAGAAACTGCTGATTGACAGCAGTTTCTCCTTTTGTCTCAATATTTTCCAAGCTATGATTGACACAAATCATACCTCTATCATCAACGTTTTTGTCGTCAGCAGCACCTTTGAAATTGGCCCGCCCTAAAATTTTCTCGTTTGGGAAAGGGTTAATGTTTTATTTGTTTATTGTCCCGGTGGAATTAATTGTTCATTAACGCTGACGATTCTGATACGCAAATGAATTAACCCTTTCCCAAACAAGACCTGGTTTTGACGTCCCCAATAGAAAAGGCTTGGGAAAATATTGAAACAAAAGAAGAAACTGCTGATAGACAGCAGTTTCTCCTTTTGTCTTAATATTTTCTGTACCATATTTTACACAAATCTTCTTTTTAGTAACTTCCTTTTGTCATTTGTGGCAGTTTTTTAAGTGGATCACTCTAAAATTTTAACGTTTGGGAAAGGGTTAAACCATTTACTAAACAACAAGTGTGAGGAGAAACTGAATGTCTACAAGTGTAAATTTATATTTTTTACAATGTATGTTCAAGAAACATTGAGCAGCAGAATGATTTTGAATGTAGAAACGAAACTTGTATGCCATTTAAATTCTCGTATTCCGAGCTTGTATAAAGAGGAAAAGGGAATTTGAGAAATTATCAGGTTTGGCTTTGCCTTCAAAAATTCACTATATATATAATTATGTTTCTTTTGGTATTGTTCAGATTAATTACATTACATTTAAAGGAATTTAACACCAAAGGAATAAAAAAAGAAGCATACACACATCAATAAACTGTTTTTGTTTAGCTTCTAACCGTATCTTTATAAATAATTTGCTCAAGTGAACATAGTGCAAAACGTATCCTGACAAAGAACATAAGAGCTTTGTCAACGTATTTCAACGAGGAATTAAACAGTATAAACGTAAAGGGTTGGAAAACCATACAAAACGATCAAAAACTGTTCCCAAGTCGACGGTTGCAATTGATGAAATCAAATTTAGCGGAGAGATTGTAATGCTAATGATATTTATAACCCCCGAGGCTAACGATTGGGGGTTTATCAAACAAACTTTTAATCATATTTGCAGGCAATGTTTGAACAAGTGATGCGCAGAAAAAAACGAACGTGATTTCAGAATCATTGCATGCATTTATGACACCTCGAGTCGATAGGAAACATTTAAGCCTAGATTAACAATTTCCCTGATTGGGTGTTACTAGCCTACATATCGAAAAGGAAAATATTCAGGGTAAATATGAAAATTCAGACAATAAGTGCTTTGTAAACACATAGCCCTGCATTTCGTATTTTATTCCACAGAAGTTTTGTTTCTACTTCTGAGACATTCATTTTTAGTTTGTACAAATCTAGCAAATGCTATATTCGGAAAGGGTTAAGCGGTAGAAAAAGAGTGTGTTTTGCTTGCCTAATGGTAATTAAATATTATTGTCCAGACTATAATAATGATAACCTTCTGCTTTAACAGCCGTAGCATGTAATTCTTAACAATTTCCTTTACAGATCTTGCTAATTATTCCCAAATTTGTAATAAACCTGAGAACACAATGGGTCCAAAAATACTGGTAGGCAGCATTCCCCCTTTAGCTGCAATATCTTTTGGTGTATTGTACTTTTGTCCTATTATTGTCAACATCAATTTTGTAATCTGCAATAACGTAAGTTTGAACAGTCTAAAAGTACCATTTTAGGAACGGGCCAGATTTCACTGGTGGCTTTGCTACATTCAATGTACACATGATAAAATACAGTATCAGGCAGGCAGATACATTATGTCAATAATTCAAAATGACTTTTGATTGCAGAATGAGGTCTGGATAAATATACTGAAAGGCAAAAGAAAGTATACACTTTTTGTTTTTCGATATCTCTCTTAACTCCCACCATATCGACTCAAAATTTTGTACTATCTATTTCTATTCAAGATTCAACAATGCAGTGCTGTTTAATTACACATGAAATTGCTTAATCATCCATACTCTTGCTACATACCGATTGTGCAAATTTTGCACGTGCGACTCAGTGGAGCATCAAATATTGCTGTTAATCCGTATTTAATTTCTTTATTTGTTGTCATAGCAAATCACAACGTTAAATTTTCTGTAACATTATAACACAATTCTCAGTGGCTGGTATAAATCGATCAATATGTCCCTTTTTGCCATTTGTACTCATTTTTCTATGACGCAGCACAATCCGAGAGAAACGTGACACTATAAGTAAATTATACACTTAGTCATGTAGCATAGGAACATTCTGTGTAAATGTTATCAAAATCCGTCTCTAAATTTAGAAGGATTTATGCCAGAAAACTTGTTTGCATCAAGCCCCATTTTGCCATTACGCGTTGTAATATGGAAAAGCACTAACAATGTAGGCATGATCCTAGGTGACTAGGGACTTCTGTGAAAATGTTATCCAAATCCGTTCATAAATGTAGGGATTGCGTCAACGGGAATTCCTGCATTTATTAGTTGATTAAGTCCCCTTTTTCGATGACGCTGTGAGCTATGAAAAAACCTTTGCAAATGAAGGGAGGACATATAAACGGGTAGGTCAAGAAGTTAACATCAAACAAACGACCACGATCTCTGGCGTTTAAAAATCGTAATAATCTATTGATCGTTTTCTCAGAAAATGTGGAAGAACTAGGGTGTATACTTATTTTTGCCTCTCAGTATATATAATGTTGTACGGACACAGTTTTTTTATTCCCAGTTTATTTACGGAATGAAATTATACAATGCATTTGCAAATACACTTTCTTGTACTCGATTATGGATTATGTGAATGTATCAGAATACCTTTTGGACTGTTTAATGCCGACAGTATCTAGAAGATATTGGCTGTTTCCACATCTCTGAACCAAATTGGAAAAAATGTTGGTACATTGATTACATATTCCGAGTAAACAGTTATTGGTTCGCCAGTTCAGATTGTTCCTAGAAATTAAGTATGGATACATTTATCATGTTGTAGGACAAACTTTCTTATTCCCGATTAACCTTTTCCCAAATGACAAAATTTTAGGGTGATCTACTTCAAAAACTGCCACAAATGACAATTCTGATGTTATTAAAGATAAGATTTGTGTAAAATACGGCATAGAAAATATTGAGGCAAAAGGAGAAACTGCTGGTTATCAACAGTTTCTTATTTTGTCTCAACGTTTTCCCAAGCCATTTTTCTAGGGACGTCAAAACCAGGTCTTGTTTGGAAAAGGGTTAATTTACGGAATCGATACCATGCCCTTGGGATCTTATTTACTTGGACTCGAATTATAAATGGAATTTTTCACTTTACTTTTACTATGGCCAATCTGAACGGGATCAATTTGTTCCTCTGTTAGTCGGAGAACATGACAACACCTTTAACGAAAAAGACAACAGCATATTATTATGGCGACTAACAATACTGTATGCCGTCAGGTTTTATTTCTTTAATTTTTGTAGTGTTGGCTTTTTGTTATGCAATGTATAAAATTATGACTGTTCAAGTGTCATTTCGTTTTCCAAAAAAGGAAACTCATCGGATGAATAAAAAGATTCAATCGTTACGTTTTCGAACTCGATCAGTTTTTTACACTAAAGTTTCCCCTCGTGACATTCTAGTAATGTTGTCTAGACTTAATCCTGATAGTTGATCGTAAGATAGACACTCCAAAAATGTTTAACCCAAAATCGTTACTTTCAGGCAAAAGCTTCGATTCTTATATTGGTATTCATTTCGAAATCTTCGAAATCACTCTGATGTTTCTTTTAAGGTATCGCGCATTTTATTAGACGCAGATTGCTTTGTCGTCATAAAAGGCATAATAAATTGACGATGATAGGAGTAAAGTTGCAAGTGAAATTTTACGAATTATTTGCTATCCTATAACAATGGTTGGAATACGTTAAATTCTAAACGAATTTTTTTTTAGTCACAATAATGTTTCTTTTGACCAAAAAACATACATGCATATCAATAAGGTTCGTAAGGTATCCAATGCCGTGTACATGCACTTACATATAAAATAATATTATATATGTAAGCTATTTTCAACATATAAGGTCCCTTTACGTTATGTTTTCACGAGATTCTGAGGTTTTTCTTATGTATTACTAAAGTAAACAGGAAATTTCAAATTTCCTGCTACATTGTTTGTCAAATGAGGAACCGAAAAGATAATTTCAACTTACAATTACACACCACGTGGTTATATATTTGAGGAATCCAATGATTTAGTTATGCCCAATTTGTTGCTCGGCACAGTCGGTGGTACTAATAACGATGGATTTGTAACAAATTTTCACTTACATTCCTTCTTTGTGACCCTGTGGGTCCTATCATAAAACTTGTTTTCTAGGCTAGCACTTGAGAAATTGGTGTTAAACGGTTGTAAGAACATATCAAAGCCTACATACTTAGAATGGTTTTGCAATAAAATTACAGACAGATAAACTAAACCATACCAAGAAAATCATTGCAACCTTTCCCAAAATGTTAGCGAAATGTTAGCTTATCATGTTATCTCAATTGTAAAGCTTTTTGTAAAATCTAAATGATTGATGTCAAGCGAAGACAATATGTTTGCAAAAGTTGGTAGGACGGACAAGTAAATGGAAAAGGAGGAAACGTTAGTTACCAGCATTTTCTCTTTGCCCCAAAATTCCATCGATTCTTTTTCTATAAGATAAAAAAGTGATATCTTTTTGGGGAAAGAGGTTAAGCTGGAATAATGGCACGTGTATTAGCACATAGTGTGCTCGAGACATTTCAAAGTACAACGTCTTAAGATATTCAGACTCTTTATTGATAAAGCGTAATAAAAAAGAAAAAGAAAGGAAATGTGATGGCTGTTGTAAAACAGTATTTTATTGACGGTTACAGAGTACTGATTCTTTAAGCTTTTCATCAGGTTGGCATATTGCGAACGTCTGCAGTAGAATTATGTTATCGTTTGTTAAGCATATTTCAAAAGATTTCTGCAAGGCACACAAAACATAATTTATTGTCAGCATAGTTATTCAAAAATGATTATTAAAATATAATTATTTCATTTACTAGGATGCCATGGATAAATATAATAAATAATTATGTTTTCAAAATAAATGATTTGATTTCTAGAATGGTCAATCTGGCACTTTTGTGCATAATTCCACCAGATTACTAGTAGTTGTAAAATGTGTTTTAGACGCCACAATGGCTGCTGGTATAAATAAGAAATGCATGCATGTAGCACATATGATATTTAGACAAAAGGAAAAAAATTCTGGTTACCAGCAGAGTCGTATTTGATTCAATGTTTCCTAGGATATTTCCAGCAGGGAAGTCAAAACCAATTCTTGCTTGGAAAATGGTTCATTACTTGTGAAAACTCGGGATGGAGAATAAAACTTACATATTAACATATGCCAAGTTGCGTAACGTGAAAAGATCTCTTTTTTTATTACAAATATCGTCGGTGTAATGCAAAACCTGGTATGTCGATTTTTGTGATTTTCAAAATACAAACCTGTGTGCCCAGTTAAGACAATTCTTGCAGGTTTTGAAATATCTTACTGATCAGTATTAATGACATATTATTTGAGAACAATATGTCCAAATTTCAAGTAAAACATTTCATTTTGGGATTAAATACACTTTTTCCCCTCCCCTTTAAAATTTTCCAAACTCGAGATACGAGGTTTTGCTTTTACAACGACGATATTTTAGCTCACCTTAGCACGAAGTGCTGAGGGTGAGCTATTGTGATCGCTCACCGTCCGTCGTCCGTCTGTCCGTCTGTCCATCCGTCTGTCTGTCCACAATTACTAAAAAGTATTCTCCTCCCAAACTATAAGGCCTAGAGTCTTGAAATTTTGTATGTAGCATCTTCTCAAGACCCTTTACCAAAAAACTTCACATTATTTTGATACAAGGAAAATTGGCCCTATGTTGTGGGTATCAAATTTCATATAGAGACAAAGAAGGAAATCTTGTACAACCTTCTCCCTCTGAACCGTTTGGCCTAGAGCTTTGAAATTTTGTGTGTAGAATCATCTCAAGGCCCTCTACTTAAATAATTCACATTATTGTGATACAAGGAAAATTGACCCTGTGTTGTGGGTATCGAATTTCATATAGAAACAAAGAAGGAAATCTTGTACAATCTTCTCCTAAACCGTTTGGCCTAGAGCTTTGATATTTTGTGTATAGAATCATCTCAAGGCCCTCTACCAAAACTACTTCAAATTATTTAGATACAAGGAAAATTGACCCCATGTTGTGGGTATGGAATTTCATATAGAGACAAAGAAGGAAATCTTGTACAATCTTTTTCTCCTAAACTGTTTGGTGTATAAGGCTTTTGAAATTTTGTATGTAGAATTGTCTCATGATGATACAATCTTCTCCAATTCTGTTTATCAGAGATCCTTAATGTAAATTTTGCACTTCCCATGGTAGTATAACTCTCTAATACCAGCATTGTTTAAATTGTTTCCTTTAATGAATGTTGTTCAGAAGTTGTGTATGTGATATGAGACAAAAATGATCATATTGATGATCTCTAAGGTGAGCGATATATGGCCATCTTGGCCCTCTTGTTTTTCCAAAACCGCGAAATTCCTGCTTAATGACGATCGCGGGGGTTCAATCGTGCGCAACGTTTTGCGCATCATAATTATGACGTCAACGTCGTTTTTCTGCGTTCCCGCGACGTTGACGTTCCCGCCTTTCATTGTACAGGGTGTTTCATAATATCTGTTACCATTACAAATAAACATAAATCATTGATTTTACATGCAATATAGTCATGTCATACATGTTCTTAAAGGGTACATAATAAAGTTTTGTGTCGGACAAAAATTAAGGTAAAACATTGACGTCATGACGTCTTTTTTGACGTCATCAAATTTGGGCCGTTTTTCAAAAATTGTGCTGCCCATTGACGCATACACGAAAGTTGTCAAACTGCTTGATCTAATATTTATCAATAACTATCATCCGATATATGAAGAAACAAACTCCTGATGATAAAAACTCAACACAGATGCTTGGGGAAAATCTGCCTTTGTGTGAAAAGATCATTTCATTCTGACAATTCACAGTATGGGCAACCTCAAGTCCGTCAGTAATAACTGGACCCTGCTTTTTTGTGGATGAAAATTCTGAGATTTTGACAATTAATAGAGTACGCTATCTGCATGTATAAAAGAAGAAGTATTTTCAGTATTCGTGCGAAAAGCTGCATACTTTAACACCCTTTGATTCCACCTGGATGGTAATATGCCCCGCTCTTCCAGAGATGGTAAATTGCGTGGCTTGAAAAAACATTTTGGGTACAATGGATTTCATACAGGTCAAATGTGTGGCATTTTTACTCTCAATACCTCAGTCCGCTTGAACTTTTTCTTTGCTATATATCTGCAATAGCATGTAAATGTAACCATGTCGCAATATCCAAATGTTGATTTAAATAGCATTCCATTGTAAAAACGGACTATTTCAGTGGACGCATGCAATTCGGTCATTACAGACTTAAAAGAAACAGGCCGACGTCATTTTGCAACAAGGATGACGTCGTCTTGAATGCGTTGTCTTAAAACTGTACTAAATGAGTGAGATGGAATTAGAGTCAATATCGAACACAACTATACTATTGTTATATGTCAAATAAAACTTTATCATGTCTATTTTTGCATTGTACATTTCGTTTAGATGTACATTTCTTGATTAAAACATACTTATGACTCGAAATGGTAACACATATTATGAAACACCCTGTACGTCAAGTTATCTTATTTGGTATTGCGCGTCTCTTGCGTTGTAACAACATGGATGCACTGCTTTTAGACTCTTTGTATTTGAAAGGTACTTCAGATAACACGAAAATAATGTGGTAAGAGGAGAAAAAAGTAGATCTAGTTAAAACATTTTATTATGTTGTGTCCGCGTTTTCCTAGGCTTTTTTTCCACTGAGGTCTTTCAAATACATACTAACGACAAAATAAATCTACTAGGGTTATCCAATTTGAAAGTTGCTGCAGGCGTCAAAATTGTTGTTGGTGAATACCGGTAAGTAAATTGTGTAGCATACGTTATCTAAAGCAAAGACCAAAATTAATGATTATGAAAAGAGAGAAATCGCTGATTATCAACAAAATTCTTCTTTTGCTTCAATGTTTCTCCATGCTTTCGAGAAGTTGCAGTCAATAAAATTAGTATTACTAGGTTTATAATTAAAAGATCTGTTGTCACGACTGAGATGATATTGAGAGAATTAAAGAAATATAACAAAATAGACGTCAATAAAGATGGGATTTGTGTACTATACGTAGATCTATGGTAAAAAATATGGAGGCAAAATAAGTAAATGCTGATTATCAATGTTTTCTTCTTTCTTTTTCGTCAGTGTTTTCCCGTGTGTTTTTTTTTTTTTCAGTCAGGGATGTCAAACCAAGTCTTGTTTGAGATGAGGTTTGGGCATTGATATGAACAGAGAAATTGTACATGTATTCATGATATGTGGTAGAAAATAAAGAGGGAAAATGGAGAAATGCTGAAAATCAGTATTCTGTTTGGTTTTTTTTTTTTCGTACTGCGGTAAAAACTGATATGTTGCAGAAGTAGGGAGCAAAATATTGAGGTAGAAGGTAGAAGGAGAAAACGATCATAATCTACATAATCATCTTGTTTGAAGTTTCAAATCTAGTTCATATTCAAAATTTAGTGTCTGTATCAGCGTCTGTGTCGTAGACAAAAAACTTTAACAAATGTGATCTGTCACGCTAAAAGGGGCATTGTAGGAAATGCAAATTTTGAGAATTGAGTTTATTGGGGGTTTACGCCGTCTGCAAGGGTCATATCGCGGCGGCTGGAGTACCTACCCATGGATTCATGTTGTTTCTCAAAACAGTACTACCACAACACTCTCACCGAGCCTCCAGCCGCTCGCTCCCTTAGGTTAACGATTTCAAACCCATTGGTGGGTGACAATTTTGTCAGAAAGGGTATTTACCGCGGCCGGCAAATTTGGAGAAATGGATCAGACTTAGCAGATGTCAACCAGATGTATTTTGCAAATGAACATATAGAAAGATAGGGGAAACATTCTATGATTGGTTCAAAGAAATTGTGCATTTTGTCCCAATTTTTAGCGATTTGTAGGCCTGCAAGAAACAAGAGTTTCGTCCCGGGTCAGCTAAAATGTGGTTTCCGACAAAAATAACAAAAAGACAATTTAAATTGTTAACCTCTGTTTGCAACAAACAAGTAGATCTATCATGATGTAGATCGGGAAAAGTGGCATCTATCATTAAAAAAAAACTGATTGATTAAAAAAATTAGCATTTTCCCAATTTTCATCATTTTTTACATAAAACAACACATTGTTACTATAAGAATTATTGACGCGGAATAATTATAATGCAAGCATTTTCATTTAGTAGATTTTTTATTCATCTTTTATAAATCATAATAGTCAATAATCCCTTTTTGGGGAACGGAATATTAAGGTGACACAAGGACAACACGAAATACTGTCGGTAATTAGTGCTGTCCGGTTACTAGGACACTTGGAGAACAACCGCAATTTTGCAAATTTTAATCAATTGAGGGCTTAAGGTTAAAAGAAATAGCTATTGATAAATTGATATGCCATTTCGTGTTAAACAATTTCTATCTAAATAGAAAAAAAACAATGGATAAAATTTATATGGAATAAACTCCCCCCTGAATTGATTTTTCCCGGTTTTGTCAATGCAGGGTGGTCTAGAATTTTGCGATTTTTCAAAAAAAGTTGCACGATGACCATATGTTTTTTATTGCAATATCAAACAAACATATAATTATCTACAAAATATAGAAAAAATAGAATTTTGTATCAGAACGTTTTTTCGAAATTTGAAAAAAAGTAATATATTTTGAAAATATTCGAGTGAATTTTAGATAAGTCAGATTTGACTCAAGGGAGGAAAATACGATAACATTCCTATTTTTTACCTTTCAATCGACAATTATGTATTATATTCAGTGCAAACTACTTCAAATCTTTGAAATTAAACTAAAATTGAAATGAATTAGATCTATACACGTAGATTCCATTGTTTTACAGTTTTATGTTAATACCCAGAAATGAAAATCCGCGTAAATATCGGGCAAAATTTTGCTCAATACCTATGTCTTTCTATGACGTTTTGCAGAAAATCTGATTCGACGACCCCCTTTTTTCTTTTCATTTTTGAAATCGGCATACTTTAATCTACAAAATATCAAAAAATAAAAAAATCCTATCAGAGGAATCTAAATCCCGCGATCGTCTTTAAAACAAGCTTTAGTTACAACGTATTTCAAGAAACGCGACGTTATATACAACTACAAAATCTACTCCGTTGTATCTTGAAGTTGTATAACGACGGTTACGTTCGAAAGAGTCGTAACTACAGCTTGAAAAAGCTGTAGTTACGACATTTTCGAATATAACCGACGGTATTGAAGTTGTATAAATTGGAATTGACGTAAGAGTAATTAAGAAATCAACCTTGGAGATAACATCAAATTGTATTTGCCTTTTCTACATACCCTCAGACATATTCCATCGAAGTGATCGCAGTGGGGTGGCTTACCCTTGTCTTACTCTAAATTAAATGGGATGAGCTTTGGTGGAGTGGTTCCTTCGCGTTTAATGAAAACATATCAAGGGCATTCTCTAGGGCGGATCGAGGATTTTTTACAGTGGGTTCGAAGCCCAAATGACAACTATAAATGTTTTATAGTACTTACATTATAAATGAATGTTAGTCGTTATTGCAAACGTTAGATCTACCAGCTCTAACCATTGGAAGACAACTCACAAATTTGAATTTGCTTGAGGTTTTTTAGTCAAAATATGATTTCTCCATATTTTTTTTATATGACACCCATCGAATTCCAGGGGGTGTGGGGGTCCGGACGCCCGATCCCCCTCTAGATCCGTCCATGACACTTAAACATTTAATGTTGTGATCAACATTGCTGTCCCACAAAGATACTCAGAAAGTTACCTACGAAACGTCTTAGAAGAAAACCCAAAACGATTAATTGAACTGAATTGTACGCCTCGTTCAAGAAACTTTAACGAAGGTAGTAGTATCAATATCTTAGTTGGAATAAAAATTCCATGTATATCTTCTGAAGTGTGTAAACGATATGCGATGAATTTCAAATGGATTAAATGGCATGTTATTGTTAGTCTATGAACTTGAATTCTCGATATGTGGTAGTGTTTTATGTATAGAAGAAAATACATTAAAAATCAGTTTAATTCGACCTTGACCTTGACCTTGACCCCTTACAAAAACGGTTAATTTCACATTTTCAGGAGTTTGTTACTTAGGTTTGAGGTTTGAAAAAAAAAACATTCAAGTAGTATGCACCCCGATGCGACTTCCGATTTACAAAGCATAAAAGAATCTCGAAATACTACATCCTGAAGATATCTTGTCTGCAAAACAATGTTGCATTGTAGAAAAGAATTCAAGTAAATGTGTAGATAGTATCAATTGTAAATCTTCAGTTTGGCAGAGATTCAAGCGAGAATGTTGGACAAGTCGTCTTGAAACGTTAACAGAACGGATTTAGATACTATTACCGGTATGTGAAATGCATCAGTTTTACATGTTCAACGAATAACTACAATCGCAGATCCAGAATAAGAGAGAAGCAAGTGCATTTCGCTGCTTTTCAACGAAAACCTCGTAACTGCAGCTTGTTTCAAGCTACAGTTACGAGGTTTTCGTTTGAAAGCGACGATTTATTTACGCATGCGTAAAATATCAAGTTTTTTTTAGAAAATGTGCCCCATTAATGGTAAATTGTGAGTGACGTATTGTTGTCGTAAACATATAAGATTGTACTCTTGGGTATCCCAGTACATTACGGTGTCGCGAACTGTCAGTAACGATAGAGGGGAGTAAATATTGCAAGTTTAATATTTTTCTATCACATACAAAGATGCTCGAGGACTGTTTAAATCTTCATTTTATCTACGCTTATGCAAAAAGCTAGAAAAGTTGAACCACTAATGGTAAATTGTGAGTAACGTATTGTTGTCGTAAACATATAAGATTGTTCTCTTGGGTGTCCCAGTACATTATGGTGTCGTAACTGTCAGTGACGGAAGAGAGGGAGTAAAATATATATTGCGTGTTTAATTATTCTATCATACACCAACATGTGCGAGGACTGTTTATATCTTCATGTTTGTAAAGTAAGTGGTTTTGTAAAAAATGTTTGTCGTTAGCGGTAAATTGTGAGTAAAATATCATTGCCGTAAACGTGTAGGACGGTCTTCTTGGGTATCCCTTTGTATTAAAGCGAATAATTTGAATACCAGATTCAGAATCATAATTATGTAAAAATGACCAAATTACATTTCATCTACGCCAATCCAAGAAGCTAGTTTTGTAGAAAAGTTGCACCAATAGCGGTAAAATGTTGGCGAAGAAACGGTGTACTAAACATACAGAATTGCCCTCGAGGGTACCATGGTTCATTATGGCGTCGCTAAATAATAATATCGGAAGAGAGGGAGTAAATATCACGTTTTATACATCTATCATAAACTCCAACATGTATTACAACCAAAATAGTACTATCAGCATTCAAAACGAGAGCAAGCATTACTATTCGTATATGGTACTCGCGTCCTATTTTTTTTTATTAAGAAATGACACGAGGAATATTAAAAAAAAGAAAAAAAAAGAAAAAAAAAAAACATTGCTCGTTTTATCAATCAAAGTGTTGTTTCCATGGCACAGTTTCCGTCTATTTTCATCGGATGGATTCGTGTTATTGTACAATTAGCTTTATATCACATAAAATAGACGTTTTAGGGGCATGACAAACATATAAACGAAAAATATTTTATATGACACTTGCTCATTAATCTTTTGTTAGTAACAAGAATTCGATGCATATTCATTTAGGACAACATCATGGCTCCATGAATAAAGTAAATCCAAATTTTTTCATGACGCAGCTACTGTGTATTTTCATCGAATGGATACATGTTATTGTACAATAAGCTTTATATCGCATAACATAGACGTTTTAGGGGCATGATAAACATCAAAGCGAAATTCGTCTAGAATAAATGTCATTTAAAGTCGGAAATAAATTGTACTCGTAGTTAAATTACGGCAAATGCAATAATATTGCTTTTGTAATGGTCGGAATTGGATTACATCTAACGTACCGGATAACTTTGTACCTTACTGCTTGAATGATTTGTCCATATCCAATATCTATCATAAGAGCTATTATCGCACATGTGCACAAATAAGTTTTACATTTTGGAATTTATTCAGGAAAACGAACCATTGGAGCATTTAGGAACAATGCCGATCCAGACTTTTTTTCTATTGTACTGTGTAATAAGGTTTTTATGTTGTAGTTTTACAGTTCCAATACTACATTTTAGGGAGAACCTATCAGAGTAAAGCAAATGCATTGGCTGATTTATCTTGGCCATATATCCAGGAATTTGCTCAGTAAAGGAGCTTATATAGTTTTGTACTGAGTTTGCGATATGCTCAATTTGTCATTTAGAACGTTTGTCTCTTCAATCTAAGTTCACTAAGGGAAAATTGACACACAAAGGAAGCAGATATAGGACAAAAGCATAATTTCGTGACACGTTTCATCAATGTTGACAACACTTATCGCAGCTTTTGAATAAAAAAAACCTGTAACTTCAGATTTAAAGGAGCTGTAGTTTCGAGGTTTTCGTTAAAAATCGACGATATGACGGATAAATAAAGTAAAATGAATGGAATACATTGAATATCAAAGTAAAATGATTTCTCTTTGATGTTAGGTGTAAATTGAATGGTCAATTGAGATCAAATGCTCAAACATGTACATGGCCATTTTCATGGAATAGCAAAATGATTGTTTACTTGTCAATACAGATGTCATGTGCAAGTACTTATTGAATTGCTCGAATCGAATTAAGCTAATTTTTCTTAAGATTTAGATATCATAATAATACACGTTTTTGTTATGAAGCGTTGATCTTAAACGACTAACTAATCAAATGATTTAAAGAATAGAAATAACAGGAAGTCATAAGGATTGTTGCTGTGCACAGCGGGTTATGGTTAATAAATACAGTGAAATTTTTTGTTCTTTAGTCAATTGGTACGCGTCGTATAAACGAAATGTTTTGTTACCAAAACCGGAAAGGACCGATAAAGGGTAGCCGTTTAATTTTGTTCAAGAAACTTAGAGTAATTTGAGTGTCTATCTAAAATCATGAATTGAACAAAACTCGAAAGAAATCGTGTGTGGTTAGGCCGCGCAGCATGCGCAGCATGTGCAGTCTGCCTTATTTCGATTTTTCACAAATAATAAAAAAAACTCATTTTAAAATGTCTCGTAACCTTATTTATTCCTACATACAGAGAAAGAATTGACCCAGGAATCCAATAAGAGATCGTTCTTTCTGATATTGCCTGTCAAAAATGCTTCTGTAAATCATAAAAGCTATGCTTGATTAATCTTTGCCGTGGACACTGCTAATAATACAGTGTATGAATAATGTTCCAATGGTCTTATTTGTCAGTTTTGTTCGATTAGCCGCATTTGACCTTCAGCATTCATGTACTTTACAATCAAACGGGTCATTGTCAATTCACACATTCACACATTCGTTAGACAGTGCTTTGTGAATACGTCTGGATACTTCGAGTATATTGCTGCTTTTCCTCGAAAGCCTCATAATTGCAGCTTTAAAACAAGCTATAGTTACGAGGTTTTCGAAGAAAAGCGATGACTTTCTTACTTTTTGACAGTCTTTGAATCCTTCAACCAAATAAAATCGACACTAGTATTATTGTCCTAAGTTTTGTTTAAACGTTTTGTTGGACTATGCAAGTCACTACATGTAGACAAATGTATTTCAATCTTTTTACTAGGAAATTCAACGTTTTTTTGTAAGTTGCTGTCTTTTACATGTATATCGTCGCTTTTGAAGAAAAACATCGCAACTGCAGCTTCTTTTAAAGTGACATTTCACAATTATTTCATTTTTTCTGAACTGTTGTCCACAACAATTTGTTTAATCTTAGCACAAAAATATATATTTCTCGTAAACGATTCAATATTTTGGCTTGAAATTTTCAGAATTTTCATAAGAAAATATGCTCTTTCAGATAAAATAAAAGAGAAATTTATATAAAAATTATTGTGAAATGTCACTTTAAGCTGCAGTTACGAGTTTGTTTTTTTTTTTTGTTGTTGTTGTTGAAATGCGACGGTATACATGTATTCTTTGATATCGGACTTCTGTCACATACATTTTTATACAGTCGCCGAGTACAATAGTTCATTTTTTAAGGTATCCAAACTCAAAAAGCACAAAAGAGCCAGAGGCGAAATTTGAAAAGTGCAAATAATTCCTAAACTGTGTTACAGTTCCATTCCAAATACAAACATACGCATTTTTCACGGTTTAGAATTTTGAATTGATGCATACTTATGGAAATATTTGACAAAAATGTTCAAAATTACCTCCCATGCATATGAATATAGACTAAGATAATATTTGTTAATTATTTTCTTCTTGAAATCCGGCACGGTGAATCAACTTATGTGAAGTGTATTTACAAGTGTGTGTAATTTGGTATATTTCGTATGGCTAGAAGGTGGTGATTTTTTTCAGGGTCTGTAAACCTTAAACACAGTTCCTATTTAATGACCACTATGAAAGGTTAGATGGGAGGCTTGACCTTCCTGTCTATTGTCGCCATCTACCGGTCATCTTTTGTACAATTCCTCATTAACCCTTTCCCGTATGCCAAATACTTCGACTGGTCCAATATAAAAGCTGTTGCAGACGACATAATGATTATAATCAAAATACAAGTCGTGTTCAATATGGCACAGTTCATATTGGTGTTGAAGATTAAACTGTCCATCAGCATTTTCTTTTTTTCTCCCAATGTCATAAAATGTTTTCTTCTTAGACTCGTTAAAACAGTTTCTTATATGGAAAAAGGTTAATGGATAATCGCCTTAGAACACACGTGCCTACTTCTAGAAAGTACATTCAAAGTATCTTTATCTTTCATTTGCCAATGGTAAGATCTTTTTTCTGCTTCGGTATTAAACTATGACCCATACTTTAGCCTTTTCTCTATTTTTATGAATTGTTGAAAACATGTAAGCACATAAAAATGGGTATAATAGAGGAACTAGTAAAATACAGTATCTAGTTAAACAAAAAGCCTTACAAGTAACAATTTCTC